>CM028759.1:29291430-30491430 GCA_016801395.1 Leptodermis oblonga
CTGCTAAACTTGAAATTTAATACAAATGTCACCAATATACAAATTGAAATCGATTTTATAATACAGCATATCCAAAAAATATTTGTACAACTCTAATATGAACAAGTTTAATTAGTATCCTTCAACTACGGCGGATGCTCCAAAATATAACGAGCGCATATTTTTCGCACTGCATCTATATCCACATTGCTTAATGGAGTGCGGTCGAGCTTGAAGTGCTGCAACAGAATTTTTGAAATTAAAAAGTAACCGAGTAGCAAAATGAAATACAGTCAATTAAGTAAGTTATGAGAAATATTTACCTTTTCAAGTGCCAATGTGGATGATTTCATTGCTATTTGGTACATGTAGTGCATTACATAGTACCCACACTCCCAATTGCTCGTTTGCTTTTTTATGCTAATGAATTAATATATACGAGTTAGAAGATCATACAATTAATTGTATACAACACAACGTTGTAAAAAATTTAATATTCATAACTTCACTCATATTAATCTAATTAATTAAATAACTAGGACTCACAAAAATCTACTGATCGAAAAGGCAATTGCATGCATATATTAACTAACCTACAGTATTGGACTCACGGATTGCATGCATAAATCAAATACCTCAATAAATAACTTGACTAACTAATAAATTAATTGACTAACACTACTAACTTAGGCTACTGGACTCACGGATTTAATTAAACAACTAACACTACTAATTGCTTAGGCTACTAGACTCACGGATGTAATTAAAAATTTTAATAAGACCAATTTTACCTTAACTACTATCCACGAAGGTTGCATATGCACATTTCTGGGCAATCCTAAGAAAGCTTGATAGTTAAACATCACCCTATAAAAATGAAAGCGGAACGAAAATAATTAGCAATATATGGATATATAGGCATTCTAACAGTTGTTAATATATATAACTCACTCGTCTATAAGCTCCACCGCCTCCTCTTTCTGTGGATTTTGTAAAGAATCAAACCAGTAGACAACCTTTTCTACTGGTCTAATGGCTATTAGCATCCAATGTTCACTGCAAACAAAAAATTTAATGACGTCAGATCTTTATATCAGTGTTTCTTAAATATTAGAGAAGCGCTTACAGTGTCACTTACCCCTGAAGATAAGGCACCAGATACATTTCTTTATTCCTATCCTTCAAGTTTCGCGCAATGTAGTTTACCCTAGCTTCAAGCGTATTTCCTATGGGTGTGACATGATCAGACGAGAGGAAACCTATCCCCTTTCTCCCATTCCTTTCAACTAACTCATGTAAAGCTCTAAAGAATTTACAAAAAGGGCTTCATTGGTTAGTCTAGGCACATGGAATGCATACTAAATATATACAATAATTAAGTGGAAACTCACTGGATGAACAACTGCATCAAACTGTTTGAGACCTGGCTTTCTCTGGTCAATAACTCTAGAGATCCCCTCGATCCATCGCATTAGGCAGGTCCAAACCTATGACTTCTCTTGTCATTTCAAAGAAGAAGCCATTGAAGTCCGAATCATTCTCCATTCGGAGCTGTAACTCTTGCAATGGATCAGATGTCGATGAGGATGACATCTCAGTCGGAACCGTCGCCGAAGGAGATGTCTTGTCATCCATAGAATTCATCCGGCCTTTTTTCTTTTGGCACTTTTATTCCACCTAACATCATTTGAAATAACATTAAATATACAAAACGGTATTAAGTAATTCACAAATAAATGAAATAATATACCTTTTTTACCGGAGCCGGCTGAATAATTTCAATCAACTCTATAGGCCATTCCACGAAAAAGGACTTGGCCATTCCCACTGTCTCAGCCTCTTCCTCAGGAAATGGTAGCGGGGCACAGTCATCATAGGAAATTTTAATTGTGACCCTCGCGCAACCTTTCCTAACCTCTCGCCCGTGGTGCTTGCTTTGCTTATAAATATTTCCTTTTGCCACAAGCTTACGCCGCTTTTGCGAATCCTCAGAGAGGAACAGATGGCATTCACACCCGTCCTTAGATAATAGGCAAGCGAATGAACATTAATCAACTATTAAGTCTAACTTAACAAAGCACTGTAATAATGAAAAAAAAAAATTTGAAGAAAAATTGCCGTCTAAACAAGTATTCACTGAAACCAATCCAAGGAATTATTCAAAGCCTAAAACATGTTCTATACATCAAGATATATCTTAGGGTTAAGGCTCATAATTGCCTTCGGTTTTTGGAGGATAAATCCCTACAGAAAAATCTAAAAATTATGAAACCAGTTGGAAATGAAACTAGACTCCTAGGGGAGTTCATATTGATCTTACTCATGCAAGATATGGTCGGAGTTGGGATTTATGAGCAAATCTTTCGGACTGTCCTGTTTAACTAAGATGAAGGCTTAAGGCTGTAGTTGCCTTCGGTTTTGGGAGGATAAATCCCTACAGAAAAATCTAAAAATTATGAAACCAGTTGAAATGAAACTAGACTCCTAGGGGAGTTCATATTGATCTTACTCATGCAAAGATATGGTTGGGATTTATGAGCAAATCTTTCGGACTGTTCTGTTTATGAGTGTGTCATATGCATGCACTGAATTTAATTTAGTTTTAAAAATACCACGTGTATTCTATGAAAATATACATATTAATTTTATTTACCTTGTATTCGCCTAAAGCACCCCCGTCAGAGGCTTTGATCGGGTCCGTAGCTGCAACATGTAGCATCTCCAACTCGGGCAACCTTGTAGGTATCAGAGGAGAAACAGGGCTCACAGGGGAAACAGGGACCGCTCCGGAGGTCTCTGGGTGCACTGCCTCATCTTTGTCAGCATTGAGACGGTGGCTTTTAATGTATCATAGTCGGTTCCCATCTTACCACATAGAATCCCAACCATCATCTTCAATGTGTCTGACATTCATCGAGTTGGGCAGTGGTTTTCTGAAGCTGTCGCTTAGTTAAATCAAGTTCATCTTTAAGCGACGGCCTTGTTTTCTGTGGGAAAACCTCTGTGATACGTGCCCTGGTAGAATGGCCGCGATAACGACCGGGGTGATCGGGCTTTCCCGTTGCAATGACAAGATGTCATTCCTACCCTCTGCAACGGTCTCCCCTTGGGACTCGCGGGAACATAGATTTTCCTACACATATTGCCAAATATAGTAAATGTAAATAGATCAATTAAATATAAATAAATACACATATACACAGATTAATCATTTATGTATATAAATTTTAAATATAAAATTGATAACCATAATTATAAATATATAAATACACATATATACAATTAATCATTTATTTACTTTACAGTGATAACTAGATAATTATAATTGGGATATAAACATTTAATGACAACCAAATTATTAATTAGCATTTCATCATAGATATCTAGTAATAAATAATCAATTATAATAAACAATATATACACAGAGACTTTAAATATTAAAAGAACTGAAACATAAGAAAATGTATGGTGCAAAACTTACAATTTCCATCCCTACACGCCCAGCCTCTGGCGTGAAGTATTCCCCTTTTTTGTTTGTGTGGGCCTGTCTCCAAAGTAGATGACGGCCTGGCTGTGAATAAGAACCTTCGCCTTCTTCTTCGGACTGACCCTCCTCTGAAGGCTTCTTCCTGGATGCACTCACCGCCTCGTCATGCAACTGCTTATTCAGCAGTTGGTAGCCACCGCGAGATAAATTATGGTAGAAAGCATTTAAATTGGCATTATTTTGCGCTTTTCCACGAATTGCCTAGAGAGAAATATAATGAAAATTATTATCCCTAAACTGAGCAATTTCAAATATCCAAAAAGAAGAAGGAAATCAATTTTAAAAATATACCTGCCATTCTTCTGTCTCGCGGCTAGCCTTGAACTTAATCCATGTCTCCCTAGGGAGAAATTTATATTCCAAGCATGGGTCCTGACCCTTTTTGGCACCATGTACATATTTCCCTAAATAGGATTTCCAATCTTTCCACCGTTTACCGGCATAAGAAATCCACTTTGTTTCGAGTTCTTCGGTTGACTCGAAAACAAATAATGCCTACAGTGAAAATTAGGAGTAAAAATTTAGTGAGGAATTTGAGTTCATTTGTATGGAAGAAGAAACAAACAATGCATTATAATTAAAGAAAATACCCGTATTTCCATCCACACTCTTTTCTTGATCTCCTCGGGAACTTTGGGCCATGATTCATATTCCACTATGTCCACTTTGCTCCGGGCCGTATATGCCACAAAGGTAATCCACTTTGTATGATACTCTTTAGGCTCGAGCTCGGAATCAAAAGAAATGTCAAGAGTTTTCCCATTCTTTCGCATTTCCAATAGATCATTGCAATTTGTGGGCCCTCTACCTCTACTACATGTAGTAGAAGAACCATCTCCATTGCCATTACCCTCATCACTATGCTCCGTAGTGCTTTTTCTTTTTCGGGCCATTGAAAGTACCTTAAACTTCATGTACATAGAAAGAGAATTCAATATAACATATATGCAATCAAAGAAAAGCTTTAATGTCAAATACAAGAATGCTTGTAATGTGATAAAAAAAGGCAATGTACATTCGCAAAATTCACTCCTAAAAATACACAATTACCATTATCCAAATTAAACCAAATGAGGGCCAAAAAAAGTGGACTTATAAAGGGTACCATTGATAAAATACTTCACATTTCACAACCAACAACTAATGAGAACAATCATTCATTTCTACTACAAGAATAAAATTTCACAAAGTGGAATCAACAACAAAGCATTTTCCTCATTATCACTAACGGAGGAACACTAAATCGAATAAGAACCGAAATCAAACACCAATGTTCTAAAATTAATCAAGCAAAACCGAAATAAACATTTGAGTTTCTCAAATTCATACACTAAACCCGAATTTCAAAGGGTACCTAATGGAACATTAATCAAAACCCTAGGTTCACAACTTATGTAGGACAAAACACTCAATTCAAAACCAAACCAATGCAACAAACAATCAATAAATCCAAAAGCATTCCAATCATTCATCACAAGGATTAAAACCGAAATAAACCATAAATATCAACCCAAAAATCCTAGTGCAATGGGAAGCATTTACAAAATGTAAGGTCACATTGCAAAAGTTTTAAAATGAAAGCATAGAAGGTGGAACCTTTTGGGTGAACTCCTACAAACAAGCCCGAAGTATATATAGGAGGGTGGAAATGGGGAGCCGAACAATCGGTGAGCTTGGTCCAGCCGAACAATCGGTGAAGCTTGGGCAGCCGACGGGTTGATCGGAAGGTGAAGGAGCTCGCCGGCGACGGGAGAAGCGGCGAAGAAGCCGAACAGCCGCGGGAGAGAAGGTTCGGGAAACAGGGGAAATGAAGGGGAGAGGAGGGGAAGAGAATGAGGGAGGAAAGGAAAAAGTAAAAATTTAAACTGATATTAATAACCGGGTCTCGGTTCAACGGCGGTTCAACCGCGAACCCGTTGAACCAACAATCAACTGCGGTTCTCGTGTGAACCGCCGTTGAAAGTACACTTTCAACGGCGGTTCAATGTTGAACCGCCGTTGAAAGTGTACTTCAACGGCGGTTCACTAGTGAACCGCAGTGGATTCTACTTTCAACTGCGGTTCGTGTTTGAACCGCCGTTGAAAGTCCCCACTTTTTCTCGGTTTGTCTCCTCGTAAAAAATTGGAGCCAATTTCCGCGCGGGCATATTTTAATATTAATTTTTTTTTTCCATTTTCAAAAAACTAATCCCACAATTTTGTAAATATAATAATACATACCCAGATTTTGTATATTTATTAATTATGTACACATTCTCGACTTTTATGAACCCTTTTCATAATTCAAATTTTCCATTGAACCATATATTTGAATTTAAATTTCCCGCGCGTGATACTACACGTACAATAATTATAGGTCAAAGATAAAAATTAATAATTGTCGTAAATTTACATGTAAGAGACGATAAAGTAATAAGCTTCATTATGTTCCCTAAAATTCCTACTTTTTCGACTTGGCGAACGGGATAAAAAAATCAAATCCACAAATGCATTAGGTACGTATAGTAATATAAAAATTAATTAATGTTAGTTAAGTGGCCGAAAAAAAATTAAATAGATACTGGATTTCATTAATTTACATACATATATATATATATATATATATAAACATCTTCCTCTTTTCTCCTTTCCTTTCTTGCACATCATCCAACTCTCTCCTCTCTGCTCTCGATCTCTTGTAAATTTCCACTACATAAATAAAATGTTTTCATTCGAAGAATTGAAGACTTGAAGACAACTTTTATAATTAAGTCTTATATATATATATATATATAACGTATTTTGAAAAAAATAGAGCTTTACGTGAAAACTCTGACGGGGAAGACCATCATCCTCGAGGTCGAATCCTGCGACCCAATTCAGAATGTCAAGGCGAAAATCCAGGAAAAGGGTGGCGCTTCACTATCTATTTCAATCTTAAGCGTGACAGCGGTTAATTTATGAAAATTGGGAAAAAAAACTTAATAGGGAGTAGGGTTTAGGGTTTAGGGTTTAGAAAATGATATGAAAAATAGAAAATTCATGCGTAGCGCGGAATTGGCTCCAAAAACTATTTTCTCTACGGCGGTTCAGTCGAGAACCCGCCGTAGAAAATACTTTCTACGGCGGTTCAAACATGAACCGCCGTAGAAAGTTTGATTTCTACGGCGGTTCAAGGTTGAACCGCCGTAGAAAAATAGTTTTTGGGTACGCATGGATTTTCTATTTTTGTACCAAATTCAAAATACATTATATATATAAGAAGTAATTATAAAGTTGTCTTAAAGTATTCAATTCTTCAAATGAAAATATTTTATTTATGTATTGGAAATTTACAAGAGATCGAGAGCAGAGAGGATCGATAGAGTTGATGATGTGCATCAAGAGGGGAAAGGAGAAAAGCGAAAGATGTTTATATATATTATATATTATATATGTATAAACATATATATATGTTCATATATGTATATAAGGTAATGAAATCCAGTAAGTAGAAAACTTTTTTTTGGGCCACTTAACTAATATTAATAATTTTTATATTACTATACGTACTAATGCATTTGTGGAATTGATTTTTTTATCCCGTTCGCCAAGTTGAAAAAGTAGAATTTTAGGGAACATAATGAAGCTTATTAATTTATCGTCTCTTACATGTAAATTTACGAAATTATTAATTTTTATATTTGACCTATAATTATTGTACGTGTAGTAGCACGCGGGGAAATTTAAATGCAAATATATGGTTCAATGGAAAATTTGAAATTTAATTATGAAATGGTTCATAAAAGTCGGGATTGTGTACATAATTAATAAATATACACAATCTGGGTATGTATTATTATATTTACAAAATTGTGGGATTAGTTTTTTGAAAATGGAAAAAAAAATTAATATTAAAATATGCCCGCGCGGGAATTGGCTCCAATTTTTTACGAGGAGACTATCAACGGCGGTTCGAGGTTGAACCGCCGTTGAAAATTAATCCACTGCGGTTCACGAGTGAACCGCCGTTGAAAGTCCACGTTCAACGGCGGTTCAAGGTTGAACCGCCGTTGAAGTTCCACTTTCAACGGCGGTTCACTCGTGAACCGCAGTGGAACCGACGATTAAAGTTCAAATTTTTTGAACTTTCCTTTCCTCCCTCATTCTATTCCCCTCCTCTCCCCTTTTTTCCCCTGCATTTCCCCTGTTTCCCGAACCCACTGACAAGTAATTTATGAAGAGTTAAATAAAATCAAAACAAAATGAACTACGTATAGCTTCCCCTGTAAATTTTACCAAAAGTACTACTCCTTGAAAAAAAAAAATAATACGTGAAACATTTATTCATAAATGAAAAACAAGGAAATCAATTTGCCGGAAAATTTGACAAAGTCTCCCCTATAAATGTAACGTACTCCCTGTCAAGGATATGCATATATACTTAAATACTTCACTAAAATTCCAACTATTTCGAATAATACGGAATTCAGTTTCAAATCACTTCAGACAAAATCTTCTCTGCTTGTTTTTGACCAAAACACAAGTGCATCATAAGATCAACACAGAAGCTTCACACAATTTCCAACAAGAACATATTCATTTATAAACAGTTCCGCATATGAAGTCCTTGGAAATTTTGTCCCTTGATTGCGCGGCTTCATCCGAGTTGTGACCTGTTTCAATCCCACATTACGAAGGATAAAAATAAATGTTGTTATAAATTTATGTCCACCTCTTTTCATTAAAATCAAAAAAACATATACAAATACACACACACACATACACACCCACGGGAATTGAAATTTAATAAAAACAAACAATATACCTGAAAATGATTCTTAACTTATTCTCTTTCTCTTATGGGACACTTGATCCTCGAACCATAATCCTTCGCTGTGGTCATCACGAAGTATGTATTTATCAAGTTCCCTATCTTCCTCATCTGCTCTCGGTTCAGGTAACCCACTAGAGAAAGGGCCAGCCTCATGAAGCCCTTCTTCTGTATCAATCCCTTCCACTCCGTGATGTTGTTTACCATGAAGAACAACAGACCAATGTTCGTCGCAAGGATCGGTGATATAAAAAACTTGTTTCGCCTGCGATGCAAGTATAAATGGTTCCCCCTTGAAACCCTCCCGATTAAGGTTCACCAAGGTAAAACCCAATGGATCATCAGTTCGAACCCCACTATTGTTATCAACCCATTTGCAGCGAAATACAGCTACTTTGAAACAAACATAGTCAAGCTCCCAAATATCTTCGATCACCCCGTAATAAGCCATGCTTGCATACAATGGATTTTTATCCTTCCTGCTAGAAACATGCAAAGCCTCTGAGATTAATGTAACACCACTGTTTTGTGCCGTACTCTTCTCATCTTGTCTCTTAGTAGCAAATGAATATCCATTTATGTCATAGCATGAAAATGCTCGTACCGCAGGGCTGGGCCTAAACGCCAACCATTTCAATGTCTCCGAAACGTCTTTGCCCAGGACAGCATTACCAAACCAATAGACAAATGTCCGAATATGTTCATTGAGCACACGTTGATCCGTCCAAGCAGGATAAGACGTTCTTATTGAACGGATATGGTCTGTCACATAGGGCGCAACTTCTTCAGAATTGCGCAGAATGTAGAGATGCGCCTTCATCAATTCAACATTAGACGGCAAAAATATTTTTCCTCCCCTTGTGCCCATACCTGTAATCCTCCCATCGTGCCGATTCTTAGATATTCCAATGGATGCGGTCTCGGCCAAGTATTCAGTGCAAAACTCAATTACCTCCTCAGCTATATAACCTTCAACAATACTAGCATCAGGACGACAACGATTCTTAACATACCCCTTAAATATTTTCATATATCGCTCGAATGGGTACATCCATCTCAAATGAACAGGCCCGCAGATTTTTATCTCTCTAACCAAATGAATCACCAAATGCACCATAATATCAAAGAAGGCGGGTGGAAAATACATTTCTAATTGACAAAGGACAACAGTTATTTCATCTTGTAACTGATCAAGTCTTTCGCGCGCGATAACCTTGCTACATATAGCATTGAAGAAGAAACAAAGTCTTGTTATACTGGACTTAACATGCTTGGGCAATATCGAGCGAATAGCTACAGGCAACAATTGTTGCATTAAGGCATGGCAATCATGAGACTTCAAACCAACCAGTTTTAAATCTTTCAAGGAAACAAGTCTGCTTACATTTGAAGAATATCCGGATGGAACTTTGATGCTACGCAAACTTGAACACAGTTGTTTTTTCTCTTTTCTGGACAAAGTGTGACAGGCTGGGGGTAGATATGTGCGTTGTCCTCGAGCTACCGGTGCTAAATTTGCTCTTATGTTCATATCAACCATATCAAGTCTCGCGTTATAACCATCCTTAGTTTTACCAGGGATGTTCAAGAGCGTACCTAACAGGCTTTCGCAAATATTTTTCTCAATATGCATAACATCGAGACAATGTCTGACATCCAAGTTCTCCCAGTATGGAAGTTCAAAAAATATGGATTTTTTCTTCCAACAACCTGTATCATTATTGCTGGACTCCGAAGTTTTACCAAACTCCACATTAATGTCCGTCACACGAGCTTTCACCTCTGGCCCGCTCAAGGGTTCTGGAGCTTTTCTGAACTCTTGGAATCCATTGAATGCTCTTTTCATACGGCGATACGGATGAGTCTCGGGAAGAAATCTGCGATGCCCAAGGTATACTGTCTTCCTCCCATGTGCAAGCTGACAAAAATCTGTACTTTGCTCACATATTGGACATGCTTTATGCCCTTTAACAGAGTACCCAGACAAGTTTCCATAAGCAGGAAAATCATTAATGGTACAGAACAACATGGCACGTAATGTGAACATTTCTTCACGGTAGGCATCAAACAAGGTGCGCCTTCATCCCATAACTTTTTCAAGTCTTCAATAAGAGGAGCAAGATACACATCGATGTCATTTCCTGGTTGCCGTGGGCCTGAAATCATTAGAGACATAAGTATGTACTTGCGCTTCATACACAAGTAAGGCGGCAAATTGTAAATAACCAACATCACCGGCCATGAGCTATGTGTGCTACTCAGACTGCCAAACGGGTTCATTCCATCAGTACACAGACCAAGCCTCAAATTTCTGGCTTCTCCCCCGAAAGAAGGATACATTGAATCAATCTTTTTCCACTGATCTGAGTCTGATGTATGCATTATCACCTTGTCATCATCACTGGGAATACACCGATCTGAATGCCATGTCATTAGTTTTGCATCTTTTTCATTAGCGAACAACCGTTTAAATCTCGGTATTATAGGAAGATACCACAGAACCTTAGCCGGCGACCCCTTCTTTTGCGCATCAGAACTGTCTTCAACCTCATCACACAGCTGCTTGTTTTTGTATCGTGGAGTTTTACACTTAGGACAAAGCAATAAATCCTTATACTCATTCCTGTAGAGGACGCAATCATTTGGGCAAGCGTGGATCTTCTTATACTCCATACCCATTGGACACAACATTTTTTTCGCCTCGTAAATTCGATCTGGAAGTTCATTATCTTCTGGGAGCATATCTTTCAATACCCTCAATAAGGCTGTAAAACTAGTATCTGACCACCCATTTGCCGCTTTCAAATTAAACAACTTCAAAACACTAGACAATCGTGTATATTTAGTGCAACCCTTGTATAGAGGCTTCTCATTGTCACCCAAAATGGAAGCAAGAACTTCCGGTTTATCAGCAAAATCCTCGGCCACATCCTCAATCATGGCATCTAATCGATCTCTAGTAATCGCATCATCTCCTTTTGCTTGAGATTTTCTTTGCTCAGGTAAACCATCAATACTTTCACCATGCCAAATCCACAGTTTATAAGAAGGATCAAATCCGTGCCGATATAAATGGAATCTTATTGTATCTGAGTTATCAAACCGCGCACCATTTTTACAAGCTTTGCACGGACAATGGACGTACTTTGTATTCTTATAAGCGAATTGAATGAAATTCTCAACTTCTCTCGCATAAGAATCGGAGGTCCGATCACCACACAACAAGATATTTCGATCCATGTGTAACTAACACCTTGAAATAATTAAAAATACCAAATAAAATTCAACAAACAATGTACAAAGTATCAAGTTGCATGCTTGTCTTAGCACATGTCATAATACTTATGTTACTCATATAATCAAAACTACTATAATACCTCAATGAAAAAATAATGCATAAACAACACATGCGCAATAGACATAATCAAATGAAGAAGAAACTCTAAGTTTTTCATTTATGCATTTCGTCAAACACATGAAATGCATAAAAAAATAATACACATCCTAAGTAGTGCTAATTATATGAACATCATCCATTAAAAATCAAACACTATAAATCAAATCACATCACCAAGAAACTACATAGTATAACTAAATAGGGTTCCACAATACTAAGGTTCACCATATACATGGAATATATGCAACTTTAATTTTCAGCCATCTACCATAAATAAAAATAAATTCTATAGGATGACATATCTAAAGTACAAGCATAAGCAATTACTGAGAAATTTTAGAAGTTTCTAACCTTTAGGTCGTAAATTTTTGCTCCAAATGACGATTCTTTACGTTCAACGTGCAAAACCGTAGTAGAAATTTGGAGAAGAACACTTTCGGCCTCAATATGGAAATACACGTTGTTATTTAGGTTTTAATACGTCAATACAACGGCGGAGAAAATTAAACCGCCGTAGAAAGGAACTTCTACGGCGGTTTCAAAATAAACCGCCGTAGAAAGGGACCTTCTACGGCGGTCTAAAAGCCCTATTTCTACGGCGGTTTGTCCCAACCGCCGTAGAAAGTCCGTTTCTACGGCGGTTCATTTTTAGACCGCCGTAGAAAGTCCCTTTCTACGGCGGTTCATTTTTAGACCGCCGTAGAAAGTCCGTATTCCTTTTATTACTGCGGTTTTCTATTTTCCGCCGTTAATCCCCAGCCGTTAAAGCTCCATTTTGTAGTAGTGTTAGGAATTTCAATTTTTTTTTTGTTTGTTTTGGTAATTTTATGCCCCAAAAGTTAATATTAAGGTAAAAAAATCCTGAAATCCAATCACATTCCTCCTATTCATAAATCTATAGTGAAATCCAATCACATTAATTCCTCCTATTCATAAATTAAATTTTCTTTTATAATTCTCTCACTCTGCTCAATTGTTCGAACCCTTATTCAATCCAATGCACTTATGTTAGGGTTGGTAATTTTACCCGTGACCCGTTAACCCGTATTTTTAAGTAACTGGGTTGGGTCGAATGAAATATGGGTTAAACGAGTCACAAGTCAAATTTTGACCCATATAGAACTGGTTGGGTTGGGTTAGAATCAACCCTGGGTTACACCTTTAATTTATATCATCCCATCAAACCCCTCCATTTTTTTCCCTTCATAACTGACTTGTGAGTCATAGTGCATTTTTAGCGTAACTAACCCGAGAGTCACACATATATATTGTATATTGTGCGCGCGTGTGCTTGTGCTGGTTATCTATAACATATTATATGTTATGTATTTATATATATATATATATATTTTTATATAAAATTAAATTAAAAGATATTTAAAAATAAAATGACATTAATTGTGAGTAACAATTTTGATTTATTTGTAAAAATGAGTTAATTTACGGGTAAAATGAATCAATTCCTAGGGCCAAGTGGGTTAATGACCCATAAAGTTATATATATCATTGATATAAAATTAATTGAAAATATATTTAAAAATAAATATGATTTTAATTTTAAGTAATTTTTTAAAAAATATGAACAAACAATTGTATGTATAAATACTAGGTAATGGCCCGGTAATCCAAAATGTCAAGCCCAATTCACTTCTAGAAAAATACATTTAAAAATAAAATTGAAAATATTTTAATAAAATAATATATAAATATATATAATACATACACAGCACACATTTATATTTGCGTAATACAGTACACACACTAATATATGCACGTACTGTGTACAGTAGCCTAACAAAAAGAATAGAAAAGCCAAAGGCTGCATATTGGTGTGCCGGGGGTGGGGGTTAAGGGTGTGTGGTAGTACTCAGAGGGAACTGGGAGTGAGGGGGCAAATTTAAAAATATTATGTGAGAAATTTTTTTTTTTCTTCTAAAGTTAGGTTTGGTTTGATAAAACTTAAGTATGAAAACTTATGTTTGAAGTCTTAAATCGGAAGTTTGAAATCTGAATTCATTAAGTTACTATGATAAAATTTAAAATTTTGAGATCTGAAATTTGGACTGAAATATGAAATTTGAAAACTGAAGTTTGAATCTTATTAAGTTATTAAAAATAAAAATATTTTTTTAACATTAAATTTATTTGTATTTTTAATAAAGTTATAAAAATAGATGATAATATATTTTTAAATTTTTATAGGTATAAAATTATTTTATTTTTATTTTTTTGAACTGATAAAATTTTTTAAAAAATTTATACATAAAATAAAATAATGATACGAAAAAGGAGAAAAATTAAAGTGAAAAAAAGGCTATCTGATTCAGATTCAGTGATAAGTGATTCGCTCATCACTTATTTTTTAGGCAGGAATTATATTTGCTTTTCAGATCTAACACACTTAATCGATTAAGTACTTAACTCCAAAATCACTTAATTCATTAAAACTTATGAGTGACAGTTATCAAACACACTTAATTTAAATAAGCTCTTAATCATTAATTTTAACTGCTGAATCTGGTTATCAAACAAAGCTTTAGTTAACTTAAAGTTGAAGATAAAATTTTAGGTTTAAGGTATGGTTAAAGTATGGGTCGAACAGATTATTCTCTATTGAATCAAGTGAATTTGACCTATTGGGTTATATAAATTGACTTGCTGGATGGGCGGGTTATTATAACCCAACCCGTATATGACCCGTTAGTCAACGAGTCGGGTTGAGCCATGACCCATTATGTACGAGTCTTGTTTAGCCCGAACCAAAACTAGCCCAACCAACTCGTTTTCTACCCTTACTTACCGCCGTTTGATTTCTAAAGACCCAAGGGTTTCAAACTTTCAACACCTGCATCCCTTATCAAGCAATGAGATGTATTTCTCCAGAGCTCCTCACTCTAGATCAGCAGCAGAGACAGGGAGGGGCAGGGGGCCTGCCAACGCTCCGCCTTCCACCGGGAGCTAAGGGTAGTAGTAATACTACCCCTTAGCTCCGCCCAGTCGCCGCTGCTAAAAACTAGGGGAAAGGGCTTCCCGCTGCTACTTTGAAGAAGAAGACTTATTCTTCTTTTAATTTTTCATCCTTTAAGTAAAACGACGTCTTCCCTTAAGTAAAATGACGTCGTTCTACTTAAGGAGGAAAAAAAAAAAAAATGTAAAGGGTCAATTTTGAAAAACCCAATTTACAAATTAGACCCCTCCTCCAATTCTAATTCTAATCCCTCCCTTTCCGTTTTGCTTCTAATCCCTAAAACTCAACTCACAAATCAAACTCCCACCCCCAACTTTTTCTTTTTGCTGCTGTTGTTTGATAGTATATAATGAGAAAGAAATTTTTGCCGAGAAGAAATTTTGCATCGTTTTCAACATATGAGTGATCCAAAACACAGTTATTTGTCAGGCACTGATTGTTCAAGCATTAAAGTTTTTTTTCTTTTTTTTTTAAAGATATTATTATAGTTATTTTGATACGTTAGTAGTTATGTATCTTATAATGACATCGGAAAAAATTTCTGCCATTAAACTCACCCCTTCACATATATTATGGAATTCTTTTTTACCACTAAAGTCGCCCCCTCATATATTTTGTTATGTGTTCGCCGCTGCTCTAGATGTAAAGTTCAAATTATGTTTTCCCAAAAAAAGGCCTTTACACCTAGTAGCCTAAAACTTGATCCGGGCCACGCTTCTTTTTTTTTCCAAATTACTTCTTCCGCCTCTAGAAAGAATTACAAGTTTCACATATTGCGGCTTTGAAAGCTCAAATTACGCAATTTATAGTTTTTATTATTTATTCACATGTTGTTGGCCTAGGTAATGAACGGTGACCATCTCTGATTTTGTTATGTAAGTAATAACTCAAGATGGTGGTGGTTTAGTGATGATGAAGAAAAAGAATCTATTGAAGAAAAAAAGAAAGTAGAAAACAAAAATTAAAATTTGCATATGGTAAAACTGAAAAAAAGTACTGAAATGAAAATTTAATTTTTAACATAAAAAGAAGAGAACTTAAAAATTATGTTTCTAAAATAAAGAAGGAAATACTAAGAAAATGGTTAAATTCTGTATAAATACATAAAATAATAAAAAATAAATACTGACTGAAAATGAAGGTTCCTAAACAAAAAATAAAAAATGATGTTATAAAAAATAAAAATTAAATAGTGAAATAAACTTAGATTTTAGATTTTTAAATATAAAAAGGAAAACTGAAAAAATGAATTTAAACTAAAGTTGAACTATAAGATTACATGGGTAGAAATGAAATTTCAATAAGACAGTAGCTTTATCATTTACAACATGTTATGAAAATTTGAAAACCAAAATAGGATTCTCAAAATCTTTTTAAATTATAAGAGAGTTATTCACAGATTTCGAAACTACATGAGATTTTTTGGTAATTTTCCCGGCATATAATAAAGTTAAATAAATTCATATTTTGATAAGGAAAAATAAACTTACTATACAGACGTTAAATAAATAAAATAGCCTGTTGGGCTCAAATGCATTTGTCAATAACACTATAAAGACACTAAATAAATATGAAATATGGAGTAACAAATAATAAATTTTGGCTTATATGCAAAAATTTCTCCCCAACATTTTCTCATGTATATTTAAATGGACTCCACCTCTAATACAAACATTTTGTTTACTAAAAAGATATATTATATTTATGATTACCGTACAATAATTACGTTGAAAATAAAATAACACGTAGATAGTTCTTCATATATAAAAACAACAACAAAAAAATTGAGACCACATATATTCATTACCTGATTTACATGCACTATTCTTCATTGAGAGACCCACACAGTTTTCTATTATTATCTGAACGAGCTTACATTATTTTAGATGCCTTATTTTCACCGAATATCGCACGCCTGCTGCACAAAATTTCCTTATTATCAATAATCAAATTTGGAATACCGTAATGAATATAATAGTGATATATGTGGCATAAAAGGGCAAAAATCGATTACTTCAAATAATATTCTGTGGCACGTAAAAGTTATCAAAAACAAATAGCTTAAGTAATTAGATAAACTTTTATATTGAATACAAATACACTTTAACAAAAGTGGAAAAGTAAAGCCGGGAAGGTGAATGTTAGCTGTTAAAATATGCTGCCACGCTAAAAAGTTCAACAACCTTGCCTAGCTATTTGTCGAAACCATTGCATGCTGCAACGCAATCGTGCCAGCAGATTGCCAGCTATTGCACCCTCCAACAATCTCACCGCTTCATTCATCCCACTCACCGAAGTAGTTGAGCCTCATTTCTTCCTTCTCCAATTTTAAGTTTGTTTTTACTTCTCATCCAAGTTCCAACCAATTTCATGGCGTCTTTCTCACTCGCGAAATTTTCTTGGAGCATGTTGTTCATGATGGTGAATGGAGGCTTGATTTTCATGATGATCAACAGATGGAAATCTAGTTTTACATCAAATACTTGGATTAATTATTCTTCATCCACGGAGGAAATTGTTGGAAATGAGGATTTGCTTACGCAGATTCTTCTTAATTTGTTTGCCGGTAAAATCTTTGTTACGATTGAGATGCGTTTCAAAGAAATGGAATAGCCTTATCTCGAGTCACAAATTTATTATCAACCACACTCGAAGAGTTCGGCACCCCATTGCAAGCAGCCTCATGATGTTCAAAGATCCCACTCAACAATGATGAAAATCAAACAAGGGATCACATGACTCAGTTCAGAAGACTAAATTTGGATTACCTGGGAACCTCTCTAGGTACTGCTGTGAAGATCATTCGCTTATGCAATGGATTAATGTTATGTCATGTGACCTCAATTTTCAGGGATTACAAAAGTACATATTGTGTCTGCAACGTCACAACAAGAGAATTCGTCAACATTCCCTCACCTAGGAGGGTCAAAGGTAAGATTATTCTAGGCATTACTTTGGCTTTTGATCCGGTGAAAGCACCCCATTTCAAAGTCCTTTGTGCTTTTCAATCTAACATATGGGATGAAAGTAGTTGTGAAATGGAGATATACTCATCAGAAACCGGGGAGTGGAAAATATGGAATGGAGTTTTCATTAATTCAAAATATGTGATTGATGTGTTTGATCAAGGGGCACTCTGTAATGGTGCAATCCATTGGCATTGTCCGAGGGGGCATTCCTTTTACTTTCCTTTAGAGGATGAGACCATGAAAGTTTTGCCAATGCCCCATTTCTATAGAGATACGTACACACAAAAAAAGGATAAGGTTTATCGGACAGTCAAGAGGGTTCTTACACTTGACTGCCCCATTTCAATATGCTTTATACCCCACCAATAGATATTTAGCAAATGAGGAGTGATTATGGAGGGTGGGTTTTGAAGCAAAGAGTGAACGTTTATGACATAGCAGTCCGATTTCCAGAAACGGTACGAAAAGGCAGAGTGAACACTAAACTCAATGATGAGAATAATGAAATTGCCTTTCATTTTTTGACCTACTTTTCTTTTGTCGTGTTGAGTGTTATTTGGGCACCTGATGGGTAGAATCTTGACGTTATCCTCTTAATCCCCCACTACATCATCTCATATAGCACGATGTTCAAAACCACGAAGGTGCTTATGCATGTTGAGGAAGAGTTTGAGATGGAGGAGTACTTCAAGTGGTATGATGTGTTTCAGTTCAATGACACTCTCAGTTGGCCGTTTCCACCAAACTGAGAATGCGGATACATGCAATGATGGAGTACTTGTGTCAAAGGTGGCGCCTCTCATATGTTTGTAGTGTGTGTGTATGTGTGTGTGTGCACAACTTGCTACGGAAACTGATTTGGTAGCAAAACGATATATGTTGCATGTTAATTTATAAAGTGCTTTCTTTGATCATATGTGTTTGAAATTACCACCTGTGTTTTTTGTTAGTTTGTACTATATGATTTGTATCCAATTAATATTTCAAACAGCTGCCATTTAATATTCATCGACCGACCAAAACTATAAGATCTTGACATTATGTTAAGACTAGATATAAGTTGGTCAGTGGCCGAAAGAAAAAGATCGTGGAGTTGTCAAACAACCCACCGATTTATGCTCTCTATTGCAACCATATCAGTTCTAGTCACTGCCAAAGTCATCCAGAAATTTATGGTGGAAAGTCAGTGTAGAATTAAAAAAAAGGAAAAAGAAGCAATGAGAGAGGTAATGTCTAGCGTCATTGATGCAAAATGGAAGAAGAATATGGTGATCACATCATGGCGATTTCACCACTATTTTTTTGCAATATAATTTGTATTCACTTAATATTTTGTAATCACTGTCATTAAATATCTATCGGCCAACCAAAACAGTAGCATCTGGTTGCGATAAGATTAGAAGTTGTTGGCTAAAAGAAGAAGATTGTTAAGTTATTGTACAACTCTCCAATTTATGGTTAATACCAGAGTTGCCTAAAAATTTATGGCGATGTTCGGTGCTATACTTAAAAAAGGAGAAGAAAGAGAGGCGATGAGAGAGAGGTGTTTCCAAGCACCAACAATGCAAAAATGAAAAAAGGAAAAATTGCATTTACTTCGCCCAAGCTTTGGTAAAGTTACAAATTCCACATCGAGTTTATTGGTAAATTACAAATGACCCTAGTATTTAGGAGAGTGTCTCTTGTACAATTGTCAGACGATGATATTTGCACACCTAAAATTGATACGTGTGTTTTTGTCAATATACGATACATCACATGCTTAAAATATTAAGTGTTTTCTTCTTTACAAGTGATACTTTTCCCTCTTGAACTCAATACACGCGTTTTCTTCATCACATGTGGTACTTGTTATTTTAACATAATTATGATATATAACAGCTAGACATGACCCCGATTCCGGAACCTAGGAAAATTGGAATTGAAACCGGAAACTTGGGGGGACGGTTTTGAGGCAGTTTCAGAACCGTCGATTCCTGGTTCTGGTTCGGCACTACTCCAAATTGGAGTTGTAGTAACATCCCAAAAATGATGCTTTAGGCCCTAAAAGTGTTATCTTAGGCTTAGGGCATCACTTTTAAAAATATCTCTTAAAGTGATGTTACCTTATGCCTAAGGTAACACTTTTGACCTTTTATACAACATCTTTTTGACGTGTAGCAATAGGTGGCTAATGTAACATTTTTGTTTCTCCCAAATGCAACACTTTTTCACCTTTAATGCAACACTTGTTTGGCCTATTGCGACGTTTTTTGGGAATATTGCAACGCTTTTTGGGCCTAATGCAACACTTTTTGTAATATTGCAACGTTCCCCCCCCCCCCCCCCCCCCCCCAAAATGCAACCCTTTAATGCATATGTAACATATTTAACCCAATATTATAATATTACTGCTCATATGGTACCATTTATTCTAATCCACTATAAAATTGATAATCCAAATGATCGTATTACAAAGTATTGTTAGAGTTCTATATGCTATGATTTCGAGTTTTGCAAGAAAATCATCCTCAAACATCTCTTTCACCTCAAGAAATATAAACTTCAGAGACCAGGATAAGGACAGCATTTGGAAGGGCGGTTAGAACTTCAGATCCTACAGCTATAGTAGTGATGTTGGTAGCAGGGACATGAGCAATAACATTTCGTAAGACCCAGTTGGCAGCAGTGGCGTTGGACTGTCTAATGGCCAATAGTTGATCATTTGGAACAGATACAGTAACACAAATTCCAGTATTTGCAAGAGCAAGTAACATAGCTTTGTCAGTATCAAATAACCTGACATGTCGAATCTGCTGGGTTTTGAGAAGTGCCACCACCTGGTTGGGCTGGGCATGTCAGATAAGTCTGTCCCGATATTTACACCTATAAAACCATCTGGTGCACAATAGGCAAAACAACAGAGAGTTCAGAAAGGAAGACATATTGAGCAAAATTATTGATGAAAAGATCAATTCTCCTGACCAATTCCAATATTGTTAAGGTAACGAGCAAATATCACTCATTTTATAGCTTAGAGCACTGCTAATAGTTTGCATCCCAACACACAGACAAAACATTCTCCAGAGTGTAAAATTGTGTCTTCCACCTAATCGATAGTACATGATTACTGCTTAATACCGGAGACTGAAATGAACAAACAGAAACTGGGAACCCCTCTATGAGCTAAACACTAAACTTTCAATCCTCTGTAACTTTAAATGATTTTGTGATGACAGCTAGGAATTGACAGAAATTCATGAAATCAACTATCAGCATGGCACAATTTGGTTGCTGCAAGCATTCATAAACAAGGAGAGCTCATCTGAATTCAAGTCAACAACTCAGCCAATTTAATAGAACAATCAAGTGGAGAAAGGGTAACAACAATGAGAAATCCATTGCTTTCTTTCACTCCTGGGCAACAAAATTAAATGCTATCCCAACAATAAGTTGTCCCACATTCTTTGCTTTGCAGATGACGCCAAAGCGACAGAAAGTCTAAGTAGAATATCAAGGCTTATGCAATAGTATAGATTACAAGAAGCAAAATGACACTACTAAGAATCTCAAACGTTTGAATAAGCAAAATTAACCTATTTCTTTTGCTCATACCTCCAATTTAGATACTGAAAAGTTGCCTCTAGTGACTATGCATTCTAATTCCTCAGCATTCTAAGTGCAAGTGCATGAATTCCTCAACCTAGTTTACTAACATAAATGCTGAATGAAGAAGAGGAAACTAATTAGACTCACTGTAGCAGGATTTGGATCCAAAGTTTGAGAAATCTAGGATTTTGCTATCATGAAAATTCTGCATTTTCAATCTGCAAAGAAATAATAAACCCGCCAGAATATGAGACTAGTGCAACCAACTAAAGGAATCCAATAGACTTCCATCAACAGAGGAACCTAATACTAACAGTACATGAATATGATTATCAAATACCTTGCCTTATACCATAGTTGTTCCAACCTCATAAAATGAAGAAGTTCCAAAATAGAGCATGAACTGAAGCTCTTAGGTACCTGACAGTGAAATATATCATTCTTATGCTAAAATGAAAGGAAGAAGTGATAATAATGAATAATATATCTAGTGGGATGTTTATTTTTTCCTTACCAGACTTAGGAAAGATATTTTCTCACAACTTTAGTAGGTAATTTTGCAAGAAACTATTTCACTGTATCTTCAATAATACTTTCGTGTTCAGCTGCAAAATTCCTTCTCATTTCTTCTAACTCCACCCTTTGCTTTTCTTGATTAGCTGACATCTCTCTAAGCAATTGCTCCATCTCTGCCTTACCTCTCTGATAGCTCTTTTCAATCTCAGCAGTATTTGTTATTGACTCAAAAACCTCCTTAGTCACCACATACGAATTCTCAGTACCTTTCACCTTCTTCAACATCTTACTAGTAACTCTCCCCTACCGTAGAGTCTACAACGTCTATCATACTTCTTGCCCAAAACAGAAAGATAAGCATCTGTATCACTACTTCTCTCAAGAGGCTTGTAGTTATTCATAGCTTCCTGCGATATTAATGGTTATAAAATTTTCAGACTCAAATAATATATATATATATATATATATATATATACACACAAAGAGATAGTGTCCAGAATTTAATTTACAATCTTTTTAGCAGTGTCATCAAATGGTTCAGCATACTGTCGTCCCTCTTTTCTTTGGTGTGTGCGCTCAAAAACTTCAGCCAAAGACGGTGGTTCTTTGTTTGGATTCTCATTTTTCTGTTTTGATGGTAAATGCACAGAGTTAGCATAAACTAAAGCAATCAAATAAGGTAGTAAGGCATGGATAAATCTTTCACAGAGTAGATAATTATTACCATTTCCTCATGCACCCTAGCAAAACTCTTTGGACCAATAGTGTGCCTATTCTTTTGAGAGTTACAACGATCCCTTGCAATAGCTGAATGTTTCTGTAACACATATTGATAAAAACAAATCACTTTCTAACTATGATATGAAAATAAGAAGAACATTAATGAAAACCATATTAACAATAAAATGATTCTTATTAAATGTACCCTCTCTGACTTTTTGTCCCACAAAGCCAACAGTTTAAAGAAATTAGTGTCTGGAATTGTTTTAGGCTTATTTTCCCATCTAGCCTTGCCATCATTGTGCTTATAAAAATGGTTTTTCTTGACTCGGGATTTGTGAGTCCTCCGGGCTGCACCAATAGACTTCAACACCCACTTCTTAGCCATATCAGGTACGGTGTACTTTTCCTACGACACATATGCATATCAACACAGTGAAATGTAGATAGCTGAAAATGTTATTAAAAAGGGGGGGGAGTCAAGCAATTTGGAAACATACCAGAACATACTCCCATAGCTTATCTTTGTGCGGTACCTTATGCCAAGAATCATATATCAAGGGCGCAGAGTTATACTCGCGACCTATTGTGCCCAAAAATCAAGAGAACTCACCCAAGGTGTTCTCTTCTTTTGTCACTGGTCCAATAGGCTGCCCAAACTTATTACAAATGATGACTTTGCGTTTATTTGGTTCGTGAACATGAACATGATACATCATGGTTGGCCCTCGTTTTTTCGCACCTTTTTTTGCTGAAATTAGAATCACTGTGTGGTCAGATTGACTCTATTGTAAGGTAGATAAATAAAATCTGATTTTACATTATAATTACTGTACAAATATACCTTATGGCTGAGACTGGAGATTTAAAAATTCTTCTTCATCAAGTTCATCGTCTTCATCTTCACTAGATGCACTGGAATCATCCGCATCCATTGTTGAGCTGCTTGGCATGTCATAAAAAACTAACTGTGAACTCTCTTGATAGGTGTATGTCTGTGGTGGCAGTTGCTTTTTATGTGATAGCATTTCACCAATAGTCATAACATTTTTGATAGGTGTATGTCTGTGGTGGCAGTTGCTTTTTATGTGATAGCATTTCACCAATAGTCATAACATTTTTATCCAGTGTGTTTCTTGCTTCTGTGGCATATTTCTGCATGAAATTGGTGAACATTTGATGATGATGATGTTATAAGCTTCATCTTTAAATGCAAAATTGAAAAAATAAAAATAAATCTATGTATAATAAATAAACATAGCCACAATACAAAATAAAGAAAGAAATGAACAGAAAGGCAACAAAGTGAGGTAGGCAAGCCGTCCTTGTCTATGAAAGTAAACATGTTATTAATTGCCTGACATGTATTTCTGATCTTTAATTAGGCCTCCTTCTATTTTTGACTTATGTAACACGGATATTCCTGCTCTGCTCAGAATTTCTTCTTCGCACCTATCTATGCATCTCAAGTACCAAATAACATTCTATTTCTAAATGCCATCTCACTTCTCCCAAGTAGTGCCCCATTCCTCAATCGTCCTTCTCTTCTCTTCTAATTCTAAACGAAGTGTACACAACACTAAACAAACTTGATCATGAATCTTTTCTGGAAACAACTAGTCTTCAATTCATTTGTTTGTCATGTTTCTCAAACATTCAACTTCCTCATAGTAAAAACAAAAGGATAGCCTCAACATCTTTGAGACTTTCCTTCCCGAAACATACAAAAACTTGACATATGATCCAACTCTAGTGAATTACCCTTCCCACAAATCATGTGAACAAAACAGAACACAAGTTAAGAATAAGATAGTCTTCTCTCCATCTCTAACACATCAACACTATTATAACTACATCCTCATCAAACACACATTTGTGATCATGTAAGGTGGTAATGACCACACCAAAAACTGCACTACATCATAGGATTACCACAAATTAACTATTTATGAACGAACCAATTCACTTCGAAAACATATGAAACACAGAACGCTAATGATCCACTGAACATAATTATATTCCCCGATGGTATATAACAAGAGAAAAATGATACCTCAATGAATTCAATATGAACCACCTTTTTTGTGAGCTAATAATCACTAGAAATTATACCTTAACAGCTAACGCTCTATCAAAGCTATCAGTAGCATTGTCAAGCTCCTCACAATTTACTTATAATCTACCAAGAGTAATCCAAGCCTATAAAGAAAAACTAATAAAGTGAATTAAATGCAAACTAGTGCTGCATTTCATAAGTTTACAACTGGACAGAAATGTACACAAAACTACTGCAGAATATTATACAACTAGACAGAAAAGATTCACATGGAACTGTAGATGAATTATATATAAACTGTATATCCTAAATGATCGAATTAGAAGGTGGTCAACCAATACCAATTAACGTTAGCAAGCTAGCCCAAGGTTTTGTCCTAATAATGCATGGTTGACTTGGGAATTCCAATGATCGATGAATTTGGTGGTTTTTTCATTTTCACTTCCATGCATCCATGGAGTGCAAGCTTTAATTAATTTGTGGTGCCTGCCTCCAATATATAGACAGATATGTGAAGATTTTGGGAGAAAAAAGAAACCCATTCCATCCATTATACATATAGTATGTACTGGACCATACTAAATTTATTATAAATTACCCACTAAATCATAATTATATATATATATATATATTGTCCTTAATTTAATTCATTTTTTGTTTTGTTTCTTAGCAAAACAGTGTCGGTATGTGAATGTTGAATTATAGTTAATGATTAATTAGCAAACACGCATGCATGGTAGCTTTTGTTTGTTGAAGAAAATCTTAGGATTGGTTTCTTTGATTTGAAATGGGTGCATTAATTAGTGATGATTAATAGTAATACTGGCTCTATAATCACTAGAACTGTAGAATTTCTTACTACATAACTAAAAAATTATTTATTTCAGAAAAATTAAAATAAGAACAGAGAGTTCAAACCATAATTAGTTACCTCTTTGGGGACTATGACATCAGTAGAACTTCCTTCTTTGCCTTGTCCATCACCACCACAATCCAAATTCTGTGCATCCTCTGCACTTTTATCACTCGTACGCACTAGCTTTTTTTTCTTTTTGTTCACACTCTGACCATCCACCAAGCTAGTCACAGAATCAACAATACGTTTCACTCCAATCTCTTGCAATCTTGCTTGGTTCTCTTTAATCCTAAGCATTCTAAGTCTCTCATGTTCATTAATGCTGCCTTTCTCAACACCATCCCTCTTGCTTTTCTTTCCCATGGGAGTCTACTTTGCTGGAACTGCAATCATTAACTTTTGTACCAATCAAGTTAGAGCATTTATAGTATAATGAAATGAGAAGACATAACATAACAATATAGTTATAAGTAAGATATAAGCTAGTAACACAAGTGTTTGAACATCAAAAATTTGGAAAAATATTAACCATTCAAGCATTAAAAAGCCACCATAAGAAATTGCACAAATAAAATTTAAAAAAAAAAAAGTAAAAACTAGTTATCAATGCTAGTTATCATCATCTACTTGCTCTTCATCTGCACTCATTCAATCCCATAAAGTATCATCAACATCATCATCATCATCATCTTCAACACTATCCCCATCTCTATCATCTAGGTTTGTATTTGAGCCAATAACGATAGGGGGCATATCATTTCGTAATAACTGAATGTCTTCGTCACCAACTTGTACCAAAGAATGTACTCCATTATCATTAAGCTCAGACCAATAGGAGTCTCCATCATTTGCATCATAATCACTCATAAATAGATCTCTTGGAATCCGATTCATAACATAATGCAAGCTATCTACCAAAGGATCAGGCAAATAGAACACTTGCTGCACTTGGGAGGGCATGACATATGGATCATTTGAATAGCACAACTTTTTCACATTAACACAAGGAAGACCATACTCATCTTTCCCCACTTGGTACCACTCACAACGAAACAAAACTACCTTCGATTTGGACCAATAATCGAGTTCAATTATTTTAAGTATCGCACCATAATAGTCTACATCTCCAACCAATGAACTTTTGTCCTTAGAGCTTGCAAAGCTAGAAGTTAAAGCTTTCACAAAAACTCCACTATTTTGAGTCTTACACCTTGCATCACGTACTTTTGTATAAAACCTATATCCATTGACATAATACCCGTTATATCTCCTAGCCGTAGGGGTTGGACCTTTTGCTAACCAAAATATATGATCTGGAACACTATTGTTAATAACTTTATCTTTCAACCAGCTGGCAAATTCTTTGTTGTGGTTCTGTGCTTGTGCCCATCGACTTCTTAATTGACTATTAATATGAAATTGATGTTCACTGCATTATTCAAACATCATTAGATTACCGAATGTTAATTGAAATGTACAAAAAAAAATAATGCTTCTTAATTTACAAAGGAAATTGGATTTACTTGATATAATTGTCAACCTCCTTGCAACCAGAATTGAATAAAGCATAGCGATGTGCTTGCTCAAAAGAGAGAGTGTCTAAAGTGAACAGCTTGCCTTTCCTTCTTTTCTTTCCTCCTAAATGGTGTCCAACAACTGGAAAAACATTTGTACTATATTCATTTGAATTAAAAGCAAACAGGTCTGAATCTTGAACACCCTTATTCAGCCTTGTCTTCACGCCTTTGTCCATATAGCGAGAACAAATAGTGATACACTCTTCAATTAAATACCCTTCAGCAATGGACCCCTCTACATATCTTTGGTTACGTACATAAGATTTCAGTTTACCCAAATATCTTTCTATAGAAAACATCCATCGATATTGCACAGGACCACCAAGCCTAACCTCATTTACCAAGTGAATAGGCAAGTGCACCATAACATCAAAAAAAGCTGGTAAGAATATCTTCTCAAGCTCGCACAATATTTCAACAATCTCTGTTTCCAACTGATTGAGATCGTCGGGATTCACTACCTTACTACACAAACATCGGAAGAAAGCACCCAACCTAATCAAAGGGATAGCAACATGCTTAGGAAGTGATTTCCTAACTGCAACTTGAAGTAAATACTGTAATAAAATGTGAGCATCATGACTTTTATAACCCACCACTTTTCGTTCTGAAGTGTGTACACACCTTGCTATATTTGATGCACACCCATAAGGAAATTTGGCTTCTTTTATGGCACGACAAAAAATGTCTTTTTCATCCCCAGACATAGCGTAACACGCCTTTTGCAGAATAACATGCTCACCATCAGAAGATAGATCAGGTTGAAGTTTTTCTTTGATGCCCAATTCTACAAGGTCAAACCGAGCTTTACTATGATCTTTTGACTTCCCTTTTATATCCAACAATGTCCCTATCAAGCTGTCACAAATATTTTTCTCAATGTGCATCGTCAAGATTGTGCCGACATGTGTTGAATTGCCAATACGGCAATTCAAAAAAGATTGACCTTTTTTTCCAAGGACAAGTGGCATCATTCTTCTTCTTTTGAGTCTTCCCAAATTCATTCTTAAAAGTAGATAACTCTCTCAAAGCCTCAACCCCTGAAAAAGTGGTTGGAGGTGGTCTATCCTCAATATGGCCATTAAAAGAACTCTTATTACGACGCCACGGATGCTCCTTATCCAAAAATCTACAATGGTCCATGTAACATGTTTTATTGCTATGATTCAAGTACAACGAACCAGTTTCATAATTACAAGAAGGACATGCAAATTTCCCCTTAGTCTTCCATCCATACAACATTGAGTAAGCTGGAAAGTTACTAATGGTCCAAATTAAAGCCGCATACATTTTAAAAGTTTCATCTTCAGACTTATCATATGTATCTAACCCATCAATCCACAGTTCATTTAACTCATCAATCAAGGGTCGCAAATACACATCAATATCATTGCTAGGAGATTTAGGGCCAGGAATCAATAAGGACAAAATAAAGTACTCTGGCTTCATGCACATCCAAGGTGGTAAGTTATAGTTAACTAACACCACGGGGCATGTGCTGTGAGAAACACTCATGGTTCGAAATGGATTAAAACCATCACTAGCTAAACCTAGCCTCACATTTCTAGGTTCTTTGGCAAAATTGGGATATAGCATATCAAAATCCTTCCAAGCTTTGCCATCAGCCGGATGTCTCAAATTACCATATTTAGGACGTTCTTTATCATGTCATGTCATACTCTTAGCAGTTTCAGCACACATGAATAGTCTTTGCAGTCGCAATTTTACAGGAAAATACCACAAAACTTTGGCTGGAATGTTGGAAATTTTATTTCCAATTTCATTTTTTCTGCTTGCTTCCTTGACTTTCTTGTGGTTGTTTCCACTTAGAAGTATTACATATATGGCACTCATCAGCATTCTCATACTCTTTCCAGAATAACATACAATCATTAGGACACGCATAAATTTTTTTACAATCCAAACCCAAATTCCTCAAGATGTTTCTAGCTTCATTAAAATTTGATGGAAGCTTTATATCTGGAATTTCCCTCAAAAATTGTAGAAGTTCATTTAATGCGACATTACTCAGTCCATGAAGTGTCTTGAACAGAAACAATCTTATGATGCAAGAAAGTTTAGAAAAATTCTTACACTCTTGCTTACCCTCTTCCACCAACCTATAGAACTTTTTGCCTTCCTCATTTGGACCTGATTGGACACCACTTGTTCCCTCTAAGACATCTCTATATCTATCATGCAATAACTCATTAATGTTGTTATCTATTTCTGGGGTATCATCATCTAAATCTCTTGCAGATTCCAGTGGTGAATGTTCCTCTCCATGAAAACTCCACACATCATAATTGTCAACAAATCCCTCACTTTTAACATGATTATATACCTCATATCTGCGACGCCAAAAGCGATTTTTACAATTCCTACAAGGACACTTAATCTGACCTCCCACGGATGCTTTAGCAAATGATATGTTAAGAAAGTAGATCACCCCATTTTCAAATTCAGGCATCAATCTAGACATATACATCCAGCTTCTATCTTCCCTCATCACTCTAAACTTCTGAAACTAACAATAAAGAGCTTATCAATTGTCAAGTATCGATCCTAAGTTGTAAAATCAAAGTTTAAAGTTGGAGTAAAACTCAAGAACAAGAACAACGGCAAATCTCACATAACAACCTCTATGGCTTCTTATATAACTTTAGGAATGAGGTAAAATTTATAAAAGTTGGATCATTACCCTACAAACCACATATTATACTCATTTGTGGAAACTTTAAAGATTGTAACAGAAGCTAAGATAATTTGCTAGAGCAAATAAACCTCAGAAGAGATGCTAAGATAATAAGAGCAACAAGATGTTATGTCATTGAAATTGCGTTAATCATATGCCAAATGTTTGACTGGTAGTTATTGTTGTCTGGAATTCTTATATTATTCTTTTGCTGAATTATCTTTAATTGAGGTTGGATTGTGTTGGCAGAATTAACTGCGAAGATGGTGAGTACCAAGAAGAATTCCTCTCAATTCATACCTAACACTAGACTAAAGGGGGGAATTGGATATGAATTTCATCATTCTATGAAAAATTCCTCATCAAACAAACCTCTATGTATGACTCTTCATACCCCAACAACACACATCCTAAATTTAACAAGTCTACCATCCTCTAAAATTAACAAGTTTCTCTTCTAAAAGCATGGAATTAGCAAGTGATAACAAACACATTAATTATTAAACTCAAAATACTAGAAAACATGAGTCTAGCTAATTAATTCCTGAATTTAGCTGAACATATGCATTAAACATTAGTCTCAACTTAAATGAATACTTACTTGGAGATGTATCTGGAGCTATCAGTACTGCAACACCTTCATTTGAAACAGCTTGCAGTTCCTCTCCCTTTGGTTTCCTAGTTCCCTGCCCTCCGTGTGAAGTTATGCCTTAATTTCCTTTGCGATAACAAAAAATTAACTAAGGAATTGCTGAAATTTGAACAAACAGCTAATTTTTAATTTCTAATTCGCATTGAAAGTTCATAGACTAATGTGTGGAGAAAAAACTTACCTTCACAGAGAAAATATGAGTTTAACCTTAGAAAATTTGAGCGAAGTTAAGTTCGCAAAGCAATTCCGTTCGATGGAGACTGAATGGAGCGAAGGATGAGGGCTGAAATTCAATTCATCACATTACCGATTGAAATCGAAAAGGACCTTCGAGAGATGGAGAGAGTTTGCATCTCATCACATTACCGATTGAATCGAAGATGACGCCTTTGCTTACAGAGAGAAAGCCCTAGATTACTGCAAATTTGATTGGGCAGAAATGAGATAAAGATGGTACAAATTCGATTGAGGCGAAATGAGATAGAAACCTTCCAATCAAGACTTCAGCTCTTTTTTAGGGATTGTACTAGAATCCTTGTGGAGCGACAGCAAAATCGAAGGTAATCGGAGTTGAGTCTTAATGTGAAGGAGCAAAATTTACAGTGCAAAATAGATGAAGGAGTTGAGTCTTAATGGAATCACAATGAAGGAGATGATCGAGTTAGGCGTGATGGAGTGGTGTGATTTAGTTTAGCAGTAATAAACTATAGCTTAAAGAAAATTATTGAGGGCAGAATTATAAAGTAATACTATTTTTTAGAACAAATTACAATTAATTCAAATCAAAAGAAAATTACAAATTTAGGATAAATTTATTGTTATTTTTTATTATTGTTCGTATTTGGGAAAAAAATATTTACTTATTTTTTATTACCTGTATTTTCATTTATCTGTCTATGTAATGTAAACAATTTTTATTTTATTTTATCCTGTGTATGGATACTTATTGTCCACTACTATTTTTTCTTTTTTTTGGTGAAAATTTCTTAAAACTATGTTTAAATTTATTTTTGGAAGAAAAAAATGGAGGGAATTTCTTTATGAGAAATTATGTAATAAAAAAATATAAAAGTGTAATGATTGATTAATTTGATTTTTTTATATAATAATGTTACTGTTATTTTTTAGGAAATTTTAAAATTAGAATTTAAAGAAAATTAAAGGTGTAATTTTAGTAAAAAGAGTGTAAATTTTCTTTAAAAAAAGTAGATAGACAGAGCCAAAAATAAAAAGTGTCCATAAATTTTTTTTATAAAAAGACAAAAATCATATTGATAGCAACTAGCAAGAGATAGGAGAATTAGCACACACAAAAGTGTTGCAGTAGACTGAAAAACGTGATGCAGTCGCCTAGTAACAAATTACACTAGCTAAAATAATGTTGCACTAGTTAAGAAAGTGTTATAGTAGCCTTCAAAGGCGATGCATTTGGTTAAAAAAGTGTTGCATTTTCTTGAGAAAAGCGTTGCGCTAGCCTGAAAAAGTGTTGCATTAGACTGAAAAAAAGCGATGCACTAGCTCAAAAAAGCGTTGTAGTAGCCTTTCAGAAAAAGTGTTGCACTACCCTCAAAAAAATGCTAATTTAGCTTTCCAACAAATGCAGCATTTTGTAAAGGTGTAGCATATTGTTAAAAAAATGTTGCATTAGACTTCTATAGCTACACTTAATTATGGTGATGCATTTTCTTATAAAATTTTGTTCTATTGTAACATTTTAAAAAGTGTAACCTACAAAGTGATACTATAGGCTCAATTTGTAGTAGTGCCGGTTCCAAATTTTTGCCGATTTCATTTTGGATAATTTTTTTTGTTTTTATTTTATATTGGGTGAAATGAAAAATTCATCACTTAACTATGCCCTTTTGTAAAAATTGACATTTTTTCTTTAAAATGCTCTTTTTTTGACACACAACTTTCATTTTGGTGAGAAAGGACTCCACCATCAAGTGGCTAATGAAAGAATTTTTTGAGGGGTAAAACTGTCAAATTTAGATACTCTATTGTAATATTTTGCAAAACAGACCCCAATCTTTTATTTTCTTACATATTCACCCAATACTTTTTACAAAACATACCCTGATCTTTTATTTTTATTTTTTTTACATATTCACCTAATACCTTTTTTTTCCTTTTTTCTTTTTTTTTATTTTATAGTTTTACCTTACCTTTTTTTTTTTAATTTAATCTTTATTGTAAGGGTGAATTCAATTTTTAATCACCTTATTTCCAAAACCTTCAGCTTTTAGTCATCATATTTTAAATATTGTATATGTTGTCACCATACTTTCAATTTTGCATTTTTTTTTGTCACCATGTTAAGTTTCTGCGTTTAGTGGTTATTGGTGAGTTTTGGAATGACAAATACTGTTAATATATATATATATATATATATACACATATATATTTTTTCTTATTTCTCCAAAATGGTCTTCTTCTTCATGTGATTTTTTTTTTTTGGGCTAAACAAACGCGCAGTGAATTTTTTTCCCACAAATCTGTAACTACCATTCAATTGATATTTCTGAAACCCAAATCAAAAGGATTCACACTCTAAATCTGATAATGCAAAATATTTTACCGTCATCCGAGTACGGCAACCCAAATAGCAACCTAACTTTTCAGATAATATAACACCATTAGCAGCAGTAATTTAACCACGAAAAGAGTTAATAATGCAATGCATTCAATCCCACTGAAGGTAGAGAATGATTAATCAAAAGGGTCATTGGATGATTGATCTCAACTGTAGCAGGCTGAGTGAAAAAAGTGAAATACTTTTCAGCTGAAATCAGGAACAGTATAGCTCTCAAAGAAGGAGAAAATGGTTCCACAACAATATGGATGAACTCACGCAATGCAATCAGCAATACTAAATCCGGAAGGACGCAAGAAGAATTCACAGACAGCTCAAGAGAATGTCTTATTGGCGGTGGGCAAGGTTTAAGTACCGAAAGACGGGCCATACGAGTTGGAAACTCAAAAAGGCGAACCAGAGAGGGAAATTGGTCCACCGGGAATAGTTAAGGGAGAACGCTAAGTGATGCAATTGTGCTCAAAATGGCTCGAGAACAACAAACGGAATGTCGTCGGAGATAGAAGTAGGGAATCCGAACTGGGATCATAGTGACAAATGGAAAAGGTGAATTTTTTTTTTCACAGTTATGCAACATCCGCATACCACTCCAAATGTCTGATTCCTCGGTTTAAGGCGAAGAGTGCAGATATGTGGAAACAAAATTCCTTGCTGGTTTGTTTATTTCACAAAAAAAAAAAAAAAAAAGTTAAAAAAGATTCTTCGGAGAAAATAAGAAAAAAAAAAATTAATGTGCAGTATTCGCAAATAACCCAGATGGAGCGCAATCACCAAAAATAAGAAGAGGCGGGGCGGCGGAGGAAAGGGGAGGGAGAGGAAAGGAAGAGAAGGGAGTGGCGGAGAAAGGAGAGGAAGAGGAGGGGGAGGAGAGAGAGAGAGAGAGGAAGAGGATGGGGGGAGGAGAGTAAGAGGGGAGGAGAGAGAGAGAGAGAGAGAGAGAGAGAGAGAGAGGAGGGGAGGGGAGGGAAGAAAGGAGAGGAAGAGGAGGGGAGGGGAGGGATAGGAAGAGGGGGCTGCGCAGAAAGATGACCTTGGATTGAGTCATCCATTACGCATTCCGCCTATGAGGGGTGGTCGCCTGGAGGAGTTATTGGGGTACTTCTGGGATAGGTAGGATTCGGAAATTAGAATTTTTCCCTAAGAATGATCGGCAGTGGTGCCAGTTGTAGCCTATTGGGAGATCTAAAAGGCGTACTGCCGCAGTCTCAATGATGGGGGTGACAGTGCACTGGGAACGATTATTAGAATGTGCGCACAAGACTTTATACGACTTTTTTTTTTTCCTTCCATTTGGCCTCCTGTGTTTGTATTGGCTTCCTCCTTTTTGGAGGGGCTAGTTGTTCCACGTTGGGCATATAGGAAGAAGAAAGCATCACAGATTGTTGTGTGGGATTTGCCAGTGGTGGGAGGTACAAATTGAATGTGGATGGTTCATCTAGGGGGAATCCAGGTCCGGCGGAGAGCTGGAGCACTACTTTGGGATAATTGGGGTAGTGTGGTGTTTGCAGTGAGTGTCTATGTAGGTGCTCATGTTACTAGTTTTAAGGCAGAGCATTTGAGCTACTATATGATCTTATTACATGTTCGAGGCTAGGGCTGGGAATGGTAGAAGTTGAGACTGATTACATGGTACAGAAGTTTGCAGTGGCGAGTGGTTCGGGTCCCTTAGCGGAGTGCAAGGACTGGGGCGAGGATCCAGCAGTTACATGGAGATTCGACACTGGGAGGGTAAAGCAGTGGCAGATCAGTAACTATCAGTACGAGATTTGTTCGGCGATACATATTTTTTGTTCCAATAGAAGAGTACACTTTCAATTTTTTTTATTTCTCATACCCTTATTAATATAACTATGTGTGGTGCACAATTAATCCATACATAAAAAGTAAGGATTTGAAAGGAATAAAAGGTGCCAAATTAGTTATTTTAAGTGTTGTACCTTGACATCCATAATAAGTTGTACAATGATGAAAGTGGACATTTCTAATCGAATGAAGGAAGTATAGATTTGTAGTTTGATAGATTAGATACACTGTTCGGGTTAAGATATGTTAATTTTCCAATCAAATATATTATTATCAGTTTATTGATTGTATCTTGGTCTTCTGTGAGTAGAACGATTTCAAAACCATTACCGTTGCTAAAAATTTTCATTTTCAAAAAAAAAAAGGTTACACAATTTGTAATAAACAAATGGGAAACACTAAAAGCCAAAACCTATTATATTTATTAAATATATAGTCCAAGCGGCATTTTAGGTTTTATTCAATCCGTCTTCTTCCCCATGCAATCCGACAATTCCAGGTAATCTACTGCGCTGCATGCCAGCATTGAAATTTCCCATTTGATCAAGACCTGGGAACATAGCCTCCATCCACAACCAAGCTATGCCCTGTGACGAACATGGAATCATCACTAGCCAAAAACAGCACAGCATCGGCGACATGATCCGTCTTCATATTACCCGACTGCTTAAGGGAGAAATCAACTTCAAATCTACTCTCCAGCTCCGCCGTGCTCAGCCTGAACGCCCCACAGGTCATCGGTGTCGCCACTGGCCCCGGCGCCACACAGTTCACCCGAATCCCATACTCACCCAGCCCTTTACTAGCGCACCTCATCAACCCCAACACCGCGTGCTTCGACATGGCGTAATCTATACTCGCCCCGGCGCCATGACGCTGGCCGTGCAAATGATGCTCCCCTTAACGCCGCCGTCCACCATGGCTCGGCCCGTGTGCTTCACACACCCCGCCATGCCGCGGACGTTGACCGAGAAGAGACTCTTGTAAGCGTCCAGATCGAAATTCAGTATGTCCTGGAGACATTTGCTGAGAAATCCGGCTTTGCTGAACATGATGTCGAGTTGACCGTACTTTTCGACCGTTGACTTCACGAGGGATTTGACTTGTTCCTCGTTGGACACGTCGCACTTGACGAAGGTGCTGCTGCAGTGGGATCCGATTGATTCCGCTACCTGAAGGCCCTTTTCTTCTTGCACGTCGGCGATCACCACCGCACGAGCGCCGTGTTGGGCGAACTTCCGGGCGGTTGCCTCCCCGATACCGCTTGCTCCCCCGGTTATGATTGCCACTTTACCTTGTAACTTCTTGGTCGGTAAAAGGTTACTCATTTTTCTTTTTTTCTCTCGCAATATTATTATTCACTACTCTATAGTTTTAATGGGTTTGGCATCACATCTTTGCACTTGGAATCGGATTTATAGCATGAATAGGCGATGCAATCTCTGAATTAATTACAATTGAATACTTTTTCCGCTTTGTCATTTTGTGCTTTCCAATTAATGAGGCACCTAAGATGCTCCGGATTTTCTGCTGATTTTTGTGATATAGAAACTTTCTTCTTTTTTTTTTCTCCTTTTTGAATAATTTTATATTCTGTGATGCTGCCTTCAAGTGGATTACTTTAATGTTTTGTGTTTGTATTTTATTCCATGAGATGCTTAGGCCCCGTTTGTTATCAAGACTGTATCGAAACCTTGATTTGGATTATGATTTTAAATTATTGAAATTTTATTATAAATGTAAAAATATGTATTGAAAATATGAAAATGCTTATTGAGAATGATGAAAAATTATTATAAAATAAAAATAAGATCCAAACCTTGATTTGGATCACGTTTCCAAACAGGGCCTTAGACATCATATTTTAATAATTAATTTTATTTTGATCATTTAAGATTAATCTAGATTCTTTTAGCTGTCATTTAATTGTTTTAAGTGACTCTGCATGTTTCGCTATTTCCTACCAATGGAAAATTTCTTCAGTCCCTCATACATCAAATGTAAGCCAATATAATCATGCCACATAAACGACTTTTATTGTGCGCACTAGCATGTACCCAGTAATTTACTAATTATATGTAACATGGTAATCAAGTAAACATACAAAAAAATTTGTATCTATGAACATTTTGCGTATCTATGAACATTTTACATATCTATCCAAATACGTTGCACGTTTAATGTTATTGCATTGCATAACTCATTTCAAAACTTCTTTAATTATATGAATACATATTTTTTATTCATATACATTGCACATTTGCACCTTTACTCATACACAGTTACACGCATGTTGGTCGGGGTACGTTGCCTGATTAATGAAAAAGAATTACAAATCTAATTTCAAAACATTACACATTTTATTTTAAAACATTGCGCGTTCATATAATAGATATTGAATATTTTATTAAAATTACCTCGTAATGGAGGTTTTTTTTTTTTTACGTAAATAGTACTTAATATAATTATCATAAATCATAGAAGACGTAGTTAAGCACTCTTAATGTGAGATCTCGTATCTTTCACCTAGGAATAGCCATTAGATTTTGTAGCTTTCTTATGTAAATAATTTTCAACCTATAAATTATGTATAATTATGGAGTTGTATGATTTTATTAGGAATCTTAATGATGAAGGATTATTTTTGAATCATGATATTTTAATCTTAAATTTGACGTTAAGATGTTGAATTAAGTATATAACTATGTTTTAAAGTTGGTACAATAGGAATTATGGAATACAATAAGAAAATTAATTAGTAAATAAATGAAAAAATAAGGCAAAAAGCCTAGGATCGATTTTTACCGATATTGGAGTGAGAAAAACCGATTGGAATCGCCTTTAAACAGTGAAAAAAAATCTCACCGCTTGAAGAGCGTTTTTAACCAACATTTTTATCGGGTATTGCCGACATTCTCCAGTTTAACCAAAGTCAGAGCGGTTTTTGCCTGACTTTGATCAGGTAAAACCGATCGATGTCTAGAATTGAAAAAATATATATCTTCTCCAAGTTCTAAAATGGAGCTACGATCCTAGAGGTATATAACCCTACTAATTTTTCCGATCAGGCACCTTAGAGACGCATAAATACGTCCTCAATCGCCTAGAATTCCAGAAATAATAAGGATCAAGTAGGAGAAAGAGAGAAAGGAAAGGAAAATAGAAAAAAATTAGAAAAGAAGTATTTTGGAGCTTTGATCTTGATGCCAAACCGTGGAAACCTACCTAAGCTACTTCAGCAACACAAGGGTAAGGAATTTAACCTTTCCATAAATACGTCCTCACATTTCCAAATTAATTTTCTCTTTTAATTCGAAACTTGTGATAAAATTTCCTAACTATCCTCAAGAATAAATCAAAATTTTATAATTTTACGGGAACGGAAAAATTAATTTGGACAAAATTGAGCGTTGTCCCTCCACTTAGTACTGACTGCTCATTATTTCCCAAAATCTGCCATTTTTTTAATACGGATTGCCTTTCCACACTAATTTTACCTAAAATTAACTATAATTAATTTTTTCTTTTAATTCGGGACCTGTGATAAAATTTTCTCACCTTTCTCAAGAATATATTTGGTTTAGATACTGGAACGGGAGTGGAAAAATTATTTTTGGCCATAATTAATCATTGCTCCTCCATTAGTATTATGTGCTCATCATTTTTCAAAGGATGTCATTTTCCATTAATACTAATTATAAAGTGACGTTTAGTAAAATTAATCACGTGTAATTAAGTACAGTAATTGCACGTGATTGCACGTTAGTTTAGATATTATAAGTTACATATATATAAAATTTCCTCATCGTCCTCTAAAAAGGTTTGGATAATTTTACGGGAGCGGGAAATTAATTTTTGGACAAAATCGGGTGTTGCCCCTCTACATAGTACTGATTGCTCCTCATTTTTCAAGGGCTGCCATTTTCCTTAATATTTATTGCACTTCCATACTAATTTTGCCTAAAAAAATGAACTATAAATAATTTTTTCTCATTATTCAGCACATGTGATAAAATTTCCTCAACTTCCTCAAGAATAAATCAGGCTTTGATAATTTTACGAGCGAGGGAAAATTATTTTTTAGCCAAAATTAAGCATTGTCCCTCCACTTAGTACTGATCGCTTCTCATTTTTCAAAAACTGCCCCCTCCTTAATACTGATTGCCCTTCCATACTAATTTTCCCTAAAAATTAATCATACTATAATTTTTTTTTTTAATTCGGGACTTGTGATAAAATTTCTTCCCCGTCCTCGAGAATAAATAAGGTTTGAAAATTTTACAGTAGCGAGAAAATTAATTTTTGGACAAAATTGAGCGTTCAGCCTCCATTTAGTACTAATTGCTTCTCATTTTTCAAAGTCTGCCCTTTTTTTTAATACTGATTGCCCCCACCTGAATTTTGCCTAAAATTAACTATAAATAATTTGTTCTCATTACTAAGCACTTGTGATAAAATTTCTTCACCTCCCTCGAGAATAAATCGGGTTTGATAATTTTACAGAAGTGGAAAAATTAATTGATGAGATCATTTGAACAATAGCGGGGAGGCTAAAAGGTCAATCAAACCCAAAGACCATCGACATCCACAAGAGTCAAGAAGCTAGGGACAGGGCCTACCAAAAAGGGGGGCCACCACCCCTTTGTCAATAAAGGAACATGTTGCACCCTTAAGTATTGATTAAAAGATCCTGTCCTGATCTTAAATGTTTAAGGGGACGGTTATTAAAAAATAATGAAAAATGGTGTAAATTATTTTCGAGATAATTCTGGAAAAATCTAGAAGGTCCCTCCATCACTTGAATGCAAGTCATGCACATGCACTTTAAGGGGCCGAAATCATAGTCTGTGCGATTGTTACACGCCTCGTCACACGGGTTCAAGCGCGTCCAGCCTTAGCTGTGTGCCAACACTCTGCGCATCCGACTGGCCGCGCGCTCCTACGGGCCCTGCTATCTACGAGCATTTCCAGTCGCCCGTCTTATTGCACACGTCTGTGTTTTCCAGTTCAGACGCCTCTTTGCTTTTTTTTCCTTCTTCAGGAATTGTTTTTCTTTGTGAAAAGTGAAAATGAGTTGTGAATGTTTCCCTATCCTTTCTTTATTTTACTGCTGAATTAGTAGAGCCCTGCCCTTAATGAATGTATGTGGACTCCCTGCCCTCCAAAGGCGCCTGGGGAACAGGCCAGACGGAGCAGCTCCATTTCAAAGGTGAGGTTCTGAAAGAAGTTAAAGTAAAGCTCTGCCCCCTAGGTAAGGGTGATGTTATTGCCAGAGCAATAATTGGCATCCAGAGCAATATTTTTTTGAAATTCCTATAATACCCCCTCATTATTCTAAACGTGTCTTCTTCTCTCATCTTTTCCATTAATAACTCTCTCCAGCTCTTTATCAATTATATTGCAGATGGATTGGGAGTTTGACAAGAACCCCAAAAAGCAAAGAACACCCATATCGATTAAAATGTTTTGAATCAGATACTGCAGCAAAGATTGTGTAATGCAAATCAAAATTGTGCAGCAGTGGAATGCAATTTCCTTTTTAATCCAATTACAGCACCAATATCTATTAAAATGGAAACTCTATAGTGTTGTTGTCGCCACCGCGTCGCCGCTGCAGCCGTGGCCACCACCATTGTTCTCAAATTGGAAGATAATAGACAGAAGACCCAAAGAATAGAAACATTCACTCAACACGTTAAAATCCAAGAAGATAACATAAAGAAACCCGACCAAAACGGAAGAAACTTAGCAGCACCACGCTTCGCGGCTGTCATGTCCAACATCTTCAACCCGTGACAGGGAGAAACCCAGATGAAAGCCACCGTAATAAAAAAAAATCACAGAAACAAAGCTTTCACTTTTCAACAATTTATTTTAAACTCAGATGAGGGAGTTTCAATAATTTTATTCAAAACCCAAATGAGAAAGTAAAGAAACACTCTCCAACAGCAGCACTCGTTGAATCTGATTGTGCCTCAAGTACGGTGGGCTGCGTGGATGCTAACGACTGCAACAACGGTGAAGGACGGATGGATAATTAGATGTGGCGGCAGGACAGAGATAGAAGATACCAGGAAGATTAGAAGAGAGACGTACAGAAGGGGAAGAACAAGATTTCACCTTGTTTGGGAGTTTTAGCAAGACTAATTTACAGTAATAACATGATTAAAATTATAGTCGGAGGGAGAAAGAAGAAGATTACTGCCTGTAGTAGTTAAAATAATGAAGGGCATTACAGTAATGAATTTTTTTTTCTCTGGATGCTAATTATTGCTCTGGCAATAACAGCAGCCTTTTAATAAACACCTCAAATTAAGTTAAGAGTTAGAAATAAAGCTAATTTATCAACTAGTCAATTCTATCATATCCAATATAAATTTTACAGGAAGCATAATTGATGATTTACTAGTTAAAAGTAAGGATGAGTCTGCCTATTTGCTTGATTTACGTGAAACACTTGAAACTCTTGTCCAATATCAATTAAGGCTAAATCCGAGAAATGTGTCTTTGGGGCTACTTCGGGGAAGTTCTTAGGTTACATGGTTTCTGAAGGGGGTATTTCGGTTAATCCAAAGAAAGTAGAAGCTGTCCTGCAAATGCATCCACCTAGATCAATTCGTGAAGTACAACAATTAACGGGTAGATTAGCAGCCTTGAATCAGTTTTTAGCTCGGTCGGCAGAGCGAGCCTTATCATTTTTTAGCATTTTAAAGAAAATAGATAAATTTGTGTGGACTTCGGAATGCCAAACTGTTTTCGAACAACTAAAAACGTATTTAGCTTCTTTGCCATCTTTAACCATGCCTATTCCTGGAGAACAATTATATATGTATATAGCTACCACTGAATCCGTAATTAGCTCGGTTTGCTTCGAGAAGATAAGCGGGTTCAAAGACCATCTATTTTGTTAGCAAAGTTTTGCAGGCAGCAGAGAAAAACTATTCTAGCTTGGAAAAACTAGTCATTGGCTCTAGTTCACCACACGACGTTTCCGGCCTTATTTCAACTCCACGGAGTCACCGTCTATACGATGCACCTCTCAAACCGTCTTGCAGAAGGCGGGGGTTTCTGGTCGCCTCACAAATGGGCCATCGAATTGGGGGAGTATGACATCACCTTTGCCCTCGCACCGCAGTCAAAGGGCAAGTATTAGCAGATTTCATAGCTGAGGGAGTATCAGACACCCAGGAGGCATGCCATGCCTGGCCCGTCACAAGAAAACCGATCTTCTTTAACCGTTGGAAAAAGGTGATGATTCATGGACACTCTACGTGATAGTGCCTCCAGCCAGTCCGGATCGGGGGTCATCCTCACCAGCCCTGTTGGAGAAATCACACTTATGCTCTACATTCTGCTTACGGCCACCAATAATGAAGCAGAGTACGAAAGATGATAGCGGCCTAAAATTAGCTCGGAAACTGGGGGTCGGAAATCTAAAAATTTGTTCAGACTCCCAGCTTGTAGTTGAACAAATTTGGGGGGAGTATAGGATAAGGATCGGCAAATGGAGGAGGATACTTAGCACTGGTGCAGCAGCAGCTGAAAATTTTCCAAAATGGACTATAGAGCGGGTCGCACGAAGTAAAACACAAATGCAGATGCCTTGTCCAAATTGGCTTCTTCGGTTTTCTCTCATTTGACTAAAAGCGTTCTGGTAGAAAAAGTACAGACCAGGAGTACAGCCAAACCAGCAATCTTGTCCGTAAGTGAAGGTCAGGATTGGAGATTTCCTCTATGGCAGTACTTACAAAATGGTACCTTACCAGATTCACGAAAGAAAGCACAACGAATACGAAGGAAGGCTGACCATTATCAAATAATCGAAGAGGATCTGTATAAAAAGGGTTTCTGATGCCCTTACTAAAGTGCCTGGGTTCGGAGAAGCAGAGCCGTGCTGAAGGAAGGAGTACATCAAGGAGACTGTGGGTCCTCACATTGGAGCTCGGAATTTGGCCAAGAAAAAATAATCGGGGCTGGTTTTATTGGCCTCGATTATTCCAGGAAGCAGTCGAATATGTCAACGTTGTCCCAGTTGCCAACAACAATGCAACAATTCACAGGTTGCCAGCCTCCAGTTTTACGGGGATAATTGCTCCTTGGCCTTTCGCGGAATGGGGGATAGATCTTATGGGGCCGTTTCCTAAGATCGGTTCATGTCATTATGGTTGTGGCTATAGACTATTTTCACCAAATGGGTAGAAGCCGAGGCATTGACAAATATTACCGGGCGAACTGTAGCTCGGTTTCTTTGGAGACAAGTCATCTATCGGTTCGGCGTGCCAACTCGGTTATCTCGGACAATGTGTTCAAAGCTTGGTATCACCCAACGTTTCGCATCTGTAGCTCATCCTCCGGCAAATGGGCAAGTGGAGCTCACGAACCGAACTTTGTTGCACGGGTTGAAAACCAGATTAGAAAATAAGGGTAAGAATTGGGTAGAACAGCTGCTTCACATACTATGGTGCCACTGGACTACGCCTAAATCGGCTACGGGGAAAACCCCTTTCGAGTTAGCCTTTGGGGTCAACGTGTCATACCCCCAAAAATACAAAGTGGTGCCCCCCGAGTCATGCACTTCGAAAGAAACCAAAATCAGAAAAACTTAGGGCTTAGCTTGGACTTGATGGAAGAAGTTCGGGACACTGCCTACGTACATCAACTAAATTACAAAAATTTAGTTCGGCAACACTATGACGCTCGGGTCAAACATCGGGCCTTTGTACCGGGAGACTTAGTTTTACGAAACCGAGCTATCAGCAAACCACAAGAACAGGGCAAGTTAGTATCTAATTGGGAAGGGCCTTACCGGGTGATCGAAGCCCGACCTACTGGAAGCTATGTTTTGGAAGATTTGCAAGGATAGCTGATTCCGCGGGCTTGGAACGCAGCACACTTAAGAAAATACTATCTATGAAGCAGTTAGAGTTAAGGTCGGAAAAAATATCGAACTCGAGATGGTGAAAAAAGAAGACATTTATTCAATAAATGGGGCCAGTACAAAGCTGTTCCAAGATTACAGAAATTCTTCGAAAAGTAAAGTACAAAGAAAAGCTAAGAAGGAGGAGCTTGAGAAGTCGCTTCTTCATCGGCTGCCTCCTTAGGGTCGGTCTAGGGTTCTTCCTCTTCGGTATTTTCTGGTAAGGGAATCCCATTGGCTTGGCATTCTTGCTTGATCTCTTCGACCAGATCAAAGGGATCATGACCCAGAGGGAGCAAAGACGTGTGGGCATATAGAATCTTCAGGAAGACCTCCACCGACCTGGAGCCCCTGAGCTCGTCCCAGCACAAGGTGTACCCGCACTGGATTAGCTCCAAGAAGAGCCGGTTCATCAGGTCCAGCAGTGGCCCCTCCTTGAAGGATATCAAAGCAGCTTGGCGCGCCGCTTCGACTTCTGCCGGGCTGAGCAGCTCAGCAGATTTCTTTGCTTCCTCTTCCGCGGCCTTCAGCAAGGCAGCCTTCTCTTCCTTCAGGGCGGCTACTTCGGCCTCCAAGCCCTGATTCCTTGTCTCCAGCTGACTGGCCTTGGTGCTGAGCTCTTGGTTTTCTGAGTAGAGCTCAGTGTTGGTGGCCTGAAGTTTCGTGACTTTGCTGGACTCGACTCCCAGCTTCATCTCCAAATCTTCGATCGCCTCGGCCGGCCTCTTTGACCTCTCTTGCTCATAGCTTTGGGCCTGAATATCCAAAGCTGCCGTCCTCTTGGCCGTAGCGGCGTAATTTACACCGACCTGCAAAATCCGATTATAGGACTTATGAAAATGTCACGCGAGGTAATCATCCGTTCTAAAAAGTTAACTAGGAATTCCGAAGTTTACCCTTTTTATGTGTGAAGCCAAAAAGGCTTCTTGTTGTGCCAGCTGGTCGATGGTCTTCCTTATATGGCCGCTCACCTCAACGATCTCCACAAGGGAGCTGGACTCGGCTCGGCGAAACTCTCACAACTGCCGCGTATGACTAACATCTCGTCTGGTAACATCTTGCGCGAGGCTCCGCCAGTGGGACTGGTATATAGGCCGGGCTAGGGAGCTCGGTCTCTCCCTTTGTTCCTTCAATAATATGACCCTTTCCTTGGACAACGGGTCCACGGGCCCCAACAGCTCATCCGGGCTCGGTAGCTCTAATCCTATGGAGGAATCCATCAACAGTTGTGGGGCCTGGCAGCTTTAGCCGCCTGAACTTCCGCAGGGGTCGGCCTGTCCTTTGAAGCCCGAGGGACTAGGCCGCGGTGGGAGGGTCAGCAACTTCAACTTCCTCCGTTAATCGATCTCAGGGTATCTTTGAAGACCCTGAAGCCGCTGCTGGCTTGTTAGATTTCTTCTTCCGGCCGAACCACTAAAGCTACCTGAAAAACAAGAAACAGAAAGGCAGAATCATCAGTCTAAGAAGCTGACCACAGGTCGGGAAAGCGATAAGTAAAAGTTCAGAGACAGGTATTTACATTCTTCCTCTACATCGGGGGCTTGGCTCAGCCCAGCCCAGACCAGAAGGCCCTCTGAAGGGTACTTAACCGAGTATTTTTCCGAGCTGGTGAAGGATCTTAACGTCTTATAATCCGACTGCACTACGAGATTGGACTTATCTCGGGTTTGATCCGCCGGCACAATAAACTTTGACCAACGGCAAGGGAGATTTGCTTCGTCGGCTTTCACCATAAAAAACCTCGCCCTCCAATGTATTAGTATCTGGGGAGTCGGTTAATAAGTACGGGCCATTTCTACGTTTTTGGAACGACACCCACCCTCGCCCGTAAGGATATTGGCGGACGGTGTAAAATTGGAAAAATAATTCCACGGTGGGTCGAATCCTAGCCCCGAAGCATACACACATAAACCCCACCAGAAACCTAAGGGTGTTCGGTACTAATTGGCTCAGCCTGATTTCTAAGTAATCGCATAGCTCGTTTAAAAAATCTGGGGCCGGAAACCTTAGCCCGAATTTTATATGGTATTCATATATACCGACCCAACCCCCGGATGTACTAGTTATTCTTTCCTCATATGTGGGCAAGCGGGTTTGGATAGACGGGTCAAGGCAATGGATCGATTCTAGGATTTCTAATTCTACCCTAGTAAGCTCGGAGGCTATCTCTTCGGGGTGAAAATCATAAAAGGCAGCCGTATCTACAGGAAGCAATAGAAAGGCACCAGAATCATGCATAAATTCAGATAACGATCCTACGGAGGGTTCATGCTTCAAACTTGCCAGAAATTCATAGCTAAACCAGCAATTCCTTTGTAAAAAAAAGAGGAAGAACGGACTGACCTGAGGATGGGTTTTGGCAAGATGCTCCGGTGCCGGAACTCCTTTCTGAAGCCATGGCGGTTTATCGAACAGAGGTGCAGAATCGCGACAGCGAAGCAGTGGCGATGGCGAAGCAGTAGCGTGGACAAAGACAGCAAATCAGGAAGACGACACCAACAGAACACGGCAAGGAGCTATCACTTCGGCGGGAGGAAGGAGAGCACAAAGTTTTTTCTCTTTTCAGGATACGTATAACATAATGGTGCCAATGCCAACTTCTCCGGCTTTTAAAAGGGAGCCTCGAGGAAACTGAATAGACAAGGACAAGCGAATCGTTGAAGTCTTAATGCCACCTCGAGGATAGTAAAAGCGTGGGAAGTCCTACCGGCTGCCTCAATAATTGCGAAGGCGTGCCCTGTCACATCCCGACACTTCAAAAGCCAGATTTCGTGTAACGCAAAGGTACGCCTTTATTGCTGCCTTCATTGATTTATTCAATGTTCTGTTCAACTTCTTTAGGTCAGTACTGCAATTATTACCTATGAATCGGTCGACATAATATTTTCTGTAGATCGGATGTCTTAGTTATATCTCACATTTTTTGTCATATTCGATAATCTATGGGCCGGAAGAAAAACTTTAAAGAAGTATCTGGGCATAGATCAGATGAACACTTGATAAATGCCTTAGTCACATTTTTGGCTTAGAAAAATATCGTAAGAATCAAGCTTTAGCTCGGAAAATTGATTCAGACTGATATCGGGGAATACATGACAAATACTTTATGCAAAATTTTTAGCTCGGAAAAACAAGAAGTATTAAGTTTTAGATCAGTAAAACCTAATACTGGGGGGACTTGTTGGTGTGCATAAAATCGAACTTCCATTGGGCCTAGTCCAATGGACTAAAGTGAAAATAAGCAGTAAAGGACAAAAGACGCTTAAAAAAGTCCAGAGCCCTGCTTAGGTCGGATAGATCATCCAAACCGGGCCAAGCCGTATTTTGGTTACAAGGTTAGGTCGGTTAAACCCGTAAAGCCAAGCCAAACAGCATATTTCTGAAAGGATTAGGTCGGACCTTAAACTCTAGAATGCCTTGTTAATTCCTCACATTTATATCATGATAATCAGCCTAACCGAGCCAAGATAGTTAGTTCGGATCACGCTGCTTCACTGACACAGTAGGTGAAAATCGTCATAGAGTAGGTATATCTTTTCAAATACATGCAGAGATTTCCAGATCTTCTAAGAGAGGAAGAAACCCATGAAATCCGGCCAAGACAGTGGCGTCCACGCCACGCTAAACAGAAGGAGCAGGTGAACAGGTCAATCATGAAGGTTCAACGGACACATTTCAACTTGGAGGTATATATACTAAGTCTTCAGACTTAGTAAGGTACGCAACTTTTACCATTTTGAGCAATTGTCTATACTGTTTATCTTCTCCAACTCTTCTAACTTGACCGTCGGAGCCTATACAGGGGGGAAAGCCCCGCTTCCTTCTTGATCATCTACAGTTATCACCGGAACAGTGCGAATCACCTCTCTCCACTATCCTTGCTGGTCCGAGCTATCCAGATCGGTTCCCAGCTCAGTCATATCCCTTTGCAGTGGAGATTTATTCAGATTGGGCCTTGCTATTTGAGACGAATCACTGGGCCGTGAGAAGCACCGCCTGAAGAGCATTTTTTGTGTCGCATCATCAACTTACATAAAAATCAAAATTTAATTTAAACTCATATATTGATATTTATGTAAATATAAATATATATAAAGATTCAATTATTTGTATTATTTAAAATTTTAACATTATATTTACTTATTTTATTTATATTATATAGTTAATATTTTAATCGAGCGTGTTCACGAACATGAACGAGCTTTCAACACCTTGTTCGTGTTCGTTTATTATCGAGGCTAAAAATTATTTTCGTGAACGTTTTTATCGAGCCGAACTCGAGCTTGTTTGTGAATGTTCATGTTCATTCTCAGCCCTAGATGCCTATAATAGTTGTCACAAATCTAATTTGCTGGTGGCAAGAGAAACTCACGAACTAGAGGTTCATCCCCATGGATATTTCCAATAAACTACAAATTCCGGGATTCTAAATCAAATTAACTGCCAAACAGCTCTATAAAACTTAAAATCTGAATATTTCAATTTTTTGTTTTTAAAATTCACTCAGAAAACCCACAGTTCCAATTGATCTAAATAATTCCAAAACCATGTTTCATAAGAAACATAGGCAGTACACACTCATCTCTATGATGTTCCTCTACACCTAAATCCTTAAATTTCAAGAAACAGTCAATTAATAAATAAGATAAACAAGATTCTAATGAGGTACATACCCACAACTGTAGCACACAATTCAGATCAGGTCAATGATACTTCTTACTTCATTGATGGGTTTGAAGCATTCGTTGCCGATTGAGAATGCAATGGCTATCTTCTAGTCTCTCTCTCAATCTTCAAACGATCAGCAATACAACATAAATAACGTCAATGTCCTCCACAAAAGAAGAATTTTGTCCATGTGATATTCATATGAATCAGAAGCCTCTTTTTAAAAATCATCAATCTTTTAGTTCTTATTAATGGTTTTTAATCCAGGTTATTTGTTTCTTTTTGTTCTCCGTATGGGCTTTTGGATTTTTGCTGATACTAAAAATTTTCATGTGTTTTGGTTTTGGTGTAATCTGAGTGAATTTATGTTTCATCACCATATGGATTTGCTTAGGTTTTTGACCGACTCTCTTATTTTTTGAGTTGTGAATTTCTGTCTATATTTTTTTTAATTGTGATTTCTGGTTGCCTCTCTCTTGTTTCAAATTTATTTTTCTTTCACGGTGGTTGTGTTGGCAGAAGTCCGGCAGTGGTGGTGGCGAGTGGAAATTAATAAAAGGAAATAAAATGGAAGCTGCATGTAATTAAGATATAAAAATATTTTGATTTGTAAAAGAAAAGGAAAGTGTTAACGAAAATATTTTGATTTGCAAAAGAGAGGAAAGCATGAATTAAGCTCTTTAATTAAGATATTAAACAATTATGATTGATAAAAAGACAGAAAAAAAAAAAGAGGAAAGTAGTAATTAAGTTTTAATTTATTTATAAAAAGAAAGAAAAATTAATTTGGTAAAAAAAGTAGTAATTAAGTTTTAATTAATTTATAAAAGAAAAGAAATTTTAATTTGGTAAAAAATTTGAAGGAAATTAAATATTTAAATTAAAGATAAAAATAAAATATTTACATTTGTATATTATTTTTGTTAGGGGTAAATATGTCATTTGCGTGAATTATAAATATGATATTCCATTTGTAAGGGCAAATATGTAATTTTACTAAAATGTTAAGAAAATTAGTTGACTTTTCAATTTGACTATTAAATTTGATAGAAATTCTAAACGTTACAAATTTAGGAAAAGTACGAGGGGTTATTTGAAACCTTTTTTAACATAACGGAAACCATCTATAACTTTCGTTAAACAAAGGGGGGTTTTGAGTACTTTGCCCTAATTATTTTTCATCATTTCCAATATAACTTTTTACTATTCAGCTATGAATTTTTACATTTTTAATACATTTTTTTATATTGTAAAACTATTTTTCAAAACATGTTTTCAAAACAGTTTTTAAAACATCCTAAAAAACACCCCCTTAGTTAATAAAGAATATAAGGAAGTATCGCATTTCTGGTACTAAAAGTTTTGCTTGTTTACACTTTTGGTACCAAATGTTTGACAAGTTTTAAAATTGTGCTTTATGTTTCTAGTTTGTTGCATTTTTAGCACCAAAACCTGTTATTGCATGTTTTACCTAGTCAAACCATAGTCAATTGTAATTTGGGGGTATTTTGCAAATTCTACAATTTTGTAGAATAGTGACGGCAATTATGCCGGTGAATCGGCGACAAAATATTGGATTGATATGGGAAGAATGATCATCTTTTATCTGTCATAACTTTAGTGACAACCACAAAATTTGAAGACAATTTTGTCTTCTACACTCAGTTTACCGTTGACTACTGTTTGACTAGGTAAAACCTGCAATAACAAGTCTTGGTACCAAAAATGCAACAAACTAGAAACATAAAGCACAATTTTAAAACTTTTCAAACATTTGGTACCAAAAGTGTGAACATGCCAAACTTTTGATACCAAAATTGTGATTCTTCACTAAAAGTTCAAACTCATGCATGCATTTTTGCAGTAAAAATTATTATAATATCGAAAATCTCATCTTGCAGGCAAGATTGAAAAGCATATTTGCCCAAATTTGTTGTCTAAAATCTAGACTCCAGTTCCCTAAAGGATAAACATGTCAAGTAATGAGCATAAAAAGTTTCAAGCTGAAAACATTAGCTTTTGAGACGCCCACTCTACAGTAAAAGGGAAAAATAGGAAGGCTACTTTGATACATTTGAATTAATTATGTTGGTTTGATAAAAATGATATAAGAGTAGAATTGAAAATTTTATTACTTTTTTCATTGAAAATTGTAGAGATACACTTTCAGAGAACAATTTTTTAAAACTTAAATGAGGGAGTATTTAAATAGGCTAAATCACCATGTGCGATATACAAGTTAGATTCAACATACACATTTGCTACTGATGATCTTAGCTACATATTTAAAAACAAAGAAAAATCTTGATGCGCTGCACAGAAAGATTTTGACCACCATTTGCATAGCAGCATAACTATTTCTACCTAATTCTCGTCCAGAATTTTAACACAATCTAGTAAAATATTAGCAGCAATATCCAGCTCTTGCTCAGATATAACCAAGGGAGGCACAAGCCTAACAACATTTCCCTTTCCTGCAGTCAGTATAAGCAGACCAGACTGCCGACATGCATCAACAAGAGGTGAGGCCTGAGACATCCAGTTCTATGCCGATGATAAGCCCCAAACCCCTGATTTCTTTCACGTGTGGGTTTTTCCCCAATTTTTTGGTTAACAAGTCTTTGAAATGTAGGCCTTTCTTCGATACACTGGTAAGAAACCCAGTTTCTGAGATCTTATCCAACACAGCAATTGCAACACTACAGACAAGAGGGCTACCAGCAAAAGTGCTACCATGGTCTCCAAAATCAATAGTGCCAGCAACCCTTTCAGATGCACGGACAGCGCCAATTGGTATACCACCAGCGAGAGGCTTGGCAAGAGTCATCATATCTGGATATACAGAATAGACCTCGTGAGCCCAGAGGTAACCAGTCCACATTGAACCTAGAAGAGAGAAAATATTGCTTTACCAAAATATGTCACAACTATATAGAGAAATATCAGGATACACGTACACAGTGGTAAAAATTGAAAAATGAAACTAATAGATTGATTAACCATATTGATGACAAGGACATCACAAGTTTAACAAGAGAAAGAGATCAATGTATTCATGAACTAGAGAATGCACGCATCTGGAAACTCAAATATGTAAAGAGTATATATTTACTTTGTAATCAACAGAACCAAAACACAGAAAATCAATTCTCTCCCTGAGGTGCTTCGAAGCAAATCCTCCATGAGCAGAGCAATATGTCTCACACTGCTACAATTTTGAAAAGATAGTTGCTTACCTCATCATAAACAAGAAGAGCCCCAGCATTGTCTCAGGCTGTACGCAATGCTTGTAAGAATTCTTTTGTAGCAATGAGCATACCACCTTCACCCTGAATAGGTTCTACAAACACTGCTGCAATCTTTCCACTGTGGATCAGTTCTACTGCTGATTGAATATTACCATATTCTCAAAAATTGACACCAGGCATCACTGGTTCAAATGGTAATCTGTAATGTTCCTTGCTTGTCAAAGCAAGAGCTCCCATGGTTCTACCATGGAAGGAGTTGCTGAAGGCAATAAATTCAACTGGTGGCTCCATTTCACCAGAATGTGAGGATCTTTGGAATTTTCTAGCAAATTTGATCGCGCCTTCGTTTGCTTCAGTTCCAGAGTTTGTAAAGAAAACTCGATCAGCAAAAGAGGAAGCAACAAGATGCTTTGCAAGCTCCACCTGCAAAAATTTTCCCTGTTATATTGAGTACTATGCTCAACAAACATATCTCAATTACCTTCTGAGAATACCAGTTCAAAGTTTGTTTTACAGATAGGCCCAACATAGAAACCATTCCGAGTTCAGAAACAAAAAAGGGCCTTTTTCCCATTCATGTGGGGTTAAAGAGATAGGGAAATCACTATCTCTAGACTATTTATATTCATTACATATTACCTAAAAAACTAGAATAACTTCCTGGCAACCAAATTGGTGCATACTTTGAACTTAGAAAACATTTTTCAGAGCCATGCTTGAAATTCTCATGAATGCGAGTCTATAATCTTTTCAAATCAAAATACACTGGTTTGAACAACATATGGATGAAATTCTCATGAATGCGAGTCTATAATCTTTACAACCATTAAAGATCAGCAAATGAAATTGTACAATAGACATACATTTTCTAGTTTTATACACCATATCCCCAAAAACTCAACAGCTTCAAGAAATTTATCTCGCATAAGAAGCCAAGTAAAGAACTCAAAAAATTGAGTTGATTTACTTGGATATCACACTCACATAATTCACTCCAACAACCATTTTGTTTATACACCACAAAATGTCTTATTCACAATACATGCATTTATTTCAACCAAAATTTCTAATCCACGTAAAATAAATTTAAAAATCCATTTTCACTATCATAGCAAATATAACTCTTAACCAAATTCTGAATCCTCATAATCACCAAAACCCCTTTACATAATACTTCAAAAAGTTTAAAAAAAAAAAATCCAACTTTCCACCACCATTCCCCCAGAATAGTGTAACAGAAAACCTACATAAGGCAATTACTTAAGAAAAACCCTTTAGCTGAGGAACAGTATAATAAATATTGCTGGCATGGGTGAGTGTATTAGCTTGCTCAACAACCGCCCACAGCCAATCAGGATCACCATGGCCAAGGGCATTCACAGCAATGCCAGAGCTCAAGTCCAAATACTCCTTACCCTCAATATCATACAATTTACAACCTTGGCCACTGGAGAGTACAACAGGAGCTCTAGCATAAGTCCCCACCAAAACCTTTTTCTCTTCATCAATAATCTCCTTCGTCCTCCCAACATTTCCCTTCTGGGCAACCTTCGACGACCTCGTATCAGGGGCCGAAACGTCGACATTTAGGCATGAAAATGGGGTCGAAAAATGGCCATTTCTCGGAGAACAAAACGAAAGACGGCGGTGGAAGTTGGTTGAGGGGGAAATGGGGTTATTGAAGATGAGATTGATTGAGCTGCTCATTGACGATTCAACTTGGATTGGGAGGAGATTAGGGTTTTGAAGATTTGGATGTTCTGCAAAAGTTTGGGACAAAGCCGCCAGGCCAAATCACTTGCGGTTTACTGATTCATAATGGCGTCAAGCGTAATATTAAGGGTAATTACATTTAAGGAAATATTAACGGTAATAATATTAAGCGTAAAATTATTTATAGTTGAACACTTTTTTACTATTCACGTGAACACGCCGTTTATATGCATCTATGGAATAGCCTTACACATGAATGGTGATCAAAGGATTTTTTTCCCCCCTAATATTCACTTTTGGGACATAAAACTACCAAAATAATCAAAAAAATAAGTTGAAATTCCCATTCTATGAAAAACGAAGACGGCAAATACGTTTTCATCCGTCTTCGTTTTCCAGAAAAAAAAAAAAAATTTTTAAATAGAAAGAAAAAAAAATTAATAACCGTGTTTAAACCTCCCAAACACTTCATACATTTTATAACAAAAATTACTGAACCTGTCAACAACTCAAATTCTCTTGATTCTCAAAAATCAAAACTTTAAAGTGACTCAGCTTTGTTTTCAAGGTTTCAAAATCTGAACACACTAACTTCCAAGGTAACATAGATTCAGGAAAATACAGAATTCCAGCAATCCAAAGTAACTCCAAGAACATGTTTATCAACCCAAAAACATAGATTCAATACTACACTAAGAATTTATATTCAAAACAGTCATTGAACTCACACTCACATAAATTTCACAATTTATTACCCATTTAATGTAATCTATCAACATGCATCCACTTAACAACTTATATTCATCATTTCAAACAGTAATCTTAATTTAGTCGACCATCAATTCCACTAATTTCCTTGATTGATTCTAAGTTTCTCATGCATGCCATTTTACTAGCTAAAAGAGCGAGTTTATACAAAGCCTACCTCTGCAACGGTTGCTCCATCGAAAGGGAACTCCTCTCCCCTATAATCAAACTTAATTATGTCCTTCCAAGATGCCCAGAATCCTATGACCTCAAATTTCAGTCCCCTTCATTATCCTACGACCTTAATCAATGAAATTAAGCAATTTCAGTCCTCTTCATTATCCTACGACCTTAATCAATGGAATCAAGCTTTAAAAGAGGGTACCTATAGATATACTATGGATACAAATGGACAAAAGGAACTTACCAGTGGGTGCCTATTATAGTTGTCACAAATCCAATTTGCTGGTGGCAAGAGAACCTCACAAACTAGAGGTTCATCCCCATGGAAATTTCCAATAAACCGCAAATTCCATGATTATAAAGGAAATTAACTTCCGAACAGCCCTATAAAACTTAAACGTGATGCAATGGATTATTTGGAGAAACATAACAGCTTATGTGTAAAAACCAAAGTTAAAATGAGGAGCTGAAAGCCCATCCTTTGCTACTTTTAAGGGTAGATAATTGTATAAGAATATAACATAATCTCAGTTCAAATGAGGAATTAACAACTAGAGAACAGATAAACTCATTTAATGATATCTCAATTCAGTGATAGCTCAGAGCAGTACTCCACAAAAGCCTCAAAGTACTTATTAGCTAGTAGCTACTCAAACCAAAGAAGTTGCAAACAATTAATTGAAGGCATGCAAGACCTATTAATTGTAAAATCTGCATCTCAAACCAAACTAATGTACTACTGCAATCCATTTCTTTAACATTTACCAATCGAATAAAAAGAACCTAATAAGATAACATTTTCATCATCTTTTAATCCTTAATTGAAAAGTACATTAATGTGAAATGAAAGTGCCAATTCAGATATCAAGTCTAGTTCATTGGTATGAGCATGCAACCTCTAATGTGTTGTTGTTTTTCATTCCTGAAGTATCAAACCTGGCAGTTGTAGTCATTATGACTGGTTTAGTCGTATTGTTGTACATCCAGCAAAAGGAAAGCCAAGAAAAGCTCAGCAAACAGCAACACACAGTTTCAGCCAAATCTAAGTGACCATAGAATTTCTACTGAGTACTGATTCAGGGATATGCAATTTTAGTATTGCATTTGCTTTAATGCTTGAGAAAAAATCGTTTACATTTCATATTCTGGAATAGCACAGTGATCATACTACACGATGTTGTTATGTTGTTTTCCTTTTCTTCAAACCAAAAAATTTGACAAGATGGTTACAGTCATTGAGAACAGCATTGAAGCAACAAAGAACTCCCGGAACCTGAACAGGAATGAAACCAAGGCAATAAGAGGGCATAATAACGGGAAAATTTGAAAGTCATCCAGCACACAAAAGTATGTCTATTCTGGGAGCTTTCTTTATTGTGGTAAGTACTGATGACTAGCATTTTCTTTATATATTTATTGAAGTTTGAAAATGAGACCTATCAACATCAACTCAATCCAAACATAATTGAATTGTTTCTCTTCATTTATTATTTCATTCCTCTCTTAAGCCAACTGTCAAAACTAAGTACAAGATCACCTCCAGATTCAAATTGTGACTCCGGGAGAAGCAGAACAGTGAAGTAGCAGCAGAATGGAAACCAAGCATCTATTTCAGGTTTTTTTTTTTTATAGAAGATACATGCTCCAATTACTTGCAAGAAGATTACACAATCCACCAATTCCAGGTTAACAAAGCACGGGACAATCCAATTATAATAAGAGAAAACCCCTCCGACATTCATCGCAATACATCCATGTCAATAAAGCAGTAAAGGAGATGGCATTTCGCCGTAAGACAAAATACAGATCCTTATACAAAAAATTCACCCATATTTAGGAACAAAAGTTTACATGTCAAAATTCCATTCTCTAAAATGTTCATATAATATTAAGGCAGTTAATTAGCATCAGTGAGCAATAGAGTAAAATAAACAGTGGAAACCATGGTAATGTTACATATGAAGAATCTATATCTAATTGTTTAAAAATTAGCACAGGCACACTTGCAATCGCAGCAAATATGAACTTTGAAAGTGAATACAACCTTCCTTCATGTTGCATTTCCAAAAGAATTTATAACCGTGAACAATATTTTGAAACAAGCAGTCCATGACAAAATTTTATGATTCACATCTCTTAGTCACACACTTAGAAAAAGTATCATTTTTTTCTCAAAAATATTACACAAAAAAACAACATCATTTTTACTAAATTCACAATTCAAATTTTAAAATTCCCTCTAAATCCTCACTCACATAAATTTAAAAAAAACATAATCATTACACTTTTTCTTCTCTTTCCTACACAAATCCCCAAAAGAAATTCCCTCCAAAACAAATTTTTTCCTAACCAAAAAATTTCCTAAGAATAGTGAGTAAGAGAACAGAGCCTTAGAGGGATTGTATAGGAAAAAACTACCTTGAAAAGAGGCAGCAATGGCAATCCACCACAGACTGAATATTGGAATGTGAAATGAAATATAAGGCAAAGAATGAATCTCTGACAAATAATGAGCAAAACAGTAAATTAAACCCAGATACAGAACTCAATTAACTCAATTCAGAGGTACTTGGAGAGGATGGGCAAACGCAGACAGAAATCCTGGCACCCCGAAGCGTTAAAGCTTAGCACGTACGATTTCGGGGAGACGGCGCGCTTCTCTTCCTATTGAGAATCGCCTCGATGGGTTCGGCCCAAGTCGGACTGCGGGGCGGCGCGGCGCGACTTCGATGCCTATAGGGTTCCGTTCAGTCGGCACTCTGTTTTTTTTTTTCTTCTTCTTTTCTTGTTTGAATCTTCTTTTTTTTTTTTTTTTAAATAAATTTAGTTTGAAATTTGAATCCGTTTGGCAGTTTATTGTAGGATTTTTTTCCCCAATATTTATTTTGGGGCATAAAATTACATAAATACTGGAAAAAAAAATATTTGATTCCCAGTCTTCGTTTTTACAAAATAATTTTAAAAATAAAGGCGAAATATAAAAACAATTCCGAGATTTGATAAAAAAATAAAATAAACTTTCAATTTCAAAAAATATAAATTAAACCTTTAACTAATTAAACAATTTCGTCAACAGGAAAAAAAAAAAAAAAAGTGTGAATAGACAGAAAAAACCATCGATAGACGTAGGAAAAAAAAAATTACCATATGCCTTTGTTGGACTCAAAAATATAATTAACCCACAAAACCCATTAAAGCTGCAAGCTTCGACACCAAATTGGCCAAGCACAAACCCTAAACAAATCACATTCACCGCAGGGCTATGAAGAAAGCTACAGAATTAAAGAATCAGCATATATGCTTCTGAGTGCATCCAAAGTTGATCGAGTTTGGAGACAAGCAAAACCTTCTAATATAATGAATCAACTAGAATTTTTTCCATTAAAAATGATTTTTTATTCCGAAATTCTAAAAATAAGGAAAATTTTCGGAGAATTCCCGATTTAGTGAGGAAATTGGATTTTGTCTCAATTTGTGAAGAAAACAAATTTTGGAAATTCGTTTTCTTTACAAATCAGCCCAGCGAGTAAATTTCAAAGAAAGCGAAGTTCGCAACTTCGCTTTCTTTGGAAATTGGATTTTGTCTAATTTGTGAAGAAAACGAATTTCAGAAATTCGTTTTCTTTACAAATCGGCCCAGCGAGTAAATTCCAAAGAAAGCAAAGTTCAACTTCGCTTTCTTTGGAAATTGGATTTTGTCTAATTCGCTTTCTTAAGCAAGAGTTGAACTTTTACTCACATACAAAATGCCTACAACACTTACTCAAATGTTTAGGACTTCCTCAATTGTTTACAATTATAGAATCTCCACAATGGAGTTTACAAATGACACACTAACTTTGCACAAAGGCTTCTGACTTACTCTCTCAAATCTAAACTTGAATAGCTATCTTGACATGTAATTGTGTGAAATGAAGCTCAGGAATGTTGCTTGAGTGTTTGAGAGTTGTGGGAAGTCGTCACAAATCTATTTGCAGCTTTGTAGTATTTATAATATTCATGTCTCAATTCGTTTCATTCACAAATTAAGATAAAATCCAATTTTCAAAGAAAGCGAAGTTGCGAACTTCGTTTTCTTTGGAATTTACTCGCTGGGCCGATTTGTAAAGAAAACGAATTTCTGAAATTCGTTTTCTTCACAAATTAGACAAAATCCAATTTTCAAAGAAAGCGAAGAAATTCGTTTTCTTTACAAATTAGACAAAATCCAATTTCCAAAGAAAGCGAAGTTCGCAACTTCGCTTTCTTTAGAATTTACTCGCTGGGCAGATTTGTAAAAAATTCGTTTTCTTTACAAATTGAGACAAAATTCAATTTTCTAAGAAAGCCAACCTCGCTTTTACTAAATCCGGATTTCCCCGAAAATTTTCCCTATTTTTGGAATTTCGGAATAAAAAATCATTTTTAATGGAAAAAATTCAAATCAACTAGATTTGATTATGAACGTAAGAGAGCAGTGTATGAACAACTACAAAGGATCAAAACAAACTGGACTGCGGAACCTTCACTTCAGCCAAAAGGCTTTTTAACTACACTAACGCTGGAAAAAAGGCTCCTTTTCTGTTTGAATTTGTCAAAATTCTCAACACTCCCCTAAGCATACATCATGAATTTATGACCGAACCGAAAATTGATTAATACCCATTAAATTTCTACCATATTTACAACTTCCACGTACCTGTTTCATATGAAAAAACTCTCCCAACTGTTTTCCTTCAGGTACGCGCTTCGTATGTTAGGTTTTCAATGCAGAACTGAACAAACTCAATGAAGGGTCGATGTTTTGATCGGAACATTTGCCCAAATCTTGACTAAGGTTATTTTTGTCCACTCATATTTCATTTAAATGAATTCAATTTATATTCGGTCATAGGGTTTATTTTACTAAAATGTTTTTCAATCAAAGGTTTAATTTGTACTTTTAAAAAATTGAGGGTTTATTTTGTTTATTCGACAAATCTCGAGGTTGTTTCGTATTTCGCCCTAAAAACAAAGGTGAAACGTTTCCGGTCAAAGTCGTCTTCTTCATTCATGAGCAGAAGTGTTTCTCAGAAATCTTCTTCAAAGTCTTCTTTTATGGGTTCTAATTCATCTCAGAAAAACTCTTCTCTTCCGAGGAGTTCGTCGCAGCAGTGCGCGGATTTCACCAGGAAATGCAGCAACATGGCCAAGGAACAGAGGGCCAAGTTCTACATCCTCAAACGCTGCATCACAATGCTCGTTCGGTGGAACAAGAACGGAGATTCTTGAAGAAAAATGAATAAAAAATATATATATACATCGACCCGACAGCAGACAGATCCGGTGAGGGAAATGAGAAAACGAATTCAGGAAATTCGTTTCTCACTTAATTTAAATTTTTTTTGAAAAACTTTTTTTTGGAAAATGATGAGAGTAAATTCGTTTTCAATGAAAACGAATTTGCCTTCTATTGAATTGGAATTTCTTTTTTTTGTTGATTATTTTGGTAATTTGATGTCCCAAAAGTGAATATTAGGGGAAAAAAATCCATTATTTTACCCTCCTTTTTTTTTTTTCTTCCATATCCTAAAACCAGAAATCCCAGCATCGTTTTTCATAGTTTGAGAATAACAGGAAGAAAAAAAAAAAAAGTTCATCTTTGTGTAATTTTGGGGCTGAAGGCTCTGTTCTTTTCTATTTCATTCCAGAAAAATCATCACTTCTTTTCAAATTTTACATAAAGAACCAATCTCATTTCTACTAAACTCAAAATTTAAATTTTAAAATGTCCTCGAAATCTTCACTGACATAAATTCAAAAAATAATATAATCATTACACTTTTTCTTCTCTTTCCTAAACAAATCTCCAAAAGAAATTCCTCCAAAAAAAAGTTTCATTCCCTAAAACAAAAATTTTACAATTCAGCCACGAAGAGAACATAACCTTAATTTTAATAGAAAAAACTCGTAGGAATGATTTTATCCAATTTTCTTTAGGTGTTGTATATATATATATATATATATATATATATACTAGTTATTTTGGTCTGCACTTCGTGCAGTTTTGACTCAGGTATTATGCAACAAAAGGGAGAAACAATAATGGAAAATTACACTACCACATTGAACCAAGAATGAAGTATAACAATGAATAATGGGTACAAAATTCTCCTTAAAACAATACTGACCAATTATAAAAATGAATAAATGGCAGAACAAACATTATTGTCTTGCAAAGTGAAAGAGGAAGTTGGAGAACTTAGGAACACAATAGTATCATCACCTTTAATAAGAAATGAACATTTTAAGCAACTAAATGTGAAGATATGATAACCTATCTAAGAAAGGAGTACAATTACAAGTATAATTGCAAGAAGGAGTACAATTGTATAAGTCAAAAAATTTAGAGCAGTGATTTCTACCCATCAGAGTTAACTGGAATTTCTGAATGATAGCTCACAAAATAGTACCTTTTCAATTAAATTATGTTAGAACCTTTCACAAAATTCTTGATACTCTAGAAACAGGAAAGGTGAGCAGATATCCACCAATCTCTAATGTTGTGCGGCCTAAATATGCTGATATTCAAAACACTACAAATGAATTCTTGCAAAGTATAACTGTTGGTGTAAGAACACTGCCAGAGTGCCTAGAATGCAATTTCCTGAAGAATTTATAGCGTATTCTAGTAAATTTGAAAAACAAAGTTTCCAAGTCAAAACACTAACTCTGACAATATCGTAAACAGTTACAATAATTTGACAACATCGTAATAACCACGTAAGGAAGTTGTACTTAGTGATAACGACTGCTAAGCTGCAAATTGCAGCTTATTCAGTGCATCATTCATTATACAGAGAGAAATTCAGTCAAAGGTTTGCTTTTATAATGTAGTACACAAAAATAAGCACATGCTAATCAACATCTAAATAGAAAAAAGATCCTAAATGGAAAACCTCAAAAATATTCACTAAGACCGCAAACTTCATCTCAAAAAAACTGCAAGTACAAAATCCAATAGATAGCATTAAGAAGCAAAAATCCACTTACCCACTCTAGTTTACGCGCAGTGATGCTAGAAACATTCCCAGCATATATGCCTCCTAACACCCGCCAATGTCTAAGAACTCACCAGAAAGACAATAGCAAATCAGCAAGTTAAAACACATAGTCAGCACCACTGGGCACAGAAGTCTTGAAAAGGAACACACACATTTAAATACCATGAACAAATCGACAACAAAGCACAAACATACATTCCAAAATCCACAGGGTAACATAAAGGCATCATAGTTGTTTATCTTTTCAAAGAAAGTAGCAGAAGCTTAATCTTGTTGATGATACTAATTGCATAAAGGAGAACAATTGATCATAAAAATGGTATATCCCCACAGTACATAAAGCAATGAGAAGACAACCTGTAGATCTAAAGAGAACCTACACATGAAACAAAACGAGAAAGAAGAAAAAAAAAAAAAAAAAACCACAATTGTAAACGGGAAGCACAACCCAGCCTAAAGCAAACAAATTCCATGCAAATTTCTTCATCGGTAAGGTGCAAAAGAACCTACTGAATATAGAGAAATATTTGTACAAAGTCAAAGAATGTACCAATAGAACGGGAGACAACCAGCAGGAAAACCCACGAACCAAGAAACAGCAGGCCGCCTGACAATCAAAACAGAAGCACATGTAGTTAAACACACATTAACAATTCGAAAAAAACTTGAACATGACAGGAAAACAATAGTAACTCATCAAAGGGCAGACTAAAACTCCAAACTTGATTAATTAAAAGTTACAATAATTGTCCATTTTTCTTTTAAGGGTTAAGATTTTATTTTACCAGAAAAGTTCAACCTCCAGAAAACATGCAGTGACAGAAAGAGGAGAAGGAAGGTACAAAAACCCCTACATAAACACAAGGAGGGAAGACAAACACTAACACTTGAAGTCAGTAGAGGAAGACATGCAAAAATATATTGAAACAGCTTTGAATGAAGATAAAAATAAACAAAGACAAACAATACAACACAACATGTAAGTGGCAGCCAAAACCAGAAGTCACCAAAAACAAAGATCTTGAAAAAATATGTACATTGAAAGCACATACAGTGTTACATCATTAGGTGTCTAAGAGCAGAAGCACAAAATTTATGTTTGGACACCATATTGATAGCAAGACAATAGAAACATCAGAGCGAGAAGACACAAAGTCAATAGCTCAGCTGAGTTTCTAGAGATCAACATAGGAATGAAGACAGAGACGATAGCAAATGCAAAACTCCATGAACAAAACAATACAACAATTTGACCCCAACAATTTCTGAAACAGCAAAAAGAAGAAATGAAAAGCTCAGCCAATAAGCCAAAATCGGCAGAAGATGGACACCAAACAGACGTCCAAGGTATTTTCGAAGAGGTACAATTTATACCCAAGAGCGAATTCTCTTCACAACAAGCATTGCTAGCAAGCCCAAGAGCAAACAATCCAGGTGGAATTTAGGCATCTTAGCAAAAGTAGAAAAGCAAAAAAACAGAAACATATGTAGCCCGCACAAATCACAACTAACTTCAAAAACGTGTTTCAGTCACAAATTTCAAAAACCAAGCAGCACAATGGTTATCGCAGGGTACAAACCTACACAAAGCACCAGACCAACTTCCCTATTCAGAATCAAACACCTTTATTCACCCAACTACTAAAATTAATAATATAATGTTTAACTGTTGAAAAACTATTAGGAAAAAAATCAAACAGTTGACATGCAACAAGAAATTAAGGTTTCTGCTTAATTTCTTGCAAACAACTTACTCTTCATTGAAAATCACAAACTCCTGCAACCGTTTATTTGTTTGGGTAGTACATGGAGGCAAAACATGTACCACAGCACATACCACATCTGTGGAAGACATCAGATATTTAATTTTGAATGAAAAAAATGTTAGGATGTCTATGTTGTAGTTATTTAAGCGAAGAAAAGTTTAAGGAACCTAACTGATTCGATTATGAACAACATCTGCGAATCCAGGACATTGAGCGAAAGGTGTTAGTTCATAAACATTTGTAGGGAGAACTCTTGCTGTTTACTTGTGGGCTTGATGCAAAAGCTTCTGTTCAAGATTATCTCATATTCTGAATCTCCTAAAATTTGGGAGTTTTCAGTGATCTTTCTAATTTTTGCATTCCCAACAACATATGTGTGTACAGTTGGAGTGCTTTGTCTAATTCATCAACGTCTGATTCATATATCAGACATTGCATCCTCTGATTCTGTTAGAAGCATTGAGAAACCAAAATAAGATAGAATCATAAGTAACTGTATTTCATGGTTTAAATTAAATTTACCTATTTGTCAACAAACACAAGTCTTTGTTGTCTTTTATTCCACCTCATCAACCGAATGAGAGTTTTCTCAGCAACCAGCACCATCGCAAACCAGCTGGGAACATTTGGTTCCAGAGCATCAAGCGTGGTACATTTATCTTCTATTGGCGTGATGGGTATAAAAATAAGAGCTACAAAGCGAGGAAAAAAAAATAGGGAGAAGATGAATATCATAAATCTGTAATGAATAATAAAGGTAATGGTTAAATTGGTTAGAAGTAATTAAGATAATGAATATGCATGAGAACTTCAGTGGGAGAACAGATATTTGTTTTTCAGTACGAAGTGATGGTGATCAGATAGTTTGAAAGAATATGAAAGTCCATCCTGTTCTTCAGATTAATTGCATCCATGCAACTTCCTTTCATTTATTTTTCTGTTTTCAACTTTAACCAGGGAACAATTGCATAATCTTTAGCACCCTGCCTATGTTTCAGAGTATGACCATATAGTTATAGAAGCAGAAGTATGATAATGTAAATGCATACCTTTTAGATTCTCCATTGGAAGAACTTAGCATCTTCAATTTATCGAGAAAGAGTTAGGGCAGCATGAAAGAGTTGAAATAGTAATATCGGAATGAGCCTACAACCAAACAAAGGAAAATAGTCAAGAAAGGAACTTTTGTTTGTTAATATCAAAGGGCTTCATGTAATGAAAATGAGCATGATTATGAGCTGTACCTTGCTTCTCTATGTTAGTTATGGCTATGAGGTGTAATATATATGTAAACCTACATGAATTCGAAAGCATAAATGATTACTTTTGTTCGTGCTTAATTAAACTCATAGGAATACAATTTATGATGGTGGTAAGAAGATCTGATATCATTTGGTTCAATGATTTTCATGTAGGGATGTAACATGATTTGGCTTCTCTGCACATCAGTACACTTATGAGGTTATAATGTCTTACTGCTTTTCTGTTTTGGAATCCCAGATGTTAGAACGAGTTGACTATATATGCACAATGCGAATGCGAAAACGCAGAAGAAACATGCAAGGGTCAGATAATCAGATGCAGATAAACACATGAGAGATTATCAGCCCTTCAACAGTTGATACGAACCAAGTGAGACACTATTAGGCAAAATCAAATAGCTGACATACAAGAAGAAATTGGTAAAATTATAGGCTAAGCAGAAACCCAAGGGTCAGATAAGCACATACAGATGAAGGCATCAGAGATAAACAACCGTTGAACGTAATTTCACACCATAAAACAGAGCCAAAAGTAGTGTACAACAGCATGCAAACAATTTAGGGGGAAAAAAACAAGGAATGGTAGAACTGCAACAAAGCCTGGAAGCATAATTGATGGAGAAGAGAACGGCATATTGAATCAAACACCGTACTACAACCGGAATCACCCACAGATTCAGAAAGTATTTAATGGGAAAACATGCAAAATAGAGAGAGACACAGTGTGAAATTAAGTGAGGGAAGAAGAAGGTAGAGGACATTATCCTCTCAGCAGTGGAGTAGAAAAGAAAGAAGAGAGAACTACAGGTTGCGCCAGAAGAAGTGCAATTAACCTGAAGAAGCAAAAATAAAAGAAAACTTCAACCAAGTGATGTGCTGGAATCAGCAAAGAGCGACGCGTGTGATTTGTTTGACTGGCAACGGAACAAAAATTGATGATGGTTTCGGAACTCCCTCTTTTATATATGTAGATATATATATATATATATATATAGAGTCTCTTCATATAATTTGTGGGAATATTTATCTCAAATTAATAACACCTTGGATAAAAGTTGTTGAATTTGGTTCATTGAATTTAATATATTTTAATATATAAAATAGAAAAATATTAAATATGTAATGGATTTAGTATGACCGGTAGCAAGTAACAAGTATTCTAGATTAGTATTAATACTTTCTAATGTTGTTGGATTATGTTGGGATATTAGTTTGTTTTAATGTTGCAAGAACATTAGTTTGCTCTAATATAATGTTGTAATATTGTGTAGTCACATTAGATTATTTTAACCAATGCAACAACATTATAGTCACATTAGTTTCCTCTAATGTTGCAATATTGTCTAGCTACATTAGATTGTTTTAACCAATGAAACAACATTATGTAGTCACATTGATGCTTAAACATTGTGTAGCTACATTAGTTTGAATGCAACATTATGCATAAATAGAAAATGAGATTTTTTTTCCCCAATATTTAAATTAGGGCCCAAAATTACCGAAATACCCAATTTTTTTTCCCCTGGTAGTGGATTTTGGTTTCAATGGCGTAGGTGAAGAAGCTAGTGGAAGTACCTTTGAAGTATTGAAGGGAAGTGGTTGATCATGATTCTCCAATTCTTGCTCAAATTGTTGACAATGAGGGTTATAAATGATCCATGATCTTCATGATTCCTGAGAAATGTCGAGGTTGAAGGAACACATTCTTGATCATTATCTTCTCCGAATCTGCATCGGCCTCCCTGAGGAACTTGAACATTAGAGGAGGCAAAGATAGAAACCAGTTGAACTCTGCTTCACTTGCTGAACCAAAAAACAGAACCGAATCTAGGTTGCAGTATTCACCGCCTTGCCCATTACTACAACAAGACCATAAAGCTCCATCCTAACTGAAAAAAAATTAACCTACCACCGCCAGCACTCTTGCTGCCTAGTCTTAAGGAGAATGACCGGAGATTCTGAATTTTTATAATCTTTTTGTTTCGGAGTGTTGCCATAAGCGCTTGTTTCTCGATCGTCATATAAAGCATCTAGTCTTGAGGGGGATGACCTGAAATGCAGAAGTTCTAGATCTTTTGTTCCGAAAAGTTGCAATAAACGTTTCTTGCTTGATCATCATCTAAAGAATCTAGTTTTATTTATTTTAATTTTTTTTCTTGCTACCTATGGTATATGAATGGGTAAAAAGGGGTTATGACCATTGAAAATTGATACATTAAACATAATTACTCTTTCCGATAACAATGGAACATGTCACAATAAATGTTTCATATGGTATTAATATTTTGTGTCGAAGATATCGTTTCCTGCAAAGAGGATACGGTGTGATATGAAAAGTCTTTATTGTTGAAGTGTATTTATTTTTCAAACACATATACATTTAAGATTCACAAAGCATGTGAGCGATAGACTTCTCGTAATTTCTATTGTACATCAATTACAACCAGTGAATTTGAAACTTAAATAAATGGATATATCCGTTGGAACATTTGTGAGAAGTCGTCTATAAAATTCACCACTTCATTCCGTTCAACCTCCTGATTCAATAGATCCACTGCATACCAAGATTTGTCTTATAATTTGACAATGGGATCGAGTTCCTCATCAAAACAGTCTTCTCAGTCGTCAAGATTGGGTTCCAATGAAAGGGAAAGAGATGTTTTTGAGGAACAATCGCACTGATGTGGACATAAACAACTGTCAAAAATCTGGGAAGACAATTTCTTGGTCGGGTGCTATGACTACAAGGTTAGCATTTAAATATTGTGGATATTTACATAAATTTACATAGGCTCGCTTCACTGTTGTTCGCTCTATAATGGTGAAAGAGACCAGCGCCAATTTCCGTTGCGTAGATCAATTAGCGGATGACATGACTGAAACCAATAATATGCTCCAACTCAAAGTGAGGGAGATCTGTTCCAAACTATCAACACTTAACTGCAGAAATTGGGAGCTACTAGCAGAAATGCGAAGACAAAAACAACAATGGAGCAAATTCAGGGAATTGCTTCCATTCTCAAGATTGTCATCATTGTAAAAAATATTGATCCTACAATATTTACATTGTTGAATAGAAAATCAGGTAACTACATATAAATGTTGGTCTCCCTGATGTATGTTGTTGCTCGATTATGACATTTGTCTTGGCCTAACTATATATTCTGTTGGAAAATAATAATTTAAACCAAACTTGTATTAATTAGGTAATTATAATTGTAGTAGGATTTGTTATTTGTCTATTTCCTATTTGGTTTAGTATTTGTTTTGGAAAACCTAATTGTTTTAGGAAATAGTTCTGGATCAGATTTATGGTAGGATTCAGGGATAGTTAAACCTATAAATAGAGGCATTGGGTGATCATTGTAATCACAAAGAAAAACAGAGATAGATACAGAAATAGACAGAGAGAAACTGAATAGCCTTCGGGTTGTTTCTCGACCAAGCTTCGGCTTAGGTGCGCCGCACAGATTGTGTGCGTGCGGATTTGTTTATTGTTCATTATTACAAAGAAGTTTTATTCCGCTGTGCGTTAATCTCTTTATATTATTTTGGATATATATTGTTTTTATATCCTACAAGTGGTATTAGAGCCAGATTAAAAAGAAGGGCCACGAAAAATCTGGTTCAGTGAAAGGATCGCTGCCGAAAGCGATTCCGCTTTGTGCATAGAGGCTCCACCGCCAGTTGGTGTTGATGCGGTTTCGTTCAGATCTAATTCATTCAGGTTGAATTGAATTTTGCATCGTTGGTTTGCATGCAATTACCATTTAATCACAGTTGCTGTGAGCTTGCGTCGGCGGAAGCTACTTGAGTTATTTTGTTTAAGGTTTGACTTCCTTGATTTCTGTGCAATTAATTTGTGATCAAATCAAATTAATTGTTTTGGTGGTCCGACGTTTCTAGTTGGGTGATTTCTGATTATACTTGTGTTTGTGATTGATTAATTTGGTCCTATACTTGTTTCCGTGTGTTAAAATTTTTGAATTATTGAAGTAGTTAAAGATGTATTCTTTACCCATATTCATAAGTGTCCTGCTTTTGTCTTTGATGGCAAAAATAATTATGAACTCTGGAGTAAACAAATGGAAGATTTCTTTAGAGTTATTGGAATCTGGCACGTGATTGAGACAGAATTTGTAGAAAGCAAAGAATCCAAGATAAATCAATATCAGGAACAATCGGCTCTGTATTATTTAAGAACGAATGTTGAATTAGACGTATGTAGAAATTTAATGGATGTAAAGACAGCTAAGGAGTTTTGGGAAAAGTTAAAAGTTGTCAATCGAGAAAATGAAAACATTCAAAGAATGATACTGCAAGAGTTAAGGAGACAATTCGAGTTGATAGAGATGAAGTCTGATGAGGCAGTGCTTGAAGTTGATGGTGAAAGCTTGGAGAATGGATCTTCCAGCGACAATACAGAGAGCCAAATTATCTTTGAGCAAGAATGTGTCGAGGAGGATGAAGACATTAAAAGTGTTGATTTGGTCAAAGAAGAAGAAATTGTATGTGTATCAGAACAAGAGGGAGATATTGAAGTTGACGATCACATAGATGAAATTAATCATGGGATTGTTGAAAGCTCTGTTGAACTGGAGCAAATCAACTGCAGTGAAGTCGATTCTTTATTTGGTGGAGAGTCCGACCAGGTCAAAAATGTGACAGTGGAGCCTCGGATTTGCAAGGACATTGTTAGGTTTGACGGCATTGATGAGATTAATAATGTCGACGAAAAACTCTGTTTAAAAGATGAATGGGTAGATATCAGTGAATTCTTTGATCAAGCTGAGAAATTTGACAAGATGTGCTCAAAATACAAGTTTATATTCAAAACAAATTTGAAGGAAACACCTTGAATTTGCGAGGTTGTTATTGAAATTTGCAAGGATGATTACAAGATTGATGAGAAAACTTGTTTAGAAAAAGAATGGGTGGATATGAATAAATTATTCGCTAAAGAGGGGTTTCCACATAAGATTCATGGAACATACAAAAGTGTCTCTACGATGAGACTGGAAATAGAGTTGAAAAACTACTACAAGGTGATGTTGCATGTTGTCTATACTACAAAAGAAATATCGATGGAGATTGAAGCTCGTGATGGCATTGGAGCTGTTTTGGTCCAAGTTTGATTTAAGGGAGGCTATGTTGGAAAATAATAATTTAAACCAAACTTGTATTAATTAGGTAATTATAATTGTAGTAGGATTTGTTATTTGTCTATTTCCTATTTGGTTTAGTGTTTGTTTTGGAAAACCTAGTTGTTTTAGGAAATAGTTCTGAATCAGATTTATGGTAGGATTCAGGGATAGTTAAGCCTATAAATAGAGACATTGGGTGATCATTGTAATCACAAAGAAAAACAGAGATAGATATAGAAATAGACAGAGAGAAACTGAATAGCCTTCGGGTTATTTTTTGACCAAGCTTCGGCTTAGGTGCGCAGCACAGATTGTGTGCGTGCGGGTTTGTTTATTGTTCATTATTACAAAGAAGTTTTATTCCGCTGTGCGTTAATCTCTTTATATTATTTTGAATATATTATTTTTATATCCTACATATTCTCACTGATTGTTACTGATACTTTCTTAATGGACTGTCAATTTTTTTGTAATCATACATTCAGTTCACTTTAATAGCAATATCATAACTCTTACTTCGTGTTGCCAAATATTTATAAATAAGGTACTATTTTCTCAAAACTCAAATTAGAATTGGTTTCTACTACACCTCGCAAGATTAAGTTCATTTTCGGTGCAGTATGATACAGATGTCAAAATTTTCAAGGAAATTAACAAACCCGAAGGGATCGATTATTCACAAACCAGTCATATCTATGTCATAAAAATTTGTTACCTTTAGAGTTATTTCAAATTAGGGTGCCGAAGGTGACGAAAATCGAAGTTGATTGCCGGCAGTAGATATGGCCCCGAAACGGAACCGTATCCACCAGTTCTGGAACCGGCCTTAGACTGTTTGGTTCTGGTTCCAGATATTGAGGAATCGGAACCAGCGGTTCTGAACCTTAAGAACCGGAGTAAATACATGTATATATATATATATATAATAATTACACATTATAATATATATAAATTAATTGTCTAATTTATATTGTCCATATTATAAAAAAATATATATAATATAATTTATGATATAAATAATAAAATAAATTAGTATCTAAAATCAAAATAAAATTATATCATCCATGACTCATGGGTTTAAGGTGAGTATATTAGAAACAATATGTATGAATTAAAATGTAACAACATCTAATTAATTTATAAATTACAACGCATTCAAAATGTTGAAAAAAATTAGTTTTTAATATTTACAATTAAATAAAAAGGAAAAAAAATGAACAAAAAAAATGACGAAAATTCAGAACGATAAATCAGAATCGGAACTGGAATCGTTAACCGTGATGGAACCGGGAACCAGCGGTTCCGGAACCGAATCGGAACCGTCCCCTAAGGTTCTGATTCTCATTTTCCCAGAATTCGAACCAGCGATTCCGGAACCGAGGTCATGTCTAGACGGCAGTGTCGGTAAGCAGGGGAAACCGGTGAACTGGTCAGGAAGGAAAGGGAGAGGGACTAACCAGAGAGGAAGAAGAAAGTCCAATTAAGATAAAAATATCACACGTAGGACAAATAAAATATTATACATGTGAAAATCCGTTTGCTTTCATTAAGGGACTGTTTGGTTGATGAGAAAGTAAAGTTTTTGAGGAATATAATTTCTAGGAATTTAATGATAAGGAAAGTAAAGTAAAAAAAATATATATTTTTTGTGTTTGGATTGGTTAAGAAATGTATTTGGGAATTTATTAACTAAACTAAATATCAAAATTACCCTCAAATTAAGCTTAATGACTTTCTCATAAAAATATTATTATGCTAAATAATATTTAATGATAAATGAAACTACATCTTTAAAAATTAATTATATGCTAATTAAACTCATCCAAAATTAATTAAAACTTAAATAAATTTATAGATTTGATTATTGATCTATAATGTAGTTATTAGTCTAGCAAGAATCCAAATGAGTAAGAAAGAAATTAGAAAAATAATTTTTCATGTTGTAAAATTATATACTGTATAAAATGTGCAACTCACTTTTCTCCAAATGTAAAATGCAGAGAAATTATAACATTTAAATATAACACATTGATTTTTATTACAATATTATTTGGTTGTATAGTTAATAAAAGTAAACTATAAATAATATTATATACGAAAAGTATATATGTTGTTTTAAGTATACATATTTGGACATAAAATTAAATAAACAAAGTTCAGTTAGATACAATATATACTAAAGTAAATTGTGATATTGTGGATGATTAGTTTCAACCAAATAGTCATTCGACTTTTATACATAGAAAATTTTTTACCTTTTTTCAGGAATATATATATATATATATATTTTTTTAATGATTTTTTTTTAAATTTTAGGGCATGTTTGATAACCAACTTAATGCTTAAAATTATTTGATTAAAAGATAATGACTTTTATTATATTTGATAACGAAAATATAAACACCTTAATTATTTAAGCACTGCTTATTTTCTTTACAAAAGTTTAAGCAGAAAAGTAAGCTTATTGCTTATCTATTAAAGCTCCACGTAATAATTCTTTAAATAATTCATATTAGAAAATTATCCATTTTATTTTATTCATATTAATTTAACTATAATTATTATTTTATTTTTTCTTCATTAGCATATTACGTTTTTAAAACTTTTTCATTATAAATATTGTCAAATAAAATTTAATAAATTTATTACATGTTTTTATAAATCTCATTTATTCTATATGTATTATATTACTTATATAATTTTATTAATTATATATGAGTTTTATTGTAAACGTTTTAATTTGTTTTAGACTACAATAATAGATTCATTTTTAAGGGTTTCAATAATTATAATAATTTATTTTTTGTATTTTAATCATTCATTTTAATGTGTTTCATCTTTTTTTTCCTACTTATATTTTTCATTAATCATAATTGATGTTTTATTATAAAATTTGATAGTTCAACACACACACACACACACACATATATATATATATAATTAATTCAACATAAGGGTAAATTGATATATTTTCAGGATTTCAGCATTAAGATTAGCATAATTATCAAACAAGATTGAGTAATTAAGAATTATGATTCAGAGGTTCGGAAAATATATTATAGCATTAAGATGTTAAGGCTTAATCAATTCAACATTATGGTTTCAGCATTAAGTATTAATTTTTATCAAACGGGTGGCCCTTATTTTATGGTTGATATCACAAAATTATAAAGTATTTAAAAATAAATAAGATTAAGGATAGTGCGTGTCTTTTCTAAAAATTTATGACCGCGGAATAAGAATACCATATTAGAACAATAATTCATTTTTTTAAGGAAAAATAACACTTATTTTTCTTGCACCGTGAAATCATTTTCCTTCCCCAACCAATTAAAATCAATTCCAACGAAGGAATTTAAAAATAAGAAAGCAAAATACTTTCCTTGACAGAATTCTTATTAGCGAAACAGGCCTTAATGGTATTTTAAACAAATTCAAAATGACTCCCGCCTAAGTTACTTTCATGCATACACAAAATTATCCACACACTCATATGAAGTATCCTCTCCCAAATTCATAGCAAAGTTAATTTCATATATATATGGTGACGTGTCACTCGATTATCATTGGATGTCATTAAACGATAGATCATCATTAACTATCAAAAAATGTTACTGAATTTGCTGACAAAAGAAAGGAAAAAAAAATTGTTATTTTAAGTTTCATGAGAAGAGTTCACTTTTAAAACATAATTTTATTCATAACAGAAGAGTTAATTTTTAAAAAAATTTAATGTTTTTATCCTTACTAATATAATACTCATTTCTTCAATAAATGTTCCTTTCAGATGAGCACAAAAATTAAGGAGGTGAGAATTTTTTTTACCCTATTTATGTTTAATAGTTTAGCTATATATCAAATGAAAATTTATGCAATGTATATGTATATGTTTTTGAAATAACACTGCAACTAATAGCATTAAAGGTGAATCACATTGACTTCTATGAACTTTGGATATAAACACGAAATCACCTCCTACTGTTCGGTAACTACAAACAACTCATGGGACAACAAAGTTAAGATCGGAAAAATTGTAAAAGACCCAAAGGCTGAATTCCACTTGGAATGTATTAAAAAAGGGAAAATTCCTTTTAAGGGCTCTGTAGGAATCAAAATCCTTATAATGGGTGTAAAACTTTAATAATTCCTAGTAAGGGCGTAAATTCATATGTAATGTTTTTAATTATTTTATAAATGAATTTTTTAGCCTTAAATATATAAAATTCACCAACTAAATTAATTATACAATTGATCCTGAAACAGGGGAAGTTTTTACGTTCATATACAGAAGAAGGGCTCTGTTCTTAAGTTCCATCGAATCAATCTAGGTGGGACGAGAGAACCAAACTAGAAAATTTTCACCATGATGCATTCATCCTTACTGCATGAGTTTGGAATCACGAAAAGGTTCTGCTAGCCCATCCAAAGCAAGTTCTAGAAGAAAATACCCGCTAAGATCAAAGAACCAATGGGTATGCAAATTTGATTTCACACGGACCCATAGCAAATCAATGGCTTTAAACCTTGATAACAAAACACTGATCGATGTTGATTGGGAAAATTTCACAAAGCCCAAAAGGCTTATTTTGAGACGTGTGGTGGTGGCACAACTTTTCTCAAACAACGCTGCAAGGCTCTCTTTTGCATACATTACAAATCAACCCTAAATCCTTTATGTGCATAAACTGATCCAAATCTGATAAACCCTTTCAACATTACTAAAGGGAAGTCATCAATACGCTCAAACATGAATGAAAAGGTTTGGCGAGTCAGAATTACACCGAGGTATGCAGAAAACAAATCGGAGAAGAAGGGGTTTGATGTGCCGGGACTCAGTTCTCTTCACCCAATCAATGTTTGGGATGAAAAAGATTGCAAACACACAGTGGTAACTAATCAGTAGAATTTTGCTAGGGGGCATGGGTTGGATTCGAGCATCCCTGGAGAAGCAAAGATAAAACATGGATGGTGGAAAGACATCCACAGACACGGAGAAGTTTGAAACTTGCCGTGATCAATCATGCTTATCTTGGCAACAAGAATAGGAAAATTAACTTATAATTAATTTAGTTGATAAATATTCATTAAGGTTAAAAAGGATATTTACAAAATAATTAATACATTAAATATGAATTTACGTCCTTAATAGGAATTATAAAAGTTTTACACCCATTTTAAGGATTTTGATTCCTACAACGCCCTTAAAAAGAATTTTCCCTAAAAAAAAAAAAACAATAGGGAGTTATCTATGTTTTCTAGTCTTGACTATATGTTGTCAGGTGAGTGTGGGTAGTTGTTTGTATTTTTCAAACAACAAGGATGATTTCGTGGTTATACTCAAAATTAAGAGAAGTAAATAATTCTTCTTATTCTTGAATGAGACCAATTAAATAGAGTAAGTGGAAAAAAATTGAGAATTTATCAACTTTTGTATTGAAAAGGTGTAAAAGAGCACTCATTAGGAAATAAATAATATTTCAAAAACAAAGGAAGTAAAATGTAGAATTGAAATAAATGCTACTCCCTCCATTCGACCAATTAAAAATAAAATTAGAATGGTCAACTTTAACCAATATACAACTTAGTATGAATGTCAAGGTACAACATATAAAATAACTTTGACATCATTTATTCTATTTATATCCTTACTTATTAAATATGGACTAATGTACCACACGTATTTATTTAATAAGGGTAGGAGGAATAAAAAATTTGAAAGTAGACTCTTCTATTGGAGCAAAAAATATTTTTCAAAATGCACTCTTCCAATGGAACATAAGGAGTAATAATAAATTAGCTATTTTAAGAGTTTGTTTCAATTCATCAAAGTTGTTTTGACTCTTCGTGATGAAACGGATAAAGTAGTTTGTTAGAATGAATTTTCATGCATTAACGACGCTTACAATCAAACGATGCGATCATTCACCAAATCACTAGTCCATAGCAAATCCTACTACAAAAAGGCTATTGGCCACGAGTTTTTAGCCCATTGGAGGCAGGTTTTACAAAATCCATTCCCCCCCCCCCCCCCCCCCCCCCCCCCCCCGGCGGTGAGACGGGCACTGTCGGGATAATCCGTGGCCAATAGCCGAGCATTGGAGGCGGATTCTCCTCTTCTTTGGAGGCAGGTTTTACCTACTATGCGCCTCCAATAATGGTGAAAATGAGGTGGGTTCTTAGCCTCCTTTTCCCCGAGCATTGGAGGCGGGTTTCTCTACACTCGCCTCCAATAATGATGAAAGGGGGCGGGTTCTTGGAATATCAGAGTATTGGGGGCGAGTTTCCTTACCTACAATTTTTGAAAATTTCAAAAAATCTTCGAGTTGAAACTAAAAAATTGTGTTTGAACTCGTTTAAAAGGTTGTAAGCTCGAGATTAGCTCAAGCTTGGATATTAATTTTAGCTAGGAGTGGCTAGGACATCAGCCCCTTTTATAAGAGTTCAACCACCCCAATTGTTCATGCACATCCGATGTGGGATTGTGGTTTCAGTATTGGAGGCGGGTTTCCAAAACCCTCCTCCTTTTCCCGGTAATGGTGGCGGGTTCTTGGAAACACGCATCCAATACTGAAACGTTGGGAGTTATTGGTCTCGGGTTTCCAAGGCCCGCCCCCAATAATCGGTAAAGGAGGAACCCGCCTCCAATACCCCGTGTTTTCTCTAAAGGAGGCGGGTTTGTAGTTTAGCGCTTCTAAATGAACGCTTCCAATAGCCCATTCTGTAGTAGTGAAAGAAAAAAAAAATGGAAAAAAATTTTTTTTTTTATTCTTTTTCTTTCCCTTTTAATTTGTTTATTAAAACTTCATAACACAATAAAAAGAAAAAAGTCAAACAGTAAAACCGCCATCAACCACCAAATTATGGCCGGTGATGAAAGCAGAATCATCGGAGGCAAGGAACAAAGCAGCATCAGCAACATCATCAGCTTTTAACACACTTCCTTTCAAGCTAGTATAATGCTGATGAATCTTCTCCAACTCCTCCGCATCTTTCTTGAAATACTCACACACTAGCGGTGTCGCCACCAGAAATGGCGAAACAGCGTTCACTCTGATTCCATGGCTTCCGAGCTGCTTACTAGCGCATCTCACCAGCCCCAAAACCGCATGTTTCGACATGTAATAATCGGTCCAGATTTCGCCGGCGGTGCTGGCTGCAATGCTCGCCGTGCACACTATGCTCCCCTTCACTCCTTTCTCCACCATGGCTCCGGCGGCGTGTTTCACGCACGCCGCCATGCCCCGGACATTCGTGGCAAGCATTTGGTCGAGCCGAGTCAAGTCGAGTTCGAGTACTAATTGGGCGGTTTGGCTCAGTTTTCCGGCGTTGCTGTGCATGATGTCAAGCTGGCCGTACTTGGTGGTGGCGAAATCCACCAAAGCCTTGACTTGTTCTTCGTCGGAGACGTCGCAGTGGACATAACTGCAGTTACCGGAGCCGATGGATTCCGCCACGGATTGACCCTTTTCGTCTTGAACGTCGGCGATCACAACTTTGGCACCGTGTTTGGCGAAAAGCCGTGCGGTTGCCTCGCCGATGCCGCTTGCGCCGCCGGTGATTATGGCAACTTTGCCTTGTAGTTTTCTTGTCGTGGTGGAAGATTCTGCCATGTCGCTCTGGAAGGGATTTTTTTAGTGTTTGGATTAAGATACCATTGCCAGTTATATGATTCTCTGTGATTAATTTACGAGTCCACAAGTTGAAGTAAAAAATTATTAAATTCCTCGAGATCGTAATTTGTGGAACTTTTGGTTCTCGTTAATGTCAAATGTCAATGCTTGTCTAATTTAATACAACATGACGCTTGAGTTAGGGAATTCAATGTTACTTTGTCTGCTATGCTTCCCACCAATCTTAAGTTGGTCGGTTGGTACCAAAGGCTAAGGAGTAAAAATGTATAATTTCCTTCCGCATAAATCAATTGATTTAAGTGTTTTACTTTCTGATAAAGTAAAAGAAGACTTAAGGCTCGGTTCTTTTTCATTATATTACATAAAAATCATCACCTTTTTAAAAAAAATTTATATAAAGAAATAACTTAATTTTCTATTTCTACTAAATTCAAAATTTAAATTTTAAAATTTTGTCTAAATCTTTACTCACATAAATCAAAAAATAATATAATGATTACATTTTATTTTTCTCTTCATACACAAATTTTCAAAAGAAATTCCTTCCAAAAAAAATTTCTTCATTAAAACAGAAATTTCTCAATTGAATCACAAAGAGAATAGAGTCTAAATTAAACACGTTTCATTTCTAGTTATTTACTCCATCCGTTCCATTAGAAGAATCAACTTTTATAATACTATTTTTAGTGATACAAAGTGGACTCTTCTAATAGAACAGAGGGAGTACAATAATAGTGAATAAGTACATTTTTAAGTCTCTTAAATCTGAAAATAACTTTTCCTATTCCTAAATACATTTAAAGAAAAAATATTTGTTTGGTCTCCTATATTTGCAAATGGGCGGATTACATTTCCCTTTAGGATTTGGATAAACTACAAAATCACCTTCCTAATTTTAATTATACAAGAAAAACCCGCTTTTAGCGATGGGCAAATTACATTTTCTCCCTTGAGGTTTGAATAAATTACAGAATTACTTTCTTAATTTGGTTAAATAACAAAAACACCTCTTGACCAGTTGACAAATTACATTTTCGTGAGACATAAGCAAGAATACACATAATTTATGATCTCATAACAACACTCCTACAAGCTGAAAGGCTTTCTCACACCCTTCGGAAATAGAGAGTTGGAAGATTTCTACATCTCTGATTGACTTCTGTTAAAATCTATAATCCATAGGTTCTTTATACAGATTCATAATTACCAAATTCATCCTAAAAACTAATTTCCGAAAACCAATCAAACTAAATTGAAAATAAGTTAACAAGTAATGATTAAATTTTACCACAAATAAAAAACTGTATGTAAACTTCGTTTAAAATTTTCAATATAATTAACCTCTCTTACACCAAGTTTTGGGGAAAAAAAAAAAAAAAAAAGCCCAAGTGCAACTCCATCACATGCTTTAATCGTTATCAAAATCTCGAACATGATAGACGAAGAAAGAAACCAAAATTAAGTAATGATCTAATTTGTTTTTCAACACAGCACCAGTCACCAGGAACTTCAGGAGGGCTCACAACCATAAATAATATCACTATACGGTACCACACCTTTATCTATTTATTGTTTTCCTCAAACAAATCATCATGCACTCTTTCTTTCCTTTTGTTTTGTTTTTCTTTTTAAGCAACAACAATTAAATGGCAAGGGAGTATGTTGACCTTTTATTAAAAATTTAAGAAAGTAAAATGTTAAAGATTATCAAGAGAACATAATGAGTCTTACTTTAGTGATACAAAAATGCAAATATGCAAATGCAATTTATACAAATGTAAACCTACTCAAACCTTTAAGTAAGAGAAACTATGAATATCCAAAACCACCATGCCTCGAACCGCCTGGGATATCGTGGAGTGTGTAAAAGGGGAAGACTGAACAGATACGTTATCATGCACGCTTCTGAAGAAAACTTGGCAGCAACAAACATGTAAAATTTGGAGCATAACAACCAACACCTTGATAAAAACCTTGATAAAACCAGGTCTTGCCACCTTTAATATGGAGTCTTTTTTTTCTTTGGGTCTCGAGTATTCAGGGACTAGCTATTTTGTACCCTCTGGGAATTTAGGCTATGTTTGTTTTGTAACTCAATTTGGGTATTTTTTTTTTTTTTTGGAAAAATTTATTTTGGAGGAAATTTTTTTATGAAAAATTGTGTAGAAAATAAGTAATGATGGTTATTTTTAAAATGATGTGAGTGTAATTATAGAGGAAATTTCAAATTTTAAAAATTGAATTTAAGAAAAAAATGAAGGTATTTGATTATGAATTTTTTTAGTGAAAAAGTATGATTTTTTTTGAAAAAAGTAATAAAACAAACAGAGCCTTAGCTTTTTATATAATGAAAAGACTAGGGTGGATATTTAATCCATAAACCCAATCTAATCCGCCTGTACTTTGAATCCGTAGGAGGGGGTTTAATAGGTCAATAATCAAATTTTAACCCATATATTTAATGAGTCGGGTAAAATTGATCCGTGGATCATATATTTTTTACTGCGAGTAAAAGGAACTTTAAACCCAACCCCCCTCCCTCTTCCCAACAGACTGACCTTTTCTTTTCTTTTCTTTTCTTTTTCTATTTTTCTTATTTATGAAGGCTATGTTTGTTTTCATTTTTTATTAAGGAAAACTTTACTTGTTTTTTAAAAAAATCTCTACAGCCAAACACTTTTATATTTCACTATACTTCAAATTTAAAATTCAAATTTCTACTAAAATTACGCACATTATTGCAAAAATTGAAGATAATATGGGATCTTCAAAACTTAAGAACAATAAAGAGAAAGGAAATTTTTGCAGGAAATAAAAATAGAAATGTAGAAGGAGAAAAAGACTTTTCACAAGTCACAAAAACAGAAATCTAAGGTATGTAATCACTTTCCTTACAGTGTTTAATGCCTCAATTATATGTCTAACTGGGAATGTGGCAAGAAAACTTCTAGGATACAATAGATTTTTCGTAAACAACTAAATAGACAGTGCTTAGATTGTTTAGTCAAGAAAGAAGATGAAAATTAGTTGATTGAAAAATCTGGCCATTCACCCTCTACCCATTCGTTAGGATGCAACACTTCAACTAAAGATGCATCCTTCAGCAAACAGTCACAGTTTTATAGAGAAGACATTGTTCAGGGGTGAATCGAAAGCGGCTTAATCTTTATCCTAAATACTTGGCTAAGAACACCGAGGTTCAACTTTGAACCCCTGTCGAACTTTAGTAACATTTATACTATAGACTAACTGAATTTTCAACAATCCCCCACTTAATTTATAGTTTATAGTATAAACTATCAACACAGGAAAAAGTGACTTTCGTATTGAACTTTCCTTTAGTGTAACTAAGTAACTAAATTGAGCAAAAGTTGGCAGCGCAAAACTTTGAACTAAAATTTGATTTCAATTAAAATTTAGCACATGTGTGAACATCATTTTCCATATTACAATCACAACTGATTATAGCACTCATCTGGCCATGTGCTCATCCTAGTTCCGTAATCATGTACTAGAGATAACTCTAAACTCTAGCCAAAGGCGGCACCGCTCTCTATGACTACATAGGTGAAATTTACTCTAGTTCATTTGTCTTTCACCAATTAAACACTTACTAAAGAGAAATTTCATTAAGACACTTAAGTCATCATCTCACTTCAAGTTACTTTTAATTTAACACCATTCTTTGGTATGGTCTACACAAATTTGGAGTTCACAATTGTTCTAGTGACTTGTTGTTACCCATTGAACCTCTCATACTAGGCATACTAGAAGGAGGTTGGGTTTTCATCATCTACCAATTTTAGATCAGAGTTTTTAATCACATACCCAATGTTGTCGAATTCACCTACTCTCTTGTAAGATGTTTGGTCAAAAGATCCGCTAGATTTTTGTGTGTTCTAACAAACACAATGGTGACAACATTGTTCTTCAATACCTCTCTTATGTATGCATTCAAGCTTATATGTCTAGACTTTCCATTGTATAAGTTATTCAAAGCTCTAGGCATAGTTGCTTCACTATCACAATAGATAGTAATTGGTGGCATTTGTTTCGGCAAAAAATCTATATCTAACAATAGATCTTTTTACCATTCAGCTTCCTTTGATGCTGAACACAAAGCAACAAACTCGGACTCCATGATAGAATGAGTTATGATTATTTGTTTCTTTGATGCCCAAGAAACAACATCATTTCCAAGCATAAAGATCCAACTACTTGTAGGTTCTTGATCACGAATGCTTGTTATCCAACTTGTATCTGATAATCCCTCAATTACACTTGAAAATTTTTGTAATAAAATCTCAAATCTCTTGTTTTCAAGAGATAACCTAAAACTCTAGTTACAGCCTTCCAATGATCATTGCTTGATTTTTGTGTACCTTGGCAACCTGCAAACTGCATATGCAATATCTGGCCTTGTACAATTCATGGCATACATGAGACTACCAATAACACTTAAGTATTCAAGTTGTGCTATTGGTTCACCTTGATTTTCAACAAGCCTAACATTTGGGTCCATAGGAGTACTTACTTATTTCACACCTAAATGTTGATACTTCTTAAAGATTTTATCAACATAATGAGATTGAGAAATAGCATAACCCCCACTATGGTTCTTCACCTTTATCCCTAAAATAGTATCAACCTCACTAAGATCTTTCAAGGTATTACTTACAATAAGCATATCATCCACTTATAGGCAAATCAAAACACAATACTCACTTATAGTCTTAGAATAAATACCATAGTTGTCTGGGTTGGACCGGGAACCGGACTGAATCGGCGAAATTGGGTTTTTTTTTTTCTTCTTTAACTTGACAAAAATTTGTTGTCAATGAGAGTTGATCCTTGGTCAATCGTATATATAATATGAGCACTTACCACTATACCATTGTTCACTTTTGTGCAAATTATTATTTTAACTCATTTTTATATGAATCATAGACTTTCTAACAATCTATTAATTAGATCATCCAAACTAATGTTAATTTTATTATCATTCCTTGCTATTTATAAAATTAATACTGTCATAATTTTTATTAGTTTTTTTTGTTCAATTAAAATTTGTTTAATTTATTCATGTATTAACTTAAAATATGTTAAATTTTTTTTACATCAAATTTTATCTTTTTTTTTGTCGAATAAAAATGTAGTAATATAATTATATATATTTTTTAATAGAAAATAAGAAATATTTTATAGTTGATTTACTTATTGGGTTTTATAATAATGAGCTTTAATGTTTAACTTAGTTGTAAAATTTGGGAAAAATATATAATTGTTGTCAAAAAATATATAATTTAAATATTAAAAATGATACAATTAAAGCATGTTAATCATTAATATAATATATATATATATAATATATATAATATATATATTATATATATATATATATATGACGTCATCCGGTTTGATCACCGGCTCAAATCGGTCGAACCCCCAGTTCTAGCGAACCCTTGGCCTCATTGGTTCAACATCCGGTCTAAGCCAGACAACCATGATAAATACACTTATCTGCATTATTGAATCTAAAACCGCCAAGTAGTATAACATTCTCAAATTTCTCATGCCATTATTTAGGAGCTTGTTTAAGTTTATACAATGACTTAACCAATTTGCATACCTTGTTTTTATTTCCAGGAAGGACAAAGCCTTCTGGTTGTTCCATGTATGCAATATAGCCCCAAACTTTCAAGTATGAAAGCTTTGGTTTTCTTCCTTTCCAAATCTCATAAGGGGACACTTTAGTCCTCATATTAGGAAGTCTATTCTGCACATGGCAAGCAGCCAACAAGGCTTCTCTCAACAATTTTTTTGGCAAACCTGAACTTATTAACATGGCATTTACCATGTCTTGTAATGTTCTATTTTTTTCTTTTAGCCAAACCATTTTGTTGTGGAGTATATAGTGCACTTGTTTAATGCACAATGCCATTTTCTTTACAAAATTTGTTGAAGTCACTAGAAAAGTATTCCTCTCCTCTTTCACTTCTCAAAATTTTGATTTTTTTATTCAATTGATTTTCTATAAGAGCCTTGAATGCTTTAAACATTCCAAATACTTCATCCTTGTGTTTCATTAGATAAACATGTACAAATATCGACCAATAATCTATGAAAGTGACAAAGTATTTATTTCGCCCCTGGTTAGAAAACCATTTAACTCACACCCATCTAAATGAATTAATTCAAGCAATTATGTGTTTCTTTCCACTATTTGAAATGGAAACTTCGTGATCTTTGCTTGTATGCAAGTCTCACAGTTCTTATTCACTGAATCATTAAAAGATATAAAATATTTTTAGACAAAAATTGTAGGACCTATGATTTATATGCCCTAATCTACCATACCATAAACCATAAGAAAGAGACTCAATCATATAAGCAGAAGATTCAACTTTATTAATAGAAAGAATGAACATGCAATACAAGAGTAGGCCTTGCCTAAGAAGATGTCATTCTTAGAAAATATAAAGTTGTCAGATTCTAAGACAGCTTTTATTCCCTTCTTGTTGAGAATATCTGCTGAAACAAGATTCTTGACAACTTCTAGGACATGTAGAACATTTGTTAATGTAAGCTTTGTGCCAGAAGTGAAGATTATGTGGACATTTCCCATTCCATGCACCTTGGCTTTTCCACCATTAGCCATGACGACAAAGTGATCTTCAAGAACTTTGTAGTTCTCAAATTGGTCCTTGTCATTGCATACATGTACTGCAGCCCCGGGATCATAAAACCAATATTTTTTGGAAGTGGTAGTATCCATGTGTAGTTCAGTCACTATCCCTAAGGATAACATGACAATCACTTCTGTGCACTCTTCCACAACATTAGTACTTTGGGAATTTCTTGAATTTCCCTTTTGCCTTATGGACCTACATTCGGCCTTGTAGTGGCCTTTTCTTGCCATAGTTGTAGCGGTCATGTTCTTCTTTTTGTCCTTTGCCGCAGCAAAGTCAAGCTTTTTCCTCTTTTTGCTTGCTGGCTTGTTTTCCTCCACAGAATTCACCTTAGGATCACTTGCCTCGGGTTTATCTTTGTGAAAGATCTTTGTTCCTTCCTCAATCCTAAGATGTTTCATCAAACTGGACAAAGTTAGAACTTCAGAAGTGTGTAACATTTTCTTTTGGTAACCTTTCCATGTAGAATGTAATTTTGAAATAATTGCTCCAATTTGGAATGGTTCAGGAATTTTAATCCCATTGTCTTTTATTTTTGAAACAATCACTTAGAGATTGTGGATTTGATCTATGAGAGGAATATTATTAACAAACTTGAAATCCAAATACTTTTTAATTAAAAACTTATCTGAGCCTTGCTTTCGAATTGCATACTCTTGCTCCAAGGTAGCCCATATCACCCTTGGATCCTTTTCGTTGGTAAACATGTCATGGATGTTGTCTGAAACATTGTTGAGAATGTGCCCATGAAACAGCACTTCATCATCTAGTCGTTGCTTTATAGCCTCTGAATTTCACTGGTATTTTGTCTGAAGGGAGAGGAAGCACTGGAAGATTCTCTTCCAGGATGTAAATGACTTTGAGTGCAATTAGAAATAAAACGAGTTTGTATTTCCAACGCCTAAAGTTAGTTCCATGCCATCTAGTCGGTCTAGCTTCACAAAGTCTTGATTCATGAACTTCATGGTTGATTCTTGAGTGGTCTCCATGATAATAGCAGTTTAAACACTTTAAGATTGAAGATAATATGAGATCTTCAAGACTTAAGAACAATAAAAAGAAAGGATTCACCCTCTATTTATTGAGATGAATGGTTGCAAACTTGGGGTGTGATAAACCGATGAACGGATATAAAATCTATCCATTTGTTAGGATGCAACAGTTCAACTAAAGATGCATCATCCAGCAAACAGTCACAGCTTTATAGAGAAGACACCGTTCAGAGATGGTTCGAAACTGGCTTGATCTTTATCCCAAATACTTGACTAAGAATTAGACACCTAGGTTTAACTTTGAACCCCTGTCGAACCTTAGTAACTTTTATACTATAAACTAAATAAATTTTCAACAAAAATAACATTTAGACAAATTCTCTCCAAAATAATTACATCCCCACAGAAATCTCCCTATTTAATTTACAATCCAAACATATCCAAAGTGACTGGAACACATTTCAACTTTTGTTTTCTTTTTCAAATCTTCTTTTCTACTAAAAAGCTTAGGCACACACTTCACTTCTTTATTTATTATGGGTTTTTTTTTTTTCCATTTCTTCTTTTGATGAGACAGAGATGCACGCACACCCTTCTCTCTCTTTTTTTTTTCACAAAACTTGTACAACATTTAAGTAACTATTTTTAATAAAATATGGGTTAATTTGGGAGTAAAATGGATCACGATTCGATAATCTATAGCGTGACCTAACTCGCTCATATAAGATTAATTTAAGATATATTTAAAATGCAAAATCATATTAATTTAAAGTTATAATTTTTTTAGAAAAATAACATTTTGGTTGACTTGTGGGTAAAACGAGTCAATCCGATGGGTTAAGAAAGTCATGCCCCCGATAACCTACAAAGTAACTGAACCAACTCATATAAGCTGAATTAAAGATATATATATATATATATAAAGATAAAAATAACATTAATTTTAATTTATAATTTTCTGAAAGAAATATTAGTGTTTTCTCTAATAAAATGGGTAAAGTCGTCATGCCAAATGGGTCATAAGCTATTGATGAAACTGTCATGCCCTTCGACCCAAAATACCAAACCAGAATTGAATTGAGGGAGAAAATCAGAAGAAATGAGAGAAGTCACAGAAGAATAGAGGGAGAGCAAAGAACGGGGAAGAAGAAGACCCGGGGAGGAAGAGAGAAATCAGAGGAAAGAATTTTCATTCATAATCAACATGCTCCTTTTGATGTTTTTCACGGTATATATAAATTTCCTACATTAAAACTAAAACGACATCGTTTAGACCCTATATCCTGACAATTCCTACCCTTAAAACAAGGCTTGTCCTCAAGCCTTGGAAGCAATTAAAAATGAGAGATTTCTGCATAAAGACAGTAACTCAAAACTAAACAATCCCAATACAGCTTTCCAATATTTGGTGCCATGCAACAGGAGGAACTTGGTCACATTTGTCTTCAATCAAAGCTAATTCAGCAACTGGAAGCCAATTCTCGCGATCTTCATTGAATTTCCAAACATTAGAGGAATTTAGTTGCCACCGTCCCATAACAACTCTTCCTCGAAAGTTCACTGTACTACCTCCTTTGAATATTGTGACAAACTTATCCCATGGCTGAGGAATTTGTTTGACTTGGATGTAGCTGATTCCACTCAAGTTCAATTCATTAGATATACCAGTAAATGTATCAAGCCTCTCAAAGTCTTGGAGTGTTACAAAATTCCCAAAATTCTTCCAACCATTAACCACAAAACTTGAATGAATTGTCATAACATTGCTAGCGCAAACATTTTGCTTCTGGATAACAGCTTCAACAACACCTGAACCACTGGAATCTTGTAATCTTTCAAGGGCCCCTCTACCATTGTAAAACAAATGGAAAATAACATCTACCTTCTCATAATGAAACTATAAAGGGCAACTCTGCTCCTTCTGAAGTACTCTCCAATTCTCAAAATCTGCCCCCTCCATTTTAAATGCCATAATGTTACTTGAAGCCATATGCATATTACTTCTGGAGGTAAAAAATTCAGCATGGCAGATGAACCTTATAACTCCATTTACGTAAGCATTAACCATCTTCAAAAGCATTTGATATGAAACAAGAAAATAGGTAATGACTCCAGATCTCACTGATTTAAGACGAATCCAAAATCTTGCAAAAAACTTTACAGCTTTTGCCTGCATTGTGGCTAGAATACTGCTAGCTTTCCAACAACATCCCCTTTGGTAATATCCTCTGAAGATTGAATTCAATGTGTAGACAACTCTTGCTAATAAAAGGTCAAAGGCCAAGTCAGTATCATCCTGCTTTGCACATTTAGAGTACCCATCAACCAGTGACTTTTCCGCCAATAAATCCTCACCAAATCTTTCTTTCACCCATCTTGCTAGAATCAATTTCTGAAAATCATACCAAGCTTTACCCTTCAGATTATTCCAAGAAAATCTAGAAATAGTAGAAATCCAAACATCAAACCAAACCCTGGAGCTTTCATTCTTCTTCATCATTTTTATTACCATGCCACAGTTTTCCAATTGACTAAAACTTGATGTCAGAACCATCCAAGTCACTAACTCAAACTCAAACACATCAATTAATATCTCTTGGCTGTTGGAAGCACATGAAGGAGCTGTGGCAAGGTGGCAAGAAGTAACCAACTGTGGTGCAGAACTTCTAAATGACCTCAATTGAATGGAACTTTCCTGTGATAAAAAACTAATTTATGCCAGAGGTATTATAACCCAACCTCTATCCATCTCTGTATGTTTCAGAAAAACCACCTTACTATGCATAGGATAGAGCTCTCCAAAGTCCCCATTAGTCATTTCAGAACCAAGATTCCTCACAAAAATTACAAGATCAAGACAAGCACAACAACACTTATGTCTTTGAATAACAACACCCTTCACTATAATCACTAAAAATTTGGTTCCACCCTTGAACACTGTGCCAATTTTAGCACCCCATATAACATCCTCCACAACACTCAAATAATGCAGGAACAATTCATCACCATGAGGAATAGAGACAGTAAGAAAGAAATACAAATCATTTTTCACCTGGGCATGCCAATAATTCTGGAACAACTCATCCATTTTACAAGGATTAATATACTCAAAACCTACGAATAACCAGGTACAAACAATCTTCAATTCAGAGCTGAAAACATGCTTCGAAATAGAATTTTTAATGGGCAAGTATCCTTTATACTCAACTTGGAACACAATCTCCTTCATTTCTTTTTCCATCTCTGCTTGATTCTCAATATTAAAATCAAGTTTCCCACAAGAACAACATAAACCAACAACCCTTTTGAAACCTCCAACAACTTCTATAGTTTTTATTAATGCAAACCAAACTCCTCCTAGCTCGTGAGAATCAAAACAGTCACTCTCCAATCCCTTCACAGTTGCAGGCATACAAATGCATTTCAATAATGCATTTTCACACAACATCAATAGCAATGGCTCATAAAAATAATCAAGATAGAACCACAAGTCTAAAGGTAAACAGTAACTCCTAAACTGAAAGTGGAATTTCTTAAGCAGAAAATTAATAGTAGCTAAAACTCCTTTAATACTACTATCAGTGCCTCCCCTGAAACATGTTATCAGCTTAACCCATGACATTTGCTCTCTCTTATCCTCAAACCATTCTCCCAATGGTTCAACATTCAGCAACACATAATAATCATCCATGCTCTCCAAAACTACCTTAAAATCCACAACAGATTGATAATCGCAAGGAATAACACACACAAATTTGTCAACAAGTAATTCAGGTTTATAAACCACAGTATTCCAGTTAACTGTTCCCACGTAGGGTTGCACATAATCGCAATTTCCACGATTCAATTCCACAAAATTCTCATTAGTGCAAACCACTGTATCATCATCAAACTCATAATCAACCCCAGACAAACTATCCTGTGAATCCTCAACACAATCAGGATAATTTTCAAATTTACCAGAAGAGATAGGATAATTTTTACCCGCAGAAGCGTCGACGGTCCCCATCTCTGGTACTTCCTCCGGAATCGCCGAAGTCGTCTGTGGTTCAGATTCTGAATCACCTTTAGCCATCTGAATTACAAGTTCGTCTAACTCATCCATGGCAACCCAAACTTCTGAAATTTCCAAGCAACTCGTCGCTCCATATTCATTACAGTGAAATCGGTCGAAGAAGCTACCAAACTGATCAATGAGTAGTTCTGCGAAATTATCCCAAGATATTTCACTCTTCTGCGACTGTCCGGAAAACCAAAATTCAGCTCTATCTTTCAAATACGGTTGAACCAACGGAACTCTACAAGCATCTGGAACTGAGTTTATAGAGAATAGTTGATCGAATTTGAGAAGCCAATTCCCCGAATTATTACCACTGAAATAAGGAAATTCCATCCTCACAGGAAACGAATCAAAATGCTAACAAATGAAATTTTCCATTCACAGTCCAAGGAAGGACTGCTCTGATACCATTTGTCATGCCCTTCGACCCAAAATACCAAACCAGAATTGAATTGAGGGAGAAAATCAGAAGAAATGAGAGAAGTCACAGAAGAATAGAGGGAGAGCAAAGAACGGGGAAGAAGAAGACCCGGGGAGGAAGAGAGAAATCAGAGGAAAGAATTTTCATTCATAATCAACATGCTCCTTTTGATGTTTTTCACGGTATATATAAATTTCCTACATTAAAACTAAAACGACATCGTTTAGACCCTATATCCTGACAGAAACACATATTAGACAAGACCCAACTCAATCATGTAGGGCCGATCCACTCGTATAGCTCGACCGAGATCATGCCTGAAGCCTGGGTCAAGGGAACCCTAGCACCCCTAGGGGGCCTCAACTGCAGCCCAGCCCTGCTCAACCAAGGCCCAAATCCTCTAAACAAAGAAGCAGAGGAAACCCCCTCGGACTATATGACCATCAAGAATAAATCAGCATCAAGATCGGAAGGAGTTACTTTCTATACTATCATATATATGTGGGAGAATCATTAAGATATCCTCTTACCTTGCCAAGCAAGGCCCTCTGCGATATATGCATAGCGACGCCCACATGGTTAGATACATAATATTTTGTAACCCAATCACTTCTATACTCTAGACTGCTTACTGACTTAGTGATATGACTGTCGTTAACCCTAACAAATGCTAGTAAGTATCAAATACTTGCAAAATAGCTATTGGATAACACAGTGATAACATGGTTGAATTCATAAGGAACATACTGATCAGAACGCCTTTAAACTACTGAATTCAAGTTCTTTTGGTAAGAAACCACTTTTGTCTCTCTTGAGAGACTTGTATTGTCACTTGAAAGACTATTACTTTTAACTAAACAGATAGTTTAATCAAAATAAGGAATTCCAACAATATATAAATCACAACAATCGCATGCATGTTAATCACAAACGAAATAATATGTTGAATCACACATCATCAATCATTTATAGATTATCGTGAATATGCACAGACATAATCCTATTTTGCCTTACTTTATTGACAATCACCGAGAATACGCTCAGACATAATTGTTCTCTAATTAATACACAACTAGACCGGAATAAGCGGCCACCCAATTCACTGTACTAATAGCTTTAGAATTTAGGGAAATCTGATTTTTAGTTCTTCTTACCTAAATACGCAGTCTAAGAATTACTAACCTCTTACCCTCCATTACTTGACGATAACTTTACCATTAATTAATCTTGCCCACCAAATATAATATTACTTAATGAGAATTAATTAGTTCTATTTGATTTAACTAAAGTGATCGGACTTAACTAAATTCTGACAATAAAAGTTATACACACAGAGTGAAATGGAACATATACGATTCAATTAATCAAACTTCGATTTCATAACATGCATGGATTAGTTACTATTACATTATGTTGTGATAAATAATTTAGCTACTTATATTAAATTGAACCACATAATAAATAATTAAAGAACGCATGATTAGATAATTGAGAATCAAAAGAGAAAAGAAAGAAATGCTTTAATTACGAATGCTGGAAAAATTCGCTTGGAAAATGGCCTGCCGTTATGGCAAACAGAACCTAGCCGAAAAAATACTTCTCAAATCCGAAAACTAGAACTATCGCTATTGTTATTGCAACTATGAAACTATCGTAAAAACTCAATATCTTTAACTACACCGATTTTGCCCATATATAATGTGCAATGATTTCTCAAAAGGAAATTAGGATTCTCCTATTCCAACTAGAAAACTATAGATAATTATTCGTTAAACTCCTTGTATTTAAAAGTATTAATTTCAAGAGTTTCTATTATTTTAGAAAATGTTTGAATCATCCATCATTTTTTTTAGTTCAAGAATTATTTATGAATACTTTCAAATGAACTACATTAATATTTATTAATGTGTTAAGTGTTTTCAATGAAAATTTGCTCCGGGTTTCCCAGTTTCCTCTCCAGGGTTTCATTGAAACCCTTAGTGCTCTTTCTTGCCAAGCAAGTTCGTCATCCACAATGGTTGGTCTGTCCGGCCTTCTCGCTGTCCTCCCTTCAGTTCACACTCGCTCTTCTCCTTCCCGGGGCCTGCAGTTTGCTGCTTGCATCTTCTCTGCTTGTTTCTGTCCAGATTTGCGGGGATCTCGTCTTCGTCGCTGCCGTCCTCGCCCGCTGAATCAACTCTCACTGTCATCGCTCGTCATTTGCCATTTGTCGCTGCCGTCCCTGATAGTTTTTTTGTTTTGTCGCTGCCATCGTCGATTCTCTCCCACTTGGGGCATGCGGCTCGCTACCGATCTCACTCGCTGGGCGGTGGCCGCTTGCTTGGGTTTGTCTCTAATTTGAGGTGTTTGGTTCTTGCTTTGTTCTACTGGGTTTATTCTTGGACTGCTGTCATTGTTGGGGCTGCTATTGGGAATATTCGGTTCACTTTCTTGGTAGTTCTACTGGGGGTATTTTCTTTGTTAAGGGGAGAATCGTGAGGCTGATTTTTTCCTATTAATGCAAATTCCAGTAATTTGCATGTGACCATGGGTGAGGGTGCATCCTTTGGTGCTGTTTTGAATGGCTTACAGTTTTGTGATGGCAAGACTGGGTTTGGAAACAGGACATATAAACAGGAAGCAAGTCCTGGCCCAGTAGCTTATGCTACAATTCTTAGTGCAAGTAACGGAATTGATGAAGGGACAAGGACTGGCCGGGAAGTCCAGTCCAGCCCCAAAATATGAGTATTGGTTGTTGGAACTGTCGAGGGTTGGAAAATCTTTGGACAGTTCAGGAACAGGGGGGGGGGGGGGGGGGGGGGTCTATCCATTCAAAGAATTCTGGCTTAACTGCTCTGCTGTCACACACAAAACTTAGCCCTATTGCCTATGAAGCCACAGGGTTGTACTATCGTTATTCAAATTTATTTATTTTCTTTTCAAAACCAAAACTTAATCTGCAGCTATTGGGGCACTAGGATCGCAATGGCCATACTTCGTTTTATTTATTTTCCTGTCTAGTTTGGTTGCTGTTCTAGCCCCTCTGCGTAGGAGTGCTGGGAACCTTTTATGTCATTGGTATCGTGATGAGGAGCCTAGGATAGAGGCTGAGGTGGTGATGTGCGGTTAAGGGAGCATTAGAGCTTAGTATATGTCATGGGTGTTAGCGAGGCATGGCTCCCAAGTTTGTATCTTGAACGTTGCTGGACGTTTCTACCGCCATTTAATATAGTACTTTATTTTCGTTTCAATATATATATATATATATATATATATTACTCGTTAAGGAATTAATAATTCAGGTAACTAAATCAGAGAGAGAGTAAAGTATTCTGCTTGGAATATAATTCCTATTATTGCCACAAGTTGGCATCAATTAGGTAACACAGTTCCACTTAATTACTTGCTCCAAAAGACTCTTCAAATTAGGCAATTGATTTACTCTTTGGATACTTTCGTCATCCTTTGGTTAACACCATCATCGACTGGGGTAATTCTTCAATTAATTACTCTTAAGTGTCAATTCTTTTTAAGACTTAATACGGGTAATGCCCATACTTTCTTCCTTCATTGCACTGTCACATTAGATAGCCCATTTGGGCAAATGTAGCCATGTTCTTTCTTTTGCACTCTTCCTTCCTTCACTGCATGGTTTCTAAAACCAGCAATTATCTTTACAAAATACTACACATACTGTGAGAATTTCCAAGAAAGGCTCACGAAATAAGCAACTAAAAGACACTCATCAAATATTCTCACACTTGAATAAAGTTTGTACTCAAGGGTGAACTAAGAATTAAGTACAGTCTTTATCTTAGTCGTTTACCCCCTATGACTCAACAGACTCACAACAAACGAAACAAACAAAAGGGAAGAAAAGAAAAGAAAAGAGAAGAACATAAAACGGAAAAGAGAGAAACTAACACACATAAAATTAACAATACAAGAAGCAACCTTTATGTGCCTCAATTTTGTCAACTGACTTTACTCGCATCACAGGATTTATAGTCAATCAAAATATATGCAAGCTTACCATTCCACCAAACATACCATTATCTCATAAATCTTAGCACGGTTAACTAAAAATTCCCTTATAGGAACTCTATAGGAAGTAAAACACACTGCAGCTCACAACTGAAAATTAATGACAAGCACTCCTACAATCTATACAGAATCACCAAGGTTTTCTAGTCTAACTCATCACCATAGTAAGCAATTGAATAACACACAACTATCAAAAAATAAGCTTCTTACAACTGGGGCGCAATTGGGGCTAAGGGTTTAAATCACTTTCGGCTAGGCCCAATTGGGTACTAGGTTCGACTGCAGATTACAATCCAGTCTGTACGAAAATAAAACTTACTGCATTCAGAATTGATGTATCACTGCCCTATGTTTGCGCAAACTGGCGCCTGTATTTCCTTCAGCACTAAAAGCAAGAATCACCCTTCTCATTAGCAACATTCGTTTAGAATTTCTCCGCTTAACAACTACTCATGCTTTTCATTATACAACAATATTTCACATACTCAAACAAAATCTTGTCCAGCACACATGCATTTGACTTAACCCACTTTTGTTTAGAATACAGCTAAGATTTTTTTCTTCTTTTTTCTTTTTTCTGGATATGGTATTAATTCAATACTATTCATAGCTTCTCATTGGGCACTAAGACACATGTATTGGAACAAACATTTTCCAAAACAGGACACCTTCTTCCAATCAGCACATAAAAACAATATCTAACTTCAACATGCACACTGGGGAAAAAAAATAGGTTAGAAAATAGGCCTCTCATAAACGAATTGTCAAGGCTTCAATTTTGGCTACTAGGGATTGATGTACTGGTAGCTTCAAAATTCATGCCAAAACAGGTTAATCTAGAAAATGTTCCCCATCCTCCAGTTGTGTATTACTCAAAAAAATCATCTTGACAATCAATACAAGCAAACCAAAGAAATTCTCACTCAGCAAAACATCCATTGCATCTCAAAAAATACTTTAAATAGGCTGAGAACGGGAACCATTGCAAAATAATGCTAAAATGACAGATTCATATCCAATCACAACCAATCAAACAAGCATATTAAATTATCAATTGTGCCTCCATGCAGCTTATTTCAACTCAAAATTCAAAATTGAGTAGGGATTGACTCAAACAGACATAACAAACTCGACATGTACATGGCTCAACTTTACAAGACATAGCAGAAATATGATCCAAAGGGATCTAAACACTCTCACACTTAAACTCATACTTACCCTAAAGCATACATTAAGAATAAAGTAAGGAAATTGAGTCATGCAACAAAAATGTGAAACATCATATTCAACTAACGTGCGATTGACTTTTGAAAAATGAAGCTTCCTACTACCTTATTTGATAATGACACAATATACATGGCTCAGTTGAAAATTTGATGCACTAAAGGTGATATAGTGAAAACACAGTTCAAGAAAATTCTTTTTCGCCCATGACCTTCAAAAGAATAGTGAAATTTGTGTTGAATAAATTTCTTCAGGTGAGAATTTGACATATATATACACTAAGTTGTTACTGACTTCTACATTTGAAAAACTGGTTCATAAAATTGCAATGCGACGACTGAAAGATATTATATGATGCGGTTAAGATGGAGAATTAAACACTGTACTTTTTTTTTCCTTAATCAAAATTTTTTCCCCATTGGATTTTTCCTGATAAGGTTTTTAATGAGACAATGTCATGTTTTCAAAAAATGTACTATTTTTTTCCTTTACTAGGTTTTTATCCCATAGTGTTTTTCCCAATATGATTTTAATGAGACATTTATTCTAAATATAAACATCCAAGGGGGTGTTATGAATAAGCTTGTGTATGTTTATATTCTCCACATTTCATTTTGTAAGATACGAAACATGTATACACAATTTGCACTACACTATAACCCATTTGTATAAGATAGGGTGAATTCAAAAATTGGTCACCTTACTTTGAGTTTGTTAACGTTTTGGTCACCTTACTTTTTTTTTGTTTTTTTAGTCACCTTACTTTCGTTTTTGCAATATTTTAGTTATTCTGTCAAATTGGGACGTTAACCCATTAACGGAGCCCTTTTTAACAAGGGCATTTTCGTCAAAACATAAATTTTTTCCTTTTCCAAGCCGTCAGTTTCTCTCTCTCTTTCGTCATTATCTTCTTCATCACGTTCAAAATTTACACGAGTTGCTTGCTGATTGAAAAACCCAGCAGATTCAAACACACAAATTAGTATTTGTGCAGATTCATAATCTGATTGCACAGGAACCAAAGAAGCCAAAACTTTTAATTTCTTGATTCTGAATTCAGGAACCCACCCGAGCCAAATAAGTAATTCAATCCAACAATAAAATAATGATCCATGAGTATGAATTAATTAGAAATAACACGAAACGAAGAGGAATTTTACTCTTTCACCATGGGAAGAGGAAAACAGAGAAAGAAAACTCCAAACTAGATAAAACTCTAAATCCAGTGCTCCAAATTTCAAACCCAAACAGATTTCCAATAGATTGTATAGAAACCCAGATAAAATCTATAAACCCATAAAATGCCTCAAAGTGTATTGAATTTGGTCTCAGGGTTTTGAGAGTATTCTCTCTCTAGGAATTTTCTCCCAAAAGAGGGAATTTCTAGCGCCCAAATTCTGAGCCAACCAACGGATTTCTTCTTGAAATCTGAAGACTACCCACTAAATTTCGAGTTCATTGTGATCATTTGAAGCAGCTGGAAAAAAGAAATTTTTTTTGAGCCAAAATTCAGTTTGGCTGTTTGGGTGGGTTTCTCATTCTTGGGGAGTTTTGGCCTTGGCCAAAATTCAGCCATACCCAACCCAATTTGGTGAGTTCTTTCTGCAAATTTGAAGCTGTATCCTACCTATTTGGAAGATTCAAGCTTGAAGAGAAGCAAAAATTTCTGTTTTGACCGAGATTGATGGTGGGTCGCGACTTGATTGAAGTTCGGCCTTGGGCTGAATTTCTGCCATACTCTCATCAGTTTGTTGAGTGTTCTAAAGAATTTGAGCTTCATCTAACCTAGTTGGAGTGGATTAAGCTTGGAGGGAAGTAGCATTTTTCGATTTTGAAAATTTCCCAGTTCTGGGTTTCGGTTTCACTGTTCACCGAATTGGGGAATCGCAAAATTCATCATTGCTGAATTGAAATTGAGACAAAAAAGCTTGTGAACAGAGTGGGTTAGCAAGAAACGTCCATTCCAAGGTGGTGTTTCTCCAAAAATTGGAGCTCCAATCTGCCAAGAATTTCGGCCAACCGCGGGCTCACCGGCGCCGCTGTGCACTGCCCTGTGCTGCCGAAGATGAAGAGGACTGAAATGATTCTTGAGTCGCAGCCGATTGTCGATGCATTCGCTAGAGAAGAAGATGACGAAAGAGAGAGAACGGGGTGACAACGGGAAAAGGAAAGATGATAAAGTTTTAGGTTTTGTCAAAAATACCCTCAAACAAAGTCCTCCGTTAGGTATTTAACGGAACAATTTAACAGAGTGACTAAAAAAATGTAAAAATGAAAGTATGGTGACTAAGAAAACAATTAAAAAAGTAAGGTAATTAAAACGTAAACTTTTTCAAAGTAAGGTGACCAAAATTTCAATTCACCCTATAAGATAAGATAGCCATAATTTTAGTTTATAAATATGGCTATTTAATTAGTAGTGATTTATTAATATGTTCATCTATTAGTTTGAATGTATTAGCCGTATATACACATATTATATAGTTTTGGGGGTGAGAAATCAAGTTGCAGAAGGGAAGATGACTGAAAGGAAAAAGAGGAAAAGAAAGAAAGAAAGAAAGAAAGAAAATGAGAAAGAGAAGTATTTTGGCGTTTCACTCTTTATTGTCTTTAATATATTCTGTAATTGTTAGTGTTATTATACATTAATATTTTATAACAATCAAAAAAATTTTATGCATACCTGAACATGTATATATACATATATATATATATATATATATTATAAAGGCCAACGCTGGCGCTCAAGGGCCAGCGTTCTCCTCTCTAAACGCTGGCTCTTAGAAGCCCACATTCAAAAACTGGCCAGTGGGAGAAGTTCTGCAGGAGGAGCAACAACCTCCTTGCGGAGCTCGCCGACAACGTTCTAGTCGGACGAGCTCCGTATGAGGAGAAACTCCCTTTTGGCAGAGCTCCCAGAAATTGAAACCTCGTGGTTTCATTTTTTGGAACAAAACTGCCCAGATTCGGCCAGCGATTTAAAAAATAATTAGATTCCCCTTTTTCTGGCGGTGGTGGGTGGCTGTTCCATCGGCGGCGGGAGGATTCCGACGAGCTACACGTCCCCTATGAAAGTGGGAAAAATGGGTTTGTTAAGAAAGAAGGGGTAACTTCATAAGGTAAAGGGAAATTTGAGCATGTAGTTGGTAAAGCTTGATCTCTTCATTTTATATTTATCATTTTTTAGTCCCACCTTAAACACTTTCTTTCAAATAATGCTTATCAAAGCAATTTGAAACTTAGTCAAACATTTTTTCATTTGTGTACATGATTTATCAATTTCCCTGCATTCATTTATTAACTAAAATTAAGAATTGATGTTCATAAAAATCTAAGGAAAAACTGTATACCAATTTATGGAAATTATTATAGGACTCAACATTTTTCCTCTCTAGTGGCCCCTCAATTGTTGATCCGTTAGAAATCTCACATTACATTGTTTGAGACATATGAATTGTTCTTAAACGAATTCGAACATATTTCTTTAGAAAAAAAATAAAAAATTTCAAAATGTTCCAACAAAATCTTTAACTTAACTGACTAAATCAAGAAAATCCAAGATGTGCGAATTATATTAACCTCCTCCAAAGTTTTGGTTAAATTACAAATAAGTCTTTCAAGTTTTGAAAATTATAAAATATATGCTTAAGGTTTTCAAAATTTTATTGTTTTATGTTTATTTTTTCGCTAACAATAAGGGTGAGGTCAAATTGAGCTACACCGATATTTATAACGCTCAAACTATAATCGTTTATTAATTAATCGAGTCCAAATTTCCATTTATAATAATTTATTTATTAAATAAATGAGTTTGAGGTGAACTTTTATCGAGTCGATTATACACTTGTTCATAACAGTTTGTGTTCTTTTTCAACTATAACTTACATATATCAATTTGGTATTATGACCAAATCTCAGGGAGGTATTTTGAAAAACCATTTTCAAAAGACAAGTTTTCAAACCAATTTAAAACTAATTAGCCAAGTGAGGTGTGTGAGGTGATTTGCAAAATTGAAAGCAAATAAACAAGAAAGCAAGACACGACAAAATATAGTGGTTCGGATTCCCTTTGAATCCTAGTCCACTTTCCAAGTTCTACAACTTGAAATTTCCTAATCAACCATAGGAAATACTTAAAGGTGTGTTCCAAACCCTTACACTTGCTTAAGATTAATCTCTTATTCTTAAGACTTTTCATTTGCTTAATCTAGCTCTAGACTATGAGTTTTGGCTAAGACTAATGGATCTTTTGCCCTATCATTCCTCAAGAATTTTGGGTCTTACTCAAGACTTCCCTTACCTAGATCAAAAGACTTTTGTTTAATCAAACTCTTGATTAAAACTTTTGACAAATGCCTAACTTAACTCTAGACCTTTTACCTAATACAAACTCTTTGATAGGATTTTAACGCCAAATGTCCAACTTGTCTCAAGTTAGGACTTGTACATTTGCCCACACTCAACCTCTTGTGTTGAAACTCTCTTTCTCTTCTTGCTCCCCCTTTCTTCTTACATAACTCTTAAACAAGAGTTTAGGACTTTTCCTATTTACAATGTGCTTACAACACTTCTAAAGTGTTTAGGACTTCCCTCAATTGTTTACAAGGTAGGAATCTCCACAAATGGAGTATGTAATGAAACTCAAATAAATGGGCATGAAAGCCTCTTGCTAATCCTAACTTAACTAGCTAATTTGACATATAAATCTATGAAATGAAGCTCTTGAATGTTGCTTGAGTGTAAGAGATTTAGAGGGGATTATTATCCAACTTTTTGTAGCTTAAGGATACTTATAGTAGTGGCCAAATAGCTGCAAAGGCTCTTAACGGCTATATTACCGATTTAAAAATCTGCTTCCTATGGTACTTCAGATTCTGAACCTTCAACTCCTGATATCAGAAGTTTTGAATTTTAGCTTGCTACAGTACTTCAGATAGGAGTGGGCATGGTTTGGTCTAACTCGAAAACCGAACCAAATTCGAATTTTCCGAATTCAAACAAACCAATTCAAATTCAAAATTTGAATTCGGTCGGTTTGAAACCAAACCAAACCGAATTCAAAATAGGAAAAAAGTATATTATTAATAATATTTATTAGTTTGATTTTACCTAAAGCCTTATTTTAATGAGTAAAACCTAATCTATCAACTATTATCTAAGCTGCCACCTCCCCCAATTCCCTACCACTTCACCTTCCTGTCCTCATTTTCTCCCCTCCGTTCCGATTCTTCGACTCCCCTCCACAGATTTCACTTCCAACCCGTTCTTCTTCCTCGTCTGCTAGTCGTTGGCAATGGTTCTTCTCCATTGATGATTTGTCCATCTCGCAATTCGTGCTCCTCTTTGTTCCAGATCTAAGATGGATCTTCATCTCTGTCGATGATTTGGCTCACAATTCTTGCTCCTACTTGTTCCATATCTAAGATCGATCTTCTACCTCAGTGGTTCAAGCTTCAAAGGAAAGGAATTTGTTATATTGTTTGAAAATTTGGGCTTAAATAATTTTTGCCTACTGAAAATTGGGATGTTTGGAAATCTTTTTAAGCAACATATTGTTTTTGTTTGAAAATATAGGCTTTAGTGTTTAGCCTATTGAAAATTGGAATGTATGGGGAAAATTTTTTACAGTCGGTAAATTATTCAAATTATGTGCTTTTGTGGATGCAGCCTTTGGATTTTGTCAAATTGGTTTCCCCAAATTCAGACCGAATTCGAATTCCAAATTCAGTTCGGTTTCTTCGAATTCATTTCAAATTCGGTTCAATTTTCAAATTGGGCCAAAAAAATTTTCAAATCGAGGAAACCGAAGAACCAGTAAACCGATTCGTTGCCCATCCCTAACTTCGGATTCCGATCCTTCAACTTTCGATATCAGAAATCCTCACCGAAGGGCTCCCTGAAGTGCTATTTCCAATTCTTCTTTACTTCTCTTTTCTCTTGGACTTTGACTTCTGGTAGTTGTGTGAGTTTCCATGCGACTCGCACACCCTCCCGCACACCTCTTAAGGCCTTTAGCTATTTTCAATGTTCCAACCACTCACGATTTCAACTTCTTTTGATTCGCACTTTAGTAGACCCATATTAATGACTTTGTCTTTTAGCACGTGCGATAATCTAGGTGACTCGTACAAGCTTTCGCACATGAGTCTTTGCAACGGTCAACTTTCCAACGGATAATTTTTTTTTTCTTTCCTTCATTTTTCTTTTCTTCAATTAGGCGACTATCATTCATGCAAAGCGATTTCCCATGCGACTTGCACAGCTCTTCGCACGTTGCTTTTCTGCACTTCTTCCGCATTTTTTTACAAAAACTCTTCGAGTGCAAAGCATTAAACAAAATCATATATTTGTTGACTAATCAAAACTAGGATTGAAACCATGTGTCTAACAAGATGTACGTACTCTCTCACTCCAGTAGAATGATAGAGAATATAAAGGATGACAAATGCCAAGTTGGTCAATGGCCTTTCAACATTAACCTAAGGTCATTTGAAAGGATAAGTGTGCCTTTCAAAAGCCTCTAGAGAGGATGAGTCACTACAAGAAAAGTGACCTATTGCGACATAGAAAATGTGTCGCTAAAAGTCTATTTAGTGTCGCGAATACTAATTTACGACACATTATGCGTCTCTTGTTATTGAGCCGCAAAAGGTGGTGTAGGAAATTTGTGGCGCTTTTTTTTCACTTGTGCCGCAAATGTATCGCACTTTTTGCATCACTAAATTAATTGTCGCTTAAAATTCGCGACATATTTTGCGTTATTTGTCTTAGTGACGGATACTTATTTACGACACTAATTTGTGTCATTAAAATGAATGTTGCAAGATTATTTGCAACAAATGTGGCGACACATTTAAAACGTCGAAGGGTATTCGCGACATGTGAATTGTGTCGCGAACATAATTAGAGACACAATTTTGCGACAAACTTTACCATGTCACAAAAGGCTATGTAGCCTTTTTGTGGCATTTTTTACCCAGTTGTGCCACAAAAAATACGACACTTTTTGCATCACTTAATTATCGTCGCATAAATCTTGCGACACATTAGTTGCAACGACGCGTTATTTGTAACACTGATTTGTGTCATTACAATTAATGTTACATATTTATTTGCTACACATGTGACGTCATTATTTGAAATGTCGTAATGTTATTTTGCGACACAATATCACGTCTATAAAATTTATGTCACATAATAATTGGCTAAACAATTTATGTCATTAATGTTTTGGTTACATAAATTTTGTGCAACACAAATGCGTTAATAGAGTAAATAATTCACAATTTCCATAAAAAAATAAGTGAACTAAATATTATTCAAAATATAAAATCAAATATTTGCTAAATGTCAAAATAGAACTATCATAATTTAAATTCATCACTCAACATATATACATTAAAATTGCAAATGTCTAAATTTATCTTCCAAGACTAGAATACAAATTTCATAAGTCAAATTGTCACATTGTGAAGAAGATTATTTTGCCTTCTTCTTCTTGCTCCTCCTTGTACTTTTTCCTTGTTCCTAAATTATTTTAACAAAAATTTATTATATTTAACAAATATAGTTAGAGAAATTAATAGACAAGTGAAAGAAAAACCTCTGAGATTGGTGCGCTCACCATTGCATGCTTTCTTTCTTGGCCTTTACATGGTTGGCCTCTGCCAACACTGCCATACTTCTAGCAGTCTAAGCATTTTAGTTTCAGTAGAATGTTTAAATTCTCAAGTGGGTTCTTCATTGTTTTCTACTTTTCCTCTTTTTTTCACTGCTTTCACCATGGACTGCACCTCATCAAAGTTAATAATCCTTGTCAAATCAACATTGATCGTTTTAGAAGAAAAATATAGTAATATATGTTACTAATTTGTCCCAAAAAATTATATATGTAACAATATATCTCATTAATCTTGTTTTCTCTAATAAAAGCAGACATGAGTATAGCAGAACAATAAACTGCATGAAATCGTAAAATATCCTGCATAGAAGAGTCAAACACCTTTCATTTGTTCATCAAACTAATGAGCTGAACACATTAACTAGAAATTTCCAATCATACGATAGAATATTCACAACTAATTTACATCTTTTTGTCTGCTCCCCTAGCTAAGTGTTTAAAAGTTTACAATAGTATAAATCTAAAACTATTGTACATGAAATACAAAACTTAAAATCAAATGAGAAAGGGAAAAGCAAGTGAAAAAAGGAGTGGGGAGAAAAAGATACAATACCTTGCCAATTAAATGAAGAGAAGCTGGCTAACTTGCTGAGACTGCTGCTTGTAACTTAAACTCCTCCTCATTGTCCAACAGAGCAGATATATATCTGCTCATCATAAATGCATGGAATGAAAGAATGCAGCAGAAGTAGAATGAGCACTAGAAGAAGCTGAGAAGTGAAGAATGCTATAAGTTCAACAGCAGACAAGTAACACAAAAGTGGTTCTACTACTGAATACCAGCTATTACTTCAATGAGATGTCATTCCCCAGAAAAAAAAATGGGGGAAGGATGAGTACTTCTTTTTCATCTCCTTCTGTACTTGAAATATATATGAAGAGAGATTTCTTCAAAAAGGGAAGCAAAAAAAGAAACCAGAACCACATAACAGAACAAAGGGAAATTTGGTCAACCCATTTCATGACTGAAGAGGGAAAACCGGAAATCACCAATGATCATCATGCAGAAGGCTTTTAAGCACAAATAGTAAATACAGATTGAAAAATAGAACAGGTCCATAACTCACCCTAATAAAGCATCGAACCACACATATATAGTTTGATTGGCATCATTAGGGACCTCTATACCCCAACCTACTGATGCCCGGGAGATCGAAAAATCTCGTAACCCACTTTTGATCCAGCTTTTTACCTAAAGAGAAGTCTGCATCAGAGGTAACAAATTGAAAAATCAGGAATTATAGATATAGGAGGATATTATTCTCTGTTTATTGGACTGATACTTGAAATCATTTTTTGTCAAGTAGTAGAAAAGACAAATGCCTGATGTTATTTGTACTCCTATCCACATAAAGTAGGTGCAAAGTTGGACTACTATGGTGTTATGTGTCTTTCCCTTCTAGAATCTTGCACTGCAAGGACCATAGTTGACCAAAACTGCCTTTTACTATCAGCAAAAGATCCATCACCATAATATACTGTGTAAATCAATTATACAGGAGTTTGCCCACGACTCAACAACATCAACTTGATAATTTCTTCTGATGTGAGACCCAAGGCATCAACATCATTTCTCACAAAAACTGCATCAGCATATGAGGGACTAGGCAGAGGACATGCTAAGTGGGTGACTACAACATTCAAGTAGAACTGCATCTAACTTTCTTATACTGTTATTGGTTTGTGAAGTTATAATGGTGCAGTTAAGATATTGGATCTAGTAAAAACAAAGCTAGTTTGAACTAATAATCAAGCTGAACATATACAACCAAGAAGAAACAAAATTACAACAGTTAAGGTAGCATAGGGGCCCAATAGATTGATATAATATTCTCCACCTTCCAAATTTTATGAGATTTATGCATACAGTGATACAAATAAGTGCAAACAAATTATCACATCTTGCAAAACAATCTACGAAACAAAGAATTTAACCCAACTTACAAGTTTTGTAATTCTTTGTTCTCCCTGTTGATAGATGAAATAGCTCCTCCCAAGTTGTTATAGCACAAATCGCTGTCAATTACAACAATGCCAATAGAATTCTAGATCACATGACCATCTCTACATGGATTCTACCAACCTTATATTATTTTTCAACTGCTTTCTCATCAGGTATTACAGGCATTCTGATTTTCTAATATCCAGCAAAAATCATGGAGAAAGCTAACAGTAACTATGAGAAAGGCAAAATGCTAAGGCATTTGTAAAAACGGTATATAGTTACTTACAGAAACAAAAACTATGTCAAGTTCACCACATATGCAGGAATTGATCCATAAAGTAAATTCCCGCTCAGATCTCTGCAAAAATAAAGGGAAATCAGAACATAAAAATAGAAAAGAACTTGAAAAATAATAGGGCATTCCGAATACTAATATATAGAATTCTCAAACACTAACTTGTAGTATTATAGAACAAACTTTTACATCCACCATCGAAACCACCAGCAACACCAGAACCAAAGCAAACTTGCAACCCCTGCCCAACCCCAACTTCAATTGTCGACCAGATTAAACAAACTACCGAGCAACAATAACATATAATCAGTTCCAAAAAGAGCAACAGTAGCACAAATAAACAGCAACGAATTGAGTCGTCTACCGAAATACTCAGCACAAATAAATAACAATTAGAGATTAATAATAGCACAACCGATTTGCACTCAAAATCAGCAAACCCAATCTTTAGTCAAAACCAAACCCCACCAAAACAGGGCACTATCCGCACATGAATCAAACCAGCAGATTCACAAACATACAACCAGTTAGAAACAGATTATAACCAATTACCGAGTAGAGACACGCCGGAGAATGTTCAGCAAACCGAACAAAGAAAGAGGCAGACTGACTGAAATCGACAGCCGCGATGTTGGACTGAAAGGGAAAGCCGCGACGCTGGTGGGAAGAGGAATCTGGCTGCTGCTGTTGGGGTTCATCCAGAGCAACGATTTCTGTTGCTTATGTCCAAATCGATTTAGCAGTCCGATTCCAAATCTTCCAAACACCAAATATTGTTCAATCACGTCCAACTTCAGCACCATCTTCAATCCGACACCGAAGGCACCGTGAGAGGTGGAGAAACCACATACACGGGGCTCTTTGTTCTTCTTACGGAGAAGAATGAATGAGGATGTAGTGCTTTTGACTCCTTTTGTGTTATGGGAAATGGTGAAAAATAGCAGCCAAATATTTTTTATCGTTTCAGTGTAAATAGCACCATTTTTCCCACTCAAATTCAATTTTTTTTTTTTTTTTTTTGGTTTTGCCAAATGAAGCTATTTTGCATCTTATCTTGTAATTATTCTTTTTTTTTTTTTCATTTATATAAAATTAAATTACAATTTCATGTTACTGAATAAAGTTCTAACCTATTTTGCATCTTACTGAATAAAGTAATTATTATTTTAGAACAATTGAATTGATAAAAAAAAAATCTATATTCAGATTTTTATTTCTAATTTTGAGTTTCAAGTTACTAGAAATTGGTATGTACTATATTGTTTTCTAAATAGAAATTTTATCCCCGAAGGGATTCGGGCGGGGAAGAGGGCGAAGGGTTTATTTTTTCAAATGCGGCAAATGATAAAAGTGATGATAAGTTATGAAAGCAAATAAGTATTAAGTCTAAAGCAAAACCCAAAAATATTTGTTTTAGTGGTAAAGAAATAGAAAGGAAAAAAAAAAAACAAAGAGAGAGAGAGAGAGATTATTAATACTAGCTACTTTTTTCACACATTACAAAAAAATTAAAATAAAAAAGAACAATGAAATTGCATTGAATAAGAAAGAAAGATGTTATTTGGACTTTCTTTTCTTAGAAAATACAATTAAAGATAAATAAATCAACTATTGGCATCAGTTGGGGCAATATGGTCAAAACTTTGGATTGTCCTTAGAGACCACCTAAAAATTTATTAAAATTTTTAAAGATCACTTCTTCTTATCAACTATTAAAATCAATGATATTCACCTAATAGTTTGAAAAATAAATTATAAATTAATAATTTTGATGAATCGTATTTTTCATTAGGGAAAATACTTTTAGGATGAAAAAACAAAACGAACCCTCTAGTTTGATTTTTTATTTTTTTCTAATCAAAACCCTCTAGTTTTGAATTTTTTAAAATCAAATGTTGACTCGTAGTTAACTATGCTATTTTCTTCAAAATATTTTACCATTGTAAAAAAAAAAAAAAATCCTCTCATGTATAAGGTCTTTTTAGTAATTTCACAAAATTTTTAACATGTTAATTTTTGCTTTGTTACATTTTAAATTATTGGTCGAGTTGGTTCTTTTATGAAACCTTGGGGGTTTAAGTATGTTTCTCCTTTTTATAATCTTATTTGCTATGCTACTTTTTCTTCTTTTTTTTTTCCGTTCTTATTTGCTACTTTCTTCGCCCAATTTAAAAACTATTGTTTAGAAAATGTAAAATAATTTATAGGTTTGAAAGTACAATACCTAAAATAATAAGTAACGTGTTACTATTATTTTAACTCTTTTTTTTTTTTTAAAGTAAACACCCGAGTGACTATTTTTTCATTAGAGAAGCGAAAAAGATGGGACATAAGGCATGACCTGCACTATAAACAAAGTGGATAAAAGTATCCTCTAATGTAAGGAAAATCCGCGCGTCTAAGGTAATCAACCCCCTTAAACTATTCCCTACTATTATTTCAACTCATTAATTGTGACATTATTTTTTAATTGTGAATTAATGGTAAATCACACATATTTATATTATTAAGTATATTGAAAGTAAAATTACAAAAAGTGACTCTTTGAAATAGTTTGAAAATTGCAGTCTTTCGTACTAATAGAAAATATATTTAAAAACACTCATTGTCTCTAGGGCATTTTATTATTGTCCCTATAATTTAAAGTTGGCTTAAATACTTTTTGCCCCCCTGTGTTTACAGGGGAGTTCTACCTTTGCCCCATGTGTTCTTTTAATTAGTCTTTTGCCCCCTGTGTTATTTTAATTAGTCTTTTGCCCCCCATAACCATAATGTAATGACTTTTATAACTTTCCTTTATTAGTCATTATATTTTTGGACAAAAATACCCTCAACCAATTAAACATTAACAATAAATAAATAAATTAACTATTAAAACTTAAAAGAATTTTGGTGAGTGACTTGAAATTATCAATAAAATTAAGAAACAAATCTATTTAAGAGAACACATTGAGAAGTTTAACAATTGAAGTTCAACCATAACGAGAAAGTCTATGTCTGATATTCAACCAGAACACAAAAAAAAAAAAAAAAAAGAAAAGGAGACGTATTTGACGCAGCTCTACAAAGTGCATATGCTGCGTCAAATACGTCTCCTTTTTTTTTTTTTTTGTGTTTTGGTTGAATATCAGACATAGACTTTCTCGTTATGGTTGAACTTCAACTGTTAAACTTCTCAATGTGTTCTTTTAAATAGATTTGTTTCTTAATTTTATTGATAATTTCAAGTCACTCACCAAAATTATTTTAAGTTTTAATAGTTAATTTATTTATTTATTGTTAATGTTTAATTGGTTGAGGGTATTTTTGTCAAAAAATATAAAGACTAATAAAGGAGGGTTTTAAAAGTTATTACATTATGGTCATGGGGGGCAAAAGACTAATTAAAATAACACAAGAGGCAAAAGACTAATTAAAAGAATACAGGGGGCAAAGGTATAACTCTCCTGTAAACACAGGGGGGAAAAAGTATTAAGCCTTTAAAGTATTCATGTTTCATTTTTGAATGTCTTTAATTTACCCCATGTACAAAAGTAAACGGAGGGAACAAAAGTTTTTGTTAAAAATTTCAAAGTGGAGCCAAAAAGAACCCGGGAGGTCATAATTGAACCAACTCATAGTACATGGAAACTCCCCCAAATTTTTTCGCGGCTGTCTCCGAGACCGAGTAGAAGCTTCATCAAGCAAGCACTCATGGTGAATCCTCAAAAATTAGCAAGGTACTATGCTATCTTCTCGCAATACTTTCAAATCCAACACAAGTGTTGTTGCTCAATCTCTTTTAATGTCTTTCTTGTTTGAAAATTAGGACTCGGGACTGCCCTAATTATCAGCAATTTGGTAGCCAGTTGATTGCATTAATCCAAAGAAACCAGTATGGTATTGTTTGCGTCTCTTTTTTTTTTTTTTTTCCGTCGTTAATCTTTCCCAGTCGATTGCATTTGATAACAGTTTGCCTGTGACCTGGTACTTTCTAATTTGAAATTGTTCTAGGAATGGGGTCATCATAAATAGGTGGATTTCACATGTAGAAAGTGATATTGTATTTCTGATATGGTGATTCTCAAAGTTGTATTGCTGCTTGTTCTTTTCGTTCACTTTTTTTTTTTTTTTTCCCTAGTGGTTAAGCTCTTGTTTTAAAACTTAGTGTCTGTAGTACAATCTTTCTTTTTTTTTTTTTTTTTTTTCCTCTAAGCAATTAGCATAGTTTCCTATCCTAGGATGTCTAAATTTTTGCTGCCCTTATGCGGAGAATATGCATGTTGAGTCTCACAATAATCCCCCTTTTCCTCTGTCTGTCTTCTCAATTCACTGTTTCAAAATTATGTGAAGATCTGTTTTCCTCATTTATGCATGTCTAAAAACACATTTATGAGAAATTTTTGTTGCATAAGATTTTTGTGGAGCTAGCCTGATTGAAGTCAAGCTTACAGTAAGTGACACTATCTGCTGATTAGTACTTATTGAAAGATCTTTGTATGTCACTGTAGCTGGTAGAAATATTGAGCAACGACATGAAATAGATTATAGTTTCTAGTTCAAAAAACATGCATAATGATTGTGTAGCCATTTGATTTCTTGGTGATGAACCTGTTTCATGGGCTAGAGCAGAAATTGGTGATGAACATGTTTCATGGGTTAGAGCAGATATTGAAGGTGAGACAGTGGCAAGATAGGCAATCCTATTGAACAGAGAGCAGATACTAAACTATGATTCTGATAATTCTTTTTCTCACTCCACGCTTATGAGGATATATTCATATGAAAGACGACATGTTCGTTACTTTATTGTTTCCTTGTTCACAGCTTGAATTGTTCTTGAAAGTTAATTACTTCAGCTTTCCTGTGCCAGGTGGAGTACGTATTTTCAGATGAAGCTGGAACTTTGATGAGAAATTTGATAGAGTTCTTCTAATGTTCCATTGGAAGAGAAAGAACTGTCTCACAGAGATGTTAGGCGTGTTTCCAGTTGCATCTATGATGCTTGAAGTCATTTAGTACTGTTACATAAAGTAGAATGCTTAGTTGATGGATTTTAACCAATTTGATTAGCTTAAAACTTGCAGTAGTATAGATAAATACTAGTTGACAAGTTAGATTTATTATGTGATGAAACACTTTTTTTTTTTTTTTTTTCAAAATCTTCATCTTCATTTTCATTCTGGATTTATTCCAAAACAAAGTCAATTATTATCAAACAAGATTATTCGATAGCAAGAATCAAAATTAGGAAAGAACCCAAAAGTCTCAGGAAATCAAATATTTTTATTTACATAATACTGAAATAGTAGTAGTAAGGCGATTAGTCTTAATCTGTTGTTTCTAGCCTTCTTCAATCTTCACTTTCATCTTGTATTGCAGTGTGGCAGGTGCACAATCTAGCGGTGTTTCTCCTTGTGAATTCTTGAAATACGGATTTGCTCCATGCTCCATACAAATTCTTGAGATGTTGGTTTATGTCATATCTATATTGCATGCCTTCTACATGACACAAATGTGTTGTACTTCCATGTCATTGTGTGCCCTTTTAGCTTTTCCTCAGAGATGTCATTTCTTGAGGGCTTAGTTGGTGTTTCATTCTCATTTTAAACGATAACCATTCATTTCAAGATAGAATGATTGATTTTTGTTTAATTTGTATGTGGGATAAAATTTAAAAATTTTCACTGCTCTTTTCCAGGACCCGACGCTGATAGTTCAGCATTTCATCAAGCTATCCTATCACTGACGATAAAACCAGTTCCCGTGGTTACTTCAGCTATATCCTTGATGTCGTTCTTTCGGAATTCTATATGTTCTGTCTGCCACTTTCTTAACTTTTCTATAGCATTCACTTTTTCCATTTTGCCAGAGTTAATCTGATTTAAATTTTTGGTGCTACTGAGATACTTTAACACTGACTGTCACGCCTACTTTCATATCAATGTACTATATAGGAGGGACAAAGGTTTCTTTGGTCTCTGTTTCTCTCTTGCCATTTGCCAAGTCTGCTGTGTTTGGTAAGGCATTTTCCTTTTGGTTCCTTATTTTGGCTTGCCATGCTTTGTGGTCTTCTTCAATGTTTAGTTCATAATGATTTTGTATTAGTTCCCATTGGCTTTTGGGAAGATGTTCAGATTTGATATGTTCAACTTTGCAATGAAAACTATAGATTTTTGGTGCAGCTTTCTTGCTAAAAAATACTTAACTTTCACCACTTCAGAACATCCTCATCTGATGCATGAAACCTCCAGGGAAGTGTTCAGTGATTGGCCTGATGGATTACTCGCTATCGGGATGTTGGGAAACACCATTCTGAAAGATGCTGAAGAAGATGAACATCCTCAAGAAGAAGAAACTATGACAAACGAGGAATTGAGAGATCTGCAGAAAGAGTTGAAACTGCATTCTGATTTCCCTGAGAGATGTTACTCACCGAAATAGAGCATCTTGGCTGAGAAATTCTTTGATTTTCTGAAAACTTTGGAAGGTGGAAGTGCTGCTGTCATTAGCACAGGGAAAGACGATAATCATTTGCATAATAACAGTAGAAAGGAAACCATCAGTAAAAATTCCGTCACTTTTCTTCTCAAGAAGGCATAAATTCAAGCTCACTCCCCAGTTTGGAGATCCAATGCGAGAACTGAAACTAGAAAGTTCAAAACTTAATAAGGTCAGCGTTTCTTTCCAATCCCAATACCACTTTTTGATCACTGATTATTCTTCTCAACTTTCTCACATTAATTCTGTAGAATCTTTGGGCTATGATAAGTGCTTTCATAAAAAATAAAAAGATTAATAATTTTTTTTCGCCTTCACCTTTTCTTTGGAATTTTTTTCTGATCAATGGCATTTGTAAAGATGGAGTGTTCATTTATCATTCTCATTTAAGAATGCCTTTCACTTGGGATTTAGTTTTCTCTTTTAGCATATTTCCAATCCTATTCAAGACATTCGCAATGCAAGAATCCTCATTCTGCTCTTGGCTTGAAAGTTAAGTATCTTCTTGGACCATATCCTAATGTGAAAAAGATAATATCATTAACTGTCGCTGAAGAGATATTTAGTTACAAACGGATGTTCTTTAGCCAAACAGATAATAATAAGAGTCATTAAATACAAATCACCATGTTTTTGAGCATCATCTCTTTGTCTGTATATACTGTTGTTGGAGGCTTTTCTGAAATGGTGGTGGATGTCTGCAGAGACAGTGATGACCATGAAGAACCTGAGTGGTTTCCATTATCTGTCGTTGATATTAAAGTGGTCATGAGTGGAATTATTTCCGTTCAAGCCAAAAAATTACTTCATTTGGTTCCGCTTGATGTTCTTTCAAGATTGTAGAGGGTTTTGGATCATTAGATTCATCAAGCAGAGTGTTTATCTATGGATGAATGTGAGCATGTAAGTTTGTAATCTTACCTTCAGTTTCTGGCAATGTTCAATGTCAACTCTGTTTATAAAAAAAACATGTGAACTGTAGTTTTTGCGCTTGAAAAACTATCTTTAATTTGCACTTCTTATGAACTACACCTTTTCCCTTTAAAGTATGAGGATTTGTTGTATGTCAAGTAATTTGTATTCATCGCTATGTGTGAGTGCGTGATTTTTTTTTGGTGGCTTGTTGTTTCTGTTTTAGGCTTTCTGTGAATTGTAAAATTGTGCTGATTCTTGTTTTTTCTTCTTTTTTTCTTTTTCCGGTGGGGCAAAAAATGTTCAACAACAGGCTTTAAAGATTGGATTTTTACCTGGTTCTCTAAAGTTGTTATTTTCCTCAAAGGTTGTTGTTTTATCAATCACTACTTAGTTCTGAATGCCTAAGCTTTTATTTCTTTGATTTAAATCCTATTTAAATGGCTGGTGCATGCATTTTGGTAGCAATTGTTGCCCCAGGAAATGAAACTTCTTTGACGAAGCAGCTGTTTCTGCAAACTATGACCACTTTGTTTCTGCTAACAATGGCCATTTTATTCCGTACTTCGTTAGTTTCTGTTTTTAGTTTGGCTTTCGTTATGGTGTACTAGAATTTACCCATGCTTTATGGATGATTTGCAGCATGGGAATCTCAATGTAAATGCTATGCCAAGTTGAAGATTACAATTCCTAGGGAACCAAATCTTGAAACAACACTTGGGGCTCAAAGAAAAAGGTATTTGGTACTTATATTCCTGAAATCAAAACAGAAATGTTGTTCTTACACCTAATGAAAGATGCTGAATTGTTTGAATCCAGGCAAAATGGAAATGAAGAGATGCAGGACACAACAACTTTTCATAGGTTCAAAGCACACCCACTGAACAAAAAGGTTACTCTAAATGCTCTAAGAGATTTGTTCACTGCCTATCTTGTTTTAATTTGAAAAAGCTTTTACGGATTTTTAGATTCTTAAAACTACTTCCTTGGTTCCAAAGAGAAGTGTTCCGCAAGTGCCACAGTTTCATTTAGGTCTAAATTTTCTCTTCTGCTGGTTCTTGACTTAATGTTGATGGTTACTGTAGCATCATAGCTAATGAGGTAACAGTATAGTTCCTACTTTATAGCCGGAAGAAATTTCCACGATTGGCATTGCAAAGTGAGGCCACTTTTTGGGCTAATTTCATTTGAAGACTTCAGAGAGGGCGGTGCAGCTTGCTATTACCATTTCAGTGCCTACTTATGTATCAATAGTTCTGATAAGATTAGTTATTAGATATCATTATTTCAATAATCGATGGAGCTCTATGTTCTGTGTATTTGTCCTAAACAAAATGATGAAAATAAGTCGGATAATCTTTGTCAATTTCCATTTTCATGTTTTCTATGCTCTTCAGCTCATGATTACATTGAAAATGATGAGGCTACCACTTTTTGTGTACTGAGTTTCAGTTCATATATCCAAAAAAACATCTTTTGTTTATCTGTCTTGAACATTATAATGATTAGTTCCAGACAAACAAGCACAACTGGTCCCAGGAGTCACATAAATGTCACAGAACTTCAACTGAAGAATGCAGAAACGAGACAAGGAGGCAATATTTAACTGTTTGTCATTTTAACATTTTGTTATGCTGGGGCTTTCTTTTTTCAGGATCTCAAAAAGTTCCGCTTTAATGACTTGCTGATTCGGAAATTGGAGTGTGCCATACTGAAGCATACATTAACTCTAGTACACTGGATGTTCTCTCTACTATGGGGAAGACAACTAACAAACTCTTCATCTACTCTTTTTTATGTTGTCTCTAGATTTCCTCTGACCCTTTAGGAACAACTTCAATGCAAATTTCTAGCTCAAATGTCAATAACTGATAGAGATACATTGTTTAAGTTTAAATGTTGTTGACTCAGACTGGAGAGAAGGCTGTCACTTGTGGTGCTTCAAATGTTAATGGACTCAAAGATATGGACTTTATCAAGAACTCTTTTCTGGCCATTGTGTGTTGGCCCTAATTCTATTTGTCAGTCTCTTTTCTCTACAGGACTGTTGAAGAAATGGGGTTGAGAGCACCATCATCTCAAGTAAGTTTTATGCAAAGTGGATATAGCTTCCCTTGATATGGATATCTTCAGTTCTTCTCTTGTACATTCGCGCTGCATGCTTCTTTCATAGTTTACCATATATGAGGTTGGGAAAGCTGAAATTTATATGGCCCAAACTCAGCCAAGCCAATTGTTTCATGAGTACACATTAATAACATTTGAGAACCACTTTTCTTGAGATTTGATATTGCTATTCAATGTACGATGCTTTGGTGTATTGCAAACTACTGCATTTTCTGGATGATTTATTGAACTGTGCAAAACAGTTTATATGGCCCAAACTCGGTACCAGGAAAGCCAATTATTTCATTAGAACACATTAATAACTTTATAAAACCATTTTTCATGTGATTTGATATTGTTATTCAATTTATGATGTGTGTGTTGCAACCTACTGCACTTTTTTTATGATTTCTTGAACTGTGAAAAATAGTTCAATTCATTTCATTTTCTGACTTAAAGCATGTGGGATGAAACTGTCAACTACAATTGTATTGCAAAGCATCTAGATGAGTTAGAGCAACTTTTGAACTGAATTGCCATGATGAAAGAGTTTACTCTTCTCACTAGAGACTACCTGGTTTCATTTGGTGAGTGCATGTCCACAAGGATTTTTGCTGGCTTATTTAAATAAATTTGGTGTGAAGGCTTGCCAAGTATGTTGCAAATGTGAAGGCTCGCTGAGTATGGAATTACCTCTGTAACAAATATTCTTGTATTATAACATTTTTAAATTTACTTGAATCTTACATTTGTATTTGAGAATGATCATAAGATTAAATAAAATAGTTTCACCGCACCGTAAACTTTTTGCTGTATGTCAAATTTCTGTATTCAAACTTGTAATTTTATTATTGCAAACATTATAACATAAGTTCTTGTTTTATTTAATTCTTTTTAAATTAATTATTTTCACAACAAAAATGTATAATTTATCAAGGAAAAGAAATACATACATCCCTAGGCATTGTACATGCCCTAAAGACTAGAAAATTAAGGCTCATTAGATACGGACTTGCATTTCATTTTAATAACTGTCTAAATTGATTGTAATAGAAATTCTTTTTTATAACAATTAAAATCAACACATAGCCAAAAAAAAAAAAAAAAGGTAAAAAAATGAAAATGACCAATATTAATCTACATTACTTAAAAAGTATTTCTTTGTATTCTTGAAAGTACAATTACGTTTAAGATTAATCTAAGTATCATTGAAGGATGGGAAGAAGCAGAGCTATCGAAATTAAAACACATAATAATCCGTATTAATGCAAATGAATAAACACATAACTAACCACATCAATGGCACGGCGCCGTGGAGATCCACCTAGCGTACTATAAGAGCAGCAAATATGTACCATTTATACGAATGTGAAAGTTTCAGATTTTTCCAACTTTATAAAAGATTTTGAAGATGAATGTGTGGTAATTTTTTTATTTTTTATTTTTATAGATAAAACTGCACTTTATTATATTGAAAATTTTAGTACATCATGGACAAAAGAGAAGTGGCTTGTTGGTGTGCATAGTCCACATCTTCAATTTCAGTCTCTTTTTGCTGATCTTATATTTCTTTGGTCTCAATTTGAACATTATAGCAACTTTAGAAGATTAATGTATGATTTATTATTATTATTTTTTGGTGTGTGGATACAACTGCACTTTATTAGACTGAAAAACTTAGTACATCATGGACAAAAGAGAAGGGGCATGCTGGTGCGCACAGTCCACCTTTGCTCTTGGAACATTAAAAATCATAAAACACTGAAAGCAAATCCAAAGAGTAGGATAACATCATTATCTAGAGTCGACAACAACCAAGTATTAAATAATTTTACAAAATCTGCAAAAGTATTTTCCTACCCATAACAATAAATATAAAGACATTACATCATTTTAAATAATTTTTATTTTTCCTACGCCCTTAATCAAAATTTTCTCTAATGTTTTAAGTGTTTCAAAAAACATGTCTCAAAATTTGTAACAATTAATTTGAATAACGAAAATTGTCACAAATTTGTGACATACTTATAGTGTGAGCCAATTTTGAGTCATAAACAAATTTGTGTGGCTACCTTATGACATCTATGATTGTGTCACAAAACTTTTGTAACAAATTTAAGTCATAAAATTAAAATGACACAAATTATGATGTAAATTTGAGACATGCTAATAATATGGCGCAATTCTGCCCCAAGTTTGCTGCAAAATTATAATTGTGTTGTTTAATGTTGGCATTTAATTTAATCTATGTCACAAAATTGTGATGCAATAATTAAAATGAGTCAAATTATGCCGCTAATTTGTGACATGCTAATAATATGACGCAATTAAGCCACGATTTTGCGGCACAATTATAATTGTGTTGTCTAACTGCGACATTTAATTCAAGTGTAGCAAATAAATTGTCACAATTTTGAGACAAAAAAAAGGATGTCGAATCTATGTCACAAAAGTGTGATGCAATAATTAAAATGACTCAAATTATGCCGCTAATTTGTGACATGCTAATAATATGACGCAATTAAGCCACGATTTTGCGGCACAATTATAATTGTGTTGTCTAACTGCGACATTTAATTCAAGTGTAGCAAATAAATTGTCACAATTTTGAGACAAAAAAAAGGATGTCGAATCTATGTCACAAAAGTGTGATGCAATAATTAAAATGACTCAAATTATGCCGTTAATTTGTGACATGCTAATAATATGACGCAATTAAGCCACGATTTTGCGGCACAATTATAATTGTGTTGTCTAACTGCGACATTTAATTCAAGTGTAGCAAATAAATTGTCACAATTTTGAGACAAAAAAAAGGATGTCGAATCTATGTCACAAAAGTGTGATGCAATAATTAAAATGACTCAAATTATGCCGCTAATTTGTGACATGCTAATAATATGACGCAATTAAGCCACGATTTTGCGGCACAATTATAATTGTGTTGTCTAACTGCGACATTTAATTCAAGTGTAGCAAATAAATTGTCACAATTTTGAGACAAAAAAAAGGATGTCGAATCTATGTCACAAAATTGCGATGCAATAAATAAATGACGCAAAGATGTCACAAATATAAGACACAAATGCGTAAGTGTTGTATATTCACGACACCTACATATAATACCGCATGTAAATATGTCGCAATAGGTCAGTTTTCTTGTAGTGCTAGTGTACCTCCCAAAGAAGCAGAAGAGTGAGACGTTGTTGGTATTATAGAAGCAGCCGAATGAAGAGTAATGTGATGAAGAGGAAGATGGCGGAAGTAGAAGACGCAGATGAAGCTCTAGATACCCGAGAGGATGACGAAAGCCTAGATTGACAAAGAGGAGGAGTTGAAGGGAGAGTAAAAGATGTATATGAAAAGGAAATTGAATATATTGTATGATTTAGATTGTAATAGGGATATTTGCTGCAAAGGTTGATATGTAAAATGTTAAAGTTTAATATACAATATTGCCTTTTATAAATTATTTTTAATTTTTTGAATGGTTTTTTAACTATGTTTTGCACGTTTTATTTTTATTTGTGTAGTATATTATAGTTATTTTAATTATTTTTTATTTTGCTATTGAATTTTTATTTTATTTTTTTTAAAAAAATTCTACTTTAACAATGGTTTTACAGATAACTGATTTTGAAGATCCGAGACCTTTTTGGATCCAGGTAAACCGGTTTTTATGAGCTGAAATCATAGTACCACCTATCATCTGCACTGGAACCAAAAAAAGTATAAATCCAATACTAAAGGGATCAAATAACCGGTTTTCACTACCCAACTTATGATAATGTAGGTATATGGTAAAAATGGAGAGTTTGCAACTAGGCCCGCCCCAACAGAAAGGCGAACTTGGGCTGTTGTCCAGGGCCCAGTCGTTTCAAGGGCCCAATATTTTATAACAACCTTTATAATATAGTGTAATTTTTATTCTAATTATTAATTATATATGTGCGTGTGTGTGTGTGTAACACGTGCGCATTGGGTTGGTAATGAAAATAAGAAAAATGGTCGTTGAAGAAGCCCACTTTTGGGTCATCTTTCCTGAACATAAAATATTTATAAAAATAAAAATAAAACAAAATTCAATTCGATTTTTTAAATTTAAAATATATTTAAAACCTCTTTTTTTTTCTTTTTTCTTTTTTGCCTAGGGGCCTAGATTATTTGAGGACAACCTCCAAGTGCGTGGAGATTGCAAGACACGAAAAAGGAAAAAGTTTAAGAGGTGTTTGACTTGACCTATTGATGTGGACGGTTGTACACATGCGGATTAAAGTTGCGAAGGACCTTGTGATTAAGTGACGTAGCTCGTATAACCTCTAACTCACTCGAAAATTCAGAGAACTAAATTAACTAACCTAAGCTAACTTAATTGAGAATCTCGAACCAAGTGTGAGAAAAGAGTTTGAAACATGCGAATTAATTAGGTAGAGCAAATAACCTAATTAGCTAAGTTTCATGCAATATGTAAACTACACGCATGCAAATACATAAAGCAATAAAGGGATGGTACTCAAAACTAATAGTTTTATGATCTGAATACTCTGAATATTATTGATGGGCGGCTGCCTATTTATAGGCTAAGGACAGCCAAAAAAATCATGAAAAAGAATAAGGAAAAGAAGTAGAATTGGAAATCAATCAAGAGATTGATTTCCTTTACAATACCAAACCCTGAAAGAAGTGGGGAATGGTAAAACAAGGAAAGGAAATTTTTGGTCACCTTATTTCTTTAGAGGTAGCCGAAAATTACACTTAAAACAATAAGGAAAAAGAATAAAAGTCCTACTCCAAAAAGGAGATCAAGAAGGAACCCTTTTTGGAAACTAACTAAACTAAGAGTAAAAAGAACCCTAGCTCTTAACTTGTAACCCTAGCGACTTAAAAGAACCCTAGCCCTTAACTTGTAACCCTAGCTACTTAACTTGTAACCCTAACTAATTAAGTTGGCCGTGTGGGCTTTTCTTGTGGGCTGGCCGATCCGAATTGTGGAATGGACTCCATGAAGTTGGGTCGGCCCAATGTTGATGTCGCATTGTGTAAAAATGTAGGGAACTTCAAGAAATGTTTCTTTAAAGTCCAAGAACCTTCCGGCATCTTCAAGAACTTCAAGAAACAGCCTTCTTCTTCATTGTGGATTGGGGAATTGCGCCTCTTCTTCAAGAATGGTAAGGAGAGTCGCAATTTGAACATTTCCGTCTTTCTGCTCCAAGGCGTTTGCTTCTACTATCACTTGGGCGTCCTTTTGGCAAGCTTGGACAAGGTTGTTGAGTGTCTCTCGAACCTTCTTTGCTCTGCTTCTGGTCATCGGCCCAGTGATGTCTACAAGTGGATCCCTTTGATATGGACTTGGATCCTGAAGCATTGTTGGACCTCGATGTAGAACTCGAACCTCCTCAGCTTCTCTGGACTCACTTGCTTGTTGACTTGTTGCTGGCGTTTGGATGCCCTCATCATCCCCTCCCGGTTGAAAAGGATTTGACCTCAAATCAGCAGCCTGTTCATAAGAAAAAGGAGACAAGTCAGCAACATTAAAGGAAGTACTAACTCCATACTCACCTGGTAAATCAAGCTTGTAAGCGTTAGGCCCTATTTTGGACACGATTTGAAAAGGTCCATCGCCCCGGGGATGGAGCTTTGTCCTTCTCGCAGCAGGGAATCGTTCCTTCCTCATGTGAACCCAAACCCAGTCGCCTGGTTCAAAGTTCACAGCCTTGCGCCGTTGGTTTGCATGTGCGGCAGCTTTGGCGTAGGTTTTCTCCAGGTTTGCCCGAACCTTTGCATGTATGCGCTGCACATTTTCAGCGTTCTTTGCGCCGTCGAGATTAACCTGTTCCTTTAGTGGCAAAGGGATGAGATCCATCACCGTCAAAGGAGTGAAGCCGTAGGCAACTTCAAATTGACAGAACCTTGTTGAGGAGTGCTTGGTTCGGTTGTATGCAAACTCTGCAACCAGCAAGATTTCTTCCCAACGCCTTAGATTCTTTTGAATTAACGCCCTAAGGAGATTGCCAACGGTGCGGTTGGTGACTTCCGTCTGACCATCCGTCTGTGGATGACCTGTAGTCGAAAATAGCAGTTTTGTGCCGAGGCGGGACCACAAAGTCTTCCAAAAGTAACTCAGAAATTTGACGTCGCGATCAAAGACAATGGTGCTCGGTATTCCATGCAACCGAACTATGCCGTGAAAGAACAATTCTGCTACATGTCTGGCATCATCTGATTTCCTGCAAGGAATAAAGTGTGCCATTTTAGAAAATCGATCAACTACGACAAATAAAGAGTCATTGCCTCTTTGCGTCCTCGGAAGACCTAGAATAAAATCCATTGAAATGTCAGTCTAAGGTAAAGAAGGAATAGGTAAAGGCGTGTAAAGTCCATGGGGTTTAGATGTAGATTTAGCTTTTAAGCAATTTATACAACGAGTGCAAACATGCTGTACATCCTTTCGCATATGAGGCCAATAAAAATGTTCCTGTAACACTTCAAGTGTTTTATACACACCAAAATGACCCATAAGACCCCCATTGTGAGCTTCACGAACCAGTAATTCTCTAACAGAACTACGAGGGATGCATAACCTATTTTCCCTAAACAGAAAACCATCCTGTCTATAGTACTTATGGAATGCACCAGATTCACATGCTTTATACAAATTCGAAAAATCACTATCAGAAGCATACAAATCTTTGAGATATGCGAATCCTAGCAAAGAATGATCTAAAACAGCCAGAATTTCATACCTGCGAGATAGAGCGTCAGCAACTAAATTATCTTTACCTTTCTTATACTTAATAATGTAAGGAAAAGATTCAATAAAGTTAACCCATTTAGCATGACGTCTATTTAATTTATTCTGTTCCTTTAAATGTTTAAGAGACTCGTGATCACTATAAACAACAAATTCTTTGGCCATTAAATAATGTGACAAAGTCTCAAACGCGCGGACCACTGCATAGAGCTCCTTATCGTAAGTTGGATGATTTAAGGCAGCCCCTTTTAGCTTCTCACTGAAAAAGGCGATTGGCTTGCGTTCCTACATTAAGACTGCACCAATTCCAATACCTGATGCATCACACATTAGTTCAAACACTTTATCAAAATCAGGTAATGCTAAAACAGGTGCATGAGTGAGATCATGCTTAAGAACAGTAAAGGCATTTTCCTGAGCCTGCCTCCACACGAATGGAACATTCTTCTTGCACAAATCATTGAGAGGTGCTGCTTTGGTGGAAAAGTCCTTCACAAACCGTCGGTAAAATCCAGCCAAACCGTGGAAAGATCTCACCTGTGTGGCCGAGGTTGGTGTGGACCACTCCCTAATGCCTTTCACCTTGGCGTCGTCAACTTTGACACCATCTTTAGAGACTAAAAAATCGAGAAAAACAACTTTCGAAACACAAAAAGTGCATTTCGTCATCTTGGCATACAATTGATTAGCACGCAATTCAATCAAAACCAAGCGAAGATGTTCAACATGCGATTTTAAATCTCTTGAATAGATCAGAATATCATCAAAATAAACCACAACAAATTTACCTATGAACTTTCTAAGCACATGATTCATTAATCTCATAAAAGTACTAGGTGCATTTGTTAGGCCGAAGGGCATGACTAACCACTCATACAAACCAAATTTAGTTTTAAAAGCAGTTTTCCATTCATCCCCCTCCCTCATGCGAATTTGATGATAGCCCTGTGTAAGATCTATTTTTGTGTAAATTGTGGAACCATACAAATCCTCTAACATATCAAGCCTAGGGATAGGATGCCTATACTTGATTGTTATCTTATTAACAGCTCTACAATCAACACACATTCTCCATGTACCATCTTTCTTAGGGACAAGAATTACAGGTACAGCACAAGGACTTAGAGATTCCTTTACCTGACCGTTAGCTAAAAGCTTGTCGATCTGCTTTTGCAACTCCTTTGTTTCCTCCGGATTTGCTTTGTAGGCAGGTCGATTTGGAATAGGTGCGCCAGGTATGAAGTCGATATGATGTTCAATTCCACGTAGAGGTGGCAAACCCTGCGGCAGCTCTTCTGGAAAAACATCGTTGAATTCCTGCAACAAAGAATCGACTTCTATAGGGATATCCCGAGGGATATCGTCAGGGTTAGCACAATTATCTTTACATACTAAAACTAGTACATCATCATTGCTATCTAACACTTGACCTATTTCCCCTTTTGTAGCGAAACAGCTACCTTTAACTTCTTCCTGTTTAGGCTTATCAGAGTTCGCCTTACTACCCTTTACAAGTTCTTTCCCCTTACCCTTATCTTGGCGCCTTTCAGCTTCCCAGTTGGCGATTGCGTCCTTCATGCGAATGGCTTCGGATTGCACTTCATTGGGCGGCATAGGGAGAAACGTGTGGATCTTGCCTGCCTGGCAGACCGAGTAAGTGTTGGCGACTCCATCATGTGTTGCCTTCAGGTCAAAGAGCCAAGGTCGTCCGAGTAGAATGTGACAAGCCTCCATTGGCAGAACATCACATAAAACAGTGGATTCGAACTTACCGATAGCGTATAGTACGCTTACCTGCTTGGTGACTCTGTAGCCGTCTGAGCTGTCGAGCCATTGTAGCCGATAAGGACGTGGATGATTGATAATAGGGAGCTTCAGCTTGTCAACCATGTATCCGCTAGCTACATTCGTACAACTCCCTCCATCAATTATCAGAACACACAACTTCCCATTTACCTTAGTCCTGGCGTGGAAGATGTTTGTCCGTTGAGAGGTATCTTGGACAGCAGTTGTAGTCAGAGTGCGAGTAACCAAGTTCTAATTGGGATCCTCCTCTATGAACTCGAATTGCTCCACTGGTGCAGACGGAGTGCTGTCAGTTAACTCCTGCGAGGGGTCAACAGTTTGATCATCTTCATCTTCTTTTGAAATGTACTCACCATCCTGCCCCAATAAGACCTTCCGGATATTAGGACAATCACACATGTAGTGGCCACGGCCTGAGCATTTGTGGCAAGTGACATTGCTGATGGATTGCCGAGGTGTAGATGGTGTTCGAGATGAAGACGAGGTGGTGACAGGGACTATAGCCTTCCTTTCTGACGTGAATGGCTTCTTTGCTGGTGGAGAGTATACCGGATTCTTTCTCCAAGCTTGTGGGCGTCCGGACAGGTGGAACTGTCTTCAGGTAGTCCTCCATGACCCGAGCTTTGTGCAACATGTCCGTCAGAGTTGTAGCATTCTGAAGTTCAACAGGTAAGGCTATATTCCTGTTTAGGCCATTAAGAAAACGAGCCATTGATGCGGCTTCATCTTCCTGTACATTTGCCCTAATTTTGGCCATCTCTAACTTTCTATAGTATGCGTCTACAGATAAAGAACCTTGTACAAGAGTATGTAATTTCCTATACAATTCTCTAAAATAGTAATCAGGAACAAAAGTGCTACGCATAGCAGTAGTCAAATCAAACCAAGTTAGAGGCGGAGCACGGGCCCGCATTGGACGCGTATTCCTGCGATTGTCCATCTCTTGATTCCATCAAACCAGGGCATAGTCCGTGAAATGTACCACCGCGAGAGGGACCTTCTTATGCTCTGGGATCACATGCAGCTCGAAGATGCGCTCCATCTTCATCTCCCAGTCGAGATAATCCTCTGGATTTGTGCCGCCGGCGAAGGGTGGAACAGTCGTTTTGCATTGACTGAGGCCTTCGAAAGATTTGTCAGCGGCGTTGGTGCCAGGTGCGGCCATATCATCATCTGACTCTGCACGCCGTTGTTCTCGTTCGGTGCGTAATTCAGCGACTTCCTCCGTGAGGGTAGCAAATCGGGCTGAGAGTTGCGCTATTGCAGCCAGTATTTGCTCACTCCCCAAAGGGTTAGGAGCACCTCCACCTGACATCGGTTATAAGCGAAAACCTGTCTGCTAAGAACAAGGAAAAATGAGTAGTAACCTTACCCCCTTGTCCCCCAAGTGTATCCCACCTAACAGCTACACACAAACCCTGTGTTTCACTCTAGGGTGGCACCCTTTATAGTATGGTCACTCAAGCCTTTTTCCACTCTACCTCCCGGTATTGACAAATGTATAAGGCAAACAGTAATTCACACAAAGCAATGACACTTAAGAAAAGGCACAAATTTTCGCAAAAATAGACACTTGATTCTATTTTGAGTTGAAAAATCTTTTCGCAAACGATATTTGTAATATAGTTCAGATATGAAGTACACAACAAGGAAATTTCGGGGTTAAGCCCTCAAATTTCAGAAAAGATGGGTGCGCACGATGACAAAATCCAAACTATAATGTAAGAGCAAATGTTCAGGTCGCACGAAAAGATATACTAGCAGTTGAAAGCAGGGCAGTTCAAGAATTGAACAGAATTAAAGAAAAATAAGCAGAGTTGAAACAACTTTAGGAAAGTCCTAAAACTACCCAAAGAAGATATCACTCACCCAATAGGTAATCACGAAACCAATCCTAGCAAATTATTAATTCTTTCAATATGCAAACAGCTCAAATTTACAAAATTTCTAAACCTCTAAGTGGCGAAACTTAAGCAATATGCGATTTCAAGAAACGAAAACCCTAGGGCTAGCAAAGTTCAATTTTTGACTCACTAACCAATTCCCAGGGATAATCTCAGCAGCACAAGGACACAAAATCAAGAATTCACTATATTTTCAAGAATTCAAAATAAGGTATCCCAAACTAGAGCATGCAATTTACAATGTGCAGATAAGGTGAGCTGCTTAACATTAACCGCAAAAACTCACCAATTTCAACAAAATCAGCACAAGAGGGGTAGAAATAAGTCGCAAAAGCCCAGCAAATTAGACACTAAAACAGCAACACTAAAGCGTCTCTCTTAACCCTAGTGTCGCAAGCAAAAGCGACTAAAATTACAACCAGAAAACCGAAACCCTAGCATTAGGCAAAACCCGAACCCTAAGTTGAATTTTAAAGTCCGAATTTGATTCTGAAATTACAGCAAGGGATATGCGATTTTTCTAAAGAATTTTCAAATTTAAAGATAGGGAAACAGCACCAAAAATCGAAAATTTAAAGCTTGAAAGAAAAAATTTCCCCCAAGAAAATGCGTTCTAATCCAAGAATTTCAAGATAAACAAGACTAACAAGAAAAAGAAAACACCTGATAAATATTTGGTCGGGTTACTTCGACCTCCTCCAGCCACGAAATCACTCATAAGCTCTGATACCAATTGATCTGGACGGTTGTACACATGCAGATTAAAGTTGCGAAGGACCTTGTGATTAAGTGACGTAGCTCGTATAACCTCTAACTCACTCGAAAATTCAGAGAACTAAATTAACTAACCTAAGCTAACTTAATTGAGAATTTCAAACCAAGTGTGAGAAAAGAGTTTGAAACATGCAAATTAATTAGGTAGAGCAAATAACCTAATTAGCTAAGTTTCATGCAATATGTAAACTACACGCATGCAAATACATAAAGCAATAAAGGGATGGTACTCAAAACTAATAGTTTTATGATCTGAATACTCTGAATATTATTGATGGGCGGCTGCCTATTTATAGGCTAAGGACAGCCAAAAAAGTCATGAAAAAGAATAAGGAAAAGAAGTAGAATTGGAAATCAATCAAGAGATTGATTTCCTTTACAATACCAAACCCTGAAAGAAGTGGGGAATGGTAAAACAAGGAAAGGAAATTTTCGGTCACCTTATTTCTTTAGAGGTAGCCGAAAATTACACTTAAAACAATAAGGAAAAAGAATAAAAGTCCTACTCCAAAAAGGAGATCAAGAAGGAATCCTTTTTGGAAACTAACTAAACTAAGAGTAAAAAGAACCCTAGCTCTTAACTTGTAACCCTAGCGACTTAAAAGAACCCTAGCCCTTAACTTGTAACCCTAGCTACTTAACTTGTAACCCTAACTAATTAAGTTGGCCGTGTGGGCTTTTCTTGTGGGCTGGCCGATCCGAATTGTGGAATGGACTCCATGAAGTTGGGTCGGCCCAATGTTGATGTCGCATTGTGTAAAAATGTAGGGAACTTCAAGAAATGTTTCTTTAAAGTCCAAGAACCTTCCGGCATCTTCAAGAACTTCAAGAAACAGCCTTCTTCTTCATTGTGGATTGGGGAATTGCGCCTCTTCTTCAAGAATGGTAAGGAGAGTCGCAATTTGAACCTTTCCGTCTTTCTGCTCCAAGGCGTTTGCTTCTACTATCACTTGGGCGTCCTTTTGGCAAGCTTGGACAAGGTTGTTGAGTGTCTCTCGAACCTTCTTTGCTCTGCTTCTGGTCATCGGCCCAGTGATGTCTACAAGTGGATCCCTTTGATATGGACTTGGATCCTGAAGCATTGTTGGACCTCGATGTAGAACTCGAACCTCCTCAGCTTCTCTGGACTCACTTGCTTGTTGACTTGTTGCTGGCGTTTGGATGCCCTCATCACCTATTACCGGTGGCTTGAAATTTTTTTCTTTACAACCATGCACAAGCTTTGTTTGTTACTGGTTTAGTATCGGTATATTCTATTCCAGTGTTATAATATTCAGTTTGTTTGGGTGATGTTAGTGGGGAATAGGGGTATGAATTTCATTAGACTAAAAGACCAGAACCAACCGTGTAAATGCTTAAAATATACTCCCACCATTTCTAAATAAGTTTTTGAAAAAATATCTCCAAATAAGTGGTTTTTTACGCAATCTAATAGTACAAAAAGCAATAAAGTTTCAATTTTACACATTATTTGATTGATCTCATTTATTAGTATTAATTATAATTTCTTTCTTAAATGCATATACTTTAATACGTAATTAAACGAGAAAATTATACAAATTAAAAAATTAATTTGTATACCGATCCGATGAAATAGTTATAGATTGTTAATATACTACTATGTAGTTGTGCAAGGGACAATGATTAGCAGGAACCGATGTCTTTTCCTGTCTTGGTTTGTTGGCTGGCCGCCTAAATTACCTTATGGCCTTTGGATGACTCCAACGGCCCAACGAGAGGCACTCATAGGCCCCTTCGCAATTTTTCGATTTCCCCAACGGTCACTTTCTTCTACGCATCCCTGTCTTACATTTGCCACACAAATCGTTAACCAACAAACAATCTTCAAACTCAAAAGTCTGAAATCGGAGAAGCGAAAAAGTCAAGTCCACCGCCAAAATGGAGTTGCAGATGGCTGCTAATTTCAATCTCCACAGGCAAATTCTATGGCCAGCGAAGCCAGTTTCATCGTTTTCGAATGCGCAATTAGTACAATTTGGGAATAGCAGGGGAATGATCAAAGTCCGCAGCTTTGCCACTTTACCTCCATTGACGATTTCTGGCGGTGGAAAATTCTTCAAAGGGGTGAGAAGAAAAGGAAAGTTGACCGTAGTTTCTTCATCATCTTCAAGCAATTTGGCTGCGCCATTCTGGGATAGCTTCGTTCCTGAAAAGGGTTCCAAAGCTCCTTCCCTTAGCGACATTGTTTGGCCTTCTGCAGGTTAGTGCGCTATGCTAGTATTGATTATATGGGTGAATTTCAAAACGAACCAGTGTTTCGAAATTATGCCCTGAATTTTTATGGAATTCCCTAAATATTGTTGGGCTATTTCTGTTTGAAATCTGAAGGCGTCTTCGTTATCTTATACAAAATCTGGAATTCATAAATGATCGTGGGATTTTTTTTGGATGTTTTTAAAAATTTGGAAGCACATTTTGAGTTCTAGTGAATCTGGGATTGTTTTGAAATAATTGTACTGAATGTAATTCACCCTCTAAGTTATGATAAAATTACAAATACCTTCATTTGAGGTAAACAAATACTCTATCTGTCCCATTAGAAAAGTCTATTTTGACAAATGTATAACTTTACAATACCTATTAAGTTCGTTTGACCCTATTTGCTCTCATTCATATTCTTACTTTTTAAGTATTAGATAAGTAAAATAATTGAAAGTACTCTTACATTAGAACACAAAATATTTTTTAAAGTGGACTTTTCTAATGGAATAGATGAGTACAATTTTGTTGACGTATTTGTTATTTTAGAAAATTTTAAACAAATGAGGGAGGCAATTGTAATTGTCAGAAAACTCGAAAAGCATTTGGAATTTTATTAAAATTCGGGGAGGTAAATATAATTTGGTCTTAATGAATTAGTGATTTGTACATTGTAGCACTATGCTGGTCTTGATTAGCTAATTTTTTAAGGTGGCTGAACAAAAAACTAGGGGCATTTGCTGCAATGGCATTATTGGGGAAGACTGACCAAATTTTGGCCTCAAAAGGGATTTCAATGACAATAGCTCCCTTAGGAGCTGTTTGTGCTGTCCTATTTGCCACACCCTCATCTCCCGGTGCAAGGGTATAAATTCCATCCCATTCCCCCATGCCAAAAAATGCATTAATAACTGTTCTATCTAATGTATTTTCTATGTCTCATTCAAGAAGTCCATTTGGTATTACTAAAAACAATAATACAAAATGGATTTTTTGAGTGGAACAGAAGGAGTACATGATTTGATTTGAATGATCATTTTCAAATCTGAAAAAATGCAGAAGTACAATATGTTCATGGCGCAAATTGGTTGTGCTGCAATAGGGGTTTTGGCCTTCACATTTCTTGGTCCAGGATGGTTGGCTAGGAGCACTGCCCTTGCTGCTGCCATTGCATTCATGATTTACGCTAAGGCAGTACACCCCCCTGGTAATTGATTTGATTCTTTCATGGATTGTTTTCAAGGTGTTATACTCCATCCGTCCCAATGGAAAGTCAATTGTACAACACGTAAAATAACTAATTTGTGACCACTTGTTCCACTCGTGTTCTTACTTTTTAACTGTGGGTTAATTATGAATGCACATGATAGAATTAGAAACGGGGCTCTTCCATTATTGCGGCTGTAAATTTATTTTATTTTCTTTCCAAACTTAAAAGAGGGAAATTGTATGTGTTGATTTTGCAGCTGCCAGCTTACCTTTGTTGTTCATTGATGGTGCAAAGCTGCATCATTTGAATTACTGGTATGCTTTGTTCCCAGGGGCTGCAGGGTGCATCCTCCTCTGTTTAATTGTAAGTGTTAGCCCCTTTTACACCATGATTATGTATTTACCTTGCCAATAAAAATTGGAATAGAAGTTCGTTTCTTAGGAGGTTTAGAACATAATGTGCAGATATGATTCTGATTTCAATGAAAATGGGAGCTGCTAAACTCAGGATAAAAAATACTAAACGTTATACGGGAAGATAATACTATTTTAACTTCATACTCATTTTACCCCTGCCCCCTCCCCTCCCAATAGCAGGCCACCACCATACCATTGGACCTCTCCGCCGGACCCGCCGGAATTTCAAAATATATATATTTTTTTATAGATCCGGCAGGATTTGAAACTCCTGGAGCTGGCCAGAAAACGGGCAGAGACCCTACTGCGCCTCTGTCCGTTTCCTGGCTCCAGGCGGATCTAAAATAAATATTGAAATTCCAGCGGCGTGGGGTGACTGCTAGGAGGGAGGAGGTAATTTTATAAGGGCAGAAATGAAATGACTATAAAAGGTGTAAAATACTATATCTCCATCCTGCATTTAACTTTTTTTGTCAAGCGTTTAGCACATTTAGTCAAATTTGCATCCACACTGCATTATACAATAACTAAATCTTATACTTAAATTTGAGTAATTCGATCTAGTGTCCCTGAATTCAATTTTGTCCCTAAATTTGATGTTACGTTTTTAAATGCTCACTGTTTATTCCATCTAAAATCAGATAACTGGTAACAAGCACATAATCGGAATGTATTATCTATTGAAACCATTTTTGGAAGAAAAAAAAATTGAACACCCCGTGGCAAAATATCAGTCAAGAGCCATTTGAAAACCGAAATTGAAGTTCAAGGACTCCAAATAGAATTATTTTAAGTTACGTATTTGAATTTTGTTACCAAGTTCGAAGAGCATTCTAATGAATTATTCACTAATATTTCTGTAATCTTTGAGGAGTTTTTGACAGTTACATTTTTCATTTTACGTTGTTTGAAAAACCTTTTTGCAGCAAGAAATTGTGTGTTATTTGAAAGATAATTTCAAATTCTGATGCTGGGAAAACAGATGAAGTCTAAAGTGGTTCTAACGAAGATGAAGATGACTTCATCTGCTTGCGCAAATGTGTAGATAAAACGCAGGGCTGCCAAGAAAAAGCTGGTTGGCTGAGATGTAATTAATCTGTCATAGGTTGGAAATGAATTCCAATTGAATAAAAGGCTTATTCTTTTGATAGAGAGAAAGGAGCAGCAATATTCTTGTGGAATTTGGAAAGTAATTCATTTGTGTACCATTACTATATTCTTAACGAGAAAGGAAAAAAAATAAAATAAAATAAACGAAATTCAGTTCAGTTCATAAAAAATCTCGTATTTGTCTGTCCAAAAAGTAATATATATATATATATATACACATATATATTAGATTAAAATATTTCAGACGTCAACTTAAGCCTTTATTTTAAAATTCAGCAATCTCTTGCTTATTTTCAAACTTACTCTAATTAATATTTCAGACATAATATTCAACAATCTTACAGACGATGGTAGGCAACATAAATGACCCTATTTCTTCAAACGTCAAACTTGAAAGGTTTGATTGAGGCAAGTTCATACGTTGGAAAAATAAATAAATAAATAAGAGTCTATTTTCTTATAACGTCATTGAGAGTTGTGTATGTTTTGAACACGCCTAAGCCACCTGTTTAGAAGGATGAGATGATGGATCAATGTTGCACTAGGCAGAAATGGGATACAAATGATGAAATATGCAAAGGACATATTTTAAATGTAATTTGCGAGAACTTGTTTGACATCTACCATTAAATTCCTACGGCAAAGGATGGTGAAAGAAATTTGAGGCAAATTATATGCGATAGGATTGCACTAGCAAGAAATTTTTGGTCTCAACTTTTTTTAATTTTAAGATGTTAGATAACAGATCTATCTTGCAACAATTTGCTGAACTTGTAAGAATGTTTAATCATTTTACTCAATATAATTTGATTGTGGATGATATAGAGTTACAGTTGTTTCAGAAATGATTGATAAATTACCCCATCGTGGAAAGACTCCAAAAGAGATCTCAAAGATCAAAAGATTGAGATCACATTTGAAGGTTTTCCTAATTCTCTTCGTGTTGAAAAAGAATTAAGGATTCAAGAACTTCTCGAGAGGATGAGAATGTGCATGCCAGTGAGAAATATAAGGAATCCACCAACATAGTCAATGTCATTGAGAATGAAAAAAAGAAGAAGTCCAAAAAATGATCAAAGTTGATGATGATTATGGCAAAAGAAAAAAAGAAAAAGGGCAAATGCTTCATTGCAATAAAAAAAAAATGACACTACAAGAATGAGTTTCGATTGTTGAAGAAAGATAAGAAAGAGGAAAATTCTTCAAATAATAATGTGGAAATACTTGTGGCCATGATTTCATGCATTAAATTTTGATCAAAATGACAAGTGTTTTCTGATTGAGTGAGGAATTTATGTAGGCAAAGGTTGTACGTGTAATGGCATGTCCATTCTAAATGTCATTAATAGTACTTAATAATAAATAAAGTGGTATGAAATAAAGTCATGTTTTAGAGACATAATGATTTTTGTGATATGCATATTATGAATTTGATTACATGATTTAGAATAGTTATGGTTTACATAAATTCAACATCTTACTTTCAGAATTACTGGAAATTATATGGGTACAAAAACTTGGTTTATGATTAAGTATTTTGCATGTCAATGTAACTACTTTGTTTTTATGAAAAATATGTAATCATTAATGATGCTGATTAGATGGACTTTCTTAGATGAATTATTTTGATTTATGCATATTTTATACTGAAAGATATAATATTATTGTCCTTATGTTTGAACTTATAATCTATTTATCTATAAAATCAGAACAAAAATTGAAAAATTATATTATATCAAATATAAGAAAGTTGATGTGTCCAGATAGCAGTTATGATACAACAAATATTGAATTAAAAATACTTAGCATGATTACTTGCTTTCATAAATTAGGAGTGAAACGCATAAATCATCATGCAATTTTGTAAAAGTGCGAAAATAGACACAAAACATGCAAAAATAGTCATTCCGTTATAGGCAATCGTTAACTCCCTAATAGAAGCTAAGTTTTGAGAGCAAAATCGTCCAATTTTCTTTTCCTTTGTGTTGCCTTTCAATTATTTTACTTTTATTAACAAATAAATCCCAATCTTTCATCCTTTTACATATTCGTCCAAAAATAAATTTTACTGTATAAACCCCCCTTCTCTGCCATCCCTCCTCCCCACCCCCTTTCTCTGCATGCCATGGTTAAGGTTATGGCAGGTTGACTGCGGCTGTGGTGGTGGTGATTGAATGGGACCGTGAGTGTGGTGGTGACGGTGATGATTGTGGCAAGCTGTGGTGGTGGTGGAGGAAGAGGAATGGAGAAGGCTATCCTTGTTTTAATTTTTAATTGGGTGGTTTTGATGTTGAAACTATGCAATGGAGCTTATGATTGTCGATCAATTAGGGCTTGAACTTTGACGGTGGAGGAGGGGGAAGGAGAGGAAGAGGATGGTGGCAGAGAACGGGGAGGGAGAGGAAGAGGAAGGGCTGTCGTGGAGGGTGCAGATGTGGAGGGAGAGAGAGGAATAATGTCAAATAAGCCTAATTTAAATTATAAATATTATAATTTAAAACTTAAATATATCATCCTATTAAAAATAACGGTTAAATATTATACACCCCCTGTGTTTTGAGAGGATTGTAGCTTTTATTGATGAGGTCATCCTGATCAGCTTCCTTGATCTATAAGTTTACTAGATCCCACCGACAAATGTACCAGAAGATCTAGGCAGGCCCAACCAACCGTCAAGGGCCCCAGGCTGGCTCAACTTCAAAGAGGAGCCTGCTCTAGCGGCAGCCCGAGAAGCCAGCGTAGCCACCCGCCAATCGCAGGCCCACGCTCGCGGCCCATCGCAGCCCTCACCGTCAAGGATCCGTTAAGACAGAACCGCCTGCGATCCATGCCCGAAGCCCATGCGCAAATCGCAGGTCCACAAAGAGATCCTAAAAGGATTTGGAAAGTATATGTTTTCCTATTCCTTTTCTACTTTTAATTATAGTTAAGTCAAGTTACCATAAACTGTTTACAACTTGACTTAATTATTAGTTTCCTATTAGGTTTTAGTTACTTTATTTCTTTTACAACTTGAATTTGGATTTTCTCTTCAAGATACCAAATTCAAACTTTCCTTTTCCTATTTTATTTCCTTGTATTTTTCAGATTTCCTTGAAGGGAGATAAAAAAAAAATACAATTGCCTTATTCGTGCTTCTTTCGAATTTGGTTTATAACAGGATTCCAACTCTTGATTGGTTTCCAATTCTATTTTGTTTCTTTTTCTACTTCTTGTGATTTTCGACTCCACAACTCCTATAAATTGGGGGTGTAGCCGAAATCATTCTTCAGAATTCATAGTACAATTGTGAGGTTTATCCTTTACTTTGGGTTCTCATCTTTATTTATTTTTGAGCTTGTGTATCATTCATGTATTGATAATTCTACAAGTTCCTGAACTTAGAAGGGTCTAGGTTACTTTCTCCGCCTAGATTTCTGTTCGTTCATCTCTTAGTTAAGTTTAAGAATAAAAGCGATTCATCCCACTTAAATTAGCTAGGAGTTTCGAGTTTATCAAGAGAGTAAGTCTGTGACCATCAAGTTCAATCCTTCCTTGGCAAAGTCTTCCGCAACGTAGGGCGTTTCACGACAACTCACATCATTTGCCCCCTCCATTATCATTATATGTATTTTACCCCTTTGACTATGAGTCAAACCACTAAAACTAATTTAATGACTTATTTACCCTTCATCTTATTGTTATTAGTAAAGTTTTATCAGTTGCATTTTTTTTTACAAAATTGCCATTGTTGCTGGAATAAGAAAAAGTAATATTTGGGTGTTAAAAAATAAAAAAAAATATGAAAAAAAAAGAAAAAAAAGAGGATTTATTCGTAATATTAGCACCATATCTAGTTTTATGCTTTTGCTCAGCTTCACTGATGATAATGATGTTAGGTGAGCTTTAGTGTGTAATCACTGAATTATATATATCTCGGAGCCTTCAAATGCCTGCTTTTGAAGACTTTGGAGATGGTTCTGTAGTGAAATTTTGTATTCTTTGCAACAAGATAATGATTTTGGGTGCTTACTAAAGCCCCCCTTTTTTTTTAATAAATTTTTTTGTTTTTTTAACTCCCAAATGTTACTTTTGCTTAATCTAGATTTGGAATCGCTCTGTGGAGGTCCCGATTTTCCGACGCTGCGTCTTCTTCTCCACTTTTCTCATTTATTTTATTTTATTCTTTTTTACGTTTTTGTTTCTTTCTTTTCCATTTTTTGAATCATGATATTTTTTTTTCCAACTACTAAGTACTGATTTTCTTGACATGCTAGGCGGTACTAATTTTCTTGTTGCAGGTTTTTGATCAGTTCTAAACTATAGCGGCTAGGGTTTTCTGTAAACCCACGGTCGCCATCGTTGGTCTTCTCCAGGACTATTCTTTGTTTTGTTGCAAAGGTTTCTAACCTTTAGCAACTCTGTTCCGTCAACTGCCAAGATTCACGTCCAGCAACCAGCAACGACCGGCAACCATTCTTTTTCGTTTATTGCTTCTTTATTCTCTCTTTTTTTAAAAAAAAATAAAATTTTGTTGCTATTAGAAGGAAGAAGATTTTTTTAAGTTTTGGATGATTTTGTCCCCACTTAAAATCCTTCGTAAGGGTGTTAACGTATGGCTTGCGCAGAATGTCTATTTTTACACCTTTTGGAAATGTGCGTGCTTAAAAATTAGATTTTTAAAGTTTTGTGATGATTTTTGCAATTTAAACAAAGTTGTGTGATTATTTTATGCACTTCACTCATTAGAATTTATGATTTCAGTATTTATAGTTCATGTGAAATTTCATATGCAACAAATGAAATGAACATGAAGTGTTTATGATAATACCTTGATTAGGTTTGACTTTTGTTTACATCAATCATGAATGTTGTAGTGAATGGATGGCTATTGTTATCATAATTAAATTCAGGTTATATTCGTGAAAGGCTTGAGGTTGCATGTTAATTTGTAATCTTTGTACAAATTGTATAAAACTTGACTTATGATTGATTTGGTGACAAGTTCACTAAAGTTATGATTTAATGAAATATTATTATGCTCCTACATTATACACTTTGTATCTAGGCTCTACCTAACTTTGGCATCAGAGTGTTTCATGGAACACAGTCCCCACTTTACAAGTGCAATCATCACCAACTGACGACATGTGTTGCTCTTCAGCTCCGACTAATCGACACTCATCAATGATCATTGTTTTCACTTTTGGCAGCTACATAATTTCAAACAAATGATGCATAATTGAGCTAGGCTTCGTTTGATAACAAGAATCAATACTTAAAATAAATTATTAAAAGATTATTCAAATTAAGTGTGTTTGATAATTCAACAGCAATGTCTGATTTAAATAAGTGAATCTAAATACTTATGAGCAACTAGGTCCTTGAAATAAAGTGATAAAGCCATCACTTGTATCTTGAATCTGAACACTCTCAGATGTTAGTATTCTTTTTGATGAGTTTGAGACTTGTTTTGAAAACAAGTTTTGGAAAAATAATTTTATAAGAATAAATAACATTTGTGGTCCCATAAGTTGGGGGTGCAGTTTTAATTGGTCCCTTATCTTCTAAATAGTTTCTTTTGGTCCCTTAACTTGCTTTTTTGTTTTTAAATTGTCCCAGCTTCTTTTCTATCAACAATTTAATGGCCGTCATCACTCCTTCAAGGCTCCAATTCCACCTCTTAAAGATCCAGAACCCGTGGCAAAAGTCCGTATCTAGTAGGCGTAATGAACAATCAATTTTTGATTTCGGGCTACAAAGAAATACCCAGAACTAGCATCCTCATCGCCATACGAATATTTAGAGGGGTTTGTCTAATTTTTCCTCAATTTTTGGGTTTGATTTTAGATAAAGGGATTTGTTTGTTGTTGCAACAATGCCGGTCAAAGATATGTCGTATAGGGATCGGACGTCGGAGTTTTAGAGCATTGTCGACAGGCTCAAGAAGACATCCTTCTCCTCCTTGTCGTCTTCTAATGCGCCGAGCAGTAGCGGCGCCGAGGGTACGATGAAGCAATCATTTCCACACGGCCGTTGACACGATCCGGTGCCCCGATTCAATCCGGATTTAACCGGAGTGCCTCTAGAATTGCTTTAGGAATTCATTAGACATCTCAGAATTTAACCGGTGCCCTGATTCTTTTTCCTTTTTCCTTTTGGTTTTGATAGAATTAGGTGATTAATTCCGTTATTCCAATTAGATTTTGGTAATTGGATCTCTCATTTCTTGATTACCGACACAATTGGTATCGTTAATTTCCAAAGATCTGACTCCTAAATTGCATAATGTATTATTGACATATTCCTCTGAATGAAGTGATTGGGTTGCTAGGATTGCAGCAATGAGTCGCCTTTGAATCTTGAAAGAAACTAACGAAAATTGTTGAAGGAGTGATACGGGCCGTTAAATTGTTGACAGAAATGAAGCCTGGGGCAATTTAAAAACAAAAAAGCAAGTTAAGGGACCAAAAGGAACTGTTTTGAAGATAAGAGACCAATTAAAACTGTACTCCTAACTTATGGGACCACAAAAGTCATTTATCTATTTTATAATGTAAAAAATGTATCATTAAATAGTAAAAAGTTATATTAAAAATGATGAAAACTAATTATAATATATTAAAGTTACTATTGAAACTAAATCTCAAACCAAAACCAAAACTTAAAGAATAGGCCAAGTGATATTTTATTTCGACTATATTATCCCAATCTGTTTAGCACATAAGCATGTTCGCTCTCTCATTTTCTCTCTCCTTATTGTTATCATAATCTCCCTCATTGTTTATCAGCTTATCTTTCCTTACTCCTTATTCATATCAGAATCTTTATCCTCTCATATCTATCACCTACTCAATCATTATTGATGTTAGGATCGCTTAATTCTTTCACAAATTAAAACTACCATACAAGAAAATTATTTCTTGTCCATGGTTGCTTATAAATTGAGGCGCTTGGTTACTAAAGAAGAGGGGAAAAGTTGATAGAACAATTTGGAGAAACAACTGATATGAGCTAAAGCCTTTGAACCTTATATTTGGCTGAAGGTAACACGAACCGCAGTCTTGACTTGAGACCCTTATATTCAACTTTTTGTATTACTTGTATTTAGCAAGGTGGTGGCTTTTTTTGGGTTTTGAGATGTATATACAAGTGCATAACATGTTTAGATTTCTCATATATATGTATTAATCGAGAAAAAGATGAGGTTGGAGACTTATTGTTCAAGATCCGCCAATTCACTCACGGGTATGGTTCTTATTTTATTTTGGTATCTATCTTCTAATTAGCGGTTTGTGTTCTTTTGAATTTAAATTGGATGTTCCAGACGTGATTATGAGTTTTTGTTCTATTTTTCTAGTTCTCTTGGGTTCTTCTTCCCACAGAACTAGTGAAGAATGGGGGTGTTTGTTTTGTCCTAACTTCGCTAATGTTTATGAGAAATTCCTTGTTGAATTGAAATTCTTCTGAATTTAGCTTTACAATGTGGCATTTTCATGTGTATAAGGTTTTATGTATATGATATGCAGTAGTGTATTATGTCCCTCAAATGAGTGATTAAATACTCAATGACATATTATGCTTGCTTATTCTTAATGAAAATTGTGGGACCTCGCCTTCTAGTCAATTGGCTCGGATCAGCAAGTCCAGCTCGCCACCTCCATTTGGAGGGTATCCCCTTGCAATCATTGACGTATCTAGAAAAATGTGTTTCGAATGGGTTAGGCTTGCTAGTGCAATTCAAAAAAATACATGTCTAAATCACTATTCAACCATACTACTGAAGGAAACTTGGGGAGTTGAAGGGTGACTTCAGACCCCTCCAAACCCCCATCGAATACGCCATACTTGCAATAATGGATTATGAAGTTTTGTGGACCCCAAAGCTGACCCCGATTCACAAAGGTTGTCCTCACCCTTTCAGTCTGACACACTATAAAGACCCTTCTACAATGCTTACTCATATTCATTAGGTCTCAATAGTTGCCCCTTACCAAGAAGTCTTCGAACGGCTGTCTCAGCGGGTGGATGGCTTGCCTGAGGCGTTCCTCGTTGGTTGTTTCACGACAGGCCTTTGTGAGGAAATCTGCATGGACGTCAAGATCAAGCAGCCCAAATCCTTAAGCGACGTCAATTGTGTTGTGTACTGGTGGAGGAGCGAAACCAACTCCACAAGAAGTCACCTGATTCCTATCAGGCTCTGTCTGCTTTAGTCACAACAAAGAGCCAATCCAATCCAACACCAAGAATTCTTGGAAAGCATCCAACACCTCCAGGAAAACCCGCATTGGTCGCCCCCACCTTTTGGTGAGTCACAAACCAAGAGGCTTGCGAACGCCGTGGAAAAGGCATGTGTTACTACTGGGCATGACAAGTTCGTTTTAGGACATTAATGCCAATAACCACATATATCATGATACAAGACTACCAACTAGCAACCATTGATAAATATGAATAACCCATTAAACCTAATTGCCAAGAGCCGAATAGAGTGGCATTTCCAGAGTCAGGTATGGATTTCATCCTTGCGAACAAGGATTATTCCGATGGGAAGAAATGATTCAAGTTGACTCCATCCAAGATCTTTCCCTATTTAAGTAGTTGAGGAGTAGATTAGTGAGACTAGTCTGCTTGATTTTAGGAAGTAACTAGTTCAACAGAGTTACTGGCCACGCCCTTGATCCATGATTCGTGTTTGTTTGTTATTTTGGACTATTATCAATAATTTTTGACATAATTAATGCAAATATGAAAATTTCATAATAATATTCTTCGTCTCTTTCATTTTCCTTCCATCTTTCTTGTGTCCTCAAATTATTCATACCCAACGCTCTTACTCATATCCTTTCAATATTCCTACAAATTGTTGCAGGCCCACGTCTGTAACATTTGATTTATATCTTGTGTACGAACCTAAGTGATGTGCAAAAATTGAAAATGTAAAGATTAAACTCATATCCTTTGAATAACTCAACAAGCGTTCTAACACTCGAGCACTTAATCATGGGTTCAAGTGAATCAGACGTATGACTACAATAGGTGGCAGAAGATACAACTAATTAGTGAATGAATCTCCTGTAAAACCGTCGATCTGATTGTCTGAAGCCGATGCTTTTGCCTCTAAAAACAATACGTACTTTTTTATCAGTAAATGATACATTATAAGTTAAAATCAATACACATTGTTCTTTATTGCAGGAGATACTTATTGTGGGGTAATTAAACTAAGTTTTTTAATTAGTTATTTCCTATTTAGTTTAGTATTTGGAAATAGTTGAAATTAGAAACATATTAGGATTTTGAATTGATTTATGCTATGAATATAAGCTTTGGGGTTGATTTGTGAGTGTGTGAGTGGAAAAATTGCCTTCCGGCTAAGAGAGAATGTTGTGAAGAGGTTTTCAGTTTGTTAGTGAGGAAAAATTCTGGTAACCTTGTTCGTATCTTTGTTGTTTTATAAAGTGTGATTCATTAATATAAAATTGTTAGAGTTTGGCTTAGAGCTTTGCATCAGGTCTACATCTCTTTGTTTTTTTTGTTTTTTTTTTTGTTTTTTTCTCAGTCTACAATCAAAGTAATCAACTTATTTGATTTGATCGGCTTGTTTGGCTCTCGGTTGCTTCTTGGTGTTTAGATTTTTGGAGTTAATTTGTTGTGTTTTATGGGATATTTTTCTTGTCCTACACTTGTGTCCCTAAATTGATACACAAACTATAGGTGATACGTGTTATTTTAATATTATAGGAATATATTATAGGCTAAATTCAATAAATGATCTACCATAAGCTAAATTTAGTACATGACACATGGTTATTAAACTCGGTGCTAGACTCGTCCCGAGTCTACGAGTCGAACACCCGGAATCAAGTCAAACTCGGCCTAGACTCGTAGCCAGGCTGAACTCGTCATAGACTTGGTTAACTCAGCTAGACTCAGACGAGTCTACGAGTCTTGACTGAGTTCAAAAAACTCATGCTTAGGCTGCCGGAATGGGTTTTTTTTTCAAAATAATTGGGCCAATTTCGGTCCCACCCAAGGTTTGAGTAGACATCCTAACCTTCTTGCTTTTATAGGAGAACTTCATCACCCAAACTTTCTCATTAGCCGATGTGGGATTTGGCAAATCTGGCAAGGAAAAAACAATTATAGAACCAGCGGGAATCAAACCCATGTCTATAGAGTATTTCACTCTTGCACAACAAATATACCACTAGGCTATATTTACTGATGTAATTAAAATCATAATTAAAAGTATATGTATATATTTCCTTAACTTGTGAGTTTTTAATTACCTTTCAATTTTCTTTTTGAGTATCCATCACATTTGTTTTCTATAAAAGTTGTGATTTCCTTTTAAACTACTAATTTCTCGCATTTGCTTGAAGCTCGATAAATTTTCAAATATTTTTCTCAGCTTTAATTTTTCATTTCTATCTAAAGTCAATTTTTTTCTCTCTCTAAACCATATGCGTTCCTATTAAATTTATAGTTCCTCACAATTAATTAATAATATAGTAAAAAATATTAATTTATTTTTTTTCTTTTCAAATATTAATCATAATAATTCTACCTATATTTTTTTCAAACATGCACATTTAAGTTTTAACCTTTATATTTAAATTTACATTATTAGTAGTAGTAGTTTATAACTCTATTTATATACATATGTCATTTATAGTCATTTTTTCGATTCTACGATTTATATTCTAGATCTAAAATAAGTCTAGCTAAAAATAAGAATTTAACAACCTTACATCAGAGGCTAAACTCATAACAATGATATATCAGCAGCTAAAAATGATTCATTAGATATTAAACTCAATACGTTATACATCAGTAGCTAAACTCATAACTGCGATACATTAATAATTAAAAGTGATATATCAAATATTAAATTCAATACATGATACATCAAAAATTAAAATTAATATGCGTACTTTTATAATATATCAGCCATACTTTTTAAATTAAAATCCATACGCACCCCGTTTTCAAATAATCCAACATGTCGTATACAATATTTTGCCTTCCGATTTACTAACTTCTCTAATAAGTGAAAGGTTGGAATCACCACAATTGTGAATTGTATTTGTGTACAACAAGTCCTTCTCATTCTAGACATTAACAAAAAGAAGTTTAAAAAAGAATAAAATTGGGGAGACATCATCCTCTATTATGAAACGTCATGTTAGGGAAGACCTCCACTCCACATGTTGCCATCCCTATCACAGGTAGAAAACAAATGGGAAATGGAAGCTGTCCACTTGCCCGTGGACCCTACTCCACTTGGCTTTGAATCTTCGTGGCACTTCATGCGGGGCTATACTTTTTCATGTATATAATTATTGGCCGTTGGATTTTCCATTTTGTGGTCCAAAAAGGCTACACGTCATACCTCATTTATTAATTATTAGACATTTTTCTATTTCAAGATGCCACCGTTGCCCATTGGGGCTGTCTTAAAACCCAAACCCCACCAGCCAATCAAAGCATAGTTATAAGTAAACTTACCTACTGCTGCAGAGCTTAATCAAAAAAGCGGGTTACCAAATATCGAGAATTTACTGGAGGCTCCTCACTTTATTTTTCCCTTTCCTACAACCGCTGTTTTCAATGTAATAAATTATGATTCTGAATGAAAATAAAGTATTTCTTTATAAATAATAATAATAATAATAATAATTACATGGGAAAATTACATTTTTATTTTAAAAGTTTTGTTAAGTTATACAGTATGTTGACTCTTCAAGTTTTAAGAGGTTAGGGTGTGGTTTTTATAGAGAGATTGAAATATTATTATGGACTAAATTTTAAGAAACAATTTTTTATTTTTATTTTTTGAATTCAGCACTATTTATTAGTTCTATCATCTATTACATTAAAGACAGGGCAGAAGGGAGGGGAAGAACGAAATTGGGTAGCCGCCTGCAGAGTCCTGTCAGCATGCGTTCATAATGGGTAGAAGCAGAACTGACAGGGAGGAATCGAATCCCCAACCTCTGGATTGTTCACTATGCGTCACAATCGATAGAGTACTGACTCGTTCCAAAAATCTTATTTAAGAACCGCAGTGTAAATTTGTAAATGATATTGCAGTTTCCATACTTTTAAATTTCAACATATAATTTTAACAAAAATAAATAAATAAATAGAGATCAGAATATAATTTGCCCACTTTATATTTAAAGTTACATAAAATTTATTTTTATTAGTGCTTATTATGTTGATAATAATATCAATCAAGAGTAATGATAGACATCTCAAATATTTGTCACAACTTTTGTATAACAACTCATGTGGAATGTATTCATTGGTTACATTTTTATGAAATAATATTAATATCACATAATTAACCAATTAATGCATGCCACATAAGTTGCTATGCAAAATTTGTGATAAATTAATTGAGATGTCTATCATTACTCAATCCGAGTAATGATACACAACTCAACTAATCTCCTCAACTTTCTCATAGCAAGTAAGGTGTCATGCATTCATTGGTCAATAATGTAGTATTAATAATTATTTTATAAAAGTGTAGCCAATGAATGCATGACACCTCACTTGTTGAGTTGATGATACTTGTCATTTTTATAAAAATATTATTTTGATTTTGTTTTCACAATTTGAATTCAAAATTTCAAGTTCGCAATATAAAAATTTTAAGGCAAAATGTTCAATTTAGTTTCCTCGAATTTATTCGAATTCGAACCGAATTCAAATTCTAAATTCGGTTCAACTTCCACAAGTCTATTTCAAATTCGAATCAATTTTTGATTGAGATAAAAAAATAAATAAAAACATTTCAAATAGAAGAAACCAATTCGAGAATACCGAACTAATGCCCACCCCCACCCCTAAGTAGAATATTTATAAGCACTTGGATGAACTTTTGAAATTAATTTTAATGGCTCTTTTGGTAATCACTAATGTGAATGATGTGTTAAATAAAAAAGGGGCATCCTAGTTGCAGTAACATTTTTACTATTCACAGGAACATTTTCTTGTGAAAAGTCCATAATGCCCCTTAGGTCTTTAAAAAAAAAATTTCACTCTAATTATGACCGATAGTCACGAGGATGATCCACAGGGGGCAAGATTTTAGAAGAAAATACCCTAAACCTAAAAAAAAAAAAAAAAAAATACCGCCCCTCTTAGGGGCGGTATTTTAGGCGGTATTTTGGCCAAAAATACCTAGGGACTGGGGCGGTATTTTTGGCCAGCGGTATTTTGGCCAAATACCGCCCCAGCATTGGCGGTATTTTGCCAAAAAGCTGTGATTGGATAAAGTTGGCTTTGATACCATGTTAGAATTTGAGAAAAGAAGAGAAGAAGATGAAGAACATGAAGAATCTGAAAAAACCTTGGTTACTCCAAATAACAATTCCAGACAATTTTTTTTTGTTAAAAACCTAATTTTACGTAAAAAAAATTGTATAAATTGTTTACTTACCGTTTAATATGGATCGTCCTCGTGACTATCGGTCATAATTAGAGTGAAAAAGATTTTTTTTTTTTAAGACCTAAGGGGCATTATAGACTTTTCACAGGAAAATGTTCCTGTGAATATTAAAAATGTTACTGCAAATAACAATTCCGATAAAAAAAATAGTTCTATTCAACAATCACGTCTCTAATACTATTTTGATTATTAAAATCATACTCTTTATATGATTGGACAAGTAATATAGTAAAATGGGTTTTTCTTCTTATTTATAACATGTCATTCATTGTTATCTAGTTTTATAATTAAAAACTTTGAAGGAAAAAAAAACTTAATTATCAAACATAAGTATCATTATTCTCTAGTTTTTTTTCATTTTAAAGCTCTGTTCTGTTTGTGATCCAATTGGGAAATTTTTATTTGTGGGAAGAAATATTTTTTAGAGGGAAGTTTTTTTGGGAATTTGTGTTGGAAAGAGAAAAATATATATAATGATTATGTTATTTTTTGAATTTATGTGAGTAGAAATTTAAAAAGAATTTTAAATTTTGAATTTGGAATTTTGTAAAAATAATGTTGTTTCTTTATGGTGAATTTGTAGAGGAAAAAGTGATGATTTCCCAAAAATAAAATGAAAAAGAACAGAGCCTTAAAGAACTTTGGGAAAAAAATCATCTTAAATAGTCAAATAGGTGGTTAAGCACACTATCTGTCTAGAAAAAACAAATTATTTTAACTCTACAATTTGTGTCATCTTCCCCCCCATTTTATTATCGTAGGATTTTTCTTAAGTTTTGAATATTTAATTAATCCTTTAATTTCCGTTGATGGATATTTCAGTTAATTCTCAACAAAATTTCAATATCGGTGAGGTGATGGTGGAAAGACTTGAAACATAATGTTAATTCGAACGTGGAAATCGCAATGGTATTAAAAAAAATGAAATAATATAATTATTTTAAAAAGATTTTATCCTCTTCTAATCGTTAAAACTACATAATCATGTTTGAAAAAATATAGAAAGTAAAATGGTGTGAGTAATTTTTTTCTTAGAAGGAAAAAGTTGAAATGGATTGTTTCAACACAAAAGCATGTATAAGATGGCTTGCGTATTGAATTTATCTTCAAAATATTGCTTGACTGTTATAGAAATATGCGTATCGATTTTATGTGACTGTTATAGAAATATGCGTATTGATTTTATCTTTTGATTTTATCTTTTAATATATCCCGTATTAATTTAACTGCTAAAATATCGCAATTATAAATTAACTATTAAGTATATATCATGTATTGAGCATCACGTATTGTGTATTTGATGGAAACAAACTTATCGAATTTAGCCTCACATATTGTGTATTTGATAGAAACAAGCATATCAAATTTAATTGCTAAATGTCACTGGCAAACCGTTAGATAAAAAATTCCCTCTTGTTTAAATACAAAGAGAGTAATTGTTATAGGAGAAACACCAAAAAAAAAAAAAAAACGCACACAAATAAACCAAACCATTTCACATTCACACCTCCAGACGCACACACAAAAGCTTTTCATGCTTATCGAACAAAGACAATCCACACTCAGATGCTCAACCTTAAAGATTCTTACTTTGTGACAAGTTACAGTTGCCCCTAATTCCTACAAAATTCAGAACTGATTGACCAAAAACCAAAAGCATAATATTCACATTGCCCATCCACAACAAAAATTGGAATATGATTCCAAAATACACTGAAAAATAAGTTAAGCAAACATGAAAATGACCTACCAAAAAGAGCCAGCCTACTTTCATTTGCCTCTTGGGAGTTGGGGTCCTTCCTCCCCTTCATGCTTCTTAATGGAGTAATGGAAAGCAGAAACAATTCATCTTACAACAAACAGAATGAACAAAAGACACAGTTTCTCTTGTTTAGAAACTTACATATCATATCATGCGTATCTGACGACGAAAACAGCTTTCATTTAGTTACAAAGAAGCCAAAAACCAACATTTTATGACTAACCAAAATCTACCTCCTACCTCAGCATCCAGCCGGGCCGGGGATAGATTCGATTTATTGCTGCTTATAGACAGTTATGCAACATTATGCTAGGCAAAACAAAGGTGAACTCGAAGCAAAACAGAAATTTTTCATCTTTCAGTACAACCAAATACCGAGATGATCAGCTTGATCATCGACTGGGAATTCATAGTAGCATGAGTTTGGTGTGTTGCAATAGTCAGCATCTTCTGGCTTAGGGAAAATGTATGCATCACTTAAGAGATTCTTACTTTTGTCATCTTCTTCATCCTGAGATACATCAGACTGATCGTGCTCAAAGACATACGAAGAATCTCCAGGTTCCAACAGAGAAGAGTAAACCCCATCAGTGTAATGAGGGCTGTCTGAATCTAATACATCACTCTTAACACAACTTACATCTTCCAGCTTAGGCGGAAAGGCAGATACTTCGGATACTTCATCTTCAAAAACTGAATAAGATCCTTTCGGTGGCGCTGCAGTAAGGTTGCTGTTATGAGACAATTGTGAATTGTCCTTCTCTTTCTCATTCAAAAGGAGCTTTTCTGTAATGTGAGCCACCTAAAACAATTTTCGCACCACAAATTAGCACAAACGATAGCTACAAATTTCACCACAAGATCAAACAATACCAACCAGAGAGCCATTACCTCAGCTTTTAGGCCCTCCTTTTCCTTGAGAAGGTTCTCATAATCAGCTTTCAGGCTGTTGTAGCTAGATTCCAGAGCCTCATAATCCTTCTCCAGTTGTTTTGTCTTCCATCTTGCCCGACGATTTTGAAACCACACTGCGATCTGACGGGGTTGCAGACCAAGTTCCTTAGCAAGTTCAACCTTCCTATCTGGTTCGAGTTTGTTCTCATCCTCAAAGTTCTTTTCCAGAAACAGAACCTGTTCAGCAGTAAGCCGCCTCTTCTTTTCTGGTTGGCGAAAGTAATATTCGTCCAATTCATCATCCACATTCTCCCCTTGACCAAATGACTGGTAAATTGACTTGTTTGATCTCTTCTCTCCATTAGCACCATCAAAACTTAAAATGGACCTAGAACCTAAAGCAGAGAATATCCAAGCAATTTAAAACCGCATTCCACACATAACTATCCACACTCCAACAAAGGGAAAATTTTAATCAATTATATGTACTAAGCCAACAGAGCAAAGAGTCAGAGAGGAAAACGACTAACAATGATTTTCAAATAAGTACTCAGATTCTCAGATTAGATGAACTACAACCAACTTCTAATCAATTATTTCACTAGAAAAGGGGCCTAGTAGTGGTACTTGGTCAAATGATAACTGAAATTTCCACCCAAACTCACAGGAAAATATAAGAGAAACACGGAAAGTAGCCAAAAAGTTCACTTAATTCGACAAAACAAAAGTTGACCGATAGATAGAAGCACTTCAACCTCTGGAAATGACGAACGCAAGACCATCCATTAAAACAAAATAACTGCTCTAATTTTCAAATCTATCATCACAAACAATTGAATAATAATCCACAACCGTCAACATCAAAATTCATAAGCGCGGACACAAAGACGAAGGAAACAGGAATCACAACAAAAAACACAACTTCTGCAACCAATTGCTCCAGACGCAGGTATTAATCAGAAATCATGAAAGTCAACGCACAAAATTGATCCCCCCAAAAAAAAAAAAAAAAAAAAAAAAAAACGGAAAGATTAGTACCTAGAAACGAGGAGGTAGAGCTGGGCGTGAAAAGGGAATCCTGAGGATGAGATGACGAACAAGAAACTATCTGATTCTGAACCAAAAAACTGTCCATATTAGAAGCACTACCCGCACCATAAATCAACTTCCCTCCTGCCATAGCGACCGATTCTCGGATAACCAAGATGGGATTTTGAGAACCTTAATTTTACTCGCAAGAAGCTGTTAACATGGACAAGCCTACAAGCCTCTGCCCTGTTGCCTTCTTACCGGCCTTTTTTCTTGGATTAAAGATGGGATTCCAACTCTCAAGTAGCAGCCAGAGTTTTCATCCGTAAGATCCCCGCCAACCCTTTAAATTTCTTCTCCAAACAGCACTTAATTTCAATATATATGAGAGAAGTCTAGAGTTTGTGACGAAAGAAGCTGGTGATGATGATCTCTGTGATATGGGATGTGTGAGAACAGCGACTGCTGCTTATTGCCACCATCATCGATTCCACTTTACTTCTCCTCACGAATCGAATTCACCAGAGCAAGGGAAGAAGGAAAAAAAAAAACCCAACAGGGCGAAGCGATTGGAGAACAAGAAACAAGAACACGGCGAGCGATTTGGAGAAACAAGAACGATTAGTGTGCGTTGGTGTGTGTGTGGGAGAGAGAGATGGGACTGGAACAGAGATGACCTGACGCAAGAAATGAGAAGCGTAGGGAGTGGTGCGCCTTTATTATGAAGTTACAAATTACAAGAGCAAAATTCTTTAATTACAGAATAGCCCACAACATATTGGCTTAATTTCATTTGAGTACAGAAGATTTTCCTGCGAAGGAATTTGATTCTCAATATTTTGGCAAAAGTGTATCATCCTCAATTCCACTAATCTTCTTAACTCTTCTTTTGTTTTTTGACTATAAAGAAAGGAAATTCCAACCATGATTCCATTGGATTGGTTCAACTCTTATTCTCTATATTTCTCATAATTAATTACATTGTTTAATTTCAATTTGAAATTAAATGATGTCATATAATAACATCACTAGAATATATTAGTAAGATGAAAAAAAATATATCTTATCTAGTTATCTCCTTCGTTCCGAATGAAGAATCATTTTAAAAAATTTATAATTTGATATTAATCTTTAGATTATACACATAAAATATGCCATTGAATGCATTTTCTTCTATGTTTACATTGGTTTATAACTATAAATCTTACTCTCTCTGTTCCAATACAAAAGTCCACTTTGTAATACTAAGCACAGTATAAGAAAGTAAACTCTTATAATGGAACAGAAGGAATACACAATAATATTAGTAACAATAGATAATAGCAACAATAACAATCATTTAATATTTATTTCACTTGGATTATTTTTAAAAACACATCGAGTAAAAAGAAAATTCTATTGAAAAAATAATATATTAATAACTTTTCTAAGATAACAAATTATCCTTTTTTAAAGTACAATTTACTTCTTGTGGTTTTGTGATATGAACAGTTTGTTTTTGTGTTTTATGCCCAATTAATCCCTTACGATTTAGGATAACGTGTTCAATTGAATAAAAACATCAACACTAAATTTAATGGTGCATTCACTCAACACAATTTGAGAATTTAAGACTGTAATATTCAAAAAATATAGAAATACAAAGTTTTTAAATATTTGCTAATTCGAATATTTTTTGTCAACTAAATATTTTAATTTAAAATCATGGGGTAGTTGACTTTTTATAGAACACAGTGAAAAAACTGTTCATAAAGCAAAATTATATGAGGCAAACACTATTTCATCCTCAGATTAACTAAAAAGGATAATCTTGTGCCTCATTTATTTACCCCAATCGAGAATCATACACACGTCCTAAAAGGATTGAGTATAAACAAAGTGCTTAATTAACATTTCAATTCCATCCTGTTTTTAAACGTAATTCTTTTCCTCTCAATTCGTAGCCTTTATATTTTCTAATTTTCTTTCACCATTAACGTGTCAATAACACCTATACTTCGAGCTCAAATATCCAAAGTAATTCATTTCTTTAAACTTTTTATACACGAACACTAAAAACAAAACAAAACAAAAAGTATTTATTTCCAATCCAAAAGTTCGAGTGCACCAAGTCAAAAAAAGCATCTTTACTTCACTTTTAGATGTCATATTAGTATAAAATTTTCATGCTTTTTACATTTTTATTTTGTAAGTATTTCTCACAAAGTATAATATACTTGTGTCATATTTGTAAAAGATAGAATAAAATAAAATGAAGTGTAAACGCAGCCTACGGGTGAGGTATGATTCGTTGAATGTGTGTCACTTAAGGGATATAATAATAATAATAATAATATAAATGAAGCAAATTTGGCATTTTGCGGGTTGTGTGGTTTTGGAAGGAAGTCATATGATATGATAGGGAAATAAAATGGTAATGAAATGGAATAGTATTAGTGTTAGTGGGGGATGAACTAACAAGACGACAGTAGATCACACTAGTAGCTCAGGACAGCTGAGCTGCTCACTTGGCATTGGGGGTTGATTTCTTCCTTGTTCTCCACCCACTGCACTTTACCATAATGCCCCTCCCAACTCTATCGTCATTTGTGTGCGTGGGAAAATCGCACTTTTGGTATCTCTTCTTTACCCTCAATATATTTTTTTGTCTCTCGTCTATACAATATTACATTTTTGGTATCTCTTCTTTTATATTTTGGTATTTTTAGTCCCTCAATATATCATGTATCGAGTTTAGTTGTTAATAAATTATTTATTATTTTTTATAAAAAGAGCCTATAATGAAAATATATACCGATTGTAAGGATTGAAATAGTATCACCAGTAGAAAAGAAAGAAAGAAAAAAAGAGCATCGTCTATTTCTAAAAGAAAAAATAAAACTGTGTGTCGGACCACACGACAGGTGGTCTAGGAGAATGCCCCTTTTGTAATTAGAACAAAGCCCAAAAAATGTTTAAGACATCCTTAATGTAACCTGTCAGCCCAAACCTGTGAATATAGACACGAATAATTCTAATACTCCATATGATCCATAATAAAAGATGTTTAAGATTTTTATAGACAAATTAAGGAATCCGTTTAAATGACAATAAAAAAAAACTTAAGTATTACTTCATCTGTCCTAGTCAAAAAGTTCACTTTGTATTACTATTTAGTAATATAAAGTGGACTTTTTGAGTGAGAGGAAATGAGTATAATTTACTACTACTAACTAAGGCTTTGTTCTTTTTCATTATATTTTAGAAAAACCATCACTTTTTTTTCCCAATTTTACATAAAGAAACAACCTCATTTTCTACTCAATTCAAAATTTAAAATATAAAATTTTCTCTAAATCTCTACTCACATAAATTTAAAAAAAACATAATCATTACACTTTTTCTTCTCTTTCTTACACAAATTTCCAAAAAAAAATTCCTCCAAAAAATATTTATTCACTAAAACAAAAAATTTTCAATTCGATTACAAAGAGAACGGAACCAAAAATCTTAAAATTATAATCCAATTAATACTAATATATATCAACACATACTTAAACGTGATCCCCTTTTATCTTCTTCATTCTTACTACCTAGTAAATCAATCCTGTAACACTAATAATTAAGCTGTTCACGTCATTTCCTTTAGTAATTAAGGAGTTCATGTCTACATATAACAATAATAAAAAGGGAATCGCAAAACTCCCATGTGAGCTCGAGAGACGCGTGTCTCTCCCAGTTTCCCTTTTTTTTTTTTTTTTTTTCCTTTTATACTTTTTTTAAGTCTACTGTTTAAAAGTAACAGTACTCTTATAGAGTATCGGTGTTAATCTACCGAAGTAGCATTTTTATTAGTTATTATTATTATTTTTTGTTCTTAGCGTTATTTTTTAAAATTTTTTTATTATTATAAATTTTTCTTAGTGCTATTACTACTTTTATGAAATAGCACATTGTTTAAATGTTTTAAATTGTTCTTAGTACTCCATCCGTCCTATTGAAAGAGTTTAATTTGTATTACTAAAAATAGTAACACAAAGTGGACTTTGTAAGTGGGACAGATAGAAATTTTTTTTTTTTTTTCTTCTCAGTGCTACTCCTAAAGAGTAGAAGTGTTACTTTTATAGAGTATCACTATAACTCTTATGAAGTAGCACATTGTCTTTACATATTTTTATTAGTTTTTCTTCTTCTTAGTGCTACTCCTAAAGAGCAGTAGTGCTAATCTTATAGATTATCACCGCTACGCACTTCATTTTTTACTTTTTTGGGTTGTTTTTCTTGTTAGTGCTAGTACTCTTAAAGAATAGTAGTGTACTCTTATGAAGTAGCACTTTCTTTTTTACTTTTTGTGTTGTTTTTATTTTTTTTCTTTTTCTTATTAGTGCTACTCCTAAAGAGTATTAATGTTACTATTTAAAAGTATCAATTTTACTCAGGATATCATTACTACTCTTACGGAGGGAGTAGTACTTTTTTTTTACATTCTTTTTTAAAGTATCACTTGTACTTTTATATAGTATCACTACTAACTCAAAGGGAATATATATATATATATATATATATATATATATATATATATATATATACACACACACGAGGAGTGATTGGTCATTTAATAGTAAGATAATTACTAGGGTATTTAAAATAATAACAACTCTTAGTTAGAAAAGTTAAGAAAATGATAGTTTGGCAAAAAAAATAATTTAAAATGTCATTTATTTTAAAGAATGGTACTCCCTCTAAAATGTCTTTTACTTTTTATAAGAGGGAGTACAACAATAGTATAGGGTTGAGGATGTCGACACGAACAATAAATAGGTAAGATAACGGCTGATAATGTCGACAAAAATAATTAAACGGATAGTGTTAGGGTTCGAGAGTATTGATACGAGAACCACCAACATGAACTTACTAATTCAAATATGGCAATAATTGCCCAACCCTAAATATTGATCTCTTAATTTGGTTTTTCAGTTTTATAAAGTCTATTTCCTTGAAAAATAAGTTGATTATAATCGTTTAATTTCATTTTCTAATTTGAATGGGTGATCAATAATATCGTTTATCAAATTATCTTTATTTTTTTTAATAATCAAGACTCGCTGACAAGTTGATCTTTAATTCTTACTTTCGGGTTTTTTGGCTCACCCATCATACGTCTTGTGTTATGGGGAAAGATCAATTGATTTGCAATTTTTTTTTTTCTCTTTCTTCGGGTTGCCAGTCATTTTGTTGAGATGAAAATTACACTTCCCTCTTCTTATTTTAGTTGTATATATGTGTTGGAAGAATGCTTCACAAATAGATCATATTGGGACTCATGGACTCATTCTAACTTTAATGTTACTAATGTTTTGTACTTTTTGCCTCCAATGTATTTTTTAGAAAAAGATTAAAACGAGATATTTTGTGGCTGTAAAGTGTTGCCAATATTTCTTTGAAAAAAATGATAAAATTTCTAAAAGACTAAATTTGGAGTGTTGAATAATTAAATATGAATATGAATAAACAATGAATAACAGGAAAATGAAAATGTTGGCATATTAGCCAAAATAATATCAATACCTAGACATACCTTTTCCTAGTGGTACGTGATGAAATTATGGTGTTTAAAAAAATAATAATAGACATCTCAACTAGTTTCAGATTAGTATATATTATATAGAACATATATCTACTTTCTAGTTTTGTAGTTTTAATTTTTAATCAATTGCATATATTGTTTTCATAATAAATTATATAAATATTTAAAATTTTAGTGCTGTTTAGTTTACATGAATCGGAATATCCTAAACTAATCAATTTGTTTGTAGTTCATTTGTGATATGGTCGTCTCCAAATGTTTTTGTTATTTTTGTGTGACATGACTAGCAATTGTAGTAAAGTAATGAACCTTTTCAGAGTTGTCCAATGTATCTATACATCAAGTGGCATATTTTGATGGATAAGTTTTTTAAAAAATTAACTCTTAAATCATTGTCGACAACTCGATGGGTAAGGCGTGTGGAAAGTGTAGAAGCGATAAAATTTTCAAATTAGTGACATCATAGAAGTTTTACATCTAAATTTGGTTTCTGTCGATATAGATTTTGCGTCTAAATATGCAAAAAAATTGTTAGTTTAAATTCATGTGAACATTATAATTTTTAAAACATTATATAGATTTATTTATCTTTTTTGAAAACATTATATTTTATCTTCTATTTTTTGGTTGCCCGTTTTTGTAATTTTTGAAAAAAGTTATTTTTAAATATTTTATATCTTAAATTTACAAATGGTATAAAGATGCCTAAATTTATCACATTGAACTTGGTCTTAAGTAAGAACGGCCCTGCAACTAGTTCATCGAAACTTTTTTCATTATAACTCATATGGTATGCGTTTATTGGCCAATGATATGATATTAATAATTATTTCATAAATATGTAACTAATGAATACATACCACGTGAATTGCTATAGAAAATTATTATAATTGGTTGAGATGTCTATCATTCCTTCATAATTAAAAAAATATTTATATAAGAGTTTAAGGACAATTTGGAGAATTCGATGGGATATATAGTCGTATTTATATGACAACGTGGCAGAAGAACAAAAACCCTGTCGTATCAATTGCTGTCTACCAGTGAAAAATGGAAATGGAAGATAGTGTCTGTGTCTCGGCATCAATATAGTATAGAGAATTGAATATAAAATTAGGGGAAAAAAAAGAGGAAGAAAGAAAAAGAAAAAACTGTAGGCCTTTCTGTTTTAGAATTGGAACCTTTCGGGCCTTTTTACAGTCACAGCCTGTGATTCAACTAATTCAACTCTAATGTGTATGCTTCTTTTGTTTATTTTTTTTATTTATAATTTTTATTTTTATTTAACCCTTATGAAAATTTACACTCAAATTAAGTTATGGAGGATGGACTCACTATATGTTATGGGAAAGTGTCACATTGGCTAAATTAGTGTTGAACTCGCTGGCTACGTACACAATGAGGGCTTTTAGGATACCTAAGGTGATAACAGAAGGAATTGACAAAGCTATCTGCTAATTGATATGGAAAGGGGATGAGGAGGGAAGAGGACTACACTGGAGATCTAGAAAAGCAATTACACCTTATTGCAATGGGGGATTGGGTGTGAGAAGCACAAAAGCGGTGAACAGATCCATACTAACAAAGATTCCATGAAAAATAGTTGTAGAGGAAGATTCCTTATTAGTAAAATTTCTCAAGGGCATGTATTGTGAGGGGAGGAATTTTTTGACAGTATCAAGTCGAAATGAGGGACCTTGGGGATGAAAGGGAATACTGTGTGGAAGGGACTTGATAAAGAACGATCTGAGATGGAAAGTGGTTAAGGGAGATAGGATAAGCATCATTGATAATTGGATTCCTGGCATGAATCTAGAGGAAGTCCAAGGAATACAAGCTCTTCAGCAGACGAGTTTAAAAGTGGAACATTTAATTGATCAGAATCGGAATTGAAGGGATCCCATGATCCAGGCTATATTTCCAGCACAAGTCCAGGATAAAATCAAGTTTATAAATTTGTCACCATGGCCGGAGGGGGAGGACACACTGTGGTATGAACCAGAGAAGACAGGGAAGTATTCAGCCAAAGCAGGATATAAAAAAGCATTAAGGGAAAGAATTGAAGCACAAGAAGTGAAAGGGTACCTGGAACTGGATCAAGGTGTTCAAATACTATGGAAGCAGATTTGGAAGTTAAATGTACCAATAAAGATGCAGTTCCTGATATGACGTATACTTCGGAATGTTTGCCCTTCAGCTTTAAACCTTCGGAGAAGGTCAGTTCAAGTACCTGCAGTTTGTGCTAGATGTGGGTTGAAGGAGGAAGATACAAAACATGAAAATACAACTAAGGTAAACCTAAGAGGGGAGGGGTGAATTAGGTTTAAAAACAAACTTAAGCAAACAAAAATCTTTTTTTGATTTGTGTGTGATTTTAAGTGTAAAGCAATAAAGAAAACAATTTAAAGAACACACAACAATTATAGTGGTTCAACTTTCCTCCTCAAGGAAAGTCTCCTCCACTTCCAAGCTAAATGCTTGGTCCTAATCTCCCAATAAGATTCTTGAAGGTGAATCTTAAACCTTACAAGTTAACCAAAGGGATTATCTCATAATTTACTCAAACTATAGGTAATCCTTTAGTTAATCCCCTTGCTTAGACCCTTATCAACCTCTTGAAAGGATCCAAGACTTCCCTCTAACCCTTTTACAAAGTAGGAAATTAATGCTATGAAAATAGCTAAGTATTACAATTAGGATTTTCTATTCTAGCATAACTTTGAAATAAATTGCTAAAACTTTGAAATGATCTTTTGAGAGTTTTTTAACACTTGAGATTGAGCATAAAATAGATGGAGAGAGGTGTCTTGAGTGTTCTTAAAGTGGGGATATTTACAGGAGAAAAGAGCCCTTAAAAAGGTTGAAAAACTGGCAAAAATTGAGCCAACCAGAGGGCCCCGCGACAGCCGATGCTGTTGCAGGCCCTATCGCAGGGCCTAGCGCTCTTAGGCGGGGCAAGAGGCCTGCGACCATCGCAGCCCTCGTCGCAGGCTATGCCTGCGTGCGCTGCGCAAGGGCTGAGCGCTGCACCTACCACGGGCGGCTCGCCGTCAGCCTTTGATTAGGCATTTTTTCGTTTGCTTGCCGTTTCTTTGTTTTAGATCCGTTTTCTTCACCCTTTTTTGCATTAGTTCACCCGTGAACTCTTCTCTTCATTTTCTGACTTGAGAACACCATGAGTCCCACCTTGGGACGTGCTCGGGTCATATTTTTCTTCTTTCTTTATTTGTTTGCCGTTTCTTCGTTTTAGCTCATTTTTCATTGCCGTTTTTTGCATCGGTTCTTCCGTAAACATTTCTCTACATTTTCTCACTTAGAAAAAACCGTTAAATTAATTCTCATATTTGTTAAGTCATCAATCAAAATAAGGATTAAGACTAACCGGGTCTAACAAAACACCTCTTCCTCAATTGTACTCATTCTAAAAGGATTTGGAGAGTATCTTCATTGGGGATTAATTTTGATGTTGAGTTACCAGTGAACATTAAGGAATGCTTTTGGAATTTCATGGAGGCACCTGATGATGAGACAATTGAGTTATCAATACACATCATGCATGGTATTTGGCTGGCAAGAAACAAAATGGTCTGGGAGAAATGTCTCATCCCTCCAGAGAAGATCTGGCAACAAATACAAGGGGAACTCAATTTGCGGCAGAGGCGATTAAGAGGAAGTACAAAACAAGGAAATTTGACCAACAATAGTCCTCAGGCACAGGCAAGTTCAACAGTAGTTGGAGAAGTAGAACAAGAACATCCTAATACTCAAGAGAAGATTATGATAGATGGGGCTTTCAGAGCGGAGAACAATGCGGGGGCTATCGGTTGGTAATAAAAGACAATTCAGGGGTTATTCTACATAAGAAGGGATGGAAAGTACCAGGTGGATCAGATGGAAACCTTAGTCTACCTAAGGGCGATGCAATATTCAATTGCGAACGGATGGGTACCTCAGATACACACTGACAGCCTGGAGTTGGTCAATTAATTACGCGATGCCTCGAAAACTCATAAGGAGATACATATAATATTATTGGATATTAGGCGTTATGTTAGAGCCTATCCAGACTTAATTGTCAAGAAAGTAGATCGGTCACTTGTGCATAAGCACATTTGATGGCTACAAATGCTCTTAGGGAGCCCATTATTGTATCAGCTACTTAATTTAATGAGAATGAATTTTCTTTCAAAAAAAAAAAAAAAAAAACCTTACATCCCCAATCATTGAACCCATGATCTTGAAAATACAAGGCTTTCTTATTGCCACCACCCCAACCCTCCCCCCTAGTTAACTTTCATGTTGTTTGCAAGATTTATGATGTTTTATGCAGGGCCGGCCCTGTGCATGTGCTGGATGAGCCCATGCGTAGGACCCAAACATTTTTGAGGCCCCAATTAATATGTCCTGAGAAATTTTTTTTTTTCGATGTCGTTCCACAAAACAGGTAAAAAAAAAAAAAAAAAAAAAAAAAGAAGAAAACACAAGCCCAAGCAAACCTATTAGGTCCGTTGAAAAAAAAAAAAAACGAAACCTATTAGCTCCTTTTTTTTCCCACGGAAAGACCTAGCTCATAAGCAAACCTTTCTTCTTTTTCTTTTTTCCATTCAACACAAGCAGCCACAAAAGTTTGTGAATTCTAATTTTATTTTTTCCTTCCAACCTCCTCAAGTCAAGCTCAACCAATTTTTCTCCCAAGTTTGTGAATTCTTCTTATTTTTTCTTCTTTCAATTCAAGCACGAACTTATTTTGTTTTTGTTTTAGTTGAAGATTGATCTTTGGATGTTCGAAATTTATTTATTCTCAACCAATAGTTCTTCTCTTTAATGGATAGTTTATATTATTGAATTTTTATTATTTATGTTTTAATAATTTAAATTATTTGTTTAAATTTATAGATTATTAAATCAATATTAGGTGTTTGAGTTGAATATGAATTAGAATTTTATTAGTTTTATTACTAATTTGAGTCTAAATAATGTTTTATGGTTTGAATTAGGGGCTGAATAGATTATAACTGAAATTAAAAAATTATGAATTTTTAATTTAGTCAATTATTGCTAAATATGAATTTAAATTTAAATTTTTAAAAATTATATTATGATTTTTATAAGTTGAAATTAAACAATTATGAATTTGAAATTTAATTTAGATATTGTTAATGTAAATTTAAATTAAATATTTTTAAATTTTACATTATTCAGTTAATGCTAATTTCATATGAATTGTGGTATTTACTTGAGGTATAATTTTCCATCTAAATGTGCAATGTCACTTTTTAAGTGAATTATAAAATTTATATTTTCTTTTTGGTTGAAATAATTTGTATTTTAAAAGTGTTATTTGTGAATATTATATATATTTATTTTACATTTATGATGATATAAAATGATCCAATTTTATATAGTCGAACAGGGCCCATTTCTAGGTAGAAACGGCCCTGGTTTTATGGAGAGCAATTTTTTTTCTTCATAAATATGTAATTATATTGATAATAAATTGGATGGATCAAGATACCTTACAAATTTACAAAGTGGTCAAATGATCATTAAATTCCTACACTATTATATTGTAGGAAAGAATGAGCTCGCTCTATATTTAGCTCAATACATAATACTCCCTCCGATTCAGAATAAGTGTCGTTTTAGAGGGAGTAACAATCTTCAAAATAAGTGATGTTTTAGAAAAAACATAAAATATTTTCCAATTTGCTATTGTTTTCACTTATCTACCTAGAGTTTGTGATAGGAAGAATACAAAAATACAAGGAGAGAGAAAGAAAATGATGTTTAATCATGTGTTTGATAGACTCCATGTAGTATCATATTACAAACAACTGGGGGATGTATTTGTCATTTAAACGAATTCTTAATTTGTTTGAAAACCTCCAAAACGACACTTATTTTGAATTGGAGGAAGTAGCTTGTAAGCAGATACAAATTTGAAATATACATAAAGATAATTAACTAGTACATCTTAAAATTACCACACAACTGATAAAAGTTAAAACTGAACAAAACGTCCCTAAAAATTTCACCATAACAGCAACATTAATACTTTTGAGTACTAGACTTCATCATGTACTTCTCTTGTTTATTTAACCCTCATTTTTATCAACTTTTTCTTCGTTTGTAGTAGATCTGAAACTAAAGACTCTAAAAGTGAAGAAAAACAAACACTCCATCTTTGGAGATCGACCAAACACTCTCATAAAGAGACAAACGCTTCCACTTTGAAAGACTATATCCTATTTTGTAGAAATAATTACTAAACCTCCCCCATTCTCCAGTAAAAAAAGACGAGGAAGAAGATGAAAGAAGTTGAAATGGGTTTCCAGCGATCGATTTTTCTCATGTGTAATTTTAATTACCTTTCATCTTTTGAGAACTAATTATGGTTATGAAGTAAAGTACAAATGTCATCGTGCAAAAGTTGCAGCGTGAATCTCACCTGGAACAAAAAAAAAAAAAGTTATAATAAATTATGTAACAAATAGACTATTAAAAATATGAAATTGTTATTTACAGTAACAACTTTACTATTTGCAGTAACATTTTCCTGTGAAAAGTCTAAAATAACCTTTAGGCTTGAAAAAAAAATTAGAATAGAAAAACCTTTATAAATACTCCTGCAAAGAAAAGGGAAGCAGAAACATTTTCCCTCAAAGTTCTCTGCTTTGCTCTGTGGAGAAAAAAGGAAGCACAAACTCGGCCAAATCGGATAAAAGTCTGGACGAACTGAATCGGCAACGGTGAGTTACTAAAATTAATAATTGTTTCTTTCATGTTTTGTTCGTTGTTTTGATAAATTTGTGTATAATTTGTCCAAATTTGTTATTTTTTTGCCTAGATCTGTGATTAACCGGACATTTTTGGCCAGATCTATAAAATTTTGGCCGAGGAGCTCCTCGGCCGGATTTCGACCGAAATACGGCCGATGACCGGCGGTATTTCTGCCTTGGAAATACCGCAGGGCGGTATTCCGGGGGAAAAATACCGCCCTGAAATATTTGTTATGCCGAATACCGCCATTCTCCGGCGGTCAAAAGTCCCAAAAAACCGCTGAGAGCGGAGGTATTATGGGGAAAAAATACCGCAGACGAGGTATTTTCGCACGGAAATACCGCCGGCGAAAAAATACCGCAGGTGGTATTTTTTTCCGGAATACCGCCGACCGCCGGCGCTATCTTTTAGGAAAAAACCGCAGGCCTCCTGCGGTTAATTTCCGGTGGACAGCGATTTTTTCCGATTTTTCGCCTGAAATGGTCGAGATGTGCACAATATTTTTAATTTTTTAAACTTCAATTGTGTTCTTGTTCCTTATATATTATCAATTTGTATTTATAATTGCGTCTTTATATTATTGCAGATGACAGAAACATTTAAAAAATTGAAATTAAAATTAACCAGAAGCAAAAAGGATGGCAATTTACAAATTGATGAAGCCAATGAGGCAACAAACTCCACCTCAGAGGAAATAGTTGGCCGAATACCTCCCATTACATCCGAGCGCCAGAGAAGGGTGCTAGGAAGAATGCAAGGTTCTTCTCGATTTTCAAATGCGGCAGCAGCAAGTAACAGTGATTACGGTAAAATTGAATTTGCACCGCAATACATTGGGGATGCGGAGGAGGAGGAAGCTAGGGAAAATGCTAAACGAGTTGAGAGGGAAATGTCTTAGTCGCAGGAGTACATAGAATGTAATTTGGGGCGAATGGAGGATGAAAACGAATGGGCAAATGACCCTAACCAACCAAGGAGGAGTGGAAAAGGCTTAATGCTCTCCTCACGTAGGTCAGTTTCAGGGTCCGGGAGGGATGCCGGGTGGAAAGCATACCGGCCTCTGGATGGTCCGAATGACGGTGAACCTTCAGATCCAGAGTTGTTACGGAGTTTTAAGGGTTATGTTGCCTATTACATATGGCATCGACAGGTATCTTATAATTCTTTATTACTTATTGCGAAATACTTTTTATTTATTGTTTAGATTTATGCTTAATTACTTGGTGCCAAAAATGTGTTAATTTATTTATTAAATTACGTAGAAACGTGATATATTGATATGCCATAATGGGCATGAGCGGCTGCAAATGTGGGATTTAGTCGAGGGGGAAATGAAAAGTATAGTGGAATGGTCCGGGTTGGGACATTCGGTCTGGTGCATGCATCCAGAGTTAGACTTCGCACTCCTCAGTGCTTTTGTTGAGAGATGGCATCCGGAGACTAATTCATTCAACATGCCTTTCGGAGAGATGAGTATCACTTATGATGTGGTCTACATATTGGGAATTTCAATTGTCGGATATCCCATTAATTGGAAAATTAAACCGGCAGATATGAAGGAACTGCTTTTAGAAATGTTGGGGATAGAGGCAGAGCAGTTCGGGGAGCGGGAGCGAGATTTTGCAAGTGTGAAAATGTCCCTCCTTCGAGACCATTGTGTCAGTGGACATGTGGATCATGCCAATTCTGTTGCAGGGTATTTGTTGTGGTTAGTTGGAAACACCCTATTCATAGATAAGAAAAAAACCAACGTACTTGGGCATTTTCTGCCTTTCCTCCACGTTGTAGATGGAGTAAGCGGACTTGCTTAGGGGGCAGCTTACTTGGCGAACATTTATCGCAATCTTGGAAGGGCCTCTAGGGCTGACGGTGTCCAATTAGGCAGGTGTCTGACATTATTGCAGGGTTGTCAGAATCATTTATAAATTATTTCAATACTTCATACTGGTTCATTAAAATCCCTAATTTTTTTTTATGCTTAAAAGAGCTGAATGTACGAGTATTTTCCCATGTTTAGTCCTCCAAAGATGAGATCCTGGGATGTCAACTCGCCTGCTGCAACGAAGTGGCACATCGGAACCGGAAGGAAGCGTGAGCCTAAACGGGATTTGGTGTCCTACCGACGCGCACTAGATCGATTGAAATCTGATGAGGTAATATTTCTATATCATTTAAATGTTCTAAGGTTTATTAGTGTAATATCCTAATTAGTAGATTAATCACTGACTTTCTTGCAAATAAACTAGGTAAATTGACTTCTTTTAGGGCAAAATCCTGCACGCTTGCACCCAATAACATTGTTCAGGGGTCTTATTTATTGCCTGCGATCATAGAGCCCTATATGCCTAATCGGTTCTTGCGACAATTTGGATACGCACAGTTAATTCCTGATAGAGTTTTAGAGCCAAAGAGCTGTAACATAGGCCCTGCAAATCGTAAGTATTCATGCGTGTACGATCTAGATTATATGGCTTGGAAAATGTACAAGAGTAAGTCGTTAAAGGGGTTGCAGAGGGCTCAGTGGGCTGATCAGTCGTGCCCTGAGTACCTCGGCTACTTCCAGACGCGATCGCACGTTTGTGTTAGTCCTGACAACATGGAAGTGGAAGAGACACCGGACCCCAGACAGCTATTAGCGGTTGCGGTAAGTACATGTGATTTATGCGTATTTCTGTCCATTAGTTATATTTTTTATATCAATTTTTATTTACATAACTTGGAGTTTTTTGCCAAATGCAACGTCTGCAATATATAGCTAGTAAAATGTATCTAGCCTATCCCCGGATGAGGCATTCCGTCCCCAGTGACGTGAGGGAGAGGGCCATAGAGGAGGTGGCTATATATTTGGAGGATTTGATGCCGGCACTAGAATATCTTGCGGCAAGGTCACCTGTGCTATATTATTGACTCTTTTTTTGAATAATATTATGAAAAATTACTGAATAACCATTTGTAAATTATTGTGATGTAGTATATTCATTTTTGATGCAGTGTATAAAGTAATATATCATTCGAGATGCTATATATGTATTGTATGTGCGTTTAGTAATGTTAAAAGGAATTACATATGAAATTTAAATATAAGATACTTATATTGAGAATGTAAAATGAAAAGTAAATTGCATTCAACGTTAAATCAGTGGATACGAAAAACACCTAATACTAATACTCAATAGTAAATTTATTCCTGAAAGCAACAAATCAGGGTTGCAAATGAGTTTTTCAACTCTGCATTTGTTTTGAGGCCCTGTTTCTCAACGTCGGATAGACTGGGGGTTGCATGACCTCCCATGTCATTAACAAAGCAATGAAATGATTTTGTCTTACAAGACCCATATTGATGAAGTTGATCGGATTATTAGAGACGCCGGCCCCCCGCCACTCAACCGGAAGGAAAGTATTACTCTACGGGGCATATAAGGTAATAATCCTCTGATACTTCGTGGCGACAAGTAATCCAAACAGATGATAATCAAACCAAAATTCATCTAAGGTTGGAACTACATAATTGTCTATCACCCTGCACGCTAAATCGTAGTCGGCTAGCCCAAGAACGAGGCTCCAAAGGGTAGGTTCATTCTGCAGTTCTTATTGCAATTCTCTGCGCACTTGGTACCAATAACCTTATCTGCATCGTTTACAAAATAAGAAATTATTCTAAAACCACAATATCCATTGCCCACTACATTAACGTGATCGGTAATGTAGTCGAACACGAACTGCTTCAGAAATATGGGCATATCGAAAGGCCATTCAGAACCGTAGGGCCTTAGAACCCTTCTTCTCCTCTGTCCGCCTGTGGATCTCCGACCTGCGATTGTAAATCATATTAAATTTAGTATATCGATATTTAATACATAAAAAGTAATATATGTACCTCATTGTATTGCATTCCTTTCGGCATGTTTGCACCCTGATAGATCTCGTTGGGTCGAATTGTGTCTCGGCTGTCCCTGTGTGACCTACTTATCGACTCAGCTAGATCAACAGTTTCTGGATGAAGCGTCGCATGCACGGCACCCATCACCCTGTACATGTCAGTGCTTGGACGCGTAATTGTATCAACAAACATTTTATGCAGTTGCCCTTCAGCGCTTTACCTTGCCTTCGCAGTTTCTGGAATATCATTAGCTCTCAAATGCAGCGTCTTTCAGAAGACGTCCACATCGACATGATCAATTGGACGGTATGCTCGCATCAACTGTTGCATCTCACATGCACATGGTAGCCTGCAACTAGTTCGGAGTTCGCAACCACACAACGCACCATCTTTCCCGATAAGGCCAATTCTTTTTGTATATTCTTCCTCTACCATTGTAATAGCAGTGAAAGACAGTATACCGTTCAGCCTACTATACAGTAGGTAGTAGCTCTTCCTGTATGTTTTGCTCCGAGAAGATTCCATTGCAGTCCGAATTTTATGAAAGTGCACATTTATCATAATATTAATGCCTTGAAAAATACCTGAAAATGCCTTTCTATTCGTCCCAACTGCCTTCTTCAACTGTGCATTTGCACTCTCAACCCTGAAAGCCAATTAACATTGAAAATCAAACTTTCACATAAAACATTATATAAAGTATCATATAATCATACAATATACATACTATAAATTAAAGTTGTAATTAACTTACAACGGTGGAAATTTTATATAGAAATCGAGGTCTCTCACTGAGTTTAGTGAAGCTCACCCCTTTCATACTCCTATTTTTGCTGGTGCTTAATTAGATATGGCTTATTGTTCGTTAGATGTGAGGCTGACATTCGCTGCAGCAGTGCTGAACGTTTATTTTGTAATAAGTAGGCTTACATGTTCGTTGTGCGCCCTCCGTAATACTTTATATATTTCGTCCAACAAGACACAAACTTATCTTTGTGGGGATCCAATCATGTGTTTTTCAAGTATAGAATCACATTTCTGAATTTAGATTTACTTCCATATGTAGTATCAATATCATTCACAGCTTCCGCGAACTGTTCAAATGTCAAGGCTTTCACCACTTGCCCCCAACGATATAGAAACACATCCGTTGTTGTCTTGTCGTCACCAGCCCCTACTACATATTTCTTTACATCCATTTCAATATGTCTCATGCACAATAGTTGGGTAGCATGTGGGAATACTATTTTCACAGCGTTCATTAAGGCAATCTCTAGATCAGTGATGACTAAATGTGGGTATTTATTGCCCTCGAATAAATTCCTCAATTGAGTCATTGCCCATAAATAGTTCGGGGTAGTCTCATTCCTCATGAAAATGAAAGCAATATGAATATACTGAAATGTGGGTACATGAGCCACTATCTGCAATAGAGGCATGTCATACCTGTTTGTCTTATACGTCGTATCCATAAACAAAACGTACGGAAACAAACCAAGTAGAGAAGACGTCTTCTTGTGTGCGAAGAAAGCCCAATTGCATTACTATTATCTTCAACTGTGTGGGCATAAAAGTATTCGTGATCGTGTAAAAGTTTGAACAAATACTGCATGTTAGTCATATCTCCCCTCGCCTCCCTTCTACCTTTTGTTGATTCATTGTACATCTGTCTTATGTGGCTGACATTTTGGGAATCATCCGCTTGCAACTTGGCCAATATATGCTTCGGCCTGATGTTAAGACTTGACATTTTTGCAATCTTCTTCTTCTCTGATTCCGTTAACCGTGAGTACGTTGAATGCCAATTTCAAACTTCTTGTAGTTCATGATTGTGCTTACCGTTTTTGGCCTCTAACTTCCAATTTTCCCCAGCAATTTCTCATCCCACAAGGTGATGGACATTTTGTCAACTTGCTGCTTGTATTGTTCCGCCTGCTTGTCCCTTCAGGTAGGGGTGGCTTATCTCTAACTGTTCCTGATCTATCGCACCCTATCTCAACTTGCCATTTTCTCCCTCTTGTAAGGAAAAAGGCCCAACGCTTTGAAATATGACGTAATTTTTGCAGTCATATTGTTTTCAGCTACTGTAGCTTTAACCCATGCAACCAAATCTTCCTTACTTCTGAACTCTTCATCCGTCTGAAATACATCCGTCTGGTCAGCAAATATGTCATTCCTCTCCATTCGGATATCCTGTTAATACAAAAATATAGGTCAGTATACTTAATCCTTAAACTCTAAACCCTATAATTTAGTTGGAACCATTAAATTTTGGAATAATTTCGTCTATGAGAGGTGAGAATGTGACAAAATTTCTACATCAATAGGGGGAGGGAGATTTCGAGAAATCGAGAAAATTACCGTCGTTATCCGGAAAAAACCGCAAGCGGGCGGCGGTTTTCCAGGCAGAACACCGCCGGCGGATGGCAGTGTTTTGACCAAAAATACAACCGGACTCCGGCGGTATTTTTCTCGATCCGGCGGTATTTTCGGTCAGAACGCCTCTGTCGGTCGACGATGTTCTACCGGTGTTCTTTTGGAAAAATACCGCCCTGCGCCAGGCGGTATTTCGCCAGCCAATACACAGGAAATCCCGCCAGTCACCGGTGGTATTTCGCCAAAATTTTACAGTTCCGGCCAAAAACTGCCGGATAATCGCAGATCCGAGTCAAAAATCCTTCCATAGGGGTTTTTTTTTGGCAAAATCAAGGGGCAGACAGAGATTTTTTTTTAAACAAACAAATTTCACGTAAAAAATGTATACAGTTGTTACTTACCGTGTAATATGGATCGTCCTCGTGTCTACCAGCCATATTTGAATACACGTGTGAGTGAAAAATGAATTACTGTAAATATAAAGAGTGTAAATAGAAAAGAAAAAGCAGGAATGCTGAGAAGAACTCCTGTAAGCTTTATAAGGGTGAAATCCCTATTTTAATTTTTTTTTTCACTTAAAGGACAAATTAGACAATTCACAGGAAAATGTTATTGTAAATAGTAAAGTTGTTACTGCAAATAGTATACCCCTAAAAATATTATCTTTGTCCCTTATATTTTTTTTAAGTTTTAAAACTTTTACCTCTGTTTATAAAATTTATTTTTTGCCCCTTTAACCAATTGTGAAAGGATGTTTTATTTATTTATTTATTTTTTAAATCAATCACAATGTGTTATATGTATGGTGCCTCACACAATGTTGGGTGAATCTTCCGACAGTACAATGATATGGGTTTTTTGAACTGGTGGATACTCTACATAATTTTTTTTTATGACTGACAATCTCATAAATGTCTTCCTAGATTTTGAACTCGGGACCTATACCTCAAATGAATCCGTAAGTGGCCAAGTCCTCGAGGAGTTGGTTGCGAAGGATGTTAATTAGAAGTGTCTAGAAATGTTGACTTTATATTGTGAACTCTATACTATTACTCCAACACTTGGACAACTTCCTCAAAATGTTGATGAATATACTCTTCCAGTTTTTGAAAATCTAGATATGGCTTCCATGATGGCCCAGATGATTGCGACGGCTCCCTTCTGCTATTACCTCTAGCCGATTGTGTCATCTTCAACAATTTTTTTTTTTTTTAAAGTGAAGAAAATTTAATGAACAAAGTATCAAACGTTCCCCACAGACAACGTCAGTTGTTGAAGCGCAATCTGCAATGAGGAAATGGAGTACCATTGGCCCCTGTAATTGCACATCAAGAATCCTTATTGGATACCGGAATGACCCTTATGGATATCGGATTGACCTTAAAGATGCGGGGTTATCCTCCTGTATCACTCTGACGCTCAAATTAGTGAGAGCAAGAGTGTAAATATATCAAGTATATTCAGAGTAAGATTGCGTACCTTTGACTTAGAGATTATTTGTTATTTTTTTATTTTTTATTTTTGTATTTATACAGTACATTTGTTTTTCTTGTCTATTGGACTGTTTGTGTAACCGCCATTGGGTTTAGTGTTGGTGTAATTGTCATCAGGTGTAATGTTGGTATAAATGTCATCAGGTTTAATGCTTGTGTAGTCGTTTTTGGGGCTTTAATTCGTTTGTAATTGTCATCCAACCATTAAATTAGTAACGGTTTTCATCAACTCCTTTATTAAATGATATCCTCACAAATACTTGTAACTCCCGCCCATTAATAACAATTTATCGATATCCACAACTGACATCCCTTTTATTTCGATATGACTCTTTTGTTCCAATATCCACCTATCACCAATATCCTTCTTCATAACGTTTATGGGCATTTATTCCTTTTTAGACCAAACCCAATCAGAACATACCTTCGGACACACCAAGTAGCATGCTAAAGGAGTTGCATGTTACTCCTGCCGAAAATAGTTCCTTTGTAAAAAAGAAAAGAAAAAAAAAAATAAATAAATACTGCTGGACTCAAACTCTTGTAGTTTGATAGTTTCTATCTTAAGCTGCAAAGTATCACCACGCTTATAGAAAAATGCAGCTATTGGGGGACGTGTGCGTTCCTATGCATGTGACGCACATCATCCATTGCCCTGTCTTATGTATAAATCACGTTTTATACAGACTTGTTTCATATGAGTATTTGCATTGTTTTTTTCAATTAAAAAAAATTTCTTATGCCCTAGTTGGTGTACACAATTTTGGAATTTCAAAAATCATTAGGATCAATTACAAAAAAAATTTCTTGAAATTTGTCTAATGAACCTTAAAATTTAAAAAAATTAAAAACCAGACCTCGCATGGTGCAAATTGAAGATCGGTCTAAGAATGCTTGGTAATTTTTTTGAAATCTTAGTCTCGTTATAACAAGGGAAACATTTCACAATGAAATAACAGCAACACACGGATTCACTTTTCTCTTCTTTTTTTCTTCCCAAAATGAAACTGATTATACTTCAATAGCAGAACAGATGTGCATGTTTGTCTGCAACATTGAACAGTTCTTTTTTTGCAGCCGATACCTAAGATCAATTCATAGTTCTTTGACATCAATCTACAACCACAAACCTTCATATAACAGTGGGAGTAAAGTACTATTCACACCTAGGTTTGCCGTGTGTAATACACAGAGACTCAAATATGTACTCGTTCACTTACTCAAAATGTCTTCCTCTTGGAGAACATATCAACAGGTCGGATTGGGTCATGATGCATACGGTGGGTCACGCTTGACCCGATCCAAAACCCGCCCATTTGCCACCCCTAGGCAAAGGGAAACTGGATGACCAAGACATAATGCTGCTAACTAATTTGTCCACCAGCTACTAGGTTCAATCCTCAATAAAACCACTGCCGTCTGATGTTTGGAGCTTCTCATCCAATAGGGTCTTGAAATGATCATCTTTATCGTTCAATTCACGCATCAATTCCACCTGCAGGACGAGGAAAAGATAACATTGATCCAAATAAACATAGCTTAAACAGAGAACACAAACAAACATGACAACCTCTTAACACAAAGACAGATGGCTTACAAACCTTTAATTTTCAAGTGAGCACTGTAGTAAAATATGTCACAGATAAATCGCAGGCACTACTATGGATCTATGTGCTTTAATGGTGATCAAACAAAAGTTCTGTTTTGAAATACTAGTAAATTAGATATTTGCAATGTTTACCTGCTTCTGAAACTTTTCGAACTCATCAGAGCTCAAAGAACCATCACTATTTGAATCAAGAAGCATCATCATCTCATGGGCATCTTCTCCTTGAGCACCGAGCTCTTCCATCACTTCAGTAAGTTCCTCGATACTTATTCTACCATCATTATTCTTGTCAAGAAGAGAAAATACTTGATCTTGGTGATCAATCTCAAAATCTCTTCTGGTTGAAGGGAGATCTTGCACTCGCACTGCTGCAAGTTCCGCAGCAGCTATCATTATTGCCTTGAGACGCTTTGCCTGTGTAATTACCAAAAAGTAGTTGAGGCCAATGGGAGATGTTAGGTTACAAGAGTAACATGATTACTGTGCATATTCAGAAGAGCCAGAAGAATGGTTATCCAATGGTCAGCAGGGCTTTGTGCCGTAGAACTACAAGCAAGAAGGAAAAGGCCTTTTGTCGCTATTATTTTCAACAGAAGCGAAGTTGAATCAGAAGAATGAACTGTACTGATACAACAGCGCAATTGTTACATAAAAAGGGGTTCGGGAAATAGAGATAACCCTAAGAAGCTATCTGCAGAATGGCATCACCACGAAGAATAATGAGATGCCTTAGACACCACTCCATATGAGAATCCTCTAGAGCAAATAATACATGGTGGTAGAAGTTCATATGGGAATGATTAGAGATACTTGCCTCTTCAGGATCAGTGAGGCCACTCTTGTATAACGCATGGGATGCTGCTCCATCAGCAGCCAACCTGTCCATCTTGGCAGTCCGTATTTGTATTTCCATTGGTGGTCTACTCCTGTTTCCAGCATCACTGATAGCAACAGCCATGTGCAAGCTTTTGTATCCATTTGCCTTTGGCCTCGCAATATAGTCTTTTGAACGGCTGGGAATCTCTTTCCACAAAGACCGGACGATTTCACGTGCTCTGTAGCATGCCATTTCTCCAACTTCATGCGAAGAATTGAGTTCGGAGGGACTTAAGATGACTCTCAGACCAAAGACGTCATTTACCTCTTCAGGCTTGCGTCCATCTCTCAAAAGCTTCTTCATGGTGCTGTAACGGCTCTTAAAACGACCTTTAATTGAAATATCACCTACCATTTCCATTAACAGTGAATCTGAGCTGAGGGATTGAAGCAGCTGGTCCCTGTAACATTGGATCAGAGGCATGGTTTCAGTTCCAGTTTCTTGGCTCCTCAACCATGCATCAACATAGCGGTAGGAATGAGGAAACAGGCACCGGAAAGAGAGATCCTCAAGCTCGAGAGACAAGAAGCGGTTGGCGGAGGAGGTATCCAATGCATGTGCTAAAGGAGCATGTATCTTAATGACCTCGAGAGATATTAACTGCTGCTGGTACCTGGGAAGGCAATGGAGATGCCTCATGGTATCAAGCTTGAGAGCCAGGTGGAGAATCAAGGCCCTGTAATCGTAGTAGGTGAGGCAAAATTTCCTCAAAGCAGCAGTAGAATCATCATCATCAAGCGAATGGAGCTTGGAAAAAATACTGTTGTTAAGCCGTAAGCTCTCATGAAGCAAATGGGCAGTAGTGGTACCAATGCGATTCCTAACTTGAACCAAAGACATGGCACCTGCCTCCAGAACTTGCCTGAGTATACCAGCAGAGATAACCTCAGCATCCATCTATTATTGAACGAATGAATGAACAATCAGTAAGCACTAGAATACATATAAAGATAGTAGCAAGTTGGGCATACTACATGTTTTTTCCCCCTTCTATTTGTTGAATCTAGATCTAGACCATATCTAAGTGAAAGAATGAATAATGAATATGTATGACATGAGAAAAAAACCAGCTACTGATCATGTCACTAATGTACGTGTACTAGTTTTGCAGCAAAAGATTTTGATCTTTATTGATGATGGATGATGATTAGTGCTGCAGCTAGAGTTAATCTCAGAAAATGAACATAACGATGGAGGGATTTGATAATTATAAATGAGTGCACGATACGAGACTTGAGGAATCGAATATTGAAGAAAGCATGTAATCCCTCTGTTCCACTAGAAGAGTTCAGTTTCATAAATGTACAACTTTTTTATGAATGTCAAGGTACAACACTTAAAATAGTTAATTTGACATCATTTGTTTCATTCATGACATTACAGTTAAAGTGTTGGTTAATTGTGAACCATACATAATTATATTAGTAGGGTAGAAAGAGTAAAAAATTTAACAGTAGACTCTTCTATTGGGACAAAAAATGTTTTTAAAAGTGGACTCCTCTAATGGAATAGAGGCAGTAACAAACAAAAGAACGGTAGAAAAGTACCTGAAGATCAGCGAGAATGAGAGCAACAGAGAGGGCTTTGGAGAGCAGGGAGCGGGAATGAAGAGAACTTGGAGTGGGCAAGGAATGAAGAATAGGGATGGCAAGCTTGAGAGTGTTGAAGAGCAACAGAGAAGAGGAGGTGAGTTTGATTCCAGTGTTTCTGTGAGTGAGCTGATTAAATGCCCCAACCAGTTGTGCCACCATCTTCCCTCCTGGCTGTTCTAATAAACTGCTCAATATTTCATTCTTCTCGCCCTCCTCCTCTCCCTTTTCGCCTGAGGCAGAGGAGAGACAGCTCCTCATGACTCTGTTTCTACTATTAATATCAGCATATTCAATATGAGTTAAGCTAACAATTCTAGTTCCAACTCCTCTTCTATATTGAAAGCACCCTAAGGGAGTAGGCAAAGATGATTTTGATCCCCACGAGGCTGAAGCTGAGGCTGCTTGGAGACAGTTGTGGCAGCAGAAGGAGGCTGCCACCGCCACATCCATCATCTATTATTCTTCACTTCCAAATGACATTCATTCCAAATTAAGGGGAAGAAAAAGAAAAAAAAAAAAAAAACTAGTCCATAAAAGAGAGAGAGAGCCTTTGTGTGATCAGTGATCCATTTCTTCTTCATCACTACCAATTGCTGCTTCCATCTACAATAACACTAACTACCAATATCTGTCTACCACTATCTATGATTTTAAGAAAATATATTGGATGCTTTGACTTTAATAATAAATTGGCTCACAACAGCAATTGACTTCAAAAAACTGATGATGAATTCCTCTTAAGTTTCACCTGCATACAACAACAACACAGCTTAATGGTTTTGCTTTTCCATGCAAACAGACAAAGATAACACTGGAACACAACATAATCCAACAAAGTAATTCTCTTAGCACTTAGATCAATGATTGATTCAATGGGCAAGATTTATCAGCAAAAGAAAGAAAAGGAAGAAGGAAAAATTATTAGCAAATCAAACTCCAGGAAAAAAAAAAAAAAAATGGTTGTAAGCAAAGATGCCTCAGATTTGCAGCTCAACGCAGTGAGATTGAGGAAGAAAACTACTCATTCAGAGAAACAATTAATATATCAGCTCCACACTTTGAGGTATACAAAATGAGCCTAAATTATCTCAACATTCATTTATACAAATAGAAACTCAAAAATCATTCTAGTCCGTCAAATATGAATATGAATTGTATCCTTATCACATAAGAGCAGCATCAGCAATATCAAAGTGAACCACTGAAAAGCACTTGAGCTAACGTATGTAATCACTTTCTTTCAAAACCATTCGCCAAAGTCTGTTCATCCATCTTTCCCCTAAATTTGTCATAGTTTATTTGTTGCCTGGGTTGGTTCTGGAGGAGTCTCACTATTGCCAACGACGATAAAGATACAGCTTTTGCAGAACGCAAAGAAAATCAAAGACTATGCATCAGCAAAATTTCGTTGTCAAATAATCAGAAGATTTTTCAACATCCAAAGGATTCTGTAAGAAAAACGAAAATAAAATAACATGAAATTGCCCAGGAAAACTACCTAAACAGAGAATGATAGAGGATAACACAAATTAAAAACTAAATTTCAAACGTAAAAGGTTATCTTAGAAAGCAATACAAGCTACAGGCAAAATAGGAAAAGATGTAAAACGTTTAAAATAAAAAAGTAAAAACCATACCTCATTCAGGAGAAAGATTTAAGAAATCTTTGAACAGAATCAATGGCATTATCCCTCCTCTCTTCAGAGTCCATGTGGGGTGTATACTATGCTTGCTGATTGAAGAGGAGGATGCAGTGGCAGTTTCAGAGGCGAGATAAGAGAGACTTCTCCATATCGGAAAGGTGAGAGGTGTGAGGTGAGAAGCGAACTGTGTAACTGCACTTCTGCTAGACGAACCAGTTGGAGCGGCTTAACCCGACTTGGGATCGAATTCGAGCGGTTGAGTTCGACTTTTTCTTTTTTCTTTTTTATTTTTTATTTTTTATTTTTGATTTATTTTGTTGTTGTTATAAAACGATAAATTTTCACTAGGCATAATTGCATTTTACCTCTATTATCATACTTTTACTATCAATCCCATTATACTTAAAAAACTAATCCTTAACCATTTTGTGGTCAGTCAAACAAAATAATCTAAAAAAAGTAATAAAATGCCCATAATCTACGCAGCCTTCACATATTAATCTGTTGGTTTTGGTGTTATTATTATCTACCTCCAACCAGCACAATACCGCATTACTGTCAATTCAAATACGAATATTTTGATGAAATATACATGGAATATTTTGATGTGCACTAGTGATCGTTTCAAGTACGGTGTAATTGTGATGAAAATTTAATCACATTTTGGAGATTATTTTTTACTTATAAAAATAGTGTTTATTAGTTTTTAAATTAGCAGTTTAATCTCTTCGAAGAATAGTGTGTTTAATGAATATTAATTTAATAATATATATATATATATATTTGAGATGGATTATTACTATCTTAATTTAGTGTTTCAACTATTAACAAAATAAGACATGATATTTTAGACGAATGACTATTGTTTTTAATTCTATTTGAGACGGCATAGAACTGTCTCAATTCAATGTCTCTAACTTTTAAATATTTAAGACGCAATATTTGAGACTGGAAACTATTGTTTGTATTAGAGACGACATATTGCTGTCTCAATTAAGTGTCTCAAATTTTTAACAACTTGAGACAGAAGAACTTGAGACAGAAAAATGAATGTCTCAAATACTTTTCATCAGTCTCAAAAGTATTTGAGACAGCTTTACTGTCTCAAAATTCTTTTGCAATGACTGCAAAGGGGACAGTTCATTTACTGTCTCAACACCGTCTCAAAAACTATTTTGAGACAGTAAATGCACCATTTGAGACAATTATAGCGGTGTCTCTAAAAGGGTCTTTTCTTGTAGTGAATCTAAGAAAGAAACAAAATAAAACTACGGAACTGGGATAGAAAAAAGGAAAAATCAAATTGCATTAAAACAATTATGGAACGGAAATAAAAACGTAAAACAACTAGTCCATGGCTTGGACGGAAAACTTGGGCAGAAAACAAATGCAATCAGACGTCCCATCCAGCCCCCTTCTTTGATAGCCTTCTTCTCATATTTATAAGCAATGGAAGGATGAAATAAAACTGTTCATCCTTAGCTTCTCTACATTCCCCTCAACCGGTGGCAGTTCTTGTGCGTTCTTGGGAAGTTTCTTGCATCATGTAGCTTATCTTGCTTCAGAGTGGGCATTTGCGGTTTCTGATCGTAGAATTAACCAATCCATTCTTTTATAAATTGCCCCTTTCTATCAGCACACAGTTTGTATTTGAGTCTTACTCTTCCTCATATTATGCTCCTGAATTCCCTCAATCCTCTTTACATATGTTAACTTATGCTCCACCTTAATTACTGCAATAAACAACAAAGTAAGTGTAGAAATTATCTCAATAGTCCCCAAATTAGAGCAAATTAAATCACAAAATATAACCTCATCAAATCCCCCACACTTAGACTATTACTTGTCCTCAAGTAAATATACAGAATCGGTCCCAAAGAGATATAGAAAGAAAAATATTGACCAGCACATTTATAACCACAAAGAACTAAACAAGACAAACAACACTAGACAACATCATCTATTAGTGAATAAACAGATTTCATAACACAGTGATTACACCTTAGGAATTGATTAGAACAATATCCTCTTACCATTGCCCATCCATTTGAATCAAACCATACCATCATTCCCCTTCATTTGTATAAAAACAAGTAGGATAGCTAATCCTCACAGAATACGCTCAATCACTCCCTACCTCTATTTGGAGAACCTCAAAGTCACATCAACTTGAACCAACATAAAGCCAAGCCTAAGAGGTAAGATTACGTGCAAGACAAAACAGACCTTTATGAAGGTTGTAATGGAGCTTGGGAATTTAATCGGGGTAGAATGGAGGAAACAATTAAGCTTATAACCCAAACACAAGTAAGAGACAAAAAATGACACTTCCCTACTGAAACAACATCCGCATGGCCATTCAATAGACATTTGTACCTGACAAAACAATAGGACTAGTGCTTATCAACAGAATTTGAGAATTGCACTTCACAAAATTTTTTGGCTAACACATTACCCATCTCAACTATTCAGAACAAAATAGTGAAGGCAAGCCAAGCAAAACTTTTTTTCAATTTCATCACATTACTGGCTTCCTATTCTTAGCACATCTTTTGCCTTCATTTATCCCATATTCAACACATAACTAGATGCTTCAAACTTTACAATCCAAGGGAAAAAAATCATACAAGTCAATACAACTCACTGCATGCATCTGGGGGTGCCAAAAGAAAGCCAAAATAGGTTCAAGGTGAATATTTATGAAGTAATTTGAAGAACAAGTTTCAGGCTTCACAAGCCTTCTAAGGAATAACACAAGGGTAAGATAAGAAAAGAAAGCCAAATTGGTTAATCATAGATTCCTTAATCGTCCTGCACGTAATTCCACCCCAAAATGTTCCATTCCCCAAATTCCAACCAAATTCAATGTACATGTGACTCACTCAACGAAGAGGAGGATGTGGAGATGCTCCACTCTGGCTCAAACCTTATTTAAGTAGGCTAAATTAATTACCCTACCGCCTTCATCCTCTACAAAATCATGCAAGAGAATTTAGACAACGGTTTCTTTCCAAATGAATGACTTTCCGTTACCATCCAACAATTCCAATCGATTCCACAAAGGTAAACAACCAATTCACAAATCTAAATATTCATTACAGACACTACACAACATTTTCACAAACACAAGATGCTGACAAACTCCCCCACCACTTAGAAATTGCATCTTCCTAAATGCAAAAACTAAGGTAAATGAATGACACTAACTAAATAGAACAAAACACACGAACACATATACAAAGTGACACAAAACTTCACAAAAACAAAAAGACAGAAAAAAGAAAACAACAATGAAAAGAAAAAAAGAAGAAGGAAATGCCCGTATAGGAGTGGGGCTGCCATGAAGGTAGGACGTCACTCTAAAGTTTCTCTCTTAATGTGGGACTGTAGCTAAATGGCACGGAACCTGAGAAAGAAGACCATCTAAGTAATGAGAAAGAAGACTGAGAGAGAACTTTTTATGTAGCTATTATTCGAATGGCCATACAGAACATTGTCAGATGATAGCTTATGTGTGTGGTCATTGAGTTCAAGCTGAAAATAAAGAAAAAAACAGAAGGAAAAAAATATATAAATCACTAAAATGTTGGGTTGCCTCCCAACCAGCGCCTTTCTTTTCGGTCTTTGGCTAGACCGTGCCAATAGATTTGCACTACTTTGGCTGGAACAGGGGGACACGTGGATTCACTTCCACTTGAGATGACAACTTTCCTTGATTTGCCTCCAACTTTATGATTGTGGTGGATAATTGTGTGATCTGAGTACCCCAAGCTTCTCAAACTTGCTCTTGTCTCTTGTTGGAATTTTTGCAACTCTTCTTCTGTTCGAATCATTCCTTATTGCATTGCTTGCATGGTTGTTGAAAACAAGATGGTCCCTTACTTCCTTCGCGCATATTGGAATGATCACGCCACCTAGGATTGTAAGTGCTGGAAAATAGGCCATACTACAGTTGAGGTTGTTTCTGAAAATTTTCAATAGAGTTCACCTGTTCTGAATGGCCATACTTAAGGCTCTGACACAGGCCTATTGGGTGGCCAGTAACTTTGCATATCCCAAATGCCTTCACTTGTTCATTCACTTGCTTGGTCATTCTGGTGCATGCTGAGAATTGATAGCTTGGTTCAGCTGTTCTCTCATCAGTAGGTGTATTGTCCATGAATGCACCTCCACTTTCAGCATCGATTGTCTTCTTTCCTTCCATCAACAATCCTTCATAGAAATACAGAAGTAAAACGTGGTCAGGAATTTGACGTGGAAGAAAACTATCACACAATCTTTCAAACCTTTGCCAGTATTCATACAAATTCTCATCATGAAACTGCTTAATGCAACATATATCTTTTCTAACAACAGCAATTTTGGATGAAGAGAAATTTTGCATAAATAACATTTGCATTTCAGCCCATGTTGTAACAGAGTTCAATGGCAAACTTTGAAACTAGACATTAGCTTTTCCAATATGAGTAAAAGGAAAACTAGCCAGTTTAACATATTCTTCAGATACCCCTTTATTACGCAAAATCCCACAAACTTTAAGAAATTCATTAAAAATTTTTCAAAATCTTCCCAAGCCAATCCTTGAAATTTAGGAGCAAAACCAAGAAAGAAGATTTTAGTTCAAAATCATCAGCTGGTGCAGGGAGAATTGTGCGTGAAGGTTGAGAATCAATATGAAGACAAGGTAAATCCCCTGCTATGTGATCTTAAACTGGATTCACACTCTGATCAGGCATGTTCTCAGTATCTGTTGTGGAACGAATGTCTTCTAGTACAAGTTCCGAATGACCTTGAGACACCTTTTCCGCAGCACCAGAAGCCTGGTTCTTTTTATTAGTCTTTGCGCACTCATCTCAATTCCTGAATCAAAAATTAAACCTGGATGAGAAGATAAGGACATACACCAAGCAAAAGAACAAAATTAACTAAAAGAAAAGAATTAATGATTTCGCCATTCCCTGGCAATGGCACCAATTTTGGTGGGTCATTTTTACACCAAAAATAAAACCTATTTAAATTAGCACTATGGTGAGTAAGGTCGTCTCCTACAGGGACCGAGATTAATTCCTTCTTTCAATTAATTGTGAACAAGTTCAGAGAGAGATTTGCATTCATGATTTTTAATGACTAAAAATAAACCAAAACTAAAACAAAGATTAAAAGCAATAAATAAAGGCTCCGGCAAGGCAATGACTTCACCCTATTTTTAGAACTTCGTTCATCGACGTAAGGATTCGTTTAACAAACACAAGTCAACCAGTTATGGTTACCAACGGCGCGTACATGCATAACCTTCTTCCCACTTACCTTTTCGATAGTCAGAATGACGCATCTCTAACTATTTCCCTAATTAGCTAGCAACCTAGGGAGACACTCTACTAGATTTAACTAAGCAACAACATTAAGACATAGGGGAACCCAGTTTTAGCCACCCAGACTCTGACGCAGGACTGTTTGACTAAACTGCTATTCTCTTTACCTGACGGTAAATTTACCACTAATTAGATCACCCATTGAGGATGCCTTGAGTGATCTAACTGGCTTTAAGTTAATTCATATTAATTAAGTGTGATCAGTACCTAAATAATCTCGACCTATTCTAACCTTAGAATCTCTACACAGATAATAAACAGAAACTTGCATTTGTTAAAATGAAGAACAATTCGATCTCGCGAACGAACTAAACTAGTGTTGCATCATGCCATTACTGATCAAACATTCTAATTACTAAAAATAATTAAAGAAGGGAAGAGTACAAAACTATGCACGCTTGACTTAACGGAAGTAAAAATGGAATGAACAACTATGGAAATTACAAAACGAAAGGAAAAGAGATCTAATCTCTTCACACTAACCGAAACCCAAACCAATTCTAATTAACTAATTAAAAGTAAACATAACTAACTTAAATAAAGAATAAAAGAAAGAACAAAAGTAAATGTAAATTGAAAGAATCTAAGTGCGTATATTACGAATCAAACTAAAGAAACAAAACTCAAGTTGCATTAAAGCACTATGCAATCTAAGAAAGAAACAAAATAAAACTACGAAACTGGGATAGAGAAAAGGAGAATCAAATTGCATTAAAACAATTCTGGAACGAAAATAAAAACATAAAACAACTAGTCTATGGCTTGGACGGAAAACAAACGCAATCAGACGTCCCATTCAGCTCCCTTCTTTGGTAGCCTTCTTCTCAAATTTATAAGCAATGGAATGATGAAATAAAATTGTTCAGCTTTAACTTCTCTACATTCCCCTCAACCGGTGGCAGTTCTTGTGCGTTGTTGGGAAGTTTCTTGCATCTTGCAGCTTAACTTGCTTCAGAGTGGGCATTTGCAGTTTCTGATCATAGAATTAACCAATCCAATATGTTATATACAACCCCTTTCTCTCAGCACACAGTTTGTATTTGAGTCCAACTCCTCTTCCTCATATTATGCTCCTGAATTCCCTCAATTCCTCTTTACGTATGTTAACTTCTGCTCTACCTTAATTACTGTAATAAGTGCAAAGTAAGTACATAAATTGTCTCAATAGTGTCCGGATTTGCAGCAAATTAAATCACAAAACATAACCTCATCAGAATACATGCAAATCAATTAGTTATAGCAAATCAAATAGTTATAGTTAGCGGCGATGCGTACTGATATTATTAATTCCCCTTTACCTTTAAGGTAGTCTCGATGATACATTATTGACTACTATTTTAATTGACATGCAACCTAATAAGATGCTCTATTAGATTTAGCGAGCCAACAACATTAAAAATTATGGGAACACAGTTATAGGCAAAGAATTAAATTATGACTCATGATTAATTATACTAGCCTGTTACACTTTGCCCAATGGTGAATTTACCACTAATTAAGTCACTCATATGAGGACACCTCCAGTGAACGTAATTGGCACTTATTTATTCCAAATTAATTAATTATGGGTTGGACCCAATAGTGGTAAATTTGCAAAAAAAAAAATTTTAAATTTTGATTTGTTGTCCAATAGGATAATCCACTCTATATATTTTTCTTAACAAGCAATACATATTTTACATACAATATATTATTAAATATGAGTTACTTTTTTTTTTTTCATTATAGGCATTACATTTTTTATTTTATTTTAAGAAATAAGCAATACATCAATGTAATGCCTATAATGAAAAAAAAAAAAAATGTTCATGGACTATAAGAAAAAAGCAATACATCAATGTAATGACTATAATGGAGGACTATAAACAACACTCCATTATAGGCATTACATCCATTATAAGCAATACATAAACCTCGATATGTAAGAGGTTAAAAGCGATATGCACGACACATCAAGGACTATAAACAACACTCATTTTTTTTTTTTTTTTTTTTGTTTAGAAACATGACATACTTTTTTTAATACTAATTTTTTTACATGCGATACTTTTTTTCCTTCTTCAAACAGACGATAGTACCACCAATGGATAAACCAAATTGAAAATTGGTATTTGTTCCCTCTTTTGAATAAAAGAATCAAAAGTGTTTGTAGGATAGGTTTGAATGGTGCATGTACTGAACCATGCCGCTTTGTTATCTCAGTATGCAAACCCGGGGGGTGAAAAAGGCTGGAAAAATTATTTTGTACTGAGATTTATTTTTCAATCACTTGGTTTGAGAATTTTGTGTTTCTCGATTGTTGAATGGGTTATTTTAATATTGGTTTGGTCAGTGTAATGTTTGAGAGTGATAGAACCAGAGTCTACCAAAATAAACTCATAAAATTTTTGAGTTTTGTTTACTGCTAAAGATATGGAATTTGTTTCTTAGTGTAAGATGTTTTGGGCTAATTGGTATGGGTTATTTACCCAAAAATTTGGTTTAGTTTGGACAATCAAGGCGTGTCCCTGACTATATATATATATATATATATATATATATATATTAGAAACGTAAAATACGTCATCAACTGAACTTGATATTTTCGAAGTTATACACGATACGCAATACATCAGATGCTATAAGCGATGTAGATATGCTATAATCAATATATTATATATACATATATTATAATTAAAATTATATATATTATTATTACAACCAGTGGTGGATCCGGAAAACTATTTTTCAGGAGGCTATTTTAAAAATAAATTTTTTTTGTGCAATGAAATAAATATATTTAATAACTAAAATTATAAACTCACAACTATAAAAATGTAAAGATATACAAAATTATATTAGTAAATTAGTTGACATTAGATAATATATATAGGTGATAATTATACCATTCGTGTCCACATCTATTGAAAATATTGAATTCTACAGGGTGTCGTGTGATTATTTGAGAAGAAAAATAGTTCAATTTATAGTTTGTTCGTCAGAGTGAGACCGTGAGAGAATGAGGGGGTAAAAAAATACACCTCCTGTAATTATAAGTAGAGTACAATTAGTTTTGTTTTTGAAAGTTAGATTTAAAAAAGGATAATAATAAATAAATAATATGTCAGTGTAGTTAGTATTCACAAAAAATTATAACAAGTGAAATGGTCCAAAATTACTAGGTACACTACTACAAAAAGGGGCTTTAACGGATGTTTTTCCCACCTTCAATGGCGGTTATATGAGCCTTTGAACTGCCATCTATCTGGCAGCTGTAGAAAGTTCACAGACTTTCTACGGCGGTTTTGAACAGCCATAGAAAGTTCAGGACTTTCTACGGCGGTTCCGTAGAAAATCCTGAGCTTTCTATGGCGGGTTTGGTCTTACCCGCCATAGAAAGTGCTCATTTTCTATGGCGGATTTTCCCTAAAATCGTTTTAGAGAGTATTTCACTTTTGTACAGCTATTTAGAGCAAGCCGGCTTCTAAAAGTTTAAAATAAATAGGGTGATGGAAAAATTGGTCACCTTACTTTGAGTTTGTTAACGTTTTAGTCACCTTACTTTTTTTTATTATTTTTTTGGTCATCTTACTTTCATTTTTGCACTTTTTTTGTCACTCCGTTAAAGTGTGTCGTTAACCCACTACTTTTTGTTAGGGGCAATTTCGTCACTCCCTTCTACTACTTTTTGTTAGGGACTGGTTTTGTAAGGTGACCCTTTTTATTTCCAAACACTCCCTTCTACTACTTTTTGTCAGCCCCACCCACCTCCATTTCACAGCCACTCATTCCCTCTCTCTCCATAATCTATCTGCCCCAATCTCTCCACTCACATCACTCATGTGTCAGCCCTACTCCACCTCTCTCTCTCTCCAAGCCATTTTCTTTATTCCCCCTTGTTAGAATCGCTAGATCTAATTCCATCTCCTTCTTCTTCATCTGCATTTGGAAATACCCACCCCTCCAATTTCTCCTTCTCAACTCATGCCTATGATAAATCTTCAATCCATTTTCTTCTGGACAAGGAGGTCCTTCGATTCGTTTCGTTGGCTGAGTCCACAAATGCCACGGTGCTGCAGTTCCGCAAAAATGTTAATCTTGAGAACAGATTTAGCAAATCTTGACCATTAATTGGAGTGTTGGAGGAGTCGGGTGACAATGAGTGAAGAGTTTCGAGTCGTTCGTAGTTCCAAGTCCGCCGCGCTCTAACTTTCTGCTTTCAAAATTCTTTCGTTAATTTTTAAGGCCAAAATTCTTCCCCTTTAAAAGGAAAAAAAAAAATTCAATTTAGATGAATAGGTCTGGGACAACAAGCATGGGCTCTTTAGAAATTTGGGTAGAAAATTTTTGGGTTGATTGTGGAGATGGTAAAAAGATGATTAGGATGTTTTGTAACTCAACTGATTGATTCGTCAATTTAGGCACCAATCTCTTCTGTAATTTTTTTTTTTTTTTTTGGAAGTTCAGGAAACAAAAAAAAAAAAAAAAAAGAAGAAGTATATTTTGATTGCAATTCAAGATCAGTGGGTGTTAATGAGTTCAAATTTGGATACAATATCTAGGAATCTTTGATGTTTAAGCTGTGGAATTAATTTTGATCGGAGAAGATGAAGAAATGAGATTCTCTTTGATGTGTTTTAGCGACATTATTATTTGTCGCTAGAAGATTAGAAGAAGAGATGAAGATGATGACGAAAGAGAGAGGAGAAGAAAGGGAGTGAATTGTTTAATTTTTGACGAAAATGCCCTCGCCAAAAAAGACCATAAATGTCTCCGTTAGTGGGTTAACGCTAAGGTGACTAAAAAAATAATAAAAAAAGTAAGGTGACTAAAACATTAACAAACCCAAAGTAAGGTGACCAATTTTTCCATTCACCCAAATAAATATGCAAAATATTACCAAGATAGAATTTAGAAATCAATATTACATTATAATAGATATCAAAAAAAAATTCATAAAATTATAATGTCAACAAGTTTCATTACTATAAAAACAACCATCAAATACTGTTTAGCTAATGCTCCACGATATAAATAGCGTATAATGATCTCATAGCATCTATATCTTCAATTGTTAATGGAGTGTGATTGACCTTGAAGTACTGCCACAGAGAATAAAAATAATTTAATTGAGTAGCAAAATAAAATACAACATAGGTTATGCAGAAACAATAAAACACAATGAAAAACCTTTTCGAGTGCTAATGTCTCATTGCAATTTGTACACCCTCTACCTCTTCGAGCTCTAGTAGAAGAACCATCTTTATCGTCATTTCCCTCATCACTATGCTCCTCGTTATGTTTTCTCTTTCCACCCATTACCTTATCTTAAACATAAGGGGGAAAATGGAGAAAACAAGCTAACAACTTTTCATAAACAAACGAGACCAAAAAACATGCAAAGAAAGGTTTAGCTTAAAAAACAAGTGACATTATACACTCTAAGTGAAAGGAGACACACAAAAAGACTAAGAGTGGTTAAACTTCAAAAAAGAAGTGACATTTAACACTTTCAATGTATGACAACAAGCATTTTCACTCATTATCAATAAAGGAGACACATAAAAGAGACTAAGAAATGTTAAACTTGAAAAAACAAGTGACATTTTACACTCTCCGTGTATAAAAACAAGCATTTTCAATCCTTCTCATGAAAAGGGCCACACAAAATATACAAACAACTTTTCTAAAAAAGATACCCGAAAAAGAAGCAAAGAAATGTTTAACTTCAAAAAACGAGTGACATTATACACTCTAAATGGAAGGACACACACAAAAGAGACTAATTAAGAAAGGTTAAACTTGAAAAAACAAGTTACATTTTACACTTTCAATGTATAAAAATAAGCAAAAACAATCATTATCAATAAAGGAGACACACAAAAGAGACTAAGAAAGGTTAAACTTGAAAAAACAAGTGACATTTTACACTTTCAATGTATGAAAAACAAGCAAAAACAATCATTATCAATAAAAGAGACTAAGAAAGGTAAAAATTTTCAAAAAAAAAGTGACATTTTACACTCTCTATGTATAAAAACAAGCATTTTCAATCCTTTTCATAAAAAGAGCCACACAAAACCAAACAAACAACTTTTCTTAAAAAGATACCAGAAGGCAAAGAAATGTTTAACTTCAAAAAACAAGTGACATATACACTCTAAATGAAAGGAGCCACATAAAAGAGACTAAGAAAGGTTAAATCTGAAGAAACAAGTGATTTTACACTTTCAGTTTATAAAAACAAGCAAAAACAATCATTATCAATAAAAGAGACTAAGAAAGATAAAACTTTTTCTTCATTTAAAAAGTGACATTTTACACTCTCCATATATAAAATCAAGCATTTTCAATCATTTTGAACATAGAGTGCTACTTTTTCATACACAAATGCTCACCACATGCATTTGGATCTCAATGTTCCCACCTAAAACCCAAAGAGACACATTCATAAAAACATAATTTAGAGTAAGCAACATTTCTATAAAAATATCCAGCTTCATAACCACCAATCAAAACCAAAACAATTGACTCAGTCATCATCTCACGAACCACTAATTTGACACTAACAATAAACCATAGGCCAATCACAATAATCAAGTAACAATAAACTTTCTAAAACTAAACTGAAGTTGAAAGTATTTAGTAGAACCTTTTTTTATGATTCGAAGTCCACAACAACCATAGATTCGGGCAATTTTCGGTTGGCGAATTTTTGATACATATATATATGTATATATTTAATGTAAAAGAGTAAGCTAAAAGTGAGAAAGTTTAGTAGTATCTCACCTCAAAATGATAAATTGCAACATCAAATATCCGATTCTAAGCTTGAAATGTGTAAAAATGGAGTTTGAAGATGGAGAAGACGACGTCCCGGCACGAGATTGCCTGAATTTGGAGATAGACTTTGTTTTTTAGGTCTAAGATGCAGATATTCTATGGCGGTTATGAAAATCCCGCCATGGAAAGGTACCTTTCCATGGTAGTTATGTCAAAACAGCCATAGAAAAGCGACTTTCTATGGCGGTTTTACCATAACCACCTTATAAAAGTTTTCAATGGCGGAAATTGTACTGCTACCGTTGAAAGGTCTCACTTTCTATGGCGATTTTTTCATATCCGCCGTAGATACTAACTTTTATTGCGGCTCTAAATAAACCGCCGTAAAAAGTTTGTACTTTCTTTTTAATCGCGGTTCTGGTATATTCCACCATTAAAGGACCGCCGTTGATTCTACTTTTTGTAGTAGTGGCACCGGTAGATTATGAGGTGGTTGGGGTGGGCTGAAACCTACCTAAGTCCACCCCTAGATCCACAATTGAGTACAACCAGACAATACATCATAAGCCAATATCGGTACACAATATATTAGACTTGACAAGTAATACTTACATGTGATATTTATGATGTTAAACTCAATACCTCTTCTTTAAAAAAGGGGGAAAAAAAAAGAGCGAACCACCATTTTAGTCCTTTACAAATAGCTCAATGTTCTTTTTTGTCCCTCACATTTTATATAGTGAGAAAAGGTCCTTCACATTTTGTTAGTGTACCCTTTTGGTCCCTCACTAACTTTCCATCCATTTTTTCATCCAAAAAGTCATATGCCACTCACATGTGAATATTTAAATTGTAAAATCAATGCAAAAAAATAAAAATTGGTATTAAATATTAAGTAATTTATCATTATTTTTCTCAACTATAATCGTACTTTTTGTAATTATATTATTAGAAATGTGAAAAATATTAAAATAAATGTATAAATTTTGTGTTGGAACAAAACCAATTCTTAACAATGGAAAATTATATATTTTTTCTAAGAAAATATATATGTTTATGACATTGTAGTGAACACTTCTTAACAAAAAGTAAAAAACACAAACCCATCCTTCACCTACCCATATGTTAACCTATAAGCACAAAGGGAGAGTAAACGAAAGACAAAAAAAGCTTTTAAGATGTGAAATTATACTTTTTAATTAAAAAATTTATATGTTTTGTTCCAATAAAAATTTAAGAAAAGGGAAATCATAACAATAGGAAAACGAAAGAAAGAAAAAAACACAAATTCTTAACAATGAGAAATCCTACTTAAAAAAAAAAATTATATGTTTTGTCCCAATAATAAAATTTAAAAAATAGGAAATCATAACAATGAGAAAATAAAACAAATTCTTAATAACGATAAATCATACTTTGAAAAAATAAAATTGTCCCAATAAAAAATTTATAAATTTATTTTCACATTTTTAATAATATAGCGTATTATTTATAAAACGTAAGATAGTAGTTGAAAAAAATAATGATAAATTATATAATATTTAACACCAATTATTATTATTTTGTTTCAATTTTACCGTTTAAATATTCACATGTGAGTGACATATGACTTTTTAGATGGAAAAATGGATGGAAAGTTAGTGAGGGACCAAAAAGGTACACTAACAAAATGTGAAGGATCTTTTCTTATCATTTGAAATGTGAAGGACAAAAAGAGCATTAACCCATTTGGGATAGGCTAAAATAGTGGTTTGCTCAAAAAACTATCACCTTGTATAAAAAAAAAGCATGGATGTTGAAAATTTGCGTTAGATGCTATGATTGTGAAACACAATTTTTGCCTTTTTCTTGAGATTTGAAAGTGTTGTACCAATTAGGGCTTACCTTCAACATGTATTGGTGAGCCCCTGTTCAGAACCCAATAATATTTGGGGTCCTAAGTTTTCGTGTCATGAGATTTTTTTTTTCTTTCTATTTTTTATTTAACAAGAAAGCCCAAACCCAAACCCAAGCCCAAGCCCCCAAATTTATATCTAGCTCCCCCCTCATCACTCTCCTCAGTTGCGACTTGATAATCTCAATTAAGGGTTCAAGCCAAAAAAAAAAAAAAAACAAAACAAAACAACAAACACACTCAAGGACTCAAGTTGGAAGTTTTTTTGCTTTTTTTTTTTGTTTTTGTTTTTTTTTGTTCTCATCTAACACTAAAGCAGTCTCTCATGACCCAACCTCCTGAAGTCTAGCTCAACCAATTTTTGCTCAAAGTTTGCAAATTCTTCTTATTTCTTTCTTTTCTTTTATTTTTTTTTTTTTCAATTCAAGAACAAACTCTTTTTCTTTTTTTTTGGTTTGTAGATTGATCTTTGGATGTTCTATTTCTTCTCTATAAAGGTTAGTTTATATTTAGGAATTTTTATTATATATGTTTTAATAACTTAAATTGTTTGTTTAAATTTATAGACTATTAAATCAATATTAGGTGTTTGACTTGAATTGGAATTAGAATTTCCTTACTTTTATTACTAATTTGAGTCTAAATAATTTTGTATAGTTTGAATTTTGGGTTGAATAGATTATAATTGCAATTAAAAAATTAGGAATTTTTACTTTAGGCAATAAATGTTGAATATGAATTTACATTTGAAATCTTAAAAATTGAATTTAGAATAGTATAAATTGAAATTAGATATATGAATTTGAAATTTACTTGATGGATGAATTAGGATTTCATATGAATTATGAATTGTGTATTTACTTGATGGATAATTTTGCATCTAAAGGCTTGTTTGTTACCAAGTTTTAAGGGAGGTTTTCGAAAATAGGTTTTGGAAAACGGGTTTTCAAAAACATGAAAACGAGCTAGAATTGAAAATTGATTTTCAAAGAATGATGAGAAGTTTTCAAAAACATGCAAACGAGCAAGAATTGAAAATTAATTTTCAAAGAACGATGAGAACTTATTCTTATCAAATTTGCAAGGTGAAGCAAGGAGAGATTTTCTCATCTCAACTTTGAGTGGCAAAGCGAGGAGATCTTTCATTTTTTTTTGGTCTAAAGTTTGCCTGCTAGTGTTTTGCAAGGTCAAATGGGAAAAACCTATTTTCAAAACCCAATTTTAGAAAACAACTTTGAGGTTGGTGCGGAACAATGTTTGAGTTTTGAAATGAATTTTTAACTCAAAAACACCCAAAACCGACCTCGAAAACCTAATAACGAACATGCCCTAAATATGCAACAAGAATATCACTTTTTAAATGAGTTATTATATTTACTTTGTTGAAATCATTTATAGTTTAAAAGCGTTATTTATAAATATTTTTGTTTTACATTTACAACGATATAATTATATATTTTCTTAATAGGAACTGCCCTAGTACCGATTAAGTTGTTCAGCATTCATTTCAAAAGAATGCAAACTCTATGTCATCGCCCTTTTTCCGTTGAAAAAAGACTAATCATTTTAATAAAATACAACTACAAGTACTTGCTAGCTATCACCCAATAAAGAGAGGAAAAAGGAAAAAAAAACACTTCAACCCTCTTCTATCAAACATTCATTCCCAAAATTTGAATTTCACTAATATTCAATGACCTTTTCTCCTTTCTTTTTGAAACCAAAAGCATACATTCATATTTGTTAGAAATCGTTTAATCACGATTAAGCGACAAAATCAGGAACATACTCCCAAGTCTGTACAGCGTTAGTCATATTCTTAGCATAAGAAGTTAAAATCGCTTTTTCTCCTTTAAAAATGATTTAATGAGAAAGAATTAATCCATAGAAACATGTTAAAGTTGAGTCTTGACAGTGTCGTGAATTAACTTAGTCGTTCAAAATAGTAAAAACAATTCAACATGTTGTGTATACAAATAATTAAACAAGTAAAGTTATAATTGAAAATTGTGTACATATATGAACCGGTAAACCTAACATGATACGAATTGTCAATCATACTTGTAAGATTTAAAATTATACTTCTAAAAGAATAATTTACTCTAGAAATTAACACTTATATTAAATGAAAATTTATTTACAAAATAACCTTTATACCTTCAAAAATACAACTAATACATTTGAAATAAAATTGTACGTAAAAGAAGTAATAAACAAATAAATAAAAAGAACTTCAACGCTCTTCTGTCAAGTTCTAGAAATTCCATATCATAAAAGTGGTCAAACAGGGTCGGCTAAGATAGCAATACCCCAGTCTCGAGGGAAAGGATCTCACTGTTCCTTTTTGGACCCTTCATGCCCCAAACCAAATGCTTCGTCGTCCCAATCCACCGCCCCACATTTTCTCCCTCTGTTTTGTTGCTTTCAGACGAATGTTTACGCCTACCAAATCTCGTAAACGCAGCACACACACATAAAATAAAGGCTTAATCAGTATATACCCGTGTTATTGGTATTTGATTATTTGTCCCTTTATATTTTTAAAATTAACTGATTGTCCCCCGTATTTTTAAAATTAACTGTTTGTCTTCCCTTACTAGTTAAATCATAAAAATTTATGAAAAGATAAAAATATTTCTCTGGAATATTGACATCACGCTCTCCAATTTAAATAAAAAATCATATTACTTAAGAAAGAAAAAAAGGTGAAGGTTTCTTTGATACATAATCGCCGTTGCAATTTTCCCGCTCCAAACCGCTGCCGCTGTTGTTTTTTCGGAGTCGAGCCAGGAACTCCATTATCGATTACACTGCACTTTTCCCGCTCCAATCTCGGTTCTCACAAAGAACCTGCTCCATTGCCGTTTCTCCGGAGTCGAGCGTTTTTCTTAGGGAAAAAAAATTATCGTCGGCCATTTTAGCCAATGTTTGAGGGTATCTTCATATGAAATTTTTTACTTAAACTTGAGAGTGTGATTTCAGCATTCCAGAGGGGTATTTTTATCTTTTCATAAATTTTTATTGTTTGACTGGTTAGAAGGGGGTGTCAAACAGTTAATTTTTGAAACACAGAGGGGGGCAACCAATTAGTTTTACAAATACGAGGAGAAAAATAGTGAATAGCCAATAAACAAGAGGTAAATAATGATTAAGCCTAAAATAAAATAAAGGTTACGGGTAAACTTTATGGGGGTACCTGCACTTCAGAGGGTCCTTCACAGGGAGGACCCTCTATAATTACATTCCCAAGCCCTCGGGCTGAAACAATTCAAGATGTATTCTTGTAATGAATTAGAATGTTAACGTACTTCAAAATCGAGTATTTTTATACGGAAAAAAAAAATGAACTTATTAAGAGATTGATTAGGGGAGAAGAGTGATCACTTTATGCTCCAAATCGAGACAGCGGGCTAATTGTTGAATTGATTTTTCAGGTTGACCTTACTCGGGGTCCCGAGTAATTCGTAGGGAATCTCGGACGTCTAGTTTGGCGAGTTCCTTAGTGCAGCCCATTAGTGTAGGTACATTTATTTATTTTTTAAAAACTAAACATTATTTCGTTATTCTATTATCTATTACATTTAAAGCATGACCAATGGGGAGGGGAATAACGAAGTTGAGGAGCCATCTGCAGAGTCCTTTCAGCCATAACTAACAGAGGTAGGAATCGAATCCCCAACTCGCTTACTATGCACTAGTATAGAAATGATCAAAGGAGGCGCCCCTTTGAAGGCGGGTGTTTGTGTCCAAAGGGGCCGGAAAAGTCTTTGGAGGCGGGTGCAACATCCACCCGCCTCCAATAATTAATTATTGGAGTGCCTCCAAATATCTTTTGAGGTGAGAAAAGGCTTTGCACCCGCCTCTAATATCATGTTTATTGGAGGCGGGTGCATTTTCCCAAATTTTAATCAATATTGTTTCGAAAATTCTCTTTGTTTTGGACTGTTGAAAGTTGAAAATAAATTTGAAAATAATTTACTAGGATAATTTTGAGAGTTAAAAATAATTTTAAAAAAAGGAGATAAATTTTTAGGTCATAAAAACCACAAGTTTTAGAAAAAAAATATATAAATATATATTTTCGATTTTAACTTTATATACATGAGTATATGTAGCCTAGTGGTAAATTTAATGTGCAAGAGTCAAGTGAATCCGCCGGTGCGAGTTTGATTCCTACTGAAGCCATAAATTGAAGAAAGGGAAATTAAATTTTGTATTGGGGGTTTATTGGAGGCGGGTGTAACGGGCACCCGCCTCCAATGACCATTATTGGAGGCGGGTGCATGTAATGACCATTAATCATAATGGTTATTGTCCCGCCTCCAGTGACCATTATTGATTAATGGTCACTGGAGATGCACCCGCCTCCAATAACCCCTCACAAGGGAGGCGGGTGCAGGAGGCGCCCGTAGTGTGTGCACCCGCCTCCCATGAGCTCTTTTGGTGTAGTGATGTGTCACAACCATTGAAACACTGGTTCGTTTCTGTTTGGGGTACGTTAAGTTCTACTCCCTTTACTCCAGTAGAAAGTTCACTTTCACCGATTTATAATTTTTTATGGATGTCAAGATACAACGTTTAAAATAGTTAATTTCAAACCATTTGTTTCATTCATAGTTTATAAGTATTGATTAATTGTAAACTACACATAATGAATCATAAAATTAGAAGTGAACTCTTCTATTATATTAGAATAAAAAATATTGAAAAGTAACAAATGCAAGAACCATTTTACTAAATACATGAATCATTTATGGGTAAAAATACATAAATATCTCTACTATCACACAAAGGGTCTCCATCCTTTAAATGTTTTCCTTTTTTAGACCTCTTCCGGCTTGTGGTAGAGGTTTCTTCTGCCGGCCTTGGGTGGAGGTTGGTTTATGAAGGAAAAAAAAAAAAAAAATTAAAGGTGAGATGCCACCAAAGACCAACGGAGGTTGGTTCATGAAAAAGAAAATTTAATTAAAATTATTAAAGTTAGAAACCCCTTTGTGAGTGTATGAACATTCTTGTACTTTTACCTCTTAAATTTTTTAAAGTTATTCTTTCATTTAGTACAATACTCACTCTGTCTCACTCAAAGAATTCGTTTTGAAATATGTACAACTTAATAGTAATTTGACATTATATTTTTCACTTATATATTCTTTTTTTATAAGTAACAATTAATTGTAAACCACACATTTTCATATTAATAAAGTTTGGTATTGTAAACAAATTTAAATGGACTCCTAGACTAAAACAAATTTTTTTCTTTAGAAATAAACTCTTTGGGTGTGACGGAGTAAATATTAAATTCGGAAGAAATATTCTATTTGGAATTGTCAAATCTGCAAATGATGGTGTTGCCTTCCAGATCATGCAAGAAAAGCGAGGTGGTGGAGTCCCTTTTCCGGTCTTCCCTAAGTTTCATTCGAAGAGGCTGCCATGGCTTGAATAAACAGCACCATGGACACACCAAAATGACCAAAGCATCAAACTGTAACCTTATCAACAACATATGCTGGAAAAGTGGAAAAAGTGGAGTATGACTAACCGTCCATTTACATATGTACTGAGCACGAGTAACTAACACTAATTGGTTAATGATTATTTTACCAATTAATTATCAATCTTATAAGATCTACCATAAAGTTTATAATACTACCTACCTCCCTCTCTAAGTGTCGTTTTAGAGCATCTCCAGTGGCTCTACCCAAAAAGCAGGTATTTTGTTGCCACATCATCTGCCACTTCACCTAATACCTATAACCATATTTCTCTCCAACAATTATACCCAAAAAGTAGGTATTTCATTGCCACATCATCTCCCACTATCAATTATTATATACAATGAAGGAAATGCAAATGAATAAAAAAAAGAAGCATGCAACGGCTATGCATGCTTTACCTGCCCCCACCCCTCTCTCTTTACATATAAACAAATAATAAAAAATTGTAAACCCAACAAAACTGCCCCACCCTTCTCTCTTTTCTCCCCTTCTACCCAGGTAGAGAGTTTTCTACCTGGGTAGAGCCAGCTCATCTTCTCCCCAAACTCCCCAATGGTTTCTACCCAAAAATGGTGGGTAGATGCTGACTGCCATATCAGCATCTACCCACCATTGTGGATGCCCTTAGAATAAAAATTTTGTTCCAAAAAAATATTATTTTTCACATTTCAAAAAAAAAAGGAAATTGTAATGTAATAGTATATAAGTGGCTCCTTGGGTCCCCAACCAAGAAGTTATCTCTAAAACAAGGACCAACATCCGTTGAGTCAATCATATTATATGCTTTGTCTCCAAGACAAAGAAACCTTCCAAGAAGGTACCTCCACCATATCTAATCACACCTACCACCATAGATCGGGAAAAGAAAAATAAAGGTAAATGATTTTTCTCTCATTCTTCTCTCTACTTGATTTACTTGGATTTCACGGCTAACTTGACCGTCGAAGCATCCAGACAAGCTCCCGGAGTACTCCTCACGGTCTTCCTTGGCTAAAAGGATTGAGGCGTCCTTATTACCTTCCGACGGATCCATAACCCAGCAGGATTACGAACCATCCCATAAACGGACATCATCATAACGCAATTTTTTTTCTTTCAATTTTACCTTCATTTATTAGTTTTTTATAATTAATTAGTGTAAATATTTTCAATGCTTCTAACCACATTTGAAACCATATCTGTTATAATTACACTAACAGATATCTTTTACTCAAAAATTATACTAACATAGTAATCGATCACTCAAAATAAATAAGATCACAATAATAATTTAATTAATAATTTTTTTGATTTATGCGAAAAGTGTTAAAACGACTCTTCGGTTAGGATGAATTTAGCATTTGCAACAAATGACTATTTTATGAGAATGAATGAACCATAATGAATATATATATATATATATATTTATTTATTTATATATACCATTATTGATTTACTACATTTTCGATAACCATATTCTTGGTTTGAAACTGTGTTATGTTATGTGTTTAAATAAGTGTTTTTTTAAAAATGAAACTAGAATCCAACTAAATACTTATAACTGTCTTAAGAAATTTTCTTTTCAGTACACTTAATTATCTCACCAAGTGAGACATTAATGCTTTTTAAAACATATATATTTTATCCTGACATCCCTAAGATTTGAACTCCTAATTTCAGGTTATAATGCCCTCCATTATCTACTCTTACTAAGTAATGCTCTTACATGTTTCTTCCACAAATTCTTACTGATTATATCTTTGATATGTGCAGTGGTGTAAATTAAGGGAGTCTGAAGGGATCTGATGTCCTTTTAAACTCTCCAATTTCTCCGGAGTAGTAGAGTTGAAGAGTGGTTTCCGCCATATATCTTCCAAAATTGCATTAATTTATCTTAACTCCATCCAACAATTTATATTTTTTGACCACGTACGCCACTTTCACCATGTTTTGGATGTTTGAAAAAAAAAAAAAAAAAAAAGTTTTGCATGCCATTTTTTTTGTCTTTGCTACCAGATCTACTCGAAAAGAAGCTGAAGGTGAAAAAAAAAAAGAAGGAAAAAATTGGGGAGAGTAGACTCACAATAGTTGAGGGACAAATTTCATAGCATGCGAAATATTCGACAGGAGTATGAGATATTGTTCATGCCCATTGAGTTCGGGGTTACCTTCATTTTGAAAAAAGAAAGATAGATCTAGTATCCAATGTGTGATGTTGCAGCAAAGATGGAGCTTTTAGGGACAATAATGTTCAGTTTTAACTTTAGTTTCAGTTGTAACATTTTCTTTGAGTACAGTAGTTATTTATAGTTTACTAGCAATGTATAATACTAGGGTTTATCGAGTCAAGAATTCGTGTTTTTCCGAAAACTTTGAAAGTTGGAGGAAATCAATGATCTATGTTAGCCATTTGGTAGGATCATTTCATCCTTTAAATTTATTATGAATATAATCTATTTATTTCTGAAAAAAAAAAAAAAAATCTTTGCTACTTAGAATATTAGAAATATATGGCAATGATTATCCTCAAAATATGCAGCTAAAGCCTAAAGTGGTCATCATGATGCTACCAGAAAGAAGTCCACAAGGCTATAAGAATTCTCTTTATGCCTGGAATAACAACAAACAAATGACGATTTTTTTACCTAAATATTCATTTTGGGGGAAAAAATTACCAAAATAAGCAAAAAAAAATTGAAATTCCCAAACTATTGAAAACGAATTTGGGAGATTCGTTTTCAGTTGAAAACGAATCTCCCAAATTCGTTTTCAACCAAACAAACCAAAAAAAAAAAGCAAAATTCTTTTGAAAACGAATTCACGGAATTCGTTTTCAAAAGAAAACGAATTCCAGGAATTCGTTTTCAATTGGTTTTTTTTTTTTTTTTGCTTTAATAAACGAATTCCATAATTAAATTTTTCTTTTTTTTGTTTTTTATTAATTTCATTAAGAAACTAATTCCACTACAATGGTTTTTAAAATGAATAAAAATAATTATATGTAAACGAATTTTTTAAAAATTAAATAATTATTTTAATTGAATCGAACCGCCGTAAATAGTTTTTTGAGTTGTTATAAAAAATAAAAAAAAGGCAAAACATAATTATATAATTGAAATTTTAATTTGTAATTCAATAAAATTTTAGAAGAAGTAATTTACGGCATTTTTTGAAATACATAAAATCTTCGTATAAATGAATTTGGGGAATTTATTTATTTGTAAAAATTTAGTCACACATTTATGTTTTAAAAATAATGAATTCCATTAAAAAAAAACTCATAAATTCCTTTCGCTTAAAAAGAAATAACATTAGACCGATGTCGCGTAAAAACGACTTTGGCGCATTCGTGTCTCAGGAAAACCGACATAAGTATCTTTTTAAGCGAAAGGAATTTATGAGTTTTGTTTTTAATGGAATTCATTATTTTTAAAACATAAATGTGTGACTAAATTTTTACAAATAAATAAATTCCCCAAATTCATTTATACGAAGATTTTATGTATTTCAAAAAATGCCGTAAATTACTTCTTCTAAAATTTTATTGAATTACAAATTAAAATTTCAATTATATAATTATGTTTTGCCTTTTTTTATTTTTTATAACAACTCAAAAACTATTTACGGCGGTTCGATTCAATTAAAATAATTATTTAATTTTAAAAAAATTCGTTTACATATAATTATTTTTATTCATTTTAAAACCATTGTAGTGGAATTAGTTTCTTAATGAAATTAATAAAAAAAAAAAAGAAAAATTTAATTATGGAATTCGTTTATTAAAGCAAAAAAAAAAAAAAAAAAAATTGAAAACGAATTCATGGAATTCGTTTTCTTTTGAAAATGAATTCCCGAATTTTTCTTTTTTTTTTTTGGTTTGTTCGGTTGAAAACGAATTTGGGAGATTCGTTTTCAACTGAAAACGAATCTCCCAAATTCGTTTTCAATAGTTTGGGAATTTCAAATTTTTTTTGCTTATTTTGGTAATTTTTTCCCCCAAAATGAATATTAAGGGAAAAAATCCAACAAATGACCCAACGCATAAATTAACTTGACTGTTTAGGTTGAAGAATATCCAAGAGTTAATGATTGCCAGGTTTACTTATAATTTTCATCTAATATATTATATGGGAATTGCGGTGATGGTTAATGAGAAACATCTGTAATCTCAAAATCATGGATTAATTTGAACATTGAAGATGCAAGAATAAAATATATACTTTCTATTCAACTTAAAAAGTTCACTTTGTATTTACTGTTTATAGTAATACAAAGTGAATTGTTTGAATGAGACAGAGAAGTAATATATATAAACATATAGATTAAATAAATTCATTGGTACCAGAATTTTGACTGTTGTACCCATTTGATTCATTATCCTGAAAATATTTTATTTTTGTCGCTTAATTTCAAAATGGTTATGGGCTCGAATTTTGGTAATATTTGAATTATTTTTAAATTAACACGTATAATTTATACATATTAACATGAGCAATAAATGAAAAAAAAAATGTTAATCACTTTGTTTACTTAATTTAGTTTGTAACCACTCGCGTATTAGTTGAAAATAACTTAAATATTATCAAAATTTGAGATTGGAATCATTTTAAAACAGTTTTTCAAGTTTAAATTTTTTTTTTTTTACAGTTAGCGACCAAAAAAGAAATCATATCTCAAGTTAAAAGATTAATGGAGTGATTTAATCACATATATATAAATATATATATGTATTTATTTATTGGTCATGGTCCATGAAAAAGTCTATGTTATCCCAAAAAGGGCATATACGAAAGCTATTGATCAGGCTTGATGTCACAACCAGACTAAGACAAGGAAACTCACCCTGGCCTCATAGATATCCATATCCATCTCCATTAATATAGACGAGAAACATCCAGGCTTGTTTCACTGTTCACTGTTCACTGTGCACTTTCTTTGGATTAAAATTCTTCTTATTCTTATGATGCTTCATGAATTTCAGAGAAGTCATCACGGACCGATCGATCTACAGTGAATTTAATTTGTGCGATCCTACTGGTATTCAACGATGAACGATAGTGTACAACATCAGTTGGTTGGATATTGAGTTGAAGAACTCAAAATGTTGAAGGAGACACGCCAACAATAACACATATTTTGACTCGGGCTCTCTTCGATCATTTACCTCTCACTTCCTTTGTAATTAGAGTAGAGATGTTATGAGTAGTTCTTGCCATTAAGATTATTTTAGTATTTACAAAAATTTATGTTCGATCTGTTAGACGCTCCGACGTCTATTTTTTCTATAAGAAAAAGAAGATCCCTTTTCTTTTTAAACAAAAAAAGACGTAAGTAGTGAGTTTAACGCCAAAAGTATCGCATGTACATTGTATCGTAGCAAGGAAAAGATGCAAGGGGCTCTACATTTTTTTTCCTTAAGAAATACAATCCATTATTTAGACATTTACGTGCTTACCGATAGTTGTTTGTAATTAGTTTGATAATGTTTTATAGACTAAACAAAAAACGTAAACTTAAGTTTAGAGAAATAAATGATTTATTATTATTATTATTTTTTTTATATTTTCATATATTTTTTTTTATAGTCCAGGGACTAAAACAGGTTGATCAGTCAAGTTTTGCGCAAAAACTCACATGAACAAATTTATTTACACATAGACGGAGTGTATAAATGCAGGGTACGTCATTCATACGCTGATTTATTTATTCTTTTTCCAACAAACTCGCGTATCACTTTAAAGTTGATGAAATAACAGTTAAAGTTAACTCATACGTTATAAAGAGTTGCACTTGGCCTCTTCAAGAGGATCACTGGTATTCTTATGAAGCAACACATTTATTTATTTATTTTTTATAGCTTTTTCTTTCAAGTGTTACTCCTTATAAACTGTACCACTGCTATTCTCTTTTAAGAGTGACACTTGACATCTTCTAGGTACCGCAACTCTTCTGAATTAGCACTTTTTTCTTTTATATATATATTTTTAATTTTATTTTGTATTTAGTGATACTCTTTTAAAAGTGACGATCTATTCTAAAGTATTAGTTCTCCTATTGTGAACTATCACTTTTATTTTATTTTTCTTTTTAGTGCTACTTCTAAAGACTAACCGTGCTATTCTTAAAAGTTGCACTTTATCTCTTCTAGAGTATAACTACTACTCTTCTGAATTAGCATTTTTATTTCTTTTTCTTAAAGAATTTTTAAAAAAAAGTTATTTTTCAGAAAATTTAAAAAATATATATATTTGAATTGTTTTCTTAATCCCTGATACTTGAAAATAGTATTTATGATAATCGAGAATAGTACAACTTGTAGTGGTATCACTTTACTTTTGTTTAAGTATTATTTTTTAAAATGGAAAAAAGGCGTGTTATTTGTATCACATGAAAAGTTTTCGGATAAATAAGACAATAACATATACATATATATATATATTTGTTAAGTACGAAATTAGTCTGATGAAGTTTAGTTTAAGATGCCAACTTGAATTGATATTCAGTGACAAATCTTCGACCATTTTGGCCCCAGTGCAACAATTAATTAGTATCTTCAAGTCAAGAAAAAGAAAAAAGGGCAACATCTAGTAATGGATTAATTAATATTTCAAACAATTCTATGCATGCAATGCGCAAACTGGCCGGCCGGGTTAATGGCTTGCCCAAACTTGAAGGTCTATGTGAGGACGTACAACACAGATGGTCCAGTTAAGAATTGATGATCTTAAAGAGAAAGGGCTATTTTGAACCACATGATCATGATCATATCCATCAATCTGGTGATCATTTTCAGGAGAGAAATTCAAGGGAACTAATTAAAAGCTCCATAAGAACATGGTGGAAGACAGAGGCATGTGGGAACTGGGATCAATCCAAAGTTTGAGATCCATCGGGTCATTCATCTATATGTTCCTTTTAAGAAGAGTGGAAATTAAGGTTTTCATTATTATTATTATTATTATTATTATTTGGTTTTGTTTTTTATTTCTATAATAAATTTAATATGTGTTATGATATTTTTTATTATATATAATCCAACTTTTTATTATTTCATTACACATTTTCAAAATTTTAATATATTAAAATTTTCTTTTTTCTCAAATTATGTTTTCAAAAAATTATGTTAAAACGAAAAGAGTGTTTCTATTGGCTTGAGTATAATGTATGAAAATGCACTCAAGGGCTTTTGGTGTTACTTGCCATGGCTTTTTATATGATTATATCCCATTTTGACATCATCACTACCTTTTGTATGTATAAGTACCTCGTAATCCTTTGATAGCCTTGATTAGGACATTTTACAGGAAGCCATTCTATAATCTTCAAATTTATGGCCTGTTTAATAGCCTTGAATTTTGGTTTGAAAACGGATAAAATAATTTTATAACGTAAAAAGTGTATTGGAAATATAAAAATGTATAGATAAATAGTAAAAATTTGTATTGTAAATGATGAAAACTGATTATAATATATTAAATTTATTGTTGAAACCAAAATCAAAACTTAAAAAACATGCCCTTAATGTACTACAAGTAGTATATATCGGTGCATGCGCTCTGAATCTGCAGGCATCAGTTGCCGTGAGATGATGAGTTTAATTTGCTTGATGACCATGGATTATCTATATGATGATATAAATAGGGGATGAGAAGAAATTCAAGAGTTCAAATTCATTTGGTGGTAGTCATTTTTCATCGGACGGCTATAGGCTTTTATACTCTAAATTACAGGCCTTTTACCTGTGGAGAAACCAATAGTTGCGTCATTTACCTATATCAGTCAGTTGCAACAACTCGCAATGGAAACCTTTTCACAGTCTATGGCAAAGAAACCAATGGATGCGTCATTTACTTAGAGATATCAAAACCAAATATTGGTTAGTTGGTGAACATCCTCCTCCATCTGAGCGCTGTACTTCTCTTTCATTCAAAATCTTCACGATTTTTCGACTTCCACTCAAGTGATACGTATTGCAAAATTTATGCTTGCAATGAAAGTGGATCAACATAAAAACTCCTGCAACTCAGTTACACGCAATATCACAAAGAAAATTGGGGGGGGTGGGGGTTGGAGCGTTGGAGAAGGGGAGCATCTACTTTAACTCATATATACAAAAATATACAAATTTTATGAAAAAATATATATATTTTATAATAATTAAATGAGTGGACACCACATATAGCATGGTAATAAATTAACTAGTATATTGTTATGAGAGATCACTATTCCACATGGAATGATATAACTCCCATGTGGTATATACGGAGTATATAACATGTCGTTTACAAACCCCTTAAATTAGTTTTGAGAAAAGTTGGATTCCAAGTCATAATACATATATATTACATATATATTTACTTCCATCATGTATCTTGAGATAAATCTACATGTTGGGTCCATAGGCCAAGGTAGCCCGAGCGATTGCTTAGGACCCAATTAAAATGACAGTGTTTTTTGCTATTAAAATTTCATATTAAGGCTCACATTTATTTAATTTAAAATGGGTTAATGCAAGAGTGAGTTTTTCTTTTTTAATCTTTTTAAGCTCAAAATCTACATTTAATGTCCATATTTACTTTTTCTTTAAAAATGTTGATGCAAGAGTGGATTTGTTTTTCTTTCTCCAGGAATGCCCAAATTTATTTTTGTTTTAAGGAGGTTGCTGCAAGAGTGAGATTTTTTTGTTTTTGTTTTTTCGCAGCTCAAGGCCCATTATAAAAAATTATTAATTTTCCAATAAAATTTACTAATAACTTCTTACATTATAATTTTTTTGGCCTTTTTCTTTATTATTTTGCCTCAAACCTACTCTCTTTTTTCTCTTAGACATTTGCATACAAATTAAGGAAGTGTGAAAAATTATTCTTTTACCTCTATTTATATTCCCTTGATTAACAACAAACTTAATGAGAAGTTGTGTAATTTATGTATATTTGAAAAGAGAATTTAATTAATAGATCAACTAAATTAAGGGGTAAAATAGAGAATGTTTTAACCTTTTGCATTAAAGTTTGAAAATGGACACTCTTTTGAGAACAAAATTTTTTCTTAAGGGGACACTCTTTAAAGAACAAAGGAAATATACACTAAGCTTCAGGGCCGGACAGATGCTTTCAGTTATCACCAAATGCTTATTACAACAAGATCTAGGCAACTCTCCAACTCAGAGCAGATTGAGAACCAGTCAATAATGTCATATATATGCACTTCTGAAAGATGCAGAGACATCACATATACTAAATAAAAATGATAAATTTGCCTTAACTGCATGGAGCTTAAAAATAGGTTAATTTCCAGAAGATATAGTAATGGGATATGCATGGAAGATAATTAATATTCATTCTCACAGAAGCATGATTGAAGTTAATCCAAATTTGAAACGACACTAGTCTTTCAGTGGGACAGATAGAGTACACAATTTCACAACCACCTAGTCGGCTTCAAACCAAGAGTTAATGGTCCCAATCCTGGAATAAGGAAGAGGGTTACATGCTGCTGGTAATATAAATATTATTATAAAAAATAAGGATCAGAAATGATCAGGAAAATTTCAAAAAATTAAATTGAAAAATAAGCCGTAGCTGGTAAGTGAAAATATAGTTTGTTTGTGAGATCGATCAATTATATAAGATCGGATGAATGAGAAGAAATGAACGTGATGCAGGCGGCGGCACTACACATATTAATGACCTACACAGATCGATCATCACTACACTACCTGACACATCAAACAACAGTACTAGACAAAGACAGGGAACTTAGACCCCATCCCTCAACCAATCATACCATAGCACATTAGGCAATTCTAGTACCTCCGACCTTCCTTTCATTCTGCATTCCGCGTAACGTACTCCCACCGTCTCCTGGTTTTAGAATTATAAGCACGACTCTTTTAGTGGGTCGAAAGGACATCTCATGTGGTAGTTTTCAAAATGATGTCTTGCTTCATGACGGAATCCGTTATTTCATTAATAATCAATGAGGAATTAATGCTTATATACAACTCAATCTCTATATCTATCTGCAGCCAGTCTCTAACTCTAAGAATGATCATCAATTTCAACTACTGAATTAAATAAGGACAACATGGTCTATAGGAATTAGAACCACATGCACTTTTTGTGTGACTTTTGAAAGCTCAATGAGAGCATGACCAAAGGACAAAGCCATGTGAACTGTACTGGAGGACTTGGCATTACATAAGTTTCCCTCTACTGAAGAAATTTACTACAGTTGATTGATATTGATATTTCAAGAAATCTCCAGAACCATATAAAGTCTGCATGTGGAGATTTTCTCTGTGTGCGCGTTTTTTTTTTTTGGCAGCACCAGATAATTAATATGCTAACCTAGAATCCTAGATCAAATAAGTTACAAGAATGATATATAACGTTTGAAACTTTATATTCGATCAACAGAAGTAATGATTAATCATGCAATATTATCTTAAGCTTTTCAAGTAAAACATATCTGAAAATGCACTGTTTTTTACTTTCATCGGCTCTTGATCGAGAACCATCTGAAACGCTTAAGACATTCATCCCTTATATCGTTGTATTTAGTAGATAAGACAGCAGATTTCAAAACTATTTCTTCAAATCCAATTAAGGGTATATACCTATGCATTTGTTTCTGTTTTGTCTAGAAGATATAAACAAGATATAAACAGTTATACTCTTACGGCCACACTAAGTTTTGAAAACTTCATAAAAAACATATGTTTTTTTTAATGGCACAAACAGAGTATTAAAAATGTAAAAAATGGGCCTCTTATGAAGGATAGGACTAGCTACAGGCCATACAACTCCATATCTCTTTTCCAACTTCTTGAGAAAGTGCTGCAACTAGAGTTCCACTACTACAAAATGGACTTTCTACAGCGGTGCTTTAACGGCAGAAAGACCAAAACCGCCATTAAAAAGAAAGTACGGACTTTCTACGGCGGTTCTATATAAAACCGCCGTAGAAAGGGCATTTCTACGGCGGTTAGAAATAAACCGCCGTAGAAAGGGACTTTCTACGGCGGTTAAAAAAACCGCTGTAAAAAGGGGACTTTCTACGGCAGTTAGAAATAAAACCGCCGTAGAAAGTCCCCTTTTTACGACGGTTTTTGAAAACCGCCGTAGAAAGTCCCATTTTTACGGCGCTTTTTGAAAACCGCCGTAGAAAGTCCCTACTTTCTACGGCGGTTTTTGAGGGACTTCAAAAACCGCTGTAGAAAGTAGGGACTTTCTACGGCGGTTTTATTTCTAACCGCCGTAGAAAGTCCCCTTTCTACGGCGGTTTTTGAAAACCGCCATATAATTAATAAATATGATGAATTTTTCTATAAAAATTGATAAATAGTAAAATACATATTTATTATTAAATTTAAAAAAATTTGGGGGTTAATTTACAAAAATAGAAAAACTAGAAATTAATAGGAATAGAGGAACGGGCGAGAATTCACAATTACGGGCTTTCTACGGCGGATTTATTAAAACCGCCGTAGAAATGGACTTTCTACGGCGGTTGTAATTAAAACCGCCATAGAAGTAACTTTCTATGGCGGTTGTAATTAAAACCGCCATAGAAAAATTAAAACCGCCATAGAAAGACTTTCTATGGCGGTTTTAATTACAACCGCCGTAGAAAGTTACTTCTATGGCGGTTTTAATAAAAACCGCCATAGAAACTTGATTTTGTTTGAATTTTAAGGGTTTCCCTTTGTTTCCATCTCCAGCCAGCCGCGGCTTCCCCCTGTTTCCATCTCCAGCAAACCGAAGCATTCTCTCGTTGCCGACGCCGATCCTCTTTCCATTGGTTTTTTCTCTTGTCTTCCCCCGAAGTCGTTCTTTCGGTAGCGTTGATAACAAGATCCGCTATCACCCAACTCCGGATATGGTTTCTTAATCGGCCATCACCCACCACTTGGAGTTAATCCCCCATCATAATTTCACCACAATCGGTCCTTGTTGTGGGCTTCAAATCATAAAAAAGGTAATATAGAATAGTTTCAACTTTATTTAAGCTTTACAATTTTTATTGTTACTTGATTATTGTGATTGGCCTAGGGTTTATTATTAGTGTTAAATTCGGGTTTGGTGAGATGATGAATGATTACATTCGGGTTTGATTAGTGTTCTGTCGGTGATTATTGTATTGTTCTTACTGTTAATGATTAAATTAATTAGAATTTGATGGATGCACGCAAAAATTTTGTGAAGTTTGGTGGTTGTTCGGTTTATTAGCATGGAAGTTTTTGATATATATATTTTGAATAAAGTTGAAATGTATATATATATATATATATATATATATATATCAAAACCTTTCTAAGGCTGTTCCAGCTGTTTTTGATATATATTTTTTGAATGTAGAGAAAAAAATGAAAAATAAAATTTTTTTTTTTACAAATTTGGTACTTTCTAAGGCGGTTATCTTCAAAACCGCCGTAGAAAGTTAACTTTCTACGGCGGTTCGCTTAGGAACCGCAGTAGAAAGTTGGCTTTCTACGGCGGTTCCTAAGCGAACCGCCGTAGAAAGTTAACTTTCTACGGCGGTTTTGTTCCTAAGCGAACCACCGTAGAAAGTTCGGACTTTCTACGGCGGTTTAGAAAGTCCGTAAACTTTCTACGGCTACCGGATAGATGGCGGTTCAAAAATGTCAAAAACTGCCGTTAAAAGCCTTAAAAAACCGCCATTAAAAGTCATTTTTGTAGTAGTCCCAATATTGTCTCATCCAGTACTGTAATGATACGTCTACCAAATATGAACTGCTGATAAACAAACCACTCATTTGGTAGGCCCATCTCCCTGTCCTTTTTATTCCTCAGTACTCTTTGTTTCAAGTTCTTACCTGCCTTCGACACAAAAAAAAAAAAAAAAAAAAAGGTTGGCTGGCTCTCTTCTTTTGTTTTGATTCAACGCAACATTCAATAGAAACCGATCTACTGAAAAAAAAAAAAAAAAAATTTCTCAAATAATTTGTTACCTATGAGCAAAGGTTCCAGATTTTTCTACTCAGACAAAGACAAGCTTATCCTCATAGTCTATAAATGCAACTCCGGCAAAACTCAATTAAACAGTGAAGATTTCTGCTCTTCTGATCTCATTAGAACTCACACAATAACTTAAGCTTGATCAGTTGTTAAGATTTAGCAGACATGGTACACTCCTTTTTCGACGTTTCAAATTTATCTATACCCATTCAAGCTATGTTATATTGTGTACACTTGAAAATTGATTTCTTTGATCAAAATTCTCATGTCTCAACTGCAGGATGTAAGGAACAGTTCTGACATCTGGGAAGGCTACGTAGATTGGCGAAACAGACCTGCCTTGAGAAGCCGCCATGGGGGAAAGCTTGCTGCATTCTTTGTTCTAGGTTAGTAGAATAGATATATCTCAGGCCACATTTTGCATAGTTACTCCTCCGTCCCATACAAGAGTCGTGTTTCTGATATTGTAAATAGAATTAGAAACGTGATTCTTTTAGTTGTACGGAGGAGTACTATATTGATGAGATTATTTATACACTTTTTTATTTCGTGTTGAAATTATTAATTAAGCAGAATCACAACAAAGACTTACTTTTGATCTCTGATTGTAATTTTAGTTGTGGAGGTAATGGAGAACCTCACATACCTGGCAACAGCAAGCAACCTAGTGCTTTATCTGTCAAAATTCATGCATTTTTCTCCATCTAGTTCAGCCAACATTGTGACTAACTTCATGGGCACTGCATTTCTCCTTGCTCTCCTTGGAGGCTTCTTATGTGATGCCTTTTTCACCACATATAGCATCTTTCTCATAAGTGCCGCGGTTGAGTTTCTGGTAAGGAGTTGAAATATGCTTAGCTTCCTTACTTCTTCTACTTCACTCATGCATCACAACAATATTTGTTTTCATTCTCTGAAATACATTATACTTTAATCAATAAAGGATTCAAAACTATCATGCATGTCACAATATTGCATGTCATGATGAAGCATATACAACACTAAAATGTTCATTAAACTTGAAGAAATTAAGTATTAGCTCAATATTATGATTACCATCTTGTCTTTCTGCAAGAATGAGGACATTAAGTAGATGATTACCATATTGTCGTTCGGAAGAGTCATGTTTTCGAAAACTATGCAAAATACTCTCTCTGTCTCAATGGAAGAGTTATGTTTTAAGTTGTATCTTGCTATTCATAAACAGTTATACCTTGTGACTCATCCGTTGGGGTGGAGGAAGTAATACAGTATCACTGAGGAATAAGACCTTATATATATATGTACATATATATAGTCATAATTTCACTATATAAGTGAAATTGTTGGAGCAGGGCCTGCTAATTCTTACAGTGCAAGCTCAGATGCCTTCACTGGAACCATCAGTTTGCACATCAGCTAATAGAGACATGACTTCTTGCAAACAAGTGCATAGTGGGAAAGAAGCTATGTTATTTGCAGGCCTTTATTTGGCTGCCTTAGGGGTTGGAGGGATTAAAAGTTCCCTCCCTCCCCATGGTGCAGAGCAGTTTGATGAGTATACCTCACTTGGAAGGAAGCAGAGATCAACATTCTTCAATTATTATGTATTTTCCCTTGCTTGTGGAGCCTTGATCGCGGTCACTTTGATGGTGTGGATTGAGGACAATAAAGGCTGGGTGTGGGGTCTTGGCATCTCATCTGCAACAATACTAATGACAATTCCAATCTTTCTGTTTGGTTCTTTCACTTATAGAATTAAGGTTCCCACTGGAAGCCCAATTACCACAATCTTCAAGGTTTGGCTTTAGTCTCTAAACTCTTTACTCTTTATCTGTTCTCTAATAAGTGTCGTTCAAGAGAAATTCACAGAAATGAAGAGTCACCTTTTGTGACAACGAAGAAAGATCATAAATAGTGCTAGTTATGGGAAATATAACACATGAGGAATAACCTTGGAACTTTCAGTACTTTTTCATATTGAAATTTATAAAATAAAAATGATCTGAGAATGAAAAAATGAAGCCTAAACAAGGAAGCGTGCCGTAGCCAATGCCAAACAAGGAAGATTACCTCAATATATAATTGGTTAATTTTTTGACCAGGTTTTGGCTGGAGCAGTTTACAATCCTCATACTTCTAGGAATTGCAAGGCCATCACAAGAAAGAACGCAATCACATCCCAAACAACAGAAATCAGTAGCGAAGATGAAGAAAATGTCAATGCTGGGGAGCAACGCGCAGACCATCAAAAGAACTAAAGTTCCTGAATGGAGCTGCAATTGACAACCCTGTCCATCCACAGCTTGAATGCACCATTAAAGAAGTAGAAGAAGTAAAGGTTGTGCTCAAGACCCTTCCAGTCTTTGCATCCACCATAATGCTCAACTGCTGTCTTGCTCAGCTTTCCACCTTTTCAGTCCAACAAGCAGCAACTATGAACACGAAGATCGGTTCTTTTAGAGTCCCACCCGCTTCCCTCCCGGTGTTCCCAGTCATTTTCATCATGATTCTTGCACCAATCTACAACCACATAATCATCCCATTCGCAAGGAAGGTGACTAACACCGAAATGGGGATCACGCACCTACAGCGGATTGGAACCGGCCTAGTTTTCTCCATTGTAGCCATGGCTGTTGCTGCAATTGTGGAAACGAAGCGAAAGAAGGTGGCGATGCAATCAGGAATGATTGAATCAACCAAACCTCTTCCCATCACATTCCTTTGGGTGGCCTTACAGTACTTGTTTTTAGGATCTGCCGATCTTTTCAGCCTGGCTGGGATGATGGATTTCTTTTTCACAGAAGCTCCATTGAGCATGAGGTCATTGGCAACAGCTTTATCTTGGGCATCACTTTCCATGGGGTATTATTTTAGTTCAGTGCTTGTGTCAATCCTCAACCAGGTTACAAGGACTTTCTGCCATGAACCATGGCTTTATGGGAGAAACCTGAACCACTACCATCTTGAAAGATTTTACTGGCTAATGTGCATACTAAGTGGGCTGAACTTCCTGCATTTTCTCTTTTGGGCCAGCCGTTACCTGTACAGATCAACTGCATCGGACAGGCAGCCGGAGATTCAAATGGAAATAAACTCAACCGAAGATAATCACCGGAATCATGAACTATGTTCGCCGTGAATGGTCTGTGAAAGAGAAGCAGCCTTCCCTTGTTTATGGTTGCATCAGAAGCAGCTTAGTTCATAAACCATATTTATGTTGGGATGAAGTTTCTATTGAGCGGCAAGCGTACTCATGCATTACAATTACCTTATGTAGCATTACTTCCTAGTTTGAGTCCGTTATCTATTGATATTTGATAATAGGTCTTTCGGTTAGTAGCAACTTATATAAAAGCTACCCGGCACTCGATATTGTATCCAATTCATTATTCATATTATTATAATGTTATAGCATATTAGTTTTATGAGGTACATTGTTAGTCTCCTATATATGGTAGTTAAAAATAATTCTCTTCGTAACTTGCCAATTTGACTCACTGTTCAATCTTATCAATATTGTTGCACAAGCTTGATTAGTATTCTGAGCATTTCTTTCTGAGCAATATGTAATTACAGAATGAAGAATATATGCAAGAAAATATCTTCTCGATCCATTCTAACCAATTCAGGATAGGGAAAAGAAAGAAAAAACAGAGGAAGATCGAGTTAAAAGAACAAATTATAGAAAGAAAAAGAAAACAGCACTAACACAATCATAAAACCCAACGCTACTTAATCTTCCCTAACTGCTCATAAAAAATAGGTACCAAGGAATAACAAGGAAATTTAGCCCAACAATATACACTCTTCAAACATATTTTTAACGGCAGGATTCATCAGGGGGTTTCACATTGGCCTAATCGATCCTATGAAAGTCCGTATTCGTTTCGAACATGATGACGATTATAATCGATGTCTCTTGAAGGGGGTTTGGAACTTCCATCCTTATGTTGTGCGAATCACGAATTTGACGCCCGATTTTAATCTGAAGGCGGAATCCTCCATGGTTCCAGTTTGGGTAAGCCTTCTACAATTAGCTTTCCAAATGTATGATGAATGGTCATTAATGTTGATAGGAAACATGTTTGAGCGGGCTCTCAAGGTCGATTTTGCTTCTGCCAACTTATCCCGCCTATTAGTTCCGAGGATTTGCATGGAGATAGATCTGCTCAGACGTTTGCTGGATTCTATATACTTGGAGACTAGAGGAAGAGGTTTCCTCCAAGGTCAGGATTTTGATAAGATGCCGCAATATGGGGCACATCTATTTTGAAACACATGGTTGAAGCATCAACTGCTAATCAATGAATATTTCATTGGGAAACTTGATCACCAAATTGATGAAAGTTAATGGGATTGAACCAATATCTCCACATGTCACCGGTGATCACTATGATAACACTTTCTTCTGGTATAGTATTGGGTACTCAAGAATGGAACTTGGGGTAGATGAACTAAAGTGATCGAGGTCGATAAAAGAATGATGAAGAAAAACGCTACAAGTATGGAGGATAAAGAATCATACAACATGTTCAACTTATGGATGAGATAGGATGTTTAATCACGGCAGTTGGATGACAAGCAAATGAACAAGGGCGAATGTGAAATACAATCAAGGATTTAGAAATGGAGCTTTGATCAAGAAGGAAGAACGATCATGAAGCTGGTCTGAGTATTCACAGGCATATTTTTATTATGCACGTGCACATTTTCCTATAAAAAATCTAAAATACCTTTGGATATTTAAAAATAACATTTCTTGCAATCTTCTCTCTCAAGCTACTCTCGTGTAGCTGTTCTATTTGAAGAAAAAAGGAAGCAAAAAAATCGGTCAAAATGGATAAAAATTCATACAAATCAAAATCCCGTCCATACTGGGTGGGATTTTTGATCAAAATCTTGCCCAGCTTGGTCAAAATTTCACCAATGCTGGCGTGATTTGCTGGGTGGGATTTTGCCACGGGGGATTTGGTCAAAATCCCGCCCAGCTTGGGCGGGATTTTGTCATTTATATTGAGATGTGCCTGCAAATAACAATTCCGTTTGGTCAACATTGTTTATACGTAAAGGGTAAAATAGACTATTCACAGAAAAATGTGCCTGTAAATAGTAAAAAAGTGCCTGTAAATAGTATGCCCCTTTAGAAATGAAGTTGAAGAAATGCAAGAAAATGAGGATGAACACTTGATTGAAGAATAGAATGAAAAAACTGAAGAGCTTAGAGATAAAGACATTGAGACTGCATCCTCTTAGTTGCTGGGCGGGATTTTGTCATTTATATTGAGATGTGCCTGCAAATAACAATTCCGCTTGGTCAACATTGTTTATACGTAAAGGGTAAAATAGACTATTCACAAAAAAATATGCCTGTGAATAGTAAAAAAGTGCCTGTAAATAGTATGCCCCTTTAGAAATGAAGTTGAAGAAATGCAAGGAAATGAGGATGAACACTTGATTGAAGAAGAGAATGAAAAAACTGAAGAGCTTAGAGATAAAGACATTGAGACTGCATCCTCTTAGTTTTGCTTCTGGTTTTGATAGATCTTTTGCCTTGCACCAGTCTTTAATTAATTAGACCGGACCGGGCGGTCAGACTGGGTTAACTAGGAACAGGCCACATGTCCGGTCCGATTTGGTTAGAAAAATGGTAATTGGTTAAAACCCAGTTAAACTGGTAAAAATCAGGGTTTGACCAAAAATCGGTGAACCGGTCATGAATCCAGTTTGTTAAACATTGCCTTGCATGGCTTTGTATGATTTCTTCTTTATTTTTTAATATTTATTTCGTACTATTGTATTTTATGCTTTTGGATCATTATGCTTCGTGCTTACTTGTTGACTAGATGCTTTAAAAAAAACTATTAATAATTAGGATCGCCAAACCCGCCAGCCACTTAATCGACTGTTCTTACCTAAAAAAAAAAAAAAAAAAAAAAAAGAAAAACAAAAAAACTTGGTGGAGTGAACCACTATAATTCCTTTCCTTAATTTCCTTTACAAATTGTTTTGACAAACTACTTCTCACACTACACTTGCTTCGATTATGTTTTCAAATATTTTCAAAAGAAATTAATTGGTCCACAACCAAATTCACCCCCTTCCCCTCTTAAATTGCTAATATGGATTTCATGTTTCCTATTTCTTGGAAAATTGGTTCTCCCGATAATTTATAAATAGTGGAGATGCTCAACCTTTTTATTCAGATAGAATAGAGTTCATATGAGAATAATACAAGAGTATTGAGAATTTAGATGTGAGTTGTTTGACCTTCGGGTTTGGGTGATATTTCGTGAGAATTTGTAATTGTTCATTAGTGAAATTGCATGATCATTGTAGAATTTTTCTTCTTTTCAATTTAGCTAAGAGTACCTCAGATTAAAAGAGACTTTCAAAAAATCAATATAGTTAGGCGCTCAATGTAGATTGTAAAGTGTTTTCAATTAAAACATTAGATTCTTAGTTTATTGGTGAATTTAAAAAAGTGATGTAAATAAATACGTTAAATTAATCTCCGACTTAACTGATTTTGGTATTCTGTAACGGGATCCGATCTCGGATCCTTATCACTTGGGAAAGTTTACAAATTGAATTTTCAGCCCGAAAATTGTAACAAAGGCTCAAAAAAAAAAAAAAAGGAAGGGAAAAGTGATCCATCTGAAACTTGTACTTACTCAACAGCATTCCAAAATTGTTTTTGACCCAATTTGTAGGAATCACTAGAACAGGCAAATCACAACAGAGAACTAGAAACCCCATCAGATTGACACCTAGATTGAGAGAACTCTACAAAGCGTACCAAAGAACTTATATGGTTAAAAAAAAAAAAAAAAAAGAACTTATATGCTTACCTCATGGTACGTTAGAATTGACTTATATGCTTACCTCATGGGTGATGTCATCTAAGCTTACCATGTTGTACCTGTGGTTATAAAAGACTGTCTGTTAACCGTTTTCGAAACAAAAAAAAAAAACAGACATTTGCTTTTAGAAAATAGTTTTATAATGTAAAAAGTGTATTAGAAATATAAGAAGATATAACTGAATAGTAAAAAGTTATATTGAAAATGATAAAAAATGATTATAATATATTAAATTTATTATTGAAACCAACTTGATATAATATATTATATAATATATAATATAATATACGAAAAGAACATACTATCATTCGAAAAAACAACTTGATGAAATGTGATTTGTGAGTTTCTTTAACACTTAGTTCTTTATGAACTATCAAACATATGAAAACTTTTTTTCTTTTTTGGTGTGTGGTAGTTAAAAAGTCATAAAATAATTTTGGCAAATTGTTTTGTGATGTTTATGTATTTATGTTTCCAACATTACATATTCGTGAGTCTGATATCATTTATATATATCAATTAAGGTTTCATTTGTCTATTTGTTAGTGGGTCGAAATCTTCATACTTTTCTCTAAACAACGAAACAACTCTTGAAACCATTGTTTTTAGAACAAATGTGCATTTTTGCCCTTAACATTTTTAGCTACGTGCAATTTTGCTCTTATAATTTTTTTTAGCTCAAAAATACCCTCCGCGTTTATAATTTGGTATAATTATGCCTTTCTCGTCGAACTCACTTGACACGTAGGATCAAAATTTGCCTACATCAGCAGTCCGGGAAGAAGTTTATAAACAAACCACCGCCACCATCATGTTCTTCCCCGCTTTAGCTATTTTCATTACCATCTCTCCCGACTACCGGGTTAAAACACCATTGCTCTACTGCTTTCGTATTGATGGTGCCACCGTAGTCCCCCCAATCTCATCCAATGGTATTGATTGGTTGATTCAATTGAAGAAGTTACTGGATTTTGTTTTACTGGTTCATTAAATCCACAATCAATACACACACCCAGGAAGACTCGAGAGAACTCCCAGTCTGAGGAGTGCAACATTAATCACCCACAATCAATTTATCCTTTCATATATAATTCGTGTCTCCTATCTTCCTCCCAATTACCGATTCAACATGTAACGCTCTAAGGCCCATTTTTTTTTTTTTCCGACTAAGTCTCGTCTGGCGTCCTTTTTGATTCAGTGGAAGTCTAGAGGGATGTCCCGGACACGGTGTCGGTTCTTGTTTCTTGCTCTTTCTTATGCTCTTGGATTTATTGATGCAAGTTCTGGAATGCCGATCGAACTGATTTACCCATGAGCTATTAACCCTTCCGACCTAGATTCTTTGCTTCAAAATTGGATTTGTTTGGATTTCGGTTATGATGTCACCCTAATTTTCGTGTAGCGTCATTAGAATTTATCCAATTTTGTTGTATGAGAATTTTGATAAGAAGGGAAAGTTGGAGGTGCACCAGAACAAGTAGGGAGAGCAGGTGAATGGGAGGGGGGGGGGGGGGGGGGGGGGTGGGGGATAAAAGCCTAAAATTGAGGAAAGAAAAATGATGGTAGTTGTGGTCGTATATAGGGGTGATATCGAGCCGAGCCGAGCCCGAACTTCAATGTGTTCGAGCTCGGCTCGGCTAAATATTACTAAGCTCGAGCTCGATTCGAGCCCAAAACTTAAGCTCGAGCTCGAGCTCGGCTAATTATTCAAAACTCGAACTCGGCTCGAGCTCGGCTCGAGTAGAGAATCAAATGGCTCGAGCTCAAAATTTAACTTCAAACTCAAGCTCGTTTCAAAGCTTAGCTCGGCTTAATTTTCCTAAGCTCAAGCCCAAGCTCAAGTTTGATTGTGTAGGAAGGGAGCAGCCTGCCTTCCCCTTTTTATAAGCATTGAACATACACAACAACTCACAAAATCTCGATGTGGGACAAACAAAGTTGGCAGCGCGCCACTTTCCTATATATTTAATATGTTCAGACTTATATAACAAAACATGTGGCTGGCTGAGTGGTTGGTGTTCAACTTCCATATACAACCCACATGGGTTCGAATCCCATTACCCTCATATTTGGAAGTCTTTTTTTAATATGCTCAAATTTATATCTTTCATTTAATTTCCTTTCTAATTTTTCTTTAAGTCATTGTTTCATTTTATTCTTTTTATACTTATTTATATACAATAAAAAAATATAATTATGACATCTTTTTTAACATATGTTCAATATCTATAACGAGCTTCTTATCGAGCCGAGCTGTTCACGAACGTAATCGAGCCGAGCTCCTTTCTGTTCATTTATTGTTCGTTTATTAATCGAGCCTAAAATTTTGTTCGTGTTCGTTTATTAATAAATAAACGATCTCGAACCGAGCTTTTAACGAGCCGATCCCGAGCTTGTTCGTGAACGTTCGTGTTCGTTCTCAGCCCTAGTCGTATACATGACATGCACAAAGTGTACTATTTCTACAGAATTCAAACTGAACATTATTCTCTTTAATACCTGTTTAAGAGTTTCCTACACCACTAAATTGGAGCCGCCAAGAAAATTACAGCAGTCAATGAAGTGACAGATCCTGCAGTGGGACCGCCTTTACATGTGGTGCGGAAGACAGAAGAGAATGTAAAGGAATATATATATCCTATTTTGATTTATTTAAAGGCAGCTTTGAATTCTTCATTTTGCAGGACATTTTGGATTGATTGAATTCCCCTTTACAATTATCAACCCATATTTCTTGCCCTGAGGATGCTCATTTTTAAATAACATCTGTCCAGCATGCAAGGTTACGTTGTTAAGGCCAAGGTAGGTATTTATCAAACATATTATCTTTGTTGTTGGCATTTATCTTAGAATTTCATTTTCTTTCAGGCTTTACTATCCTAAATTTTGCCATTAAGGATATATTTATTTTCTATACATTGCACTGGCTATCTTTTGTGAGAGATTTTAGCATAATCGTCCAAATTCAAAGCTAATTGTTTGATTACTGATCTTTTCTTATTTCTCAAGAAAGTTCGAAAAAGTTATTGAGCTAGAATGAGCAGACATGGTGAAGGAAGACATCCTCTCTTTTGTGTAACATTCGTGCGACTTCTGTTCATATTTAGGATACTCAGGTTTCGTGTGTGTGTGTGTTTTCTTTTCTTTTTTTTTTAAAAAAATTTATTTATTGCTTAGGTTTAGTTTTTTTAATTAGTTTGGTGATTATTTCATTCTTATTTTTGTAAGTTAAAATTTCCGTGGGCTCAATTTAGCTAAAATAAAACGGCTGTGCTTTTGTGTTGCATTCGTGCGATTTTCGTTCAGATTAGGATCCTCGTCGTGCATGTTAACGGTGGTAAATATTTTAAGCAGAATTTTCTTTGCAAAAATTAAAATAACGGAAAATAACTACTTTGCTTCAAGTCCTTAATCTGTGCTAAATTAAGAAATGGTCCCTTTTATTCGGCTATAAAAACTCGGCTTCAGTCCTAAGGAGTCTCCCTGACAGCCTTCACCAAGCTGGAGATCGATCTCTGAAGAAAAAAAATTTGAGGTTTGTTTCTTTTAGTTTGAAAAGAAAATCAAGCAGTAGTAGAACAATTTATATATAACATCTGAAAAATGAAAACCTTGAGGTTCTTATCATATACTATAATTGGCCATCCTGATGCAATCCGGCCTAGGGTTCTTAAGGATAAATTGGAGCAGATTTATGATTGATAATTTAGTCATTTTTTTGGACTAAATTCCAGCAATTTGGAGCTTAATTTTGAGATTTTGGAGTCCCTTAAAATCCGATAGAATATCATGGTTCAAGTCCAACAAAAAAATCAATTTCAAAATCCATTCAAGTGGGAGATCATCCCTTTAATTTCAGCCCAAAAGTAGTGAATTTCTGCTTGAATTTTTATGCTAATTCTATCTTGTCCCAATGGATTAATGCAAGTGTGAAAGCTCATAAAATCAGCAGCTAATGGACGGTCAAATGGACAAAATGCTTTGAACTTTAGCAGGCTTTTCAAAAGGTTTAATACATAATTTTGGGTCATGTTCCAGCCATTAAATTCAGTCAAGAGACCACCTAAATTCTGCATTGGAGTACAGCCAATAGAAGCTAGAAAGATTGGTTCATGCGTGCACTTGAATTCAGCCAAAGGATCACATTTAAATGCTTGGAATTCCGTCCTATACATCTCAAAACAAGGATCAAATTTAGCCATGAAATGTATGTGAATTCATCTATTACAATCTTCAAAAAGAGTCAAAACTCATTCATCCCATTCAAGTGCATACAAGATATTAATTGCTAAGCTTTGAAGAGACATGCATATGCATATTGTTCGCAAGCTCAAATTCAAGGATTCAAGACTTAATTTTGATTCAAGGCTTCAAGACACATTCTAGGAGTTTTTCAAATGGAGAAATTACCTTGCTTCCCTCATTGATTTCATAGCTTTATTAGAATGTTCTTACGTTACCTATAGGCTACCATGTAATCTAGCAAGACTTCGATGAAATGAAATATTTTTGTGAGTTTTTCCAAAATTGTTAGTTTTTCATTAAACTTGATGTGACGTTCAACACTTATCGGATAATCCTTTAGTGAGTTATTCATGGCAGGCTTATACCGAGGTACTCAATATTGTACATTCGTCGGTCGCAATAACTCTAGACCAAAGTTCCGTTTGTCTATTGTTGGTGGGTCGATGTTTCACCAAAATCATCCTAGCAACGACTTAGAACGATCGGGTTTCCCTTTGTGATCAAACCCTTGCGGGTGAGATTACATTATTTGGTATTGATATGGTTTTGTCGTACCTCACCAAACACAGTAAAAACACTGCTTTTTAACCTGCAATAATATGCTAAATAAACGTAGCACAGTAAAAGACATGATCGATCCACAGGGACAATCAATCTCAATTTCTTATTCCACTTAATGTTTTGTAACTAGCTTTTGACTAGTAGTCACCTTTGTGTCTCCTAAGAGACCTTAGATTGTCACTTAATCACTAGAGCTAGTAAGAGAGAATTTAACTACTAACGTGTATCAAGTATAGATAAAGTATTCCAGTATTTTGCAATCCACCTTCATCACATGCATATAATCATAAACACTTAAGTAATCCAATTATCTTATATCGGTTAGTTATCGGTTACCGTGGGTCCCCTGCAGACATAACCCAATTTCTTCTTACTTGGGAATCCCCGTGAGTCCCTACAGACAAGGTTACTTCTCTAACCAATTTAACTAACAGAGTACCTGACAGACACCTTATTAATTAATTAGCAGCATTAAAATTAGAGAAACTCAACACTAACAATTCCTATCATCGTAAGTCAAGAAATTATTACCCAATTAACCAGTACCACACGCCCGGAGGTTTTGCTTCTCACAAGCTCTACCAGATCAAACTAAGTTGATTAGGCTCAATATAATCTTACTAATTAGACTTATAAACACTGGTTAACTTAGGAACATTGTAATCAGATTTAGTTCAATCACAAGTTTCATATATGCATGGATTATGGCTTCAATACATTACACCGGAATAATGAAATTAGCTACTCATAAAGTTGTAATTAGAATAAATAATTATAAATATTGCCATAGGAATAAAACACAAAGTAACGTTACTCTAAGATTAAAGTCGCGAATCTGGGTAACCTCCTGCTTGGCCAAGTTGTAGCGTGTGTAGTCGAGAATTCCAAACCAACGAACAAAACTTCAACATAACTTAATTGTATGAAAAGAGAATTAAAACTAAAACTAAGCTTTGCAACTGAAAGATCCGTGGAAAACAAAAGGGCAGCGTGCAAGCGTGCCTTAATAATATCTGGATTGCCTATTTATAGGACTTATATAAACCTAGTAATCTTGGAATAAAATCTATCTCCTAATCAGTTATGAAGATCTATCAATCAGATCTCTGATTGGAAAGAGAATCAATTTTGCACATGGAGTTTTTTTCAAATTGGAAACTTCTGATTTCCTTTTTATTTCGTTCTCCAATTCGGCAATTTATTCCTTCTGTGATACTTCTTCCCTACGGAATTATTATTTCAGTTTTTCTTCCTTGATCCGAATCTTGGTCCGCAAGCTTGCTTGGATTTCCTCCCTTTTCAGCCCAGAATGCGCGTGGACTTTCTATTAACTTATTCATGCTCTAAATCCTCTACTTTTTCACTTCTTCACCTCAATTGGGCTGTTCTCCAAATCTGCACAAAAACACTTAAAACCTTAGGCAAAAGCCCGTGTGAACTGCCAACAATACTCTAAAATATTCAGGATAATAATGGTGGATTAGGTATCAGAGCCAGTCCTTTCGGTTGCATATTCTCTTCTCTCTGGGTTCTTTTGAAGATTGGAAACTCAAGTATTTAGCGGGCTTGTCATGGTTGGCAAGATTCTTATCATTGGATTTTTGGGATTTAAGGGAACTTTATATTTTACATTTTTTTTAACTCCTTGTTGGAGTATATCATTTTTATTTTTTATACATTCCAAAAAAAGGAAAAAAGAAAAAAAAAAGTAGAAGAAAGAAGAAAGGTTACTTCACGGAAAAAAAGAAGAAGAAAGAGACGTGCAAAGAAAGAACACATCTTTTACAGCATGGGCACATTGTAAGGGAAGTTGAAATCTGATTCTTTTTTTTTTTTTTTTTTGTGTGGAAGTTGTAGAGTCACACTTGTGAAAATTGAAAGGTCAAGCTCAAGAACAGAAAGTCACCCAAGAGGAAGTTGAAAAGGCAGGTTCGTGGAATATGGAAGGTCACTTTACTTCACTCGTCTTTTTATTGTACCCGCCATCTTCTTAACCGTGAAACTCTGTTTGGTAAGAATTGAATTCCTCAAGGCCACAAGTCTAAGTTTGATGATTGAACTTAGACACATTATGCGTCATTTGTCTTAGTGTCGCATACTAATTTACGAAACTGATTTGTGTCATTAAAATGAAAGTTGCAAGATTATTTGCGACAAATGTGGCGTCACATTTAAAACGTCGAAGGGTATTCACAACATGTAAGTTGGGTAGCTAAAATTCGATTTAGTGTCGCAAATACTAGTTTGCGACACATTATGCGTCTTTTGTTATTGAGTAGCAAAAGGTGGTGAAGCAAATTTGTTGCGCTTTTTTTCACTTGTGCCGCAAATATATGGTACGTTTTGCATCAATAAATTAATTCTCTTAAAAGTTGCGACACATTATGCGTCATTTGTCTTAGTGACGCATACTATTTTACGACACTGATTTGTGTCATTGAAATGAAAGTTGCAAGATTATTTGCGACAAATGTGGCTTCACATTTAAAACGTCGAAGGGTATTCGTGACATGTAAAGTGTGTCGCTAAAAGTCGATTTAGTGTCGCAAATATTAATTTGTAACACATTATGCGTCTCTTGTTATTAAGTCGCAAAAGGTGGTGAAGCAAATTTATGGCGCTTTTTGTCACTTGTGCCACAAATGTATTTTACTTTTTGCATTACTAAATTAATTGTCGCTTAAAATTCGCGATACATTATGCGTCATTTGTCTTAGTGACGCATACTAATTTACGACACTGATTTGTGTCATTAAAATGAATGTTGCAAGATTATTCACGACACATGTCGCAACACATTTAAAACGTCGAATGGTATTCGCGACAAGTAAATTGTGTCGCAAACACAAATTAGAGACACAATTTTGCGACAAACTTTATCGTGTCACAAAAGGCTATGTAGCATTTGTGGCATTTTTTACTAGTTGTGCCACAAAAGATACAACACCTTTTGCATCCCTTAATTATTGTGTCATTAGTTGCAATGACGTGTTATTTGTAACACTAATTTGTGTCATTATGGTTAATGTCACATATTTATTTGCTACACATGTGGCGTCATTATTTGAAATGTCGTAATGTTATTTTGCGACACAATATCATGTATGTAAAATTTATGTCACATAATAATTTGCTACACAATTTATGTCATTAATTTTTTTGTTGCATAAATTTTGTGCAATACAAATGCGTTAATAGAATAAATAATTCACAATTTGTATATAAAAAAATAAGTTAACTAGAATATTATTCAAAATATAAAATCAAGTATTTGCTAAATGTCAAAGTGGGGATATCATAATTTAAATTCATCACTCAACATATTTAAATAAAAATTGCAAGTGTCTAAATTTATCTTCCAAGACGAGAATGCAAATTCCATAAGTCAAATTGTCACATTTTGAAGAAGATTATTTTGCCTTCCTCTTGCTCCTCTTTGGACTTTTTCCTTGTTCCTAAATAGTTTTAGCAAAAAATAATTATATTTAACACATTTGGTGAAGTGCCATTTGAATAGATGTTTGTGTTGTTCGTGTTGTTTATCTCTTTTCCCATCTACAAGATAAATATTGAGACCAAGTATCAATCAAACTTGAATATTTCATAGCTAAAGCAATTGAAAACAACAGCTAAATGAATGAATCCCACAACTACAAATTTTTGAATCTATGCTTCTTTCTTGTCCAGAAAGGGGAAAGGGAAAAAAAAAAAAAAACTTTGATTTGCGACTCTAATATTGAAATATATGATCTAAATTCAACTCTCTATAGAAGGTGTGCTGCGGATAATCAAACAACAAATATAGATATAGCTGCAAAAGTTGGAGAGGAAACCACAAAAGTTGCAGGATGAGGAAGATGACTTAGTGAACAGAGTCAATTACCATATACTAAAGGAATAAGGGTCTGTAACACAGCAGATTTCACCTGGAAAAAAAGATAACGAGTGGACAGATTCAATTAGACTAAAGTAAGCCAATCTGTAAGAATGAAAAGTTTTGAAAAGTTCTCCCTAACCTCCCTATAAGAGCTTGTCGAATATCCACATGAGAGTAGAGCAAATGTTGTCACCAAGGGAGGATTTTTAATTTTTTTATACCAAAAAGCTTGACTCTGGCAAGAGTTTCTTTCTTAAACTCAATTGCCAACCTACCATGAGTAGGTTTTGGCCAAATTTCTTCAGATAAAACACTGATAAACTAACAACAATAAAGTTTATTACACCAAGGTATTGAAATCTGAAAGAACTGCTTCCACCAATAGGCTAAAACTTTACCTTATCTTCTCACTTCTAGTATATCCCTTTCTAATCAAGCCCCTCACTCTGTTTCTGTTACAGATGGTTGCACATAGATTTCCAAGATATAAATTTTTGTTAAATATCTGCATAAAAATTTAAATGGACTTTTACATATTATATAAATAAAACTAAAAATTCAAATATACATTATATTAAATTTTATTTATAAAATTTATAGAATATATTTATCTTTTTTAATCAAAACGTGTAAGTTATAAGTTTGTTTTCTAATTTATAAAAGGAATATGTATCTATTTAACTTTTTATAATAAAAAATCACCCGTCAAAAGGAAAAAAAAAAAAGGAAAATTTATTTTCAAAAAAAAAATATATATGGAGAAAGGGAAAATTTTGTAGACGAAAAGAAGAGGTGGAATGGCCCTAGGCAATTAGGGCAGCTCCAGGAGCGTTGGAAATTGAGAGGTGGGCTCCACCTCTGCGTTTTGCGCAGAGGTGTGAACAGTGGACCTCGGCTCCCTGAGGTCCACTGTTCACAACTCTCCTTCTTTTTTTAAATTTTTTATTATTATTTTTATTTACACTTTAATCCCCAAATTTACTTTTATCTATTATTTGAACCCATTGATTAATTAAAAAACAAACTCTGTTATTATTATAAATTTAAGAGTTTAATTTATTTAGTTGTTATTTCATATGTGATTAAAATATAAATAATTATAGTCAAGTATACTTAATTATAAAGAGAATTTTAGAATTTTGCATAATATAATTATGAAATACTCATTTTGAGCTTCTCGACGCACTTATAGCATTTGTGGGAGCGTCATTCGAATGCTGTAGGCGACTTGGATTAGTAATATTAGTTTAGTAGTTTACATTTTATTTTCTAAATAATTATGTAAGTTTTTTTAGTATTATTAAATTTCGCATGTCGGGACTACTTTTAATTTAGTTTGCATTTTATCAATTTTCATTGTGATATTAATATAATTTATCGTTTAATTATTAACTAAATGAATTTATCATATTAGATGAAATTACAAAATAAAACAATTAGTTGGGTTTTTGTATAAATAACTTGAATAGTACACAAGTAATTAAATTGAATTTAAAATTATATGTATGGAGGAATCAAATAAGAATATTCTTAAAAAACTGGAAGGTAGAATTTTCTATTGGGGCAAATTTATTGTAGAAACTGGAACTTAGAGGTGGAGGTAATTGAAATAAGATGCCCTTAAAAACAACCCTCGATTTATTTCCCTCAATATTTATTTTGGCCACATATACATACGAAAATACTCAAAAAAAGAGTAAAATTCCCAAAATATAGAAAATGAATTGGGGAGACTCGTTTTCATCTGAAAACGAATCTCCCCAATTAGTTTTCTTCAAAATATTTATATAAAAAAAAAGAAAAAAAAATTTCTTTAAGAAACGAATTCCTTTCGTTTCCTTCGTTTCTTTACAGAATTTATTTTTATTTTTATTTTTTAAAAAATTTTTCAAGAAACGAAATCAGTGAATCATTTCTTAATAAAATTCTTTTTATTTTAAAAATATACTAAAAATAACACTGAATTCGTTTTCTCCTATACATTTTTAAAAATAAATATTATAAAATGTCGTAATGAATTACGGTGATTCAAAACGGACCCCCGTGATTCATTTTTCAGTTTTTATGAAAAATAGGCAAAACGTAATATAACTGAAAATTTAATTTGTAATTCAATAAAATTTTAGAAGAAGTGAGTTACGGCTTTTTTGGAAATACATAAAATCTCCGTATGAAAGAATTTGGGGAATTCATTTATCTTTGAAAATTTAGTCATGTATTTATGTTTTAAAAATAATTAATTCTGTTAAAAAATGAAACTAATAAATTCGATTATCCCAAAAAGCTATTATTTTATACCGATATTGAAGTTTCCATTTTTAATTGTTTTTAGTTTAAATGAACATGCATAGGGAATAAAGATAAATTCGCGATAATTCATACATTTTTGTGGAAATAAGTAATTTAAAATGAATTATATAAAACAAGAACTTATGTTTACATAATAAGATTACATGTTTGAATGTAGAAATTAGGCAAATTGCGATGTAATTATTTCATTTAATCTTAAGATTATTTGAAATACAAATTCAGTGAATTCGTTTTCTAGAAATCGAATTCAGTAAATTTGTTTTCAGGAAAAAACGAATTCAGTGTTATTTTTAGTATATTTTTAAAATAAAATTAATTTTATTAAGAAATGATTCACTCATTTCGTTTCTTCAAAATATTTTTTAAAAAATAAAATAAAATAATTTTTTGTAAAGAAACGAATTCATAAACGAATTGGTTTCCTTAAAGATTTTTTTTTATTTTTTATTTTTTTATAAATATTTTATAAATATTCCAGATGAAACGAATCTCCCCAATTCGTTTCCAGATGAAACGAATCTCTCCAATTCGTTTTCTATAGTTTGGGAATTTTACTTTTTTTTTTTGAGTATTTTCGTATTTATATATGGCTAAAATAAATATTATGGGGGAAAAATCCAACAACCCTCCCTTATTTCCACTACCATCGCCATCTTCTTCGCCTGCCCTTCCCGGCTTGAAATCAGAGTAGATCAGAAGTTTTTTCCACTAGCATCCTGCTTCCTTGTGAGGTCCTCATAGTCAAACCCCCTACGAAGCAGATGGCGCGAAAAGAATCCATCGGCCGACCATCCGTGTTAAAAAAGTTGCAATCTGAACTGCCGTCCCTGTTAAAAATGCAACCAGATCACTATTAAGCTGCCATCGCCGTGAAGGCCAGAACCGGGATGAAAATTTTGCAGCCCCTCCATGGTCCTGCACAGTAAAACGCCTCTGTTGTTTTTTGGCCTCCTCCTCGGTGGCTTTGTATCTGCCTTGGTGAAACATTAGGAGCCCCTTCAGCTGCCTGACTAGAGCTCCTACAAGGCAACAAAATTGGTTATTACGTCCAAAAAATGTGGAAATCAATGGATGCGTCATGGGTATTTCCAGTTCCTATGCTCTGAACATTATACTTGTTTTTTTTTTTTCAGTGTGCGATTGGGAAGAATCGAATTTTGATGCATTTAGATTAGCACCGAAATGAGTTTGCATTTGTATCGTGCAATGATTGGTTTGGAAAATTTTGTGTTGTTGGATTCCATTTTAGACACTGGGAGTTCATTTTCATGCCCTACATAGTGTTTTGTTACACATGACATACAATTAAAATGTTTTCCTTTTAGCTTTGTCATTCTTCAACGCATTTCTCCTTTTTTTCTTCAGTTTTTAGAGTTTGATGAAAGAAAGTTGAAGGATGCCATTGTTTGACCTGATCAGGAAGCTAAATGCATCACTTCTTGTTCTTTCTCGGACAAATCCTTCTATTGAAGTTTTGACATCGAATTATGGATTTCCCTTACGCTACTGTAATTTTTGTTGGCCTTCTTTTATAAGCTGTTGTCATCCTATAATAATTGGCTCAGGTCCCTTCGAAGAAATGAGGCTGAGTGATTTATCATATAATTGGCTCCTTTAATAACATTGCGTGAAAGTGGTTTTAACTAAGGAATGTTTTTGAACTCTACCCAATTTCAAGAGAGAATTTGAGATAAAACTTGCATACTCTAGAAGACAGTAGAAATGTGTTATGCATTGCATTCTTGAATTTTGTTGCTAACAACTGATGCCTCAAATTTCTGTCTGTGAGTGAGCCATTAGTTTTGATGTTGAATCCTTGAATTTTACCTCAAGCAGGTAGGAGTTGATCCAAATGGTCAGTGTGCTAACAACACCTCTCTTTTATGCTGCTTCTGAACCTGATGTATAGATGGTTAGATGCTTGCTGAAAGCTAGTGCATAAGAGCTTTTTGAGTTACCTTTATCCTCGAAGTTTAGCACCTTATTGGCTTGGTCTAGTTGTTTGTGTTTTCATTCCTTTTTGATTTGGATATTTTATCCATGTGAATTAGTCATTCATTTACATTAAACATCAAAATGTTTTTTTTCTCCCATATTAGGAACCATAAAAGAGGACTCCAGCAAAGAAAGTAGCGGAGCATCCATATTTCGATGATTTTGACAAGTCTGACCTATGAAACAACTATGACTTCAGCTAACCCCATGGATTAGTACTTTTAAATGGTTTCATGATATACTACATTAAGACTCCCAGTGGTCTTAGTTGCTTAATTTCATCGAGCATGTTAGGAATTGATTAGGAGGTTTCATAATTCCTCCAACTCTTAATGCTAAAGATGGTACGGTTTAGACTCCGTCCCAGATCTTCAGCCCCTCTTGTCTCTAGACTTGCCTTAGCTTTGCCCTTGTGGGCTGTATCTACAATCCATTTCAGTATTCTATCTGTTACACATTGCATTTTCCCCTCTTTCTAATTATTACTATGGTAGCTGCTACCTATTAGGAGAAAACTTTGCTCTAGCTTCAGCTGAAGTGTTTTCAAATCCAACTAGTAAAGCAGAGTATACCCAAGAAGATCAAATTTCCACAATCTAATGCTTACGATGTATTGTAATCAGAGTGCATTTATTTCTAGGACTATGAATAACTTTATGGTTTCTTTCCTTTTTTTCCCCTATTTGTTTTGGCTATTATCAATTAAGAAATATCCCTTTCAAGTACCAATGAAATACCTAGTTCTTTTCTATCTCACCATTATCTAGGTTACCTCTTTTGTTGTTTGATGAATGTTTCTGACCAGTATAATAATTTATCTTTTAAGTTGAGAGTGGTTATTTTTGCCTTAAACTCCTCTTCTGGTAACTTTAATACTCTTTAGACTAGTCAATTTGCTTTACTTATACTTGCTGGTTTTTCCCTTCAACTCTCAGTTGTGATATAATCTATGTGTAATAGCTGCTGCGATTTTTTCTTTAATCCTTAAATGCATTTACTGACATTTTGCTTATATATGTTTTGGAGATAAGATATTAACTTTTGCTGATTTTTTATGAATGTGGCTTGCAGACCTTGAACAGTGGTGGTAGTTGGGGTTTTGCTGTTGAAATGCTATTGGTTCGTTGCTTAATGCTTTCATTATGAAAAATTTACTTCAGTTGAGAGCATGTGCCAAGGAAGCAAACTACAATCACCTCATGATAATTATATTCGACTTTTAACGACCAAGGTATGGAACTATTAGCTTGATATATTTATTTTGCTTTCCCTAAGTATAATGTTCTTCTAACTGAAATGCATTCTTGTGCAAGTTGTATATCCCAAGTCACATGCTTCCACAAACTAATCATCTAACTCTAACTTTTGTGGTACATTCTGAAATCCCTTTACTGTAATCAATGCATTAAGTAATGTGGTGATTTTTTGACAACATTTTCCTTTCCGTGTGCTTTTTTCCACTGTAGCTAATTGTATTTATTCTGGTTTTGGGCCTTTTCACTTTGACTTGGTGGCTCCATGAAACTTGCTTATTGCTTTGTGTGCAAGGTTACCTGTCTGTCTAAAAGCTTAGCTGGTCTTTATTCTGAAAAGAGTGATGGTTTTGGGTCGTTAGTTTTGTTTCTGGGTACATATTCTTTTGTTGTGTTGGAGTGTTAGTCGCATTGATGTGTTCTTATTTTGTGAATAGCTCAAAGAGAAATATGCAATTGCTAAAAATGTTGCAGGTTCCAAGAAAATCAACAAGTGAACTTCTACTATCTAAAGAAGAGCATAAAGTAGTGTCTGCAAAATCATCAAAACTTGAAAATAGTAGTGTCTTATCTGCAAAGAAAGTTACTGTATCTGGGGATCTTGTTGATATTGACAAGTCAACTAAGCAGAAGAGCTCTGTTGGAAAGAAATCTGCTGATAATGCGGGTCTTGGACTAGATGGACACTTGGTCAAGGTTTCTTTAAGTAACCAAAAATTTACAGATGCCAGTGTTACATGGACTTCACTACCACCATCAATCTCAAAACTTGGGAAGGTATGATATTTGAACATTCACCACACTTCATTGGATTTCCGTGCTCATTGATTGGATCCTTAAAGCCTTCCTCCTGCAAATTGCCTTAATCTGAAAGTTGTACAATGTGGAATTTGTACCTTCTTGTTGTAGTGATAATCTAGTAGAAATCAAATTAATCATGTTCCTAGAACCAAATTTGAGCTGGGGACTTGAGGATCTTCAGTCCTCTGCTATTCATTTGAGCTATCCTGAACCTGTTCCAGTGTACCCTTCTCATTTTACTCAATAATGGGGTTGTATCAATAAAAAAAGGGAATTCTGGAATTTTATTTTGGTACTTAAATTGCTTGATTGGATCTTGAAGAAAAGTATTTTGGGACTTTCAGTGTGATTAGTTATATAGATTGTAAATCGATGAGATGGGATTTTCTTGCTCAAATAATAAACATGTAACAAGTTATAAATAAATCTCTTTGTGAATGGGAATATCAAATTTCATTTAACTTTGTTCAGTATCTACTTAGGTGGTGATTCAGATTTGCTGTTTGTGTCCTTAGACATACTGTGGTCATGGAATGAAAATTTGCTTTGTAAGCTTCGCCTTAGATTTTCTATAAGTTATTTTGGTTTCTGGTTATACATTTTTTCTAAACTGACAATACAGGACTGTCTCATTGTAGTTGAGGTTTTGCCACTGATTGGTGCTCCTTTGTTTGGGACTTTGTTGCTTTCCATTTGTTCTTTCTCTGAGATCCTTAGACTGGAAACTTTGCTAGGCACTGCCCAAGAATTGTATATTGAAACTAAATTTGTTGTTTGTGTTTAACAGGAAGTCTTGAAGCACAGAGACACTGCACAGGCAGCTGCAATTGAGGCAGTGTAAGAGGCTTCAGCTGCAGAAAGCTTACTTCAATGGATAAGGTACTTCTAGCTTTTAAGGTGCTAATAGGAATGGACCTTTTATTCCCTGTTTTTTTCTAGTCCATAATTCATCTAGAATTACTTTGCAGATTTGTTTTGTAACTACTTATAAAGACTTTTTAAGTTCCTGCAGCTAAGGAAGTGTTTCATTTAGCTGGTCGTTTGCAATTTTTTTGACTTCCTATATGTGCTAATTAATTTTTGCTTTCGTAGTCATTGCTTAAATAACTTTTGTTCTATTGATACATTTATACTGGACACTAGATTTACACAGAATAGCAATGCAAATTTCACTTTTCCATTATTAAAAACAAGTGAACAATCTGTTTGTGGAGAAATGGTAGGGATCTTGATTATCATCAATTTTTGTATGATCCTTGATATTTAAGTTGCCTGCTAACCTTTTGCATATATTAATAATGCAGCACAAGCACATGATCTAACCAAATAGATGTTAGAAACTCTTTAAAGGGCATGAAAAATGCAGACAACTGTAGTTTTAAGAATAAGAAAACTGAAAGCTATGATAGAACTGTAGGAAGACTGAAAATTTATGTAAGATTGACTCCTAGAACCCTTTTTGATATACAAATATGTCTTTTTTACTTTGTAATTGAAATTATTTTTATTTGAATGTATCATGTGGCCAAATATAGCTGGCTTTGCAATTTTTTTGTGAATAAAGCTACCCCTGAATTTTTTTGTGGCTATCCATCATATTATTTTTGAATATAGCCACCATGCCAGTTATTAAAAGCCACCGGTTCGAGCCCTCAGCAACTTTCATCTGTTGTTCCTAATTAAGATGAGAAAGGGTTGGACCTATTAGCTCTAAGTTTGAGATTTTCAGTCATTAACTACATCATGTCTAAACCGTTTCTATATCTAAGTTTCAGAACTTCATTCCATTTTATGTAGGAAATGTTGCATTAAGAACCATCAAAGAGGATTTCAGCAAAGTAAGTAGTGGACCATCTATAATTTCGATGATCTTGACAAGTCTGACCTTTGAAACAACTTTGACTTCACATGGATTAGTGCTTGTAAATTAAGACTCCCAGTGGTCTTAGTTTCTTAATTTTAGGGCATGTTTGGAATTGTTTATGAGCTTTCATAATTCTTCAAACTCTTAATGTTAAAGCTAGTACAATTTATGTACTATAAGAGCATCAATTATGTACCATATACAGTAGAATCTCGGTAAATTAATACTTGGTAAATTAATACTCTCTCTAAGATAATATTTTTTCTGGTCCCGACTCGAGACAATTCAAAAAATTACAAATTTTAATAAAATAATAAGATAATAATTTTTTGAAAGATCCTTTTATAAATATATAGTCCCGTCAACATCATAAATTAATAATTGTTATAAATCACAAATATAACTATCATACCTTATTAAAATAAGAATACATTGTTCTTTATTTTTTCTTAAATTTTAAATATAAATGAATTTCATCTCTAACTTTTTTAACTACATCTAAAAGTTCCGGTGTTGAAATATTGTTGAATGCAACAAAAAATTTTGAAGAGTCGTTGCCACTTTGAGTGATTCTTTTCGTGTGATTGATTCCAAAAGTATTGAATCAGTTTCAACTTCATCTTCAACGGGATTTTCAATAACACTAGCCACGGTTTTTTCTAAACTTTGGACCTCTAACATTCATCATTTTCACCCGGATAATCCAACAGTTTATTGACATCCATTTTGTTGCGATAATCAAAATCTTTAATAATATTCTCAACCTCATTAAGGCCGCCTTCAAAAGTTATGTCATTATAGTCTGTTGAGCCTGCTTCATCCATTGACGAATTTTGCAATGTCGAAAACAATTCGCTATTGTCTTGTAAAACATTTATCGTCCAAACGGAAGTTGCAACATTTAATTTTCATGTACAATGAACTTATAGATACAATTGATTTGTACATTGAAAATCTGAATTTAAAATTAATACCTATTAATATAATAAACTAATAGATACAATTAAGTTGTACATGTTTGATTTATCTAGATATTATTTACGGAGATTGTAAACACTCTTTAAATTAATAAATTATTAATTTATCAATAAAATAATATCTCGCTAAATTAATAAAATTTCATGGTCCCAAGGTTATTAGTTTATAGAGGTTTTACTTTTTGTATGAATGTGAAATTTTCAGATTTTTCAAACTTTATAGAAGATTTAGAAGATGAATGTGTGGAAATTTTTTTTTTTTTGGATAAAACTGCACTCTATTAGATTGAAAATTTTAGTACATCATGGACAAAAGAGAAGTGGCTTGTTGGTGTGCATAGTCCACCTCTTCAATTTCAGTCTCTTTTTGCTGATCTAATATTTCTTAGGTCTTGCTTTCAACATTATAGAAATTTTAGAAGATGAATGTGTGGTCTTTTTCTTTTCTTTTCTTTTTTTTTTTTTTTTTGGATAAAATTGCACTTTATTAGACTGAAAAACTTAGTTCAACATGGACAAAAGAGAAGTGGCATGCTGGTGTGCATAGTCCACCTCTGCTCTTGGAACATTAAAACCCATAAAACACTGAAAGCAACCCCAGAGAGCAGGATATTATCATTATCTATAGCCGACAACAACCAAGTATTAAACAATTTTGCAAAATCTGCAAAAGTATTAAAAGTATTTTACTGACCATAACAATAAATATCAAAACGTTATGTCACTTTTAGTAATTTTCATTTTTTCTACGCCCTTAATCAAAATTTTCTCTAATGTGTTAGGTGTTTAAAAAAAAAAAAGTCTCAAAATAAGTAACAATTAATTTGAATAACGAAAATTGTCACAAATTTGTAACACACTTATAGTGTGAGCCAATTTTACGTCACAAACAAATTTGTGTGGCTACTTTATGGCATCTATGATAGTGTCGCAAAGTTTTTGTCGCAAATTTAAGTCATAAAATTAAAATGACACAAATTATGACGTAAATTCGAGACATGCTAATAATATGACGCAATTGTGCCCCAAGTTTGCGGCAAAATTATAATTGTGTTGTTTAATGTTGTCATTTAATTGAAGTGTCGCAAATAAATTGTCACAATTTTGAGACAAACAAATAAGTGTTGAATCCATGTCACAAAAGTGTAATGCAATAATTAAAATGGCAAATTATACCGCTAATTTGTGACATGCTAATAATATGACGCAGTTGTGCCCCAATTTTGCGGCACAATTATAATTGTGTTGTATAATTGTGACATTTTATTCAAGTGTCGCAAATAAATTGTCACAATTTATAGACAAAAAAAAGGTGTCGAATCTATGTCACAAAAGTGCGATGCAATAATTAATTGACGCAAAGATGTCGCAAATATAAGACGCAAATGCGTAAGTGTGGTATATTCGCGACACCTACATATAATGTTGCATGTAAATATGTCGCAATAGGTCACTTTTCTTGTAGTGGCTAGTCAGCTTGGAGGAAGTTAAAGAGGCGGTATTTGATTTGGATCCGGAAAGTGCACCGGGGTTGGATGGTTTTGATGGGTTCTTATTCCGATTGCTTGTTCAGGAATTTTTTGCCAGCGTTCCCCTACCGCAAAGTGTGGGCAGTACACTAAATTACTTTGATTCCCAAAAAATAAGTTCCAGTGACATTGTCGAATCTATGCTAATTACAATGCAAAGATGATAAGACGCAAATGCGTAAGTGTGGTATATTCGCGACACCTACATATAATGTTGCATGTAAATATGTCGCAATAGGTCACTTTTCTTGTAGTGGCTAGTCAGCTTGGAGGAAGTTAAAGAGGCGGTATTTGATTTGGATCCGGAAAGTGCACCGGGGTTGGATGGTTTTGATGGGTTCTTATTCCGATTGCTTGTTCAGGAATTTTTTGCCAGCGTTCCCCTACCGCAAAGTGTGGGCAGTACACTAAAATTACTTTGATTCCCAAAAAATAAGTTCCAGTGACATTTGCTAATTACATGCCGATGAATTTGTCTACTTTCTTGAATAAATTGTGCACTAAGATTCTCTGTGCTCGGCTGCAACATCTTATGCCTAATTAATCTCGGATGAACAATCTGCTTTCATAAAGGAGAAGGAAATTTCTGAAGTTGGTGCGTCATGTGGATAAGAACGTCAGAGGCCATAATGTGATTTTTAAATTAGACATGATGAAGGCATTTGATCAATTGTCCTCGCCTTTTCATCGAGCTTTTCTAGGGAAGTTGGGATTTCATCCACTTTTTATTGCGATGATACTGAATCATACTGAAGTAGATGATCAATGTGGCAGAAGCATTAATCCGTATACGGGCTTTTGCATAATATTGTTGGGAGTTAAGAACTGGACTTATATGATACACATTTTGTCTAACCTAGAAGAGAAGCTCATGCAAGGACTTAATTAAAGCTGCCAATTATGAGATTACTCTCTCCGAAAGTAACATAGTTTGAATGGACATGTGTCTCTGTGGAAATTGCCAATTGTGGCCTTTATAGGAGTGTTCTTTATTTCTATTTTGTTTTTAGCTGCCTTAGTTATTGGTATTATTTCCTTTTGTAAATCAGTTTCTAATTTAATCAGTAGATTGATTCATTTTCTTTTTCTAATTCTAATTTTACACATTATTTAATGAACAAAATTGGGAGGAGAAATTACCTTAGCTTTATTCTGAAGTTTAATTTGGTTTGATCTCTTTGAGGTTTCACTCAGTTGTTTCTTTATTAATGTCTTTTTTCGTTGGTTTTCCTACATATACTATAGATTGATATATTGTTCTATTACTTATTTGAGTTTCTTTAGTTTAGTAGTTCAAGTATTATTAGTTTATTAATTGCTATAGCTTAGTTTATGAAATCATTAGTTTAATATTTTAATATGTCTTCCCCAACTATTTATTATTTTATTAGTTTAATTATGAGTACCGCTAATTTATTATTTCGGCAAGAATGTAAATAGCTTTAATATATGTATGTCATGAATTTAAATTGATCTTAAATTAATATGCATCTGTTCCAATTTACTTTGTGTTCATAGATTCTACAGCTTGAATTTATATAAGCCCTCACAACTTATGTAGATTGGTAGAGCCAGTTAAGCCACATTAAGTAATCCAGTCATTTAGTGGACAAGTTTAATAAGTGGTAAAGTTACCCTGCGATAATTGAGAATAGAGGAGTTTGTAATTTGTCCACTGCATATTCTGGTAAGAAGATCTAAAACTGAGTTTCCCTAATTAATAATGCTATTAATATATTAAATATATAGGTGACGGCATATTCCTGCTGTTGTGTGTTACTTTAGAGAACAATAATTAGTTCTAGCATATTTTAGTTGATTGTGTGTTACTTTAGAGAACAATTAGTTCTAGCATATTTAGTTGATTGTCAATTAAATAAGGGGAAACTAGGTTGGGTTCTAAGGATATTCTCGTTAACTTATAACTAGTTAATAACATGCATGTTAACAAATCCATAAGTTCATGATTGACATACTTATGATTATTGTGATTTTACATGATTGCTAGATTTCTATTAATTGATAAATTCTTTGTTGCTAGTTAGTACTTTACTTTAGTTATAAATTCACAAGTACCCAAACATACTAGTTAGTACTTTAGCTATAAAGTCACAAGTACCTATGCATACAATTTGTGTAGAAAAATATGGTTACTGAACCCTGTGGATCGAAGTATATTGTGTAATCATATTTGTTGTAGGTTAAAGTATTCTTTAGTACATTTTTTAGGGGTGTGACAAACCGCCTACCATGTATTCACTAAAATTATACGTCGTTTCAAATACTATGGAAATTTTATCACTTGAAAACTGATATCTTAAATATAATAAAATATACTCTATTGTCTTTTTTATTACGGTATTTTATTTTTCAGAGTAATGAAAAGGTGAAAATAATGAAGAGAAAAAAAAGAACAAAATAAATAAAAATAACACAAAATGTAAATTATACCATTAGTTTTTATATTATTATAATATACGTAGTATAAATAATTTTATGTTAAATAAACATGTAATATGATAGAGCTAATAATTAAACCTAATAAAAGAAGAAGTAGTTAGAGTGGTTAGTTTGTTTTTCTTAACATTTATTATTAAATTTGGGTCTCATGTTCAAATTCCAACTTAGGAAACGAGCATTATAGTTTTGAAAGTTTTTAGCTAGGAAAGAGTGGCCGTGTCCCAAAGAAAAGAAACAAGGGCAAAACCTCAAAACCCCCATGTGGTTTGTGAAAGCCACACATCACCTCCCCGTACCAAAAAAAAAAAACTATTTATAACCTCCCGTGCTTTTCCGAAGTCCGTAAAGTGACGGAAATGACTAAAACTAATAGCGAGCTGGTGAATTGACCAATTTACCCTCACATTAACCCTCAAATTACCCAAATTACCAGGAAAAAAAGTTTTTTGATCTTCTTCTTCTTGTCCGGCTACTTACAAAGCCGGAATTGCAGAACCAAGGTTCTGGAAACGCCGGAAATTGCAGAACAAATCCTTCGTGTTATCGTCTTCGCCTTCGTCTTCAGTTGCTCTTCGCGTTGTTGTCGCGTTCGAAGCCTTCATTTGCGGGTTCTTCGTCTTCGGTTCCTCATCTTCATTTGCGGGCTCTTCGTCTTCGGTTCCTCATCTTCATTTGCGGGCTCGTCGTCGTCTTCGCGTCATTGGAGACCACATGCATAACTACATGGGCTAGTTACTCTCTCTAAAATTTTTTCAATTCAGAATATATTTTAGGGGAATCTTCTTTACCCCTTCTTCCCTGGCTTTTAACTCCTTACAGAGATTTTGATGAAAACGATGAGTTAATTTCCTCCAAAACGACATTCAATTCGGTGCATGAGAGTGCAGTTGAGCTGGTGAGGATGGCATTTGGGAAGATGAGAAAAAGATGGAAACTTGTTGCCAAGAATTGAAATGAGCAGAGCATTGAGGCTTTTCCTTTTATCATAGTTGCTTGCTATTTGCTGCAGAATTTTCTGATCAAATGTAGTGAGGCAGCGCAAGATGAGAATGTAGAGTGCTCTAGGGATGAAGATTTTCCGGCGTTTGATTGGAAAATCGACGAGAGTGGAAAGAAGATCCGGGATGCTCTTGCCTCCCATTTAAGTAGACTGAATCAGAGAAGATGACTCATTGTATTGAAAGCTTTTTTTTCTTCTCATTGTTAATTGACAGTCCATTTCTTTCCCTAAAAAAAAAAAAAAAAGATGAAGATGATGGTGATAAGGGTATTTTGGTCACAAACCCAATTAATTTTGGCATCAACCTATCAAGAGACGCGCATGTAAATTGAGTAATTTCCGTTACTTTATGGATTTCAGAAAAGCACGGGGTGATGAGTAGCTTTTTTTTGTACAGTTGGGTGATGTGTAGCTTTTGCAAACCACAGGGGGATTTTGAGGTGTTTGCCCAAGAAACAAAAACCCGGTCAAGAACCGACCCGACTGCGGTCGGGTCGGATAATGCATTTGCTCACCCCTAAATGAGTATTGTTGCCTTATTTGATATTTCATATTTGGAATTTGGAGTTGAGCGGCTGTTGAGACTTTTTGTCCATATAACTTTGTTTTTGTCTTTTTGCCTAATTGTCTTTTGTGAATTGTGATGTTTTCTAATGCAGTCTTAGTGAGTCTGTCTCGTTTATTCTCTAATATATGCATTTTTCTTTTTTTTTTTTTTTACTATAATTCAATGTGGATTTTTTTACATGAATATTCATGTTTGGGGCCTTTAATTACCAAAAGAAGCAGGAAAAAATTTTAATTCCCAGTTTGTAGAAAATGAAGACGTGATCTTCGTTTTCAGCTGAAAACGAAGATCACGTCTTCGTTTTCGGGGGAGAAAAAAACAGAAGGAAGGAAAAAAAAAAAAAAAAAACTGTGGAAAACGAATTTGGTGGATTCATTTTTCCAGAGAAACGAATGCACCAAATTCGTTTTCAATGTTTATGTTGTTTTTTTAAAAATGTAGTTGCCGGGAAAACGAATTTGGTGGTTTCGTTTTTCTCTAGAAACGAATCCACCAACTTCGTTTTCCGCAGATTTTTTTTTTAAAAATTTTTTTACAAAAATTATTATTCATGGAAAACGAATTTGGGGAATGCGAGGTTTAATTATGGGAAAAAAAGAACAGGACGAAAAATTCGGTGAAGCAGTCGAATAATAACTAAGAAACTGAAAATATGGGACGGAACAAAATTAGAGCATATGCTTCGGAACAGCACGAACGAGTGTCCGAAGAAGCGGCGATGCCTGGACGCCCTGCAATTCGAAGAAGTGATTAAGACAAGGTTATTTACACATAAGTTGCAGCTCCCTAGGTAGCCACGTGAATATACACGGGAAAAAAAACCAAATCAGTGAAAGGAAAACAATGCGAGGAAAATATTTTTTATAAAACAACGAAATCAGGGAATAAATTTTATACAAGTAATGTTATTTTGTTGAAATAGACCCGTAATTTTAGTGGAAAATGAATTCAATGAAATAAGTTTATTTATGAAATAAGTGATATACTGTTAGTTAAATAATATGAAGCGAGAAAACGAGTTCATTGTATAATAGCGTTATTAAAAGAAGTAATATGATTTTACTTGAAGGAAAGAAGATGAAAAAAGAGGCATGTAATAAGTAAAATAGAATTCGAAATTTCAAACGCTAGAAAAGTTGAATTCATGGCGTAGAAGCGGTTTGCTTGAGAAAATGAATGCGGCGAAATATGTTATGAAGAAAACGAATTCCCCGAATTCGTTCTCTCAAGAAAGTATTCAGGGAATACGTTGGCAATGAAAACGATATCGGGTAATTCGTTTTCTAGAGAAACGAAATCGTTCAAACAATGACTTTTCTTTAACTATAATTAGGGTTCGTTGGGCAGGGAACAATTTTTTTCATTAGAAAATGAGTGCAGAGAAATAAAATTAGTCCAAAAATAAGTACTGTAGGGTTTAGTAAAATAAAGTAAAATTCGGGGATTTCGTCAACTAAGTAAGGGTGTATGTGAGAGTAAGTAAAATTCCGTTAGGATAAAAAAAAAAAATTAAAGCCCATGGTAGTCGTAGAAGTGTTATCCTGAAATTCAGGGAATCAGCGAAATCGTTTTCCCTGATAACGAATTTAGAGAATTATTTTTGGTAAGAAAAAGAATTTTGGGATTTCGTTTTCTCATGAACAAGAGAAGACGAAATCAGCATGGAATAGGTGAATTCGTTTTCAAAGAAACCGAATTCAGCTATTTCGTTTTCTGGAAAACGAATTCGGCGAATTCGTTTTCCAGAAACATCATGCAGCGAATTCGTTTTCTCATGAAAACGAATTCCCCGAATTCGGTTTTTTCGAGAATTCGAATTCCCCGAATTCGTTTTTTAGAGAAAACCAATTTCACTTGCCGACAACACACAATTCGGTTTTGAAGGATTAATTTTAAAATAAGCACTGTAGGGAATAATTAATTAAAGTGAATGCGAAAACGGATTTGGGATATTCGACAACTAAATAAGGGTGTATTGTAGAGTAAGTGAAGTAATGTTAGGTTAAACAAAATAAAAATTATGAATTCTATTCGTTATGTAATTGTACGAAGTCATTATTCGTTATCTTATTAAGTGAAACGACTTATGTAACACAAGTAATCGCCGTAGAAAAGATTTTGTAAATACATTCCTCTATGACAATTTGGCACGGCGCATTTATGTGGTCCACATGAACCTAAACGGAAAAAGTCGTTTACGAGTTTAGCGCAATTAAATTACACATATAATGATGTTTTTTTGTTTTTTATGCTTGTTTTAGTTTAAATTTGCATGCACATATAAAACAGCAAAGGTAGCGAAAATATACTAATCCTAACAAAATTACGTAAGTTAAAAGAATGACATGAAACATGCACTTATGCGTTAACAATAAGGTTCCGTGCGTAAATGTAGGAATTTCGATTATGTATAGGTTTTATGTTAAGTTAGCATGAAAATGGAATACAACTAAGTCAGCGATAATCTAGAAACTCCATGTAAGGTTATGATTTTGGTAAAATACAGAACGAATAAGGAAACCACAGAATTTCCATACAAGGTTAGGCATCACAATTTGAACATGCGTGGAACTACATCCCAGCCGATAATGGCATGTTGCCTCAATTTGCAAAGGCGAGGTTGAAATTTGATGGTAAAAAAAAAAAAAATTTAGACAGAGTTCCCCCTGTACATGGACCAAACTCCCTGTGAGCAGAAGGAAAAAATCCACAATTTTGCCAAATCTACGACATCCATCTCATTCAGCAGTAGGTACATGACAAATTCTTTAAGTTAACACAAAGCAAAATGTTAGGAATATACGAAAGCTAACTACTAAACATCAAAATAGGGCAATAAACGCTTCGCTATGTTCCACACGGAGGAGGACGCGTATGCCTACGCGGTCTATGCGGGGGATGCTGGCCCTGTGGAGGTTGAGCATGCGTATCTGTAGTGGGCTCGCTACGCATGGAAAGGGTCCGGGCTTCTTCACCAAACTCGTTATGGGGCTTACGCCGCTTATGCAATTTTTCATGTGGACCGCGGACAGGACGGCTGGAGGTGCTGTTTCTAGCGAACGCTTCAAAGGTATTGCTGTCAAGCGTTCCATGTTCATGATGCGAGGTTTGATGATATGACCAATCGTCGCCAGAGTTTTGAGAACCATCTTCTCCACCCTCTCGCTATCTGGACGTGGATGAACGATGTCGGCTCTGAGTTGAACCCAATTTGTGTTCCTGGGTAGATCTTCCGCGCATTGATCCGCCTTGCATCGATGCCGAGGAGGACCCATCGACTAGTCGATGACCTTCGCCAGAACAAGTGAGAGTAGCATTTATCTGGTCACGCACATAAACTAACTTGTCCTCCATAGGATACCCTTCAAAATGCAGGTTGTCAAGCATCTCTCCCACTACATGATACATCGACTCCATAGATTGATTCTGAAAGTATTTATCTTAAATAAGTTATATTTTATCCGATTGCAAATTGAATTTAGAAAGATGTGCTGGGTAGAAGGGTTGAAACTTACATAATACTCAGTCAGAGCTCCGTACGGGCGCATCGCTCTATCAGGAGGTTTAGCCGGATTACCCACCAGAAGCCGAGTGATGTTGCGATACCACGTCATGTAAGGAGAAAAGTAATCAATTGATGCATTACTAATATTCCCTACAATGACGGAACGATCAGCTTGTTCCCAAAGAGCTATATGGTCTCTGTGTTTTATCGCCCATTTTTCATTATTTTGGCCTCTGAAATCCAAACTGTGAAGCCGTTCACCTGTATCGATGTCGGGAGGAATACCCTGCTCAAACCCAAATTGGCGCATAACGCGCTCTGGAGCATGTAGTTCGACCACGCAGAAGTTAGTGAGCGGGACATGTGAGCGCCAAATCTCTCTACCCGTTAAGCAATAATCAGGCAATTTCAGCAATTCATCCTCCTCATATGGGTTCCAGATAAACTACGAGAATAAAATTAAATTGCAATTAGTAAGCAATACTGGACGTATATATTTTTATGCAGTACGCACAACAGAGAAATACTCACATCTCCCTCGACGAGATGATTTAACTGGTCCCGAAATAGATAAATTAAATGTGATCCCACATTCACAAAACTGCATCGGTTGTTCCATCTACATAATAAACACAACATTGGAAAGTGGTTAGAAAAACAAAGAATAATCAACCGGAGGATGCAAATAAAACATATATAACAATACATAACTTATGCGGCACCACGAGGGAGGGGGGCTAAATCTTCGAAATTCTGAGCAGTGACTGTTGGTCAAACAGTCGGAGTCAGTTTAGGGACTCTTTCCCATACCCACAATTGTAGCAGTAGTTGGGGTCCACCTATCTCTTTCGTGGCCATACGAGTAGCCCGGCATAAATTCGATATAGCAAAGCCAATGTAGCACTGCCCCAGCTATAATTCCTTATGGCATGAACGTTGCCCAGAAATGGTAAGTACATAAGTTTGGCCCCGGATGCCGATTTATCACTGAATAACATAGCAATCAACTGCATAATTCTGCCTCTAGTGTGCTTCACAACAACCTCATCCGTGGAGTCATCATTAACGGGGAGAACGTCAACCAAATGAGTATTTAGACTGACCAAATTCAACTGGCCATTCTTAATTTCAGTAGCTTCCGGCTGGTAACCCAACAATTCAAAACATAATTCCTGCCACTCATCAACTTTGCGTGTGGCGCTGTTAGAAATAAGAGGTAAACCAATTATGAGCAACCCCCATATAACCGCAACATCCTGCAACGTCACCGTTGCTTCACCGACGGGAAGGTGAAATGTATGAGTCTCTTGGCGCCACCTCTCAGCCAAGGCATTTATTAAATGCTTGTCCACTTTTATATCACCTCCTTTGAATACACCATAAAATCCTGTATATTTCAGGAGAGTAATCACGCGAGGATGCAAAGCACCAAAATTCCACAGATCGTGATTACTTGACTTGAAAGACAGCAGAGGAGTGGCCGAGTCCGCCCAGATCAATTCCGAGCGATGATTGGGTTGCAATGTCAGGACACTGCGGTCTTTAGGGCCTGGGTCCAAATATGCCAAAGGATTCCCCCCATGTCCCATTTCCATTGTAGATGGCCTGCAACTGGAAAAAAGAAAAAAAATATGACCATGAAACCAACCGCAGGATTAAGTATAATAAATAAGTATAATATGTGTAACTACGTAATCATACGGCTGGAAATCTTCATGATAAAACATTAGCATTAGGACAAACGATTAAACTCGGCGACTTATAGCTGAATATTTGAGTACAACAAAATACTTTAATGCCAAGGAACTCAAAAAAACCACGCATTATAGACACAAACAAATTCCAACCAACTACAAAGAACAGAGTACTAATACTAAATAGGAAATTAGTGTACTACTAAAAAATACGGCAAATTGAACTGGAAAATAACATCAAGCGTGTGCGTTGGCCCTCTCGCGTAGTTGCGCAAGGCGTGGACATTGTTTCCTACTGTGCCCGTGTTGGTGACAAGCTCGGCACTGCTTCATTGGCTGACTGTCCATAGCATTTGTAATTCTCTTTCTGCGGGGCCTTCCTCTTTTATCATTTACCCTTGATGGATTTGGCACTAACAGAAACGGAGACGCAGGCCAATAATCTTCATGCATTATAGGGAACAAATGACTTGAATATGTGTCCACAATTATCCGCGCAGAGTAAAATTCTGAAACCAAATCCAAGTCATCTCTTTTCAAATCTTCACATACTTTGATTATATGGGAACATGGAATCTTGTAGATATTTATTTTACCACAGCTGCAGGTTTTTGCCCATATGTTAACCGTGTGTGAATTGTTACCTCTCCCATCTGGACGAACACCAGTGCGAACTTGGTATAACCCATCCTCCGATAAAATTGTGTTATTCTGTGATACTTTGACCTCCGCTGATTGTTCAAGTACTTCTTCGTAACCTTTTTAGGCCAATGATCATTCTCTTTCACATATTTAAGGCCCTCTGCAAGGTACCTTTCAAAATACTTAACCAAGCGGAAGAAAATAAACCGCACACAAGCGGTTACCGGTAGTTGTCTGACCTCCAACAGTACACCATTGAACGACTCACTGTTATTGGTGGTCATTATCCCATAACGGTATCCGCCATCGTGACAAAGAGTCCACTGATAAAATGGGATGTCAGCCAACCAATTATACGCAGACTCGTCAACCGATCTAATTGTCCTCATTATTGCAGTGAACTTCCAAATTGACGCGCACTAGATGCCCCGGCCATGAGGTTATTCAAATCGGCATCCTTGAACTGCTTACTGAAATTGGCTTTAACATGTCGAGAGCAGAACCTGTGATGGACATAGGGGGGCTGCAATAATGGGTTGTTCGTAACTGTTGCCAAGATAGCCCTGTGCCTATCAGAAATTAGACAAACGTCAAGGCGGCCTCTGACTACATGTCGTACAAGATTGGCCAGAAACCAAGACCAATTAGCCAAGTTTTCCTCGTCACAGAGAGCACAGGCCAATGGAAATATATGCCCCGCTGTATCAACGCCACATGCAATCAGTAGCTTCTCATTGTACTTCCCACACATATGGGTCCCATCTATGGTAATAACTGGCCGACAATGCTTGAATCCCTCTATGCTTGGCCTAAAAGACCAAAAAACTGAATGAAATATACTCCTTTCTTCTGTGGTACCATCTGCGTGTCTCCAATCCACAATAGTGCCTGGATTTATCTGTTGCACAGCCTGCATAAATATAGGCAACTCCCTATAAGATTCATCCCACCCTCCATACACCAGTTCGACGGCCTTCTTTTTCCCTAACCACGCCTTCTTATATGAAATATCCACCCCAAGCTTCCTAACATCCTCCTGCACATCCCGAACGCTGTAAGATGCATTTGCTTCCACATTTCCCCTAACTAGACGCCCAATGGTATTGCAATCAACATTTGGATGATCATGGCCTGTTCGCTTCGGAGAGCATGAGTGGTCGAAGATACGATGGGTAATCTTAAAGTGACGACTACTTTTACAGGTTGCGTGGACGCTCCATGGACACTTCTGCTCATCTTTGTATGCGCAGATAACTGTCCAACGCGTCGGAGTAGAATACAGTACTCTGTAGTATCGGTTGGCCTGGACCGACCACAACTTAACGGCATTCTGAAGAATCTCCTTCGTCCCAAAAACCATTCCCTTCTCCAAATTGGCAAACATGTCATCTTTCCATACTGGGCATGACCCGTCGTGGAACTGATCGATCGTGTGCTGCGCCTCATCCCCAATGGAGTTGAAAAATTTTATACTTGCCCCAACATCTTCACGCGTCTTTACAGGAAGTGCAGATTTGGCCAATGGAATAAGCATGTCTCCCAATTCACACTGTCCCCCGACGTGTTCCCCGACTCCACCTACGGACGCATTACCACCCGACACGACATCAAGAACATCCACTTCATGAGGGGTGTGAAGGGGGGTTGGGTTATCCTGCACTAAATACTCAGAAGTGCTCAATCCATGAACTTCTTCTAGGTGAGGTAACGATGGGAGGGGTGGTTGTGAGGAAGGACAACCGAAGGGGCTTCTTTCGGCCAAAGAATTGAGGTTAACATCTCCCCGCATTTCCGCTCCTTGTCCACGATTCAATAGTTCTATGAATGACATTACAGATGAGCTGATAATGTCAAAGTCATATCCGTCATCAGGGTGGGTTGCAATGGGAAGTCGCGCCTTAATTAAATAAACCTGGACAGCAGCAACAAATGGGTAGTCTTTTGGTATATTGAGCATATCACGGAGGCTTTCATCATCATCTATGAGAATGTGCTCAAACACACTCCGTTCAGGAGCATTAGCAGGGACGAGCACTGGAGTTCTACAATAAATCTGCAGCTTGTGGTGGAGAGGCGATGTTTTGATGACTTCGTAAAACCTCCGAGAAATGAGCTCGAAATTCACAGTCTCAGCAACTGAAATAGTTCGCCGTGGAGGAGAACTGTACTCTGAACCATTGGGACCCCGCACAATTCTCCCATCCCAATATAACATAACTCTAACAGATTTCCCTGCCATTTCAGTGCAACACAGATGTACCACCAAGTTCTATATACCTCAACCAGCAGAAGCACTTGTTCAACTGTTTACCGGACTACTTCAGTTACAGAAAATATCGATATAAATAACAATAGCAACATTTCTACAAGGGCTTACAGTATCTAGGGCACAGCACGCAGAGAAATAGGGTGGGGGGGGGACATTCATTTTGGACCATATAAAACACAAATAAAGTACAAACTTACATATGAAACCTATTGCATATATTACATGCGAACAAATTAATTGCGGTCCATACTATAACCACATGCCAATGCCAAAAAAACACATGCAGTGGCGTTTAATTACATATGTGTACGGTGAGTAATATAAATAAGACACCAAGTCAACAGATAAAGTGTCCAGCACCGGAAGGAATATATCAGTCAAACTCGAAAAATAAGAATGATTAGAAAATTACCTTTAAGTGTCTGTTGTATGATGAACATCGTTATTCCTCGCCTCGCTTAACAACAGCCTAAACCTCGCGGGGAACGGCCGCTTAAATACTATAACCAGTGTTACTTGACAAAGGACAATCACCTGCGACATCAATAAAAAGGAACTTACCAACCATGTAAGCGATATTTAATTAATGGAAAAATTGTGTGTTTAATTAATTAGCCAAGTTTTAGATTCAGTTTATGAATTTCTGGAACCATTTTGTCTTTTTGGCTGAGATGTTCTTTTTGTTTACTTCTCATGTTAATTTCTTCCCCCTTCTATCTCTCTCTCTCTCTCTATATATATATATATATATGTGCAGAAAAAGAAAAAAAAAAGAGAAAAAGAAAGAAAAGAAAAAATAAGGGAACTCTCTTGTTGATGGAGTGAATTTGCGGAACATTTGGGGGAATGGAGATGGAAAAGAAATGATGTTGAGTGGCTGTGGCACACTATCTATAGTATACCTTTATTGCACATCAAGTTCTTGGTTCTTACTTCAAAGTTTGGTTTGTTTTTTTTTTTTTTTTTTGTCTTCTCTTTAACTCAAATCCAGTCCAATTATGCTACTGTGATGCCTTTTGATTTGATTCCAGTGGACAAAAAGGCATCCTTGAAATAAATAAAAATGAGAACAAAGGGCATCAAACGCATTCATCATTATAATCTTGTTAAAATTCATAATTTCTTGATTTTACTATCAAATTCTCTCGCTCTCTCTCTCTCTCTCTCCCTCTCTCTCTCGCTCTCTCTCCCTCTCTTCAATGATTACGGTGGAGCAGAAATGCATCTGCATCTGCATCTGCAAACGGCATATGGGGTTCTAAAAAAAAGAAAGAAGAAAGATTAGTATTTTACTGTGATTCTATCCCTTCCATTAATTAGTTCAGTTTTTAGTTCATCCAAAGAGGGGACAGTCAATTAAGTTTTTTACCTTTTGGGATGATGTTATGGCGATTTTTCTGCGCTCTTTCTTTTTCAATTCCTGTACTTACATTATTTCTTTTTTCATTCATAGGGAGAGAGAGAGATAGAGAGGGAGAGAGAGAGATAGAGAGGGAGAGAGAGAGAGAAAGCATTTAATTATGTGCTTTAATTGATGAGGGATCATTTACTTCTGTGCTTTAATGGATGATTGGTTTATATATCAAAGTTGACTAGCCAGTGAAAGTATAGCTCGGATAAAGATTCTTGAATTGTTCGGGGCTTTCACCATAATATACACTTCTCATTTCTTGATAAAATATAAGGCAGATTAACATTTCAACTTTGCATTATAAAATAGTAATGATATACTCAGCAATTTCAGAGAGACGATGAAAAACAGTCCAGAAAACTAGTCCATAAAAACAGTCCACATAAATAGTCCAGAAAACTAGTCCATAAAAACCACAAAAATATTCCAGAAAAACAGCCTAGTAATTGGAGGAGAAAAGTGCAGCAATTTCAGAGAGACGATGAAAAACAGTCCACATAAACAGTCCAGAAAAATAATACAAAAAACAGTCCATAAAACCCACAAAAACAGTTCAGAAAAATAGTCCAGTAATTGTAGGAAAAGAGTGCAGCAATTTCAGAAAGACGATGAAAAACAGTCCAGAAAACTAGTCCATAAAAACAGTCCACATAAATAGTCCAGAAAACTAGTCCATAAAAACCACAAAAATAGTCCAGAAAAACAGCCCAGTAATTGTAGGAGAAAAGTGCAGCAATTTCAGAGAGACGATGAAAAACAGTCCAGAAAACTAGTCCAAAAAAACAGTCCACATAAACAGTCCAGAAAAACAGTACAGAAAAACAGTCCATAAAACCCACAAAAATAGTCCAGAAAAATAGTCCAGTAATTGTAGGAAAAGAGTGCAGCAATTTCAGAGAGACAATGAAAAACAGTCCATAAAAACAGTCCACATAAACAGTCCTGAAAAACAGTACAGAATAACAGTCCAAAAAAACCACAAAAACAGTCCAGAAAAACAGTCCAGTAAGTGTAGGAGAAACGTGCAGCAATTTCAGAGAGACGATGAAAAACAGTCCAGAATAGCAGTCTAGAATGCAGGAAAACGGGCCAGAACATCGCATAGAAAGAAGCCACCACTTTTACGAAAAACATTCCTGAAATACAACCCTCTAAATTGTACAAAATCCAAATCCACAAAAATATCTAACCACATTTAAGTTTCACAATTCATGGATCAATCAACTCTCGAAAAATAACCATCCCAATAGCACACATCAAACCATATACTCAATCACATTCGTACGCCACCAAGATAAAACACAAGCAACTTTCACGACTGAATGAAATATGCAACCATGCGTTTTTTCCCTATTGAATAATTTTATGTTTAATATTGTAAATGGATCCCTCCTTACTCCTGACATGAAAAACCAGCAGCCAAATATGATTCACAAGATGACACGGGAGGAATTATCAGCTGAATCTTACGCTTGGCTAAAATATGGACAAAAGCCAAGCATAGGCTCATCCCATATCCAAGGTTTTGTCAGTTCTTTTGAACACCTACTTTTCCTTCGGTGGATGGAACATTGATAGGTTTAACTATTTAAAATGAGGCACAATTGCATGTTCGTCAACCAACGACATAAGATGCCTAACAAGCAGTTTCATCTTACCACACAGTTTCTAAGGCATCAGCTCCATGACCATGCATTGCTTAGCCTTTAATTATATTTTTCCGAGGAATTAAATTTTTTCTACCTAGGTTTTTGAAACATTTAACGCATTTCCTGTCATCTCAAACTTTGCATATGATTCAAACAAACCTTTATAGCCAAAAAATATCCTTGTATCAACAACAGTCAACATAGATATGAACCTAATGGTCAAGCGGTACCTGATGGGGTGTATGAGGCAATCCAAGTGCTGAATTTGCAGGCGTCAAAGCAATATCTTTCTCTGGTGGTCTGGTTTTGGGATCACGAACGTTACATGTAGATTTCACTTGAAACAGATGATGTGCTTGGGCGACTGCAAAATAATTCAAAACTTTGCTTAATAGGGGGAATGATGCAGCAAAAGTCAGGAGAGCTCATGAAATAGCATCTCTGGGAAACAAGAATTATGGAAATGATCATCATCTTAATTAAGCAAAGATAATGATGAAAGCTAAGACAAGAACAATAGATTTCGTGTGTTAAATAAATTACAGCAAAACAAACACGGACATAGCAGAAAAGAACCATAACTGTAATCTCAAAAGGATCCCACAATTAAGCAAATTCTAATGTCTAACAAATGAACATATTTCCTGACATCCCTTAACAAAGCTAACATAACTTCATATAATATATGCATAACTTCTTATCTTTGAAGTTTCAAGTCCCATATGTAGTAATTTCAAGGAGGTACAAAACGTAACTGAAGTGATGCATAATGGGAGCACAGACAGATGCTCCAAAAAAGATTTAAAAATATAGGCACGTTAGAACTTACATACTTCAGCATGCGCAAAGCACCAAAAAATAGAGCATTACTCCAAAAGTTGCCAATATATGCAATATGCAATTATGAAACCACTAAGTTCTATCTAGTTGTACCAAATTAGTATAACGCAGTTTTGGCATAACACTCAACAAACACCCTTAAAGTAGAATGAAATAGTATTACATAGGGCCGATTTCGTAGCATTGGCACAACTTTGAAAGAAAATTAACTTCGTCCCACAACAGCTCAACCCTTTCAATCTATACTCCATTGTTTTTGGAACAAATATAGGGCACTCACTACCAATTACACACATCAATCAATAGCAATCATCCCGGTGAAAACATTTACAACAAATGCAATCAATAGCAATCATTCCTTAAGACATTTCTTAAGGATTACATCGTAGGTATAACTAATGCAGACGTTGACATAACATGAGAACTACGCTATTTGACTATTTAACTACGGCTTATTTACATTTCTAATACTCCCACCAATCCCAATGGAAGAATCACTAGAGCTTTTTAACATTTTTTACATTTCTAAAACTTGCATCCAACTGTTATCCCCAGCAGCACAAAAAATAAACCACATTGGGATTTTACTGAGAGTGGATAAATGGTTTTCTAAAACAATTTGGTTGAGGTTCAACTAATGGAGGACTGAAAGATACATAAAAAGGCAATATAAGATTCTTCAACCATATAAACAGATCAGTTTTGAGGGAACTATAATAGAAATAAACCAGAATAAATCATTATATGTCCAATACACAAATAATGTTCCATAGTAAAGTTGGATTGTCTATTGAATGCAAAAGGAAGGGACCTCATTACTCTATGGTTGTGGAGCTGAAAGAAGAGGGATTCTTAAATCTTAGTTTTCTTAGTCTTAAGGCAAAACATTGGATGACAGGAAAGCTTAGCATTTGAAACTGCAAAACATCAATGTTTTCACACTCACTCAAAGGTCATTTCATGCTCTTACACACATTTTAAAACAAATGCTTAGCCTAATGAAAACCAAAGAACAACTTTGACAATGAACAAGATTATGAAATTAACTGAAGTAGATGTCATCTTCAATTAAATGCTTATGAATGTAAATTCCACATTGAGAGATTAACCTACTTCTCTATCCTACATGACCCACAACAAAGACAAGCATGTCCCTCTTCTTCATTATTCTTTTCTCTTTTCTCAAAACAGAATGTATCAGTTATCAAACATACTTTAAATACATCATCCAGCCTCAACAAGAAACATCGTAGTAAAAACAGTCTCTGACTGTTGGTAGAGCCAAGGGTTCAAAACATAGCCAACAGAAATTCTATTCTTAGGTGTTCAATACATGTGGCTCACAAAGTCATGGTGGAGCAACCAAAATATCCTCCAAAATTTTTCAACCTGAGATGGACCATAGATGTACCCAGTGGTGTGTCTGTAGCAATTACTATGATTTACTGGTTTACATTATTTGCAAATGGAAAAAATTCCAAAATGAAAGATCAATTCAGGGCACAAGCAACAAGGGAAGATTACCAAAAATATCACACACGTTAAATTGAGAATGTAGTTTATGCAGCTTAGGCAAAGGATGTCTCTCACAACCTGGCACTTGCCCTCACAGTTGTATACCCATATTTTCAGGCCAATAACCATAAAGTAATACTGAAAGCAGCCTATGTAGCGAAACTCCTCAAAATAATGAAAGAAAGAAGGGGGGAAAAACAACTTCTCATTGTTGATGACGAGAACCAACCACAAGCAGGATTTACCTTACTCAGACCATCATCAGAATCTTCTATGCAACACTTGCGGCAATCAGATACCAATTCTGCGATTATTGAATAAAAAATTAGGCTCAACCTAACAAACAATGGCAAAAAAATGGCAAGCGAAGACACTTAACTAGATCTGTGATAAGCTCATTTGTGGGTGCGAGGCATGTAAAGTAAGAAAATTACATACATGGATAACACTGAAGAACATAACTGAAAAAAAAATTTGCTATCTTGATTATATTTCATACTCAATAATCTAAAGATGGAGAAGTACATACTAATGTTGGCAAAAAAAAAAAATTTAGGCCAGAAAAAACATTAGCAGGCAGTCCAACAGGATTGATATAGTAGCAAACGATTTTGTGTGGAAGATACAGGAAGTATCACTTCAATTGATGTTCACATACGATGATACAAACAACATATAAACAAAAAAGAAACATAAGTTAGCAGTACTCCAGTGGATATAACTTATTAATCTACTAGATATCATAAGAATCGAGAATTAGCAATTCAATGCGCACATCCATGTCATCAATAAAAGGCAGCCTTGTGCACAAGAGTCTGCTTCTGGGACTTGAGCCAGGGGTTCAGGGATGGGTCAGGCCATTTCAACCTGATGTATGTGGCCTTATCTTAGATTTCAGAAGAGATTGCTTCCGTGACTTGAACCCGTGATATTTGAACACATGGAAACAGATCTTACAGTTATACTAATATACCAAGGTGTTACTTTGCTAAAATGTCATTAATATTCAATAACATAATATTGGACCGAAATAGTGGGATAAAAACTTAGTTGCTAGTATTGTTGTTGGAGGATTGCTGAAGGGTTGCTGAAGAACAACTTTGACAATGAACAAGATTATGGATTGCTGAAAATCTAGCAACTGCTGCTGAAGGGTTGTTGGAGGTAGTTCACTTTCTCGCCATAAAAATCTAAAGTCAAGAGAAGATGAATGTTTGTGCAACTTCTTGTCTGTCTTTTTACGAAATTTGAACACAACACAACACAAACAAAATTAACAGCCAAGGTAACTTAAACTCTGCTAATTCTCTATGCAACACCAAATTACATGAAAACCATGGTAGCTCAAAGCTACTTCCAAAGCAGCTTACTAAACAACAGATTACTAAACAGCTTTTCATGACATGCTAATGACATTTGCTGGAGAAAAATATCTCCCTGCAGTTGATAGCTGGGGATAAGCTAATCCAAAAATATATTATCACAAAGTTTTCAAGAAAATTTTTGAGTTAAAAATGGATCAGTTCTGCTTTCAGCTGACCAACACTATTTTGAACCTGCAATTCTCTGATGTGCTACCCTTTCTTCCCACATCCAATAAGAAAAACAGAGGGAATAGAGATAGACACGGATACAGGGCGTCAGAGCATTGGACCTTAAACTTTCTGGAATACTTAATCAAACCATACTCTTTCCCCAGCCACATAAAAATTCTATTAGCATGTCCTAATGTTCAATCATTGGGCATCTTCAAAGAAACAAGCTTATGTATCATATGGATTTTATTCATCCTTGATAATGGTGCAATGAACATAAGATCAAATTTTCAAATTTGAAATTCAGTACCAAACAGCACAACACATCGAAATTATGCTGTACCAATTAGTTGGGAACTTGAAAGAAAAAAGAAGTTCACGTCTTCGTTTTCGGGGGAAGAAAAAACAGAAGGAAGGGAAAAAAATACAACACTCTACGCAATTTCATAAAAGGATTCACCATAATAAATGCGATTCACCCCTTTTCCATCAACATTAACCACTCCAACTACAACAATGCGTAAGGTAATTTCAAACTACGTGGAAATACGATGAAATCACCTATTCGCTTTTCAATTGCGTAAAAAAACACGCAATTCATCATGAATCCGGAATCCTTAACCCATTTTTGCTTCTCCAAACACACACAATTTGATCATAGGCAAACAAGATACACATGGAGCATTTTTATCAACCTCTAACTCTAAAACCAACTACAAAGGACATCACATAACCAATTCCATACTAAAGGATGCTGCAAGAAAAAACAAATGCTTCTATTCCATTAAAAATACAACAATCTACGCAATTTCATAAAAGGAATCACCATAATAAATGCGATTCACCCCTTTTCCATCAACATTAACCACTCCAACTGATAGGTGTCGTTTCAACTACCAAAAATATTTATAAAAAAACCTACTAAAAACTAGTATAGCAATAAGTAGGATCGTCTCCACAGGGACTAGCAATTTTATTTCTCCCGTTAATAAAAACATCTAGTTGAAGCATTGATCTCGATTAATTCATGCAATTGCTCATTGATTCAAAGATTGTCATGCAAAACACAAATCCGTTAATTCTAGGGAAGATGAACCCCAATGACATCTATCCATTAGACGTGTCAATAGTCTAATGAACTATCAAACCAACTCAAGTAATTCATTCAAATATGATGAATCACAAGCCCCAAAAGGACCTCTCACTAGCCCGAAGGGAACCCATGCATGCAATATTACAAAAACAATAATTTCAATCCAAAGTATGCATGCAGACATAAATCGACCAGTTAAAGATTGCCGAGATTCAAACTAACCCTTCAGTAGACGTGTCAATAGTCTATGAAGTTCCGATTAATAAGCAATCTACAAACACAATCCAATTTCCCCTTATTGTATTGGCAATTACCGTGGGCTCCCTACGACATAATTGCTTCTCTAATTAATCTAGCTAACAGGCCGTGGGCTCCCTACGACACCTTATTATTTACTATATTAACTGCTTTAGGAATTAGGGAAACCTGGCACTAACAATTCTTATTGGGTTAACTTTAAGAATTATTACCCCATTATCTTTACTACCGATACGATAGCTTCGCCACGTATTAGCCCCTTCCAATAATGATTAATTGGGGGAACTAATTGGCAGTATCCGACTCAACCCAAGTTAGCTACACTTAGATAAAATCAGAAATAAGATTTATACATAGCAGATAATTAGGAATTCATGCATTCATACTACCTTGAAAAATACTTTTATATCTCACAATTGTAATAATAATTTTGATCAAACTTCAACTAGAAAAGAAAATAATAAAACTAGACTAAGGAAAATAAATAAACTTAACATTAAGAAAATAAATTATTATAGCAGAGAAAAAGTAGGGAGCCGAAGCTCCCTCCTAAAAAGCATAAAAAAATGAGATATATCCTTATACAATGAGCTACCTATTTATAGGAAAAAACTCTCATACTGAATCTTCTAGAAAACCTAATTAGATAAGAACTAAAACTAAGCCAAAGACGGCTAGGAAAGCAAAAAGGTCGCAGCCCTAAATCTCTACACACTTTGGCCTTGTAGTTTGACTTTGATTCAATCTGCTAAATTGATTTCTTCTCCATCCATTCACGTGCAACATTCAATTAATTTTGATTCACTTGTGATCTTGGACTTTGGCTTGGTTTGGACTTGCAATTTGGGCTTCTTCTTCATTTAACTCCTTTTGGCCCACAAGTAAACATTGGCCTTTTAATTAATTAATTCACATGGCCCACTGAGAATAGATTCCAACCACAAATTTTCCAACAGCCTGGCAAAGCACTGATCTCCAGAGCTTCTTCTTAATCTCGGCCCCTGTGCAGCTCATCTACGGTTCAACGGCTCTCGTTTAGGCAAATGGGCCTTTAATTCCACTCTTTTTGCAACTCTTCTCTCTTTCTACCTTGCTTCCTAAAACCTGTAATAATCACCACAAATAGCTGCACATACCCGTGAGATCTGACAATAAACCTCTAAAATAATCGTACTAATTAGACCGTATCACCAACTACAACAATGCGTAAGGTAATTTCAAACTACGTGGAAATACGATGGTTTCACCTATTCGCTTTTCAATTGCGTAAAAAAACACGCAATTCATCATGAATCCGGAATCCACAACCCATTTTTGCTTCGCCAAACACACACAATTTGATCATAGGCAAACAAGATACACATGGAGCATTTTTATCAACCTCTAACTCTAAAACCAACTACAAAGGACATCACATAACCAATTCCATACTAAAGGATGGTGCAAGAAAAAACAAATTCTTCTATTCCTTTAAAAATACAACACTCTACGCAATTTCATAAAAGGAATCACCATAATAAATGCGATTCACCCATTTTCCATCAACATTAACCACTCCAACTACCACAATGCGTAAGGTACTTTCAAACTACGTAGAAATACGATGGTTTCACCTATTCGCTTTTCAATTGTGTAAAAAAACACAATTTTGGAACACTAGATTGAAACAAATTACAAACAAATTTATGAATCCCATAGCCTCTTCCAAACATCAACAACCCTCATAGCGGGGAAAGTAAAAAATTTTTGCATTCCAAATTTATGACCAACTATTCCAATGCAATTTGAAACAACAAACAACTTGAACGGCCTAGGTAAAGGTTAATCCATACGGTCCGCACATCACATTAGAAAACAACTTCAAAGTAGGTCCTATTTTATACATGAAAACAAAAGAGAGAGCTATCACTTAGGATTGTGCAGTAGAAAAACATCCCTAGTTTCTAAACGATTAATAAGACAACAAACACAAAATGAATTAATTGAGGAAAACCCAAAAGTACTATTCATAAAATTAAAGCACCCTAAAAATGTGAACAAAAACAAATTCAAAACAAATTATACACAATTTTATAACCCTAAGACACATCTCAAGTAAATTCCAAGAAAAATCGCAGTGGATTCGTCCCAAATTGAGCTTATGATGCCGGAATTTGGGTGCCCTTCAAGAAATCCCCAAAATCTAGGGTTCCTTCTACACCCTCCTTCGTTTTCCGGTCAAATGGCCGTCAGTCCGGCGAGGTCGCGAGCGGCGGCGACGTGGCTCGGGTTTGGCCGGAACGGGAAGGGGCGCGGCGGTCGGTGGGTCGGCGTCAGAGTCTTTGGGTCGCCGAGTACTCTTACGATTTTGGGTTCTCTGTTTTTTTGCTGCGTGAATTTTTCACGTAGCATATTTATATTTATATTTTTTATTTTTTTATTTTTCCCTGAATTCGTTTTCTATGGAAAACGAATTCGTTTTCTTTTAAAACGAATTCGCTGAATTCGAATTCCATATAAAACGAATTTAACGAATTCGTTTTCCTTTTTGAAAAACCAAATAAAAAACGGATCACGGAAATTCGTTTTCTACTAAAAATGAATTTTCGAGATTCGTTTTCACCCGAATTTTTCTTTTTTTTAAAATTTTTTTCCCTGCCGGTTCTTACCGAAAACGAGTATGCCAAATTCGGTTTACCGGAAAAACGAATCTGGCAGATTCGTTTTCTATAGATCCGGAAAAAAAAAATTGCTTATTTTTGTAATTTTGTGAGCCTATTGGATTATTGGCGGAAAAAATCCATTCAATGTGCATTACAAATCTGGATGAGTCTAGTCGATTGTACATTTATTTTATTAGCAAAAGCGGCAAACAAGAACGTTGAGCACAAGATAATGCTGAGCCTGGGACGAAATTTGAAGAACGCCCGCTTGTATCATGGTCATGGTCATCAGTGGCGAAGCCAGAAAAAAAAAAATTAGTGAGGGCACATCATCCATTATACATGAAAATTTTTAAATTATCATGTTACTTAACTTAACATACAAATTGTTCATGAATATTTTTCATATTTTAACAGTATTTGATAATTTTTTCCTTGTTAATTTCAGGAGTTATTTTTAATATTAGTAACTAGACATATTCACTCAAAGTCTCTCACGAGATTGTGAAATATGGTTAAAATAATTAAACAACTACAACCGCTGACTATAATTAGATGCAATTTTCATAAGTGAAAAAACAAAGTAAATAATTGGACGTGAAGGATAAATAAAGAATTATGTTAATAGTTTGACAAATTTTTATTTCTGCTATAAGCTCAACAACAAATTTTGAGTAATTGCTAATTAGTAATGAAGTAGGTAAAGTAAGTGTTTACATACTTGTATTTGAAAGAAAAAAAATATATTATACATTGGGGGCACATAATTTATTGAAAAAATTAATTACAATATACATACATACACTAAAGGGTTTAGGGTGAGGTCAGTGGGGGCACATGCTCCTGGTGCCCCACCCTAAATCGGCCACTGATGGTCATGACTCCATCCATATATTATAGCTCCTCCTTTTTCACTCAAATTTATTTTCGTAGATCATATTCATGGTATGTTTGGTAAATGGAATTAGAATTGAAATCCTATAAAATTGAAATATAGAATTAGAATTAAAAATCTAATTGATTTTCTTTGTTTTGTAAAAATAGAATTGTATAGAAATTGAGTTGCAATTCTAATTCTTTTGTATAGATACTTATTATTTTATATAGAAGTATAATTCATTTATAATTATAAAATAGTCATATATATATATATATTGTTATTAATAATAGGGGTGTTCAAACTGACTGACTCCTCCCTACCCGATTGAACTAAACAGTTGGGGTTAGATTCGGTGCGCGCCATGAAATTGGTGATTCGGTTCGGTCGAGTCCTGAGTGAGATCCGAACAAACACGTTTCGGTTTTTTTTTTTTTTTCCATTTTCTTAATAACTTTATAAAACTTTTAAATGTCCTGGAAAAAAAAAAAAAAAAAACCCGAGCCCAATCCTACGAAAAAAATAAAAAAATAAAATTTGGGCATGCCTGTACGTACCCAAATCAAAAACCCTACCCCAGGCTCCCAGCCCCTATCCAAAAAAATGACGAGCCCGCCCTTCCTTCCCATTATCCCGCCCAAACCCCACAAAACACACACACACACACACAGACAATACCCAAACCCCGATTCTTTTTCTGAATTTTAATTTTCTGTTTTTTTAAAATTATGTTGTCATTATATTTTGTATACATTAAAATATAATTTATAATATTAAAATATAATTTAAGATAATTACATGCATTATATAAAAATAAACTTTTTCTGAGATATTAGCTAAAACAACTTAATTTTAAATTTTTTTTTGTAAAATACTTGTCTATTTCAAAAAAATTAAATTACTAACATATACATATTTGGGCTGAACTAAATTCAAATTGAAGAAAAAAATTAATTTTAAAAAAAACGCAAAAAAAGAAAAAAAAAAACTCACACAACTCGACCTCATATATATATTGGGAGCAAGCTGCTCCTCTGGAGCTGAGGAGAATTTGGCGATAAGACGTGTTACAATTCTCTTACTTAAGGCGATAGTTTTTGTTCATTTCATTTCTACCTTCCACTTGTATTGGAATGAAGTCTGGTAATTATGTCTGTCTTTTAAACTTTTTTCAAAAGCTATTAATAGTTAGGTAGCCAAACCTATCATCCACTTAATGGATTGTTTTTTAATATATATATATATATATAACTCCCACACACACCACACATACATATACGAACATGCGCACACACTTACACACACACACATATGACTCAAAAAGAAAAAGAAAAGAAAACACACACACACACAGATAGAAGCACACAATACATAATTTAGAATTGGAATTAGAATTCTTTTGTCCAACCAAAAATCAATTGGAACTATGGAATTGGAGTTATTTGAAATTGGAATTCAATTCCAATTCTTAGAACTATTACAATAAACAAACACTAGAATTGGAATTGAATGTCCAATTCTAATTCTAAACCGGTCATTCTATGAAAATCAAACAAAGCCTCGAAGTAAAGTTAGAGGGCTAAGAGTTATAATAAAGGATGGGACAACAAGAACTGAAAAGAAAGATGCTACAGATGACATTAGACTTGTGCACTAGAGTTATTATGTACAAGTCTATCTGGTTAACAGAACAGTCACAATATTATGTACATTCACTTCATGAACCGCTCTCCAAGCGGATGATGCGGAGCAAATAAGTAAACCAAGAAGAGAATTACATTCTTATCTAATCCCTTACTCTTACCCTCACCCTCACCCTCACCCTCACCCTCAGGTAAGACTCATTACATCCCCTCAGTCATTTTTTATTACTTTTTCATTTTTAATAAAAGGTTACCAAGTCTCCGAACCACTTAATAGTCCGTCTCTTTAAAAAAAAAAAAATAATCTTCTTTTGGGACCTTTTTTAATAATTTTGCTCTCAGTCTTGTAAGTGTAATGGCTGGCCCTGTTTAGAGTTAAAAGTGAAAAAGTTTTTATTTTGTGTAGCATTCGTGCGACTTTCATTTAGATTTAATTACGATCCTGCCAGTTTAGTGTAGCCTAAGATAAAGAATGATTTTTCACTAAACAAATTAATTTTGTGTTTCGATTAATTCATATACAAGTTCTTCCTTAATTCATATATAAGGAGGGCAGGGGCAGACAACCACCTTAAAATTTTCTTCTTTGTGGCAAACATTGAATTAAATGCACTTACTTAAAGTTTAATAAATTGAATTTCGAAATTCCAGCAACAATATTGTGATGAAGGCTCGAGAAAAAAAAAGAGGGCACCATAAAATAGTACTTACTCAACAGGCACGTCAGACGAAATAGCTGGAACATTACAAATTGAAATTGGCGTAGTTTAGAGTTCAATTCAAAGTAACAAACCTTTGCTTTTGTGTTGCCTTCGTGCGACTTTCGTTCAGATTTAGAATCCTGAGGTTGAGTGTGTGTTGGTTATTCTTCTTTTGCTTTTCTTTTTTTTTTTTTTTTGTTTTTGTTTTTTGAGGAGGTTTGCTACTAGTTGGGTTAAAAAACCACAAAACAAAAACCACATCAGAATATCAATTTAGTATTAAAAAACCACAAAACAAAAAAAAAAATCATTTGATTACATAAGAAATAGGAAAAACCAAAAAAGGAAAAAGAAACCAAGCCCTGTACTTCTAACTAATCCGAAGAAATCAAAACCACAACAAATGAAACATTTAATGCTTAATTTTGACTTTTAAGATTATTCTTTCATCGAAACGATGGGGCAAAAAAAGAGTTACGAGAAGAATATAAGATTACACAGAATATCCTAAGCATTTGTTTGTTAGTGATTCCTACCAGATAACAAAATTTTCAACTTAATTATAACAACATACTTCTCAAAAACAAAAAAATTATAACAACATAAAAGACATAAAATAAAGAAAAAATCACATAGTATATAGTCTCTTATTGTTGAGTTTAGAAATTATGGATAAATAGGTATATCAAAACGACACAGAGGGCAATTCCATCTACATATCTCCCCCACGCCCTCACAAACTATTTGGGGCTCCATTGAATAGTTCATCGGGCAAGGTGGCTGCAAGGGAATATCAAAACTCTATAATATCAGGGATATATCTTCTGAATCTGTATTTTGTGACAAAAGTTGGTCACATTCAAGAGGGAACTCTTTCATTCAACGGGAGGTGCTTTGAAAATGACGAATATCCTTGTAGAAAAATAATGCTAAATTAATTATTAATTTAGAATGCCTTACTCTTATGAATTCTCATTTGAGGCAACTCTTCTATCACTATCTAGGTGTAAAAAATATTTTTATTATTAAAGAATAGCCAATATAGTAAAACTGTGCAATTAATAGTAAATGGATGTGTAACATTTTGAAATTAAAATGCAATCTTTTTAAAAATGATGTGCAATGCTGATTTTCTTTTTTTTAAAAATCTAATTTTTAAGTGAATTAAAACTTAATAATTCTGAAGTTTTATGATTTCTGATTTGAGACAGCTCATTAGCTCTATTTATGTGAACCTAAAATATTTTGAGATTAATGAATGGGCTAATAATGGAAATACGCAATGTGTACAAGATGGGTGTACAATCTTTTAAAAACAAATGCACAATCTTTTAAGAACAAATGTGTGACACCCCACCCCGACCCCCCTTTAAGAGCCATTCCTAAAGGCGGTCGACTAGGCGTCATCAGGGTACAATAAATCCAATGATTCGACAACGTTCCATAAATAAATTTAATAGAAATGAATTAACAGTATACTAAGGTCAAACGAAGAGATATGGTAACCACTCTTTTATCAAAATAAAAAGAGTGTAACTCCTAATTATTTGAGTCCCAAAGGCGTGTCCTTCTTCGAATGGCGATGTCTGCTCCTTTGCACGGCCTCTTCCTGGTCAGGTACGATGAACCGCTCCACCTAAACCCAACCTAGAAAATAATATTTTCGTTTTGTGAGCTAGAAAGCCCAGTGAGAAATCTCAAGTTGTTGACAAGCAGTTGAAAAAAATGTTCTTACTTAGCCAAGCAATCTGGCCCAACGCCGACCTCGCCGGTTTGAACCACCGGGGCGATAAAGTACGGCCCCGATCACGCAAACGGTCAAAAAGCCGAAATACAAACAGGGCAGTAGATAGTAAATATGCATGAGAAATTTTGAGGACACAGTAAACGAAAATATTTAAATTTCAAAATCTCAGTAAAAGGGAAATCTTTAGATTTAAAAATCCCAGTGAAGGAAAATATTTTAATTTTGAAACCTCAGTGACTGTGTTGCCCTCTCTCTGGTAAAGCCTGCAATTCATTTTTTTCCGATGATAAGACTTTATCCTATCCAGTACAAGACACCTGAGTTACATGTAATTGGATGCCAAAATCTACACTTGCAGCTTACAGGAACTATTCTACTGAACCAACTCCGACGATTTGCGCCCGAAAGATAATTCTATAGTCAGTGGGGTTCTCTAGTTAGTCTAGAGCAATTCCATAATCTGAAAACTTGCACTAATTAATTATACTTTGCATGCATGCTGTTTTGATCACACACACACGCACCCACCTAAACTAATGCCATATTATCTATGTATATACATATTTATATCGATACATAGTATTCAGGTTTATACATACATATATATATACATACATATATATATATATATATATACCAATCAATATATATGTATATATCTATACCCATGATATCAGATGATACGGGTCTCCTTCCAGTATCCACTAAACCAGTTTAAACTAATGAAATTATATCTTTGGGCTCTCAAGTCTACTCCGCAGCCATGAACGATGTCGGGTGGTTTCGGACATCAGTTCATTTTCAATTGTCTTTTGAACAGAGCCCAAATTTACCTACTCGACTAATTTATAATCTGTACTCATTAATCTCGTTTAAAGTTTCCACACAGTGTGCACACTTATGTGGAATGGCTAGACCAAAATTATAGAATGGCGTGGGATTAACTCCCTATCCGTCCTCGACGAACAGAACAGGGGGAACGATTAGAAACAGAGTAACAATCAACAAAGTGCATCATGCAGTACATATTACTTTCTCCCTAACCATAGGGGATAATTCCTTCTTGTTAACAATGAACTTTTCGTAAGGGATTTCACCTGTTAGATACGTAACACAGTGCTTAAACTTTCCTTCGTCTACGGAATCGGTTCCGTGAAGAAACACCTGAATCAACTTCTTTCGAAAACGGAGGTGCGCTATGGATTAGCCCCCTAAGTTTAAACCGCCTTTCCTTTGCTTGTGTTGCTGCAGTAGTCACCGAGTGAGAGAATGTAGGAGACGAAAGTTTGTGGTGAAAACAATTTTGTGAGGGAGACGAGAGAGACGATGGCGTGGGAGACATGAGAAGGGTCTTCGCTCGTTTACGATTATAAAAGGATAGGTTACCATCATCCCTTGAGATCAGCTATCCTTATCGTTGCAGGATTTGAACTGCCTTCCAAGGCATTTGAAGTGCAGTCAGGCGAGAAGTAACGGATTTGGTGCGAGATGATACGGAAAGCTGCGTGAGAACGTGCGAGATATGCGACGTGAGCTCATGAGTACTCTATCTGAGAGTATTATTCTTATCATTCATTCAACCACCTAAATCCCAAGTTAATAGGACACGTTAATGCTTTACATTATCTTATTATTACTATAATTTCTTAATTTGAATTTGACCCTAAAATTTTAGTAAATACTCAATTGAGCCCACAAACAAATTTAATTTAACAATAATACTGAAGCATAATTTCCCATTATTTTTCGGGGCCTCACAAAATGTGCCGTCTCTTTAAAATTAATGTGCAATTAATGCTGATTTTTTTTTTTGGACAGTATTTTAAAATAAATTTAAATTTAATAATCCGTTATGGCTAACTATACAATTTCAGACAATTTTTTAGCATTGTTTATGTGGAAAATAAATAAATAAATACTTCATCTGGTCCATTAGAAAAATCAACTTTATAGTCGAAACTTATAACTCATAATTAAATAATTGTACTCTTCTAGTGGAATGGAGTGAGTATGATCTTTCTAATTAATCAAGAGGTAATTAATGAAAATGTGCAATATGTATTACATAAAGGTGCTATATGTTGAAAGGAAATGTGCAACATTTAAAGTTCATATGCAATTTTTATTTATTTTTTCTCAATATGAATTGAAAATAAAGGATGCCCACGCTAATTAGTACGATCTAAGAAAAATTTTGTACCACCTTGTGCGTTTAAAATGTTTAAGAGGCAATTTAATTGAATTGTGCAATATGTTCTAAATGAAAGTTCAATATTTTGAACGAATATGTGCAATGTCTTTAAATTTGACTTGCAATGTTGAATTTCTTTGTTTGAAAACCCTTTTGATAAAACTTAACATCTAAAATCATTGATATATTCGATATCTCTAACTTTTAAAATTTTCCTAATTTAAATTTTAGTCATTATAATCATTAACCAATTCCAAATTTTTAATTGAACTAAAATACCTAAAGTAATTTGATAATATTTAAATTTAAACTCATAATTCACAAATAAAAAGAATTTAAATTGTTTGAATTTTTAAGCATTCAACTTCAAATACAAAGAAATGAAGGATAAGTATAGTGTTCGTCTCAAAAAAAAAAAAATTATAGTGTTAGTGAAATACAAATAAGTTGTTATTGAAGAAAAAACAAAAAAAAATCTTAAAACTTGAAGCAAAAAATATTACCTCTCTCTTTGTCCAGTGGGCCTGCAGCATTATGAAGATAAAAAAAAAATGGGGAACAAACATCTTTGTGTGTATTTATTATGAACTTAATATTTGTCAAGATGATCCTAATATAAGCTATATCATCCAATCACACGTTGACACATAATTTTTTTAAATTGATATATGCTAATTATGGTATAATTATCATATGAAATCACTTTTTACATTTATTAGAACTTACCACAGAATATTTAGTTATAAATCTACCTAAATCTCTTACCAATATAAAATAATCATTTAGGATTAATAACTTTTACCAACTTTTACCATTAATATTTATTTTTAACAAAATAAATCTTGTGACTAAGGGATCACTTATTTGTATATAAGGTATAGTAATTTTCAATTTTTGGAATAAATTTTTTTCATTGATATTTATTTTTAGCAAATTAAAACTTATGACTAAAGGTTCACTTATTTGTGTGTAGGGTATAGTTATTTTAATTTTTTGTGTTTAATTATTTTTATTAATATTCATCTTTAATAGAATAAATGTTGTGACTAAGGGTTCACTTATTTGTATATAGAGTGTAGTTATTTTAAAATTTTGAGATAATTGTTTTTTCATTTGTATTCATTTCTAACAAATTAAATCTTACTGGTGCAATTTTCTTTTCTCCGGTGAATCTAAATGAACTGCAATGACCGAAAGTGTATTAAAATTTAAGGTGCTGATCAAGATTTATAAAAATAAAAAGGGAAGTAATTAAACTGTACATGTAAAATTTTTGGAAGTTGATGAAGCAGGTTTTGGCGACGAGGTTGTTCGGGTCGGCTCCGCTTCGATTCGTCATCTCCGATACATGTACTAATCGAGGACTTCCCTCAATTAAGCTCTGATACTAAAGTTAGTATTTAGACATAGAGTAAAATATAGAAAGACAAGACAGAAAGTCATAAAAAGAGAGTTCTCTTTTAATGGTGGTGAAGGTGCCTATTTATAGAGATGAGGGCGCCGGTCATTATCCACCGGCCCGTGTATAAATAGTCTTCCGTTGGTGGGCCAACTTGGGCCGGATCATAAACCTAGTAATTGGGCCTCAGGTTGGGCCGAAGGGCAAACCGAGCACACTAACTAGTTCCCCCAAGTTCTGGATCGTATCTCGTCGAAGATTCAGAACTTGAAATTTCATAGCATAGAAGTCCCAAAAAGACCTGTAATAAAAAGGCTTACGAGTCTCCATAATAAGAATACCCGTAGTGTTCATAGAAATTAGAAGTCATGTAAAACTCGCTATAGTGAAGACCTGAGTAAGGCTTGCAACAATGGACCTCGGTTTTGAATATACAATTCGAACACCGCCTCGCGGTCGTTCGCGGCATCCGGCCGCCTACATAAGAGAGTCGGGTTTGGGCACTTTGCGAGTATGCCAAAACCGCGACAATAAATTTGAACACCGCCTCGTGGTTGTTCGCAGCATCCAGCCGCCTACAAATGAGAGTCGGGTTCAGGCACTCATGGCCACGTCCGGCGCGAGTATGCCGAATCCGCGACTATGACAAATTCTTCGGAGATGGGTTTATACACCCCTCCATGTTCCTAGTAAGAATTAACAAACACTCAATATTTGCAAAATTATTTGTAAAATCGCAAATACCATACTCTGAACATAATACTCAAGGTCAAAATAATTAAGTCAAGCGCATGCTTCAATTTATAGATACAATTAATTACGCATTTATAATAATTGCACTAGAACAATTATTACAATATAAAATAAATAAAGGCTCCTACTTTTAACATCAAATAAAAATAAACTAGCATGTTCTATTTATTTAATTGAATAATTAATAAATAAAGGCTCATGCCTCATTTATCAAAACAAAATAGAATAAACGTGATTGCTTTATTAATTGAAAATAAGATAAATGAATAAGATCTGGACTGCCCCAAAATTTGAAGTCCAGATTTGTTCTTTGTCAGGTTTTGGAAACTTTCAACGAGGTGATTAGGCGCGGGCTTCACAAATCCACTCCTTGTCTCACTTCAGCCTTTTTCTAATTATCGCACACTAAACTAGCAAGAAGAGTTCACGCAGTCTAGTGGTAAACTCGCACGCGCACGAGACCAAATGTCCGGGTTTGAACCTTGCCCGACGCTCTCTCCCCTCTCTTTTGTTGTAAATGAACATGCTAAGGAGCACTTGTGGAAACTTGTACAAGCACGCGGCCCCCACCACGACTTTCTTTTTCACTCATGCATGGACGGGAGGTTCCACCACCCACCTTGATTTGCATGCATGGACACCACTGGCCTTGACTTGCATGCACGGGCAATGACTTGCATGCACATGCACGGGCAATGACTTGCATGCACATGCACGGGCAACCTTGATTTGCATCCTGGACCAACAATTTCATTGTTTTGTGAAAGGTTCACTGAGGCTATGCTGTTAATCTCAGCCTAAGCACCTGCGCTCCACTTCGACCGAAAACAAAACAACGAACAAGCTCTCCTAAAGTCGGGGTTCTTCGAAGCACCATCAAAATTTTAACAACATTGGGATACCTTTGATGCCTTCTTAATTTCCTTTTATCTATTAATGTTTTAGTAACTATTTTGACGAGTCGTTACCTTTGTGTCCCTTAAGAGATCTTTAGTTTGTCATGAACACTAAAGAGAAACAAAATTAACAATTAACTTGTATAAATTATAAAGAAAGTATTCTAGTATTATGTAATCCACCTTCATCACATGCATGCAATCATGAACACTTATGTTGTCTAATTATCCTATACTAGTTAGTTATAGATTACCATGAGCACCCGCTAGTCATAACCCAATTTCTCCTTAACTTCTCGGTAATCTCTGCGAGTTCCTGCTAGTCAAGATTACTTCTCTAACCAACTAACTAATTAAGCCGCGAGTACCCGCTAGTCACTTGATTAATTATTTAGCAGCATTAAGATATAAAGGCCTCATGGTCGAAGGTTGTGCCACTCGAAGGCTCTACTAGATTAAACTAAGGTGATCAGTCTTAATAGAACCTAGTAAATAGACTTATGAACACTGATTAATTAAAGAACATATTTAATTTGACTTAGATTAATTCAGGTTTCATACATGCATGGATTACGGTTTCAATACATAACACTAGAACAATATATTTAGCTACTCATAACTTGATAATCAAAGCAATAACTCAGAATATAAGTCATGAGGAAAATACGCAACACTTTACTGAAATAAGGTGCAGTCGCAATTCTGGAGCAACCACCTGCTTGGCCACTAGTAGCCTGCGCAGTTGGGAACCTTGAACCGACGAATAAAACTTCGCAAAGATTAAGCATCTCAAAAGCTAAATTAACTAACCACTATGTTGCGGAATTCAGAGAGAAAACTGAAGCTTCAAACTACTAGCGTAAAAGAAAAGTCTGTCTCCAAAAACGTAAAGAAAAAGGTCTATCAAGTTCCATATATATAGGACTTATGAAACTAGTAATTTGGAATAAAAACTATCTCTTAATCAAATATGGAGATTAATCAATCAGCACTTCAGATTTGGAAAGAGATCTTGTGCACTTGGAATTCCGATTTTCTTCTTTCCTTCTGGGATTCTCCTTCCTTTTATGCTTCCTTGTTTCACAAGGTATTACTTATTTCCGCTTCCTCCTTGCTCTCTTGTTTCTTGACCCGCAATACAGCTTTGTTGAATCCCAAATTAACGTCGAGCTGGAGTGACGTCGGCCCGGATCTGTTTGGATGCCTTTGTGCTTCTAAAATCCATATTTTTGCACTTCTCTTCTGCAATTGGGCTGTTCTCCTAAATATGCACAATTAATACAGATTTTGGGCAAAAAGCCCGTGAGAACTGCCAATTAATCTCTAAATTATTAGGTATAATATCGGTGGATCAAATATCCCCACACTTGAATCATGCTTGCCCTCAAGCATGGCATGAAAAATCAGACTTAGCACAGATCCGCAAAAGACTTCATTCACACAAAGGATTATTGTTCAAAACTTAGGAACCCAGTCACTTGGTAAAACAACAGACTGACTGCTTATACTCAGCAAACAAAACAGGACAAAGGACTGACTCGAAAAATAGAAATTTTAACAACTTAAAAAAAACATACTAAAACAAAAACTTTCTGTACATGATCCATACAGAAATCTTGATAACAACACAACAAAAGACTCTACTAGATTTAGACAAAAAGACTCAAAAAAGTAAAACAAAACAAACTCCATAATTCTGCCCCAACTCTTGTTCCAAGCCTTACTCCCATCACAGATTCAATTTTCATCAAAGTCTATGCAAGCCATTCCTTCCAAGCAAACCAATCCTTCCCTTATCAATTTAGCACAAGTATACAAAAATTCCCATGTAGACACTCTTTGGACAGTGATTCACACAAAACTCATAATTTTTCAGAATAAAAATGGGACATTTATAAGCACCTAGTCTAGTCAGAATCATAAAAGTTTGAAAATCGACCATCGCCACAGTATGATAAAGGATATATAGTGTTAAGAAACAACCCTCAAAATTATGGACGCAATGGAGGCTAAGGTTGTCTGAACCAGGAATGTTCCTATGGGTTCTAGGCTACCTGTGAAATGAAAATCCAGTATGATGTATCAAAACAGAATAGTTAAAAAAATCTTTGCTGAACTTACCACCCTCTAGCTTGGGCAACTAGGTACTGCCCTATTCTTCACTTTCCAGAAAACATAAGCAATTTCAAGAAGTTTCATAACATAGCTCAATTTTTAAAACATACTACCCTATTCTTTTTACCCATGCATTAAGTCCTTGTCTTTTTCTACTGATGGACTGACTTTTCCTTTTGTAGGTCAACATATTTTCGGGCATTCACAAAATAGAAAAAAAAGAGCTTCTTTCTTTCAAAGTACTTTACTTATGCAAAAACTTATAGCAACCATTTACAAACCAACTTAGAACAGAACAGACCATTTTGTACAATTCAGCACCAAAAACAGCATATTAGTATCACACGGGTGGGGGGGGGGGGGGGGGGGGGGGGGGGGGGGGGGGGGGGGGGGGGGGGGGGGGGAGGGGGAGGAAAAGGGATTAACACAAAGCCTTGGCTAACTTCAAGTATTTTATTTATAACTCAGAAGAATTGCAGATTGGGCTCAACTTGGCTGCTAAATGGAAAATTAGGTAGGCTGTTTGCTAAGAGAACTTGTTCATTTTAAGCTTTAAGAAAGAGAACACATACATAATTATGCTAAATCAATAGGGCATTCACAATCCATAATCCAATTAGCATGCATATCCACAGAGTATTTACTTCATCTATGATGTTTATTTCAAACTCAGCTTCAGAGAGAAAACCTCCCCACATTTAAACTGTTGCTTGTCCTCAAGGAACTAGAGTGTGTAGGGAAATCGACCAATGGACTTGAAATAGAAAATAAACAGAAAGATTGACTCTAAAAATATACGAACCAAAAGAAATTACGAAATAAAATAGACACGCAAACTGACAACTAAAATTCAGAAATAGCAACTGAGAAAAACTAAGAAAAATAGAAAAATAGAAAAGAGGGAAAGAAAACTCACCTTTAGCACTAAAACGTGCTTCCCAAACTTGTCAATAAATGAGGCAAAACCCGCAGCTACTTCGGTAACCTGCTGCTGACAGAAGCAAAACCGGTTTCCATTTCCTCCCGGAGCTGGGCATGCTCCTTTCTCAGCTCCTCGAGCTCCTTCTCTACCTTATCAAACCCTGCAGGTCCTGCCTGAGTAGGTGGCAGCTGGTCCGCACTGTGAAAGCATAACGCCCCATCGTGGGCCTTGAAGAGGAGCTCAGTTGTAACCAAATAATTAGCAGAAAGAAGAATAGGGGCAAGACAAGGGCTTATGCAAGTATTAAGGGGGTCATACAGATTTAACTTATTAGCAATCAACCCCACAAAATGCCCCAAAGACCAATCAAAAAACTAAGATTCAGCTTAGTCCCATCAAGCATGCATTGAAGAATATACAACTCAGGGCTAGAAACTACATGCTGAGACGAAGTCCTACCACTTAAATTTTTTAACAAGCAAGTAATGGCAGAATTGTAAAGCTGGATCAACAATCAAATATATAGGGGATTGGGTAGAGGAGTATGCAGCCTGCGAAGAGGTCAGGCGTGCCCAAGATGCCCGTTTGTCAAAAGCAGGGAATTTAATGGGGCAGTTAAGGTAGTCCCCAGACTCAAAATCCTCCTCCGAGCAAATACCGAACAAGACATTAAACTGATTAATGGAAAAGGAAAACTAAAAATTAAACAACCGAAAACTGAGAAACTCCGTAGTGCAGGTTAAGCCCTTAGTCTTGGCCTTCGTGGCCATGGTATGGAATTCCTGCAGCATTTCCTCAAAACAAGGGGTTTCGAGAATATCTAAAAACCAGGCCCAGCCAATTGCCTCAAAATAATTGGAGACCTTCTGTCTAATAACCAATTGTTCTAAAACATAAGTATCCAAACGATAAAAAGGAAGAAAAGTTCTGAAACAAACCTGTTGGTACCTTTCATCGTGGTCCTCCATGGAGAATTGCAGGTTCCTATGTACCTGAGCCCCGGTGGCAGTGGGGACACGAACCGGTGGGGGAGGACTGTCCTCGTCCGGTTCCTCCTCAATAAGGGGAAGGGCAATAGAAGTACTAGCCTCAGCTGTAGTGCAGGCTGCTGCACTAGCTGAAGGGGAAGGCGTAGAGGTAGGTGACTCCCCTGCTTGGGGCGTTATCGCCACTGGTTCCGGGATAGGGGCAGTAGAAGTACTCGCCCTATGGCCGTCACTGTCTTTACAAAGGTCGTAGAAGTACGAGCCTCTGTTGCAAGTGAAGGGCAGCTCGGAGTAGTGATGGGCTGCATGGAATTAGGTACGGCGGTAGAGGTATGCACCTCATTGTCATCGAGGAGAAGGAGTTTCAGGGTGGCCAGGGCCCACCCCCGTAGATGTGGAGGGGCTGGCCATGTCGTGGCACGCCTTCTTCTGAGCAGGATCCCTTGGGTCCATGGGAGTCCCTATTTCATCGTCGGAGTTGAGCATGACGGTGTCTGGAACAGTAGCCTTTTTCGCCCGGCGGAGGTTGGTAGAGGCGACGTGGGAGGCCTGGCAGTTGGAGCGGCGAACCGTCGGCTTCGTTGGGATAGCTATTTCGGCCTCCGGGGTAGTAAATTTCATCAATGGCCATTGTTGGGAACAGTCGGCCTTCTTCCTAGTGGTGGATGCTGCCGCCCAGTCTGTGTCTTGGCGTGTGGCGGTAGCCTTAGTGCGGACAGCAGCAAACTTGCACGATTCCCCGATTGGTTGATAGTGGTGTTGGTTATGACCATGGCATGATCGGAGAAGACGAAGGGTTGGCTTGAGGAAGAGGGAGAAAGCACAGAGGAAATCTAGAGAGGCGGCTTCTTGGGAGGGTGAAAACATAGTGATTGCAGGGTGAATTTGGGAGTAGGGAAAGTTAGGGATTTAAACTAGTGAGTAAGGGAAAAGGCGGAATTGGGAAATGAGGGGCACGGGGGCGGGTAATTGGGTTGGAGGGAGTCGCGGACAGGCTCCAGTGGATGACGGCTCAGGCTTGGTCCAGTGGACGACGTCTCAGACGGGCTCGGACGACGTCTACATTTATCTCTAGTGGACTACGTCGCGGACGGGCTCCAGTGCTTGGATGGGCTCCAGTGGATGGGCTCGGACGACGTCTACATTCATCTCTAGTGGATGGGCTCAGACGATGTCAGGAGCTACAATAATTGCAATTTGGCCATGTAAACACAAAATCGGGTCAGTAGTTCCCGAACTTAATGCTATAAATGAAAATTCAAGATAAAATTATAAATAAAATATAAATGAAAAGTAAAATAAAATGGAAAGACAAATAAAAGAGGTGAAAAAACACTAGGTTACCTCATAGTAGAGCTTTTCTTTAACGTCTTGGCGAGACGGTATGAAATCCTTCAGTGGTTTGGACAAGGAAATAGGTGAAGCGCATCCACTTCCTGCACTTGGGTAGAATTGTAGAATTGCTTCAACCTATGCCCATTAACTTTGAACTGCTTCCCAAACTCAGGATCACGTACTTCCACTGCTCCGCTGGGCCAAACGGCCATGACCTCCAAAGTTCCATCCCATTTACTTGATAATTTGTCTCCTCTAAACAGTCTCAACCTAGATTTGTATAATAGTACTAATTGATCACTCGGAACTCCTTCTGGCGAATGAGCTTATCATGTCTCAGCTTTGTCCGATCCTTGTACCAATTGGCTATGTCATAGGCTTCTAATCGCAACTCCTCAAGTTCTTGAAGTTGATATTGCCTTTCTTCCCCAATAGCTTCGGCATCCATGTTCATCTTTTGTACTGCCCAATAAGACTTATGTTCCAGCTCAACAGGCAGGTGGCACATTTTTCCAAATACTAATTGATATGGAGACATCCCTATTGGAGTTTTGAAAGCTATCCCATAAGCCCAAAGAGCATTTTCCAACTTAGTACTCCAATCCTTCTTCGATGTATTTACTGTTCTCTCTAGGATTCTCTTTATCTCTCTGTTGGAGACTTCTGCTTGACCATTGAACTGGGGGTGATAAAGTGTAGAAAGTCGGTGTTGTACCCCATATTTGCTCATGAGTGCGACAATGGTCCGATGCAAAAGTGGGTACCTTGATCACTTATAATAGCCTTAGGAACACCAAATCGAGAAAAAATATGTCTTAAGAAATAGCTTAACTGCTTGAGCATCATTGTTGGATGTGGCTTTTGCTTCCACCCATTTGGACACATAGTCCACATCTAATAAAATATATACTCGGTCATTGGACATTCATCAAAGGAGTCTCCATATACCGTGAAATCATCCATAAAAATCTCAATGTACCTCTCAATCATGTCTGAAAAATACTCATCATGCACCTTTGAAACGTTCGGGTGCATTGCACAACCCGAAAAGCATTCTTCTATAAGCATATGTTCTGAATGGGCAAGTGAACGTTGTTTTTTCTTGGTCATCCTTGTTAAGCCATATCTGAAAGTATCCACGGTATCTATCTAGAAAGCAGAAACACATTTTTTCGGCCAATCTTTCTAACATCTCATCAATAAAAGGAAGAGGAAAATGATCCTTACTCATTGCTGCATTCAATTTCCTGAAATCAATACCTATCCTCCACCCAGTAAGTAGCCTCATAGGAGCCAATTCATTCTTCTCGTTGGTAACAACTTCAAATCCTCCTTTCTTAGGCATTACATGAACTGGACTCACCCACTTACTGTCTAAAATAGGATAGATAATTCCAATGGCCAACAATTTCAGAATCTCTTTTAGCACAACTTTCCTCATGTTCAGGTTCAGTTTCCTCTACGAATCACGAACTAGCTTAACATCTGCTTCCAAAAAAATGTAATGTTGGCAGACGTCGGGCTGATTCCAGTGACATCGGTTAAGGTACACCCGATGGCCTTAATATTCTCTCTTAGCACTCTTAGCAATCTCTCATCTTGAACTGACAGTAGTTCTTTATTGACAATGACTGGCAAAGTCTCATCCTCTCCTAAATAAGCATACTTCAGATTGTCAGGGAGAGGTTTCAACTCCAGCTTTGGTGCCCAGTTTCCTCTACGGATCACGAACTGGCTTAACATCTGCTTCCAAAAAAATGTAATGTTGGCAGACGTTGGGCTGATTCCAGTGACATCGGTTAAGGTACACCCGATGGCCTTAATATTCTCTCTTAGCACTCTTAGCAATCTCTCATCTTGAACTGACAGTAGTTCTTTATTGACAATGATTGGCAAAGTCTCATCCTCTCTTAAATAAGCATACTTCAGATTGTCAGGGAGAGGTTTCAACTCCAGCTTTGGTGCCTTGATTAGGGATGGCACTGGTCGATCGGTACTCACTGGCTTAGGGTAGCTGCTGATTGCCGTGATACTGGCCTCTGCTGTATAGAGGGCTTTTATTGCTTGACAAACTTCTTCATCGCTTAATCTTGCTGTATCAAGCTCAGTCAAACTCTGAGTAAGTACCGTCTCCAGCTTATCCTGCATGAAAGAAGTCTCAAGAAAGTCTTGGACTAGGGGCTCAATTAAATCGATTCCATATACATTCTCAACATCAGCAGGTTGTCTCATAACAGAATCAATATTGAAATTAAACTTCTCCCCACAATAATCCAAATAAATCGAACCATTAGACACATCAATCACAGCTTTAGATGTCTTTAAGAATGGACGACCTAATAAAACTCTCAGTAGATTCCTTAGCAGGATTAGCGTTCATTCTGATCACATAAAAATCAGCAGGATAAACAAACGAGTTAACCTGCACTAATACATTCGCAAGTACCCTCTCGGGATGCATACATGATCTATCCGTTAATTGAATAACAGCCTTAGTCGCAGCTAGTTCCACACCAAATAGTGTCATGTAAACAGATAAGGGCATCACATTTATAGAAACGCCAAATCACACATAGCATGCTCAATTTTCTGATTTCCAATAACACAAGGTAAGGAAAACATACCTAGATCCTTGCACTTTGGTCGTAGCTTCTTCTAAATCACTGTTGATACTGTTTCTCCAAGAATTAACTTACTAACTCCTTTCGGCTTACCTGCCATGAATTCCTTCAAGAACTTCCCAATGAGGGGAATTCGGATTGCCTTAAAAAATGGTATGTAGACATCTATCTTATCGAATATAGTAAAATAGTCAATTGGTTCCTCCTTCATCTTCTTGGCCTTTGGTTTCAGGCTTTTTGGAAAAGGTGGAATAGGTTTGAAAACATCTCCCCTTTTTGTGAGAGGGGCAGAACTTTTCTCTGTAACTGGGCTAGGTTCAGCTTGCTCAGTCTCAGGATCCTTATCTTCAATGACTTCTGGTTGTTCAACATTTTTTTCTTCAGTGGCAACCTTTCGCTTGGGCAAGTGGCCCTTTGCTGGTATGACTTTTTCAGTTGCTGGTTCCAGAATCTTGCCACTTTTGAGGTCATGGCATCAACAGCATTAATAGTCTCCTTGGTGGGTACCTGGACTTGCCAAGGTAGTTTACCTTGATTGCTTTGATCTCTTGCATGGATGTCGACAGCTGGGAAATGACCTGCGCGATCTCGTCCATGGTGGTGCGGGTCTCTTTTTGTTGCTCCAGTAGTCGTTTTTGAACATCGAACAATTCTCCAATTGCATCTTCCACAGTTCTTCCACCTTTTGCTTGCTGAATCAGTCACTGGTTCTGATACTGGTGCTACTGTGGTAGCCTATACAGATTACCCTGAGCTCAGTAACCTCCGACCTGGGACGTCGGTTGGTTGCTTGTGCCCTGAATCGCCAATTGCTGCCCTGTTTCGGACTTATACGAGACTTGTACTCCTTCCTCAGGATTCTTTCATCCAAATGTGGGATTATCCTTTCATCTTGGATTATAAGTGTTGGAATATGGGTCTCGGCGCTGATCATTTCGATTTCAATTGTTGTTGGAATTGCTCCATCCGACAGTGTTTTTTTCAGTAATGGTCTCCTCTAGTGCAAGATTGCACTGGTTGGTTGTATGTCCTCTATGTCCACAACACGCACAAATTACCTACTCTTTGGTAGAACCAGGTGACATAGCTAATTTAGCAACTACCGTAGTTGACCTGTCCCTATTAGTAGCCAGCTGTTTCATCGTTTCCTGACTGGCGTCGTCTGCGAATTTAACTTCCACCTGTTGCTTGGCCAGGGAAACGGGATCTCCGAATTCTGCTCTGGACTCAATCATGTCTTCAATTACTTTTGTAGCAGATGTCACCGTATTATTCTGAAATGCTCCCCCGCTTGATGAATCCATCAGGTTCTTTTCTTCTCTGGTCATTCCCTGGTAGAAGTACTGGATCAGTTGGGTAGGTGAGTATTTGTGATTAGGACAACTTTCTACTAATTCATGAAATCACATCCAATAGCTGCTCAATGACTCATCAATATCTTGCTGGATGCTACTTATCTCCTTCATAATTGCATTCGATGGAAAGTAATTTTTCAAAAACAACTCCTTCATCCCTCCCCATTTAGTAATTGAATTTGGAGGCAAGGATGTGAACCATCTGTATGATTGTCCTGTAAGCACGTACGGGAAAGGCACCAACTTGAGTTGCTCCAGTGTAGCTCCAGTCGAAATTCTCCCCACATCATAGTTGCTAATGTACTCTTCCAAGAAATGGTGGGGGTCTTCTCCTCTGTTCCCATGAAATTTAGACATAGAATTCAGCCATCCAAGTTTTAGGGAAAATCCATTAGCCAAGTTAGGCTTCACAATCACCGACGGCTTATCGGTAGTCTCATGACTACATAGCTCCTTCAACGTCGGCTCGGCTGCAGGTACTGGCTGCCTCTCTTCTTCTCTTTCCTCCCTGTCTGCCATTCTCTTAGTTGCTAGATCAGAAACGGTTGACCTTGTACTGGAGGAATCGTTCGCTTGTCCACTCAGTCCTTTGGCAGAGTTCAGCTAGGCTTGCTCTGCCAACTTGCTTCCCGTGATTCCTTAGCAAGTCATTGAGCAGTCTTCTCGATCTTCGGATCACTTAGTAAAATTGGGTTCGATGACTTGCTTATGCACAGCATAGAAACACACCAATGCAAATTAATAAGAAAAGCAAAGTTAAAAATTGGACACCATTCCGGCAACGGTGCAATTTGACAGAGCTGTCGTGTACCTCTGCAAACACAGTATTTATACTGATTTTAACCTGCAATCAAAGGATTAAAAAAAACTAATACAATGGTAGTCAGGATCGATCCACAGGGACGGATATTCTTAATTGCCTTTTATCTATTAATGCTTTAGTAACTATTTTGACGAGTCGTCACCTTTGTGTCCTTTAAGAGACCTTTAGTTTGTCATGAGCACTTAAGAGAAACAAAATTAACAATTAACTTGTACAAATTATAGAGAAAGTATTCTAGTATTATGTAATCCACCTTCATCACACGCATTCATTCATGAACAGTTATGTTGTCTAATTATCCTATACCAGTTAGTTATAGATTACCGCGAGCACCCGCTAGTCATAACCCAATTTCTCCTTAACTTCTCGGTAATCTTCGCGAGTCCTTGCTAGTCAAGATTACTTCTCTAACCAACTAACTAACTAAGCAGCGAGTACCTGCTAGTCACCTGATTAATTATTTAGCAGCATTAAGATATAGAGAAACCTAACACTAACAACTCATATCGTCGTAATTCAAGGAATTATTACTCAATTAATAGTACTTCACGGTCGAAGGTTTTGCCATTCGAAGGCTCTACCAGATTAAACTAAGGTGATCAGTCTTAATAGAATCTTACTAATTAGACTTATGAATACTGATTAATTAAAGAACATAGTTAATTAGACTTAGATAAATTCAGGTTTCATACATGCATGGATTACAGTTTCAATACATAACACTAGAACAATATATTTAGCTACTTATAACTTGATAATCAAAGCAATAACTCAGAATAAAAGTTAGGAAAATACGCAATACTTTACTGAAATAAGGTCTAGTCGCAATTTTGGAGCAACCAGCTTGGCCACTAGTAGCCTGCACCGTCAGGAACCTTAAACCGACGAACAAAACTTCACAAAGATTAAGTATCTCAAAAGCTAAATTAACTAACCACTATGCTGTGGAATTCAGAGAGAAAACAGAAGCTTCAAACTACTAGCGTAAAAGAAAAGTGTGTCTCCAAAAACGTAAAGAAAAAGGTCCATCAAGTTCCATATATATATATATATATATATATATATAAGACTTATGAAACTAGTAATTTGGAATAAAAACTATCTCCTAATCAAATAAGGAGAGATTAATTAATTAGCACTTCAGATTTTGGAAAGAGATCTGTGCACTTGGAATTTCGATTTTCTTGTTTCATTCTTAGATTCTCCTTCCTTTTGTGCTTCCTTGTTTTACACAGAATTACTTATTTCCATTTCCTCCTTGCTCTCTGGTTTCTTGACCCGCAAGACAGCTTTATTGAATCCCAACTTAACGCCGAGCTAGCGTGACGTCGGCCTCCACCTTTTGCTCAGTCATGGTGTCATCTTTACATCTTCACACATGTCAATTGTGCCTCCTATCGCGCATCAGTGACTCTGGACTTCAGGTCGGCCATGCCCGAGGTCAACCCCCAGGTCGTCCTGACGAGGTCAGCCTCTCAGGTCGTCCAGGATCCGCTTGGATGCCTTTGTGCTTCTAAAATCCATGTTTTTGCACTTCTCTTCTGCAATTGGGTTGTTCTCTAATATGCACAATTAATACAAACTTTGGGCAAAAAGCCCACGAGAACTGCCAATTAATCTCTAAATTATTAGTTATAATATCGGTGGATCAACGGGCTTCATCCAATCCCGTCTTGTCTCAATTCAGTTAGAAATTCTTGTGTCTTCAAAACGAGTACGAGGTGAACTCCAAGTGATGAGGTGCAAGTTTCACCATCCCTACCATGTCTCACTTGAGTTTTGTCAAAGTGTGCAGCCATGGTATTTCCATGCCGTTGCGGCATTCTCGGGTCTCTGCCTTTTCACTCAAAAATAAAGAGACCATAACCTCATCCCCGGGATTTCCATGCCGTTACGGCATCACCGAGTCTCCATATTTTAACTCCAAATTGATGAAGGTAAATGATCGACCCCTTTGCTCTTCGTATTTTTTTATAGCTATCATGAGTTTGTTAGTGAACAAAAGCTCGCGCAGCTTAGCGGAAGAACAAAAACGCAAACTGCAGAGGACGCAAGTTCAAAACCTGCTCGCGCCTCAATTTCCCTTTTTTCAAAATTTTTTTAAATTTTTATTTTTTACATAAGCTCTTGCAGAGGACGCAAGTTCAAAACCTGCTCGCGCCTCAATTTCCCTTTTTTCAAAATTTTTTTAAATTTTTATTTTTTACATAAGCTCTTCTTGCAGCTCCCTTTATAGCTGTCGCGAGCTTGTTAGGGAACAAAACCTCGCGTAGTGCGGGAAGAGCAAGGAAGCGTACAGGCGAAGACTCGGGTTCGGAACCCTCCCGCGTCTAAATTCTCCCCCATTTTTTATATTATTATTATTATTATTATTATTATTTATTGCAGGCCCCACCATCATCATTGACCCTTCTTCTCCAAATTTCCTAACGAAAGCAGCGGTGGTTCTCTTCCTTTCATCCTCTGGATGTCTTCGTTCCACATCTGGCATCCACCAACTTTCGTCGACCGACCCTTCTTCTCCTTCCTCGCAAAACACGGCTGGTCATCTTTCTTCCTCTTGAAAATAGTGTTGGCATCATGACCTTCTTCTAGACCCACCTTCGGGAACAGTTGACTGGGATTGCCCGTGGAGAAGCTCGGGCACGGCTTGCTCGCGTTTGGAGTGCCGGCATCACTTTCGTCGGGATCCCAAGGACGGAGTTTGCTCGGACATCGTCGGACCTTCTATTTGGTGCGGTTTTGGCGGAACGTTGATGTTCGTTGATCTCACTACACCTGATGATGGCGCTTCAACAAGCTTGGCTGGGACTTCATCGGACATTTTGTAGCTAAATCGCAGGGGAGCATTGAGCTCGTGGCCCTTTGTCGTCATCGCCCGATCTGTATCTACACCAACACCAACCAACGCAGCCCAAGGCGAATCCCTATCCATCCATTGTTTGGTTTACCAAACCTGACAGGAAGAAGAATTAAAATTCTTCCTTCCTCCTTGTTTCTTTCGCGCAACAGATGGGTCCCATAGAATAGAATCAAAAAAATTCTTAGTTCACCTCTCCCTCCTTAGCTGAGTTCACCAAACCCAACAGAAGAACTCAAGTTCCTCATTTCTTCAGCCACACAACCGACTTCAACCTTGTGAGCTTTGTGGGTTTCTCCTACTTCACCCACTAAAAATAACAATAAAAGCTAAAAAGGGATATGCTCGACCTCCCCCTTACACAGATCTGCTCTATTTCAACCGAGAACTCATAACATTTTCCACCTTAATACCAGATCTAGGATCAAAGAACATAAACAGCAAGAAAAATTCAAAAAGCATTTTCTTTTTCTTATCTAGCCAACTGCAGAGCAATCAGGAAAGAAAACCAAACCGCCTTTTCTCCTCAGTATGAGGAGATCCAAGCATTAAGGAACATCAAACTTTTTCCAATCCAGCTTCCCCTCCACCGCAGCAAACACTTCACAACACATTTGTGAGATCGGGAACTCAAGGCAAAATGTGAACGACATTCCGACGATCGAGTCCCCACAGATGGCGCCAGTTGATGAAACAGGTTTTCCTGACGAGGGTCTTCGAGTCGGATCCACTCCTATTCGTCATCTCCGATACCTGTACTAATTGGGAACTTCCCCCGATTAAGCTCCGATGCTAAAGTTAGTATTTAGACAAGAGTAAAATATAGAAAGACAAGAAAGAAAGTCATAAAAAGAGAGGTCCCTTTTAATAGTGGTGAAGGTGCCTATTTATGGAGGTGAGGGCGCCGGTCATTGCCCACTGGTTCGTGTAAAAATAGTCTCCGTTGGTGGGCCAACTTGGGCCGATTGTAAACTTACTAATTGTGCCTCAGGTTGGGCTGAAGGGCAAACAGGGCACACCAAAAGTGAATTAAAAAAATGACGTATTAAAATTAATCTGTCACAGATTGGGTGTGTTACGCTACATGTCAGAAGAAGATGTGTAGTTCTTAGTTTGATATTTTCTTTTCTAATAAATAAATATATATATATATATATATATATGTAAGGTTAGGGGTGCTGGGACTTGGGTGATCGAAGGCCCACCCCACTACCGCTGGTCCCATTACTTTAAAACAATGTCGAAAACAAAGTAAATACCTAATGCCAAATAATCCATTACTTAATGTACTTCAACATTTTTCTCCATACTAGAAAATACGCCAATTCCCAATGCCCGACAAATGTTCAAGCTTTCCTAAGGTCACAACACATTTGAAAAAGTTACATACTCGAGAAATTCGAATTCGAGCTCGAGTATAAGTAAATTATATATATTATTGATATTATATTACATTATTGATATTATATAATATTATGTAATATATATTATATCAAATATATTATTTATAAAATTATAAAAATATATTATATTATTTCAGGTAGTTCATCGAGTACTCAAATCTAGACTTTTATTATTTGAACTCGGCTCATTAAACTATTTGAGTTATTCGAACTTAGTCATCTATAATACCATCAATTTCAAGGTTTTTCTAGATATCTTTTCCAATTTTTTTTTTCAAAATATTTTTGAATAACAAATAATATTAAACAAAGATAGTAGCTCATAATATTTTATAAATTTTAAATTCCTACGTACTAAAGTTTACCTTTATTTATTTAGCTTTATATAATATTTACAGTTGGGGTGGTGGCGCAGTTGGCTAGTGAGTAGGTCTCATAGCTTTAGAGTTATCCTGAGGTCTAGAGTTTGAGCTTCTCTCATCCTAAAATTTTTTATTCAGCCTTGATAAATATATAGTCCCGCCAACACAATACATTGGTATATGTTTATTCTTAAATTTTAAATCTAAATAAATTTTATCTCTACCTTTTCTAACTGCATCTAAAAATTTCGGTGTTGAATTGTTGAACTGCAACAAAAAAATTTGAAGAGTTGTTGTCGCTTTGAGTGCTTTTTCCGTGTGATTGATTCCAAAGTTATTGAATCAGCTCCAATTTCATATTCAACGAGATTTTCAATAACACTAGCGACAATTTTATTCTAAACTTTGGACCTCTGAGCATTCATCATTTTCACTTGGATAATCCAATAGCTTATTGACGTCCATTTTGTTGCGATAATCAAAATCTTTAATCAGTTCTCAAGCTCATGAAGGCCTTCTTCAAAAGGTATGTCATTATAGTCCGTTGAGCCTACTTCATCCCTTGAACAAATTTTTCAATGTCGAAAATAATTTGCTATTGTCACTTGTGAGACATTTTTCGTCCAAACGGAAGTTGCAACATGTAATTTTCATGTGCAATGAACTTATAGATACAATTGATTTGTACATTGAAAAAAATCTGAAATTCATATTAATATAATGAACTAATAGATACAATTAACTTGTACATATTTTTTATTTATCAAGATATTTATTTACGGAGATGAAGAATACTATTTAATTAATAAATTATTAATTTATCGATTAAATAATATCTCGTTGAATTAATAAAATTTCATGGTCCCAAGGTTATTAATTTATAGAGATTTTATTGTAGATAGATGAAATTAAACGAAAAATCTAATCTTTAATAGGAACTAGTGCCTGGCACGGATTTAGAGTTGCTCGATCATGGTGGACATTCTGATATTATCTTCCACGAGAAGATTATCCAAGTTCGCTAGTGTTCCATTGTCCATCTTCTTTTCCCTTTTCGATCGATTCAACTAATACGCCTCTCCCGATATTCTGTCTCTCTCTTTGATGTGGGTTTCTTCTTGCTGTAGAGGAGGTGTGGTTTTATGTGGAAAACTCAAGAAAGGGCAAGAGGGGTGCGGGTTTTAAGTGAGCAATTCCAAGGAAGAAGATCAGAAGTGAGGGTTACGTGAGAGAATGAAGGGGAAAGAGAAAGACGTGGGTATTGGGGAGGGGAGAGTCTGTCGCTTTTCTCTATTTTTTTTTCTGTATAATAATTTTACCAATTTACTAATTGAGGTGGCATATAGTGCTTGTTCATGTTTTAATTTATTTTACTTTTTTTTTCCCATTAGTTTAGTTTATCTATTAATCTAATTGACTAATTTTAATAGTTATATGAATAGGTCTCTTCTAATTTTTTAAATTTCAGTTTGATACAACTAGTTTTTACTATCCTTTATGAACATAATTAGTTTCCTAATTTCTCAAAATTATTAATTAAACAAAATTATCTATTTTTTACCGCAGAACATTTTAATGATTTAATTAACTTTTCACTAATATTCAATTAAGCTTGGTTGGAAATTTTTTTTCCTTAGCTTGGAACTTCTAATTTTGTCTTAGAGTTTATAATTATCCAAATATTTGTTATTGTTCTACCTTCAAATCTTGATCTTTTAATTTAGTTTGGTTACCGGTATTTTTAAACTAATCTGATTGTTAAATGATAAACTTCATATTGAAAAACTATCCTCAAATTACCTTATAAAATTTAATAGTCAAAAATTTAAGAGGTACTAAGTCATCTAAGTGAGTCAACTTAGGATGTTATCATTCTAATGTGTTTTGACGTGTTTTGAGAACTAGGGTGTCACATTTAGAAAGTTTCGTGAGTGAAAAGGTTACCTTGGTTCGATTGGCTGCCGAGAAAGTTTCGCGAATAATCCTTTTTTTTTTTTTTTTTTTGAGTCTTCCTTCGTTCTCGGGAAATTTTGGGTTTAGTGGAGTAGCCGTAGCTCAGATTTTGGAGGAAGGAGAGCAGAGATGCCAAACAATTTACGGACAAAATTACCCTTCAATATAATATACATATGTGTCAACTTAAAGGATTCTATTAATTTATACTAGAAAGGGACCAAAAAATTCATTCTAGAAAAGTAAGGCACTAAAAAAGTTGTTTTCCAATGTTAGGGACTAAAAAAATTAAAATCTGATATGTGAGGGACCAAAATTGGAGTTTACTCTAATTTCTTTCAATTTAGTCATTATTAGCTAAATGTTTTCCTTCTTTTGGTATATATTGTGCCCAATGATTCTCTATCCTAAAAAGTTATGTCACACTCTTATCCCACTAAAAATTTAATACATTCTTAAAGGTAAAAGAGGAATTTCAATTTCATTCCACTACCACCACCTCCTGAATTGTAATAAATTTTAAGTGGAACACATCTATTTCAAAAAATTTTGAGACAGAGGATCCTTCCCCATATATTATCTTGAAAATGAGTTGAGATGCGCAGTTGTGTGGTACCACACGCCCCTATGTCTAATCCAAAAACAGAAAAATTCATCATCACTCAAATGCCCAAAAACACAAATCAATTTTCACTTTCAAAATTCATAAATTGCTGGCACAAACAATGCACAAATACTTTAGACACAAACAATTCTAATCAGGGTAAACAGGATGAACTTCAGTTGACTCAGACATGAGTCAATGTCATCAAACATGTGTCAACCGGTGAGGCAAAACGAATTCCAAAGATAAGGGACAAAAATTAATGTCAGTAAAAAACACAACCGGCGGAAGTGATCAATCAGCCCAACCAAGAATTGAAGAACGATTACAATTAAATCCCAACCAAACAAAACCCATCTCAATTACAATCGGAATATAACCAAAAAAATCAAAATTGACTCACCTGATCGTAAGAAATCAATAGGGTAAAACCACACCTTTTCTCTGCATGAATGATAAGAAGACACTTAAGTAAGACAAAAGGGTTACATAAATATCCAATTCACGAAACTCAATCCTACAGGGAGAAGAGAATCCTGGAGAACACGCAAAATTCAACGAAGGAAGATGGATGGATAAACTGTGCGACTTTCGTTCATATATTGGATCCTAGAGTGTTACTTTCAGCATCTTATCTAGGGGCGTTGCAATAAGTACTCAAGATCTATTAAGTTACGTTACTGTTGTCTTCTCTCATATTGAACTTGGTGTCTCTAAACTTTTCCAGTCCATAATTGTTTGAAACAGAGTTTCGGGCCAGTTGATGATTTGAGTGTTGTCTATTTGTTGGTGGTGGATGCCTTCACACTCTTCAGTAAACAATGGAACAACCCTTGAAATGATCGTTTTATTGTGTTTTAGTCAATCCCGCAAAAATTGGAGTGCGACATCCGTTTTATATTCGTGCGACTTTGTTTTATGTTAAGGATCCTCATGTTTAGATTTTATTGATTAGTTTGATGATATTTTATTATTATTTTATAGTTTTGTTTGATGTAAAATTGGCGTGGCTCAGTTTAGAGTTAAAGTGCAAAGCTTTCGTTCTGTGTTGCATTCGTGCGACTTTCCTTCAGTTCTAGAATCTCCAGGATTATTTTTTATTTATTTATTTTCCTTTTGAGGCTTTAATTTTCCCATACATCCTGTCTTGCTATGAAAATTTCCACTACTGTTGAGTAAATCCTCTACTGTTACTAGATTTCATCTCACATTTAGTATTTCCTTTTCCCCATAATATTGGAAGGGTTAGTAAACAGAGTTTTACACATGATATGCACAAAGTGTACATTTCTACAGAATTGAAATTGAACATTCTTTAATACCTGTTAAAGAGTTTCCAACACCACTAAATAGGAAAAGCAAAGAAAATTACAGTAGTCAATGAAGTGAAAGATCATGCCTAATTGATGCGGAAGACAGAAGAGAATGTGAAAGGTATATATATGGCACTAGTCAACTGGAATGCTCATTTATTTAAAGGCAGCTTTGAATTCTTCATTTTGCAGGACATTTTGGATTAATTGGATTTCCCTTTACAATTATCAGGCCATAATTCTTGCCCGAGGTTGCTCAGGTTTTAAATAAATCTGTCCAGCATGCAAGGCTGTTAAGGCCAAGGTAGGTATTAGGTTTTTACGAGAGATTTTAGCACAATCGTCCAAATTCGAACCTAATTGTTTGAATACCAATCTTTTCTTAGTTTTCAAGGAAGTTCAAAAATATTATTAAGCCAAAATGAACAGACATGGTGAAGGAAGACATCCTTTCTTCTGTGTTACATTCGTGCGACTTCTGCTCATATTTAGGATCCTCAAGTTTAGTTTATTAATTAGTTTGGTTATTATTTTATTAATATTTTTGTAAGTGCTGTTTTATATGAAATTGCCGTGGGCTCAACTTAGAGTTAAAATAAAACAGCTTTGCTTTTGTGTTGCATTCGTGCGATTTTCGTTTAGATTTAAGTGTTAAATATTTTAAGTAGAATTTTCTTAGCAAAAATTAAAATAAAGGAAAATGACTATTTTACTTCAAGTCCTTAATCTATGCTAAATTATGAAATGGCTCCTTTTATTCAGCTATAAATGATATCCTCAGCAAGCTGAAGATAGATTTCTGGGCTCCGCGGTGTCTGTCGCCATTGGTTGAATTGGACGCCTGGAGAAACAAGGCAAAGGAACGAAGGCTGGGAATGGCGCAAAATTTTAGCTATTTATTTCCCAAATATATTAAATAAATAAATAGATCACTCTTAATGACTTACAGAGGTTTGTTTCTTTTACTTTGAAACAAACCTTTAACTCCTATAGTTAAATAACATGTTGCAAATATTATGCTTATCTATGAAAAAACGGATGAGCTGATCAAATTTGATTTTAAAAAGCATTTGTTTCAGCCGTCTAAGTCCATACTGATAAATTTGTTATGTCAATACTAAACCTATGTAGGGGAGAGAAGCTATCTTTCAGATTAAATGAATGTCCAATCTTTTGACAGCAGATGTGCAACGTGTATTAAATGGATGTGTAATCTTTTGACAATAGATGTGCAATGTGTTAGTTAAAGTGGATGGGCAATGATCAACTTCATGCAAAGGAAAATTATTTTTAGGTAAATTTAAATTTTAAGAATGCCTCATTGTCGAATGGTACAGATTGAGACTATTTTAGGACTATTTAGGTGGGCAAAAAATCTTGACAAATATTAAGCAATTTTGTTGATATGTGCAACGTGTAATAAATGGAAGTGGAGTATATTGAAGAAAAATGTGCAATTTATATAATTAAAGTCCAACAACATATGAAAACCTATTCCAAAAGATTCTTGTTCTGAACTTTCACATCTAACATTGTCGTATTTTTAATACACTTTCACTTTCAGATTTAAAAAGAATTTCTAAAAGCAAGTTCTGAAAACATGTTTTTGAAACTCTCCAAACCAAACATGGTCTAAGTGTGGTACTCGAGCTCAAGTAGACTTGTTTACACTTTTATTCAATAATCTACTGTAGAAGTGTAGCTAAGCGAAGCCGCTTGTGAGCGGTTTGGTGCTTAGCCAGTGTTTGACTTGAGGTAAAAAAATTTGTCGTCTAATTAAGTTTTATTTATTTTATTAATATTTGTGGTTTCATTTACTTCTTAGGTAAATACTAATTAATTATTAATTACAATGGGTGAAGAAGATCAGAAGAAGGAGAATACAAAGGAAGAAAGTATAGCATTACTAGAGAATGGTCATGAAGATGATTCAAAATCAGACACAAAATTAGATACGGAAATGATGAGTCATTGCATACGCTTATTTATTTTTTAATTTTACCACTGTTGCATCTAAATTGTAGCATTTGATGTTCAATTGGACTAATTATGATTATTTTCATGTTAGAAGCCATTTGGAGAAAGGTTGATAAGAATTGGAGAAAAAGTGAAGAAAAGTTAAAGAAAAGAAGGTGAGAAGAATGAAGGACCAACCAACTTTGGAAGATCATAACTAGAGCTACGCAACTCCAAATTGGGTGATTATTGATGTTATGGAAAGCTTAAACAACGGGATACAACTTTTATGCAGACAACTTTTGCCAATTTGCTCTTCCCAATACTCAAATATTGGTCGCAAGGTGGATAGAAATTTTGCCGCAGAAATTGAAAAAAAGGATGAAAGCCGTGGCGATGGAAAAAGAAAGCCGCAATTTCCCATAGCTGTGAGATAAAGTTGCCAATTTTCCAACTAAACCCTTGGTCACTTATATCTTTACTTCTGAGTCCTTTCCCCAAAATCCTACTGTGTATACAAATTTCTTAGAAGAGAAAAGGAGTTTTTACACCCTAGTTTTTAGCTCATAAGAAAAGCACACACACTCTCTCTTAGTTTCTATTGAATCTTTACAAGTGGATCTTTCCTTTTCTTCCCATTTTGTGAAGAAGGTGTAAACTTTGGATTGGAATTGGGTTATTGATGAAAAGGGAACTCAACCGATTGTTAGGAATAAAGACTCTCGGGATCTTTTGAACCACTTGTTCGAAAAAATATCCCAACAAGAATGCTACGGCGGAATTGAAAAACAGAAACGAAAACACAGATTTAACGTGGTTGATCTCAACAGATCTACTCTACAAAACTACTGACTGCTTCTTTATATATGAGAATCAAACACTACTACAAAAAGGGCTTTCAATGGCGGTATTTAAGGCCTTTTAACAGCGATTTTTGGCCTTTTTGAACCGCCATCTATCTGGCAGCCGTAGAAAGTCCGTTTAGTTATAAACCGCCGTAGAAAGTGGTTACTTTCTACGGCGGTTTAGTTCTAAACCACCATAGAAAGTGGTTACTTTGTACGGCGGTTTAGTTCGAAAGTTGCCACTTTCTACGGCGGTAGGGAAGAACCGCCGTAGAAAGTGGTCACTTTCTACGGCGGTTTTCCTTCAACCCCCCTAGAAAGTGACCACTTTCTACGGCGGTTTAGATCTAAACCGCCGTAGAAAGTCACCATTTTCTACGGCGGTTAATTGTTAAACCGCCGTAGAAAGTGACCACTTTCTACGGCGGTTTAGTTCTAAACCGCCGTAGAAAGTGGCCACTTTTCAAACACAAACCGCAATAGAAAGTGAAAATTAATCTGGTTTAAAGCAAAACCAACAGCTAAAAGTTTAAAATTAATACAAATATCACCAAGATACAAATTGAAATCGCTATTATATTACAAGGGCATAGCCAAAAATATTTGTACAACTATAATATCAACAAGGTTCATTAGTATCCATCAAGTACGGCTAATGCTCCACAATATAACTAGCGCATATTTTTCTCATAGCATCTATATCCACATTGCTTAATGGAGTGCGGTCGAGCTTGAAGTACTGCAACAGAGTATAAATTCAAAAGTAATTGAGTAGCAAAATGAAATACAGTCAAGTAAGTTATGAGAAATCAAATACCTTTTCGAGTGCCAATGTGTCGGATTTCATTGCAATTTGGTACATGTAGTGCATGACATAGTAGCCACACTCCCAGTTAGACGTTTGCTTTTTATGCTAAAGAATATAGTATACGAGTTAGAACATCATACAATTTTATACAACACATCGTAGAATAAAAAATTCAATAAGAACCAATTTTACCTTAACTACTATCCATTCAGGTTGCATATGCACATTTCTGGGCAATCCTAAGAAAGCTTGATAATTGAACATCACCCTATAAAAATAAAAACGGAATGAAAATAATTAACAACATATGTATATATGATTGGCATTAGAAATTATATATGCATTCTAACATTAGTTAATATATATAACTCACTCGTCTATAAGTATTACTGCCTCCTCTTTTTGTGGGTTTTGTAAAGAATCAAACCAGTACACAACCTTTTCAATCGGTCTAATGGCTATAAGCATCCAATGTTCACTGCAAACCAACAATTTAATGACCTCAGAGCTTTAAATCAGTGTTTCTTAAAAATTAGAGAAACGCTTACAGTGTTTACCCCTGAAGATACGGCACCAGATAAATTTCTTTATTCCGATCCTTCAAGTTTCGTGCAATGTAGTGTACCCTATCTTCATATGTGTTTCCTAGTGCCGTGACATGATCAGCTGAGAGAAACCCTATCCCCTTCCGGTCATTCCTTTCAACCAAATCATGTAAAGCTCTAGAGAATTTACATTATCATGCATCATTGGTTAGTCTAGGCACATGGAATGCATATTATGTATAACAATAATATGAAATTAGTTATAAAATTAAGTGGAAACTCACTTGGTGAACAATTGCATCAAACAGTTTGTGGCCATGCTTTCTCTTGACAATAATTCACCGACATCCATTCGATCCATCGAAATAGGATGATCCACACCTATGATATCTCTTTTCATTTGAAACAAGAAGCCATTGAAGTTTGAATCTTTCTCTATTCGGAGTTGTAACTCGTGCAGTGGATCAGATGTCGAAGAGGAAGCCATTTCATTTGGAACCGTCGAAGAAGATTTTATATCATCCATAGAATTCAAACGACCTTTTTTCTTTTTTAAACATTTATCCACCTAACAACATTTGAAATAACATTAAATATACAAAACGGTATTAAGTAATTCAAAAATAAATGTAAAAATATACCTGTGTTACTGGATCCGGAATAAGTTCAATCAAATGTATAGGCCATTCCACGAAAAATGATCGGGACATTCCCACAGTTGAAGCCTCTTCCTCAGGAAATGGTAGCGGGGCAAAGTCATCATATGAAATTTTAATTGTAACCCTCGCGCAACCTTTCCTTACCTCGGGCCGTGGTGCTTTCTCTGCTTATAAACATTTCCCTTGGCCACAAGCTTACGTCTCTTACATGTATCCTCAGAGATGAACAGATAACATTCACACCCGTCCTGAGATAATAGGAAAGCGAATGAACATTACTCAACTATTTCCGCTAACTTCAAAAACCAAGTGTAATCATGAAAAGCAATATAAAGATTCTTTAGAAGTGACAATATGAAAGAAATTATACAAACAAATATGAAAGACATAAATGTACATTAAGTACCTTGTATTCGCCTAAAGAACTCACATCTTCCAAGTTTGTTGCAATAGGGCTATTCTGAACCTCAGAGGCTGTGATCGGGTCCATAGATGAAACAGGTATCGTATGTAACTCAGGCAAACTTGTAGGGATAAGAGGAGAAAAATTTTGCCTACGAGGTTCTTTAGTGTGTAGCGTCGGACTCATAGGGGAAACATTGCTACCATGGACCTCAAACATCTCTGGGGTCATTCCGGATGTTTCTGGGTTCAAGCTCTGAGCTTTGGCACTATTGAGGACACTGGCTCTTGCTGTATCATAGTCAGTCCCCATCTTACCACATATAAACCCAACCATCATCTTAAGATGTGTTTGACATTCATCGAGCTGGGCAGTGGTTTTCTGAAGCTTTCTTTTAGTTAACTCCAGTTCATCTTTAAGCGACGGGCTTGTTTTCAAAAAAACCTCTGTGATACGTGCCCTGGTAGAATGGCCGCGAACACGACCGGGGTGATCGGTCTTTCCTGTTGCCTTGACAAGAATGTCATTCCGACCCTCTGCAACTTTCTCCCCTTGGGACTCGCGGAAACATAGATGTTCCTAAACGTTTTGCCAAAAATATGAAATGTAAATAGATCAATTATATATAGTTTTAATTATATGTGTAGCTTAAAGAACTGAAACATAAGAAAATGTATGTTGCAAACTTACAATTTCACTTCCAACACGACCAGCCTCTGGGGTGAAGTATTCGCCTTTTTTGTTTGTGTGAGCCTGTCTCCAAAGTAGATGCCGGCCTGGCCCTGCATAAGATTCTTCCCCTTCTTCTTCTGACGGACCGTCCTTTAAAGGCTTCTTCCCAGTTGCAATCAAAGCCTCTTCATGCAAATTCTTCTTTAGCAATCGGTATCCACCGCGAGATAAATTATGGTAAAAATAATTTAAAGTGGCATTCTTTTGCGCTTTTTCACGAATTGCCTATAGAAAAATACAATGAAAAGTGATTATCCATAAACTGAGCAATTTCAAATATCAAAAAACAAGAAGGAAATGAATTTCAAAAACCCACCTGCCATTCTTCTGTTTCGCGGCTAGCCTTAAACTTAAGCCATGTCTCCCTAGGGAGATATTTATATTCAAGGCATGGGTCCTCACCCTGCAAGTCACCATGTACATATCTACCTAAAAAGGATTTCCAATCTTTCCGACGTTTACCGGCATAAGATATCCACTTGGTTTCGAGTTCTTCGGTTGATTCAAAAACAAATAATGCCTACAGTAAACAATAGAAGTACAAATTTAGATAAATTTGGGTTCATTTGTATGAATAGGTAAACAAAGAATGCATTATAATTTTGTAGAATACATGTATTTCCATCCACACTCTCTTCTTGATCTTGTCGGGAACTTTGGGCCATGATGCATATTCCATAATGTCCACTTTGCTCCGGGCCGTGAATGCTACGAATGTAATCCACTTCGTATGATAATTTTTAGGCTCATTTTTTGAATCAAACGAAATCTCAAGAGTTTTCCCCTTCATACGCATTTCCAAAAGATCGTTGCAATTTGTAGGCCCTCTACCTCTTTTAGCTCTAGTATAAGACCCATCTCCATTGCTCTTTCCCTCATCACTATGGTCCTCATTGCGTTTTCTTTTTCGGGCCATTAGCTTACCTTAAACTTCATATGTACATACAAAGAGAATACAAGATAACATATTTGCATTTAAAGAAAAGCTTTAATTTCAAAACCCACGCGCCATTGAACACTTTAAAGCAAAGGAGACAAAAAACAAGAATGCTTGTAATGTTTAAATTTAAAAGGAAATGTACATTTCGCAACTTCACTCCTAAAAATACTCTCCTTCCCTAAAACAAGAGAAATACTTTGTGCTTTTGCAATAAAGAAGCTTTACATTGATGCAAAGATAGCCTCACTTTCAATATATTAGTGGCATTCATGACATTAAACCAAGGGAGGAACACACCTTCAACTCACCCACAAAGCATTACCCTTCTTGCCACTAAAGAAGAAACACTAAATCACAAAAGGTTAAAGATTGAAGGAGAAGTGATATTCAAACTCTACATTTATGAAAAAAATCCCCCTCATCAAGGAGAACGACTCACAAAGCATATTTCACGCATTTCAAACAAAGATAAGGGAAAGCGAAGAGGAGATAGTGATATTTGCAATACACAAGTCCCATTATCCAAATTAAACCAAAGGAGCCCCAAAAAAGTGGACTTCTAAAGGGTACCATTGATAAAGTACTTCCTATTTCACAACCAACAACTAATGAGAACAATCATTAATTTCTACTAAAGGAAAAACCCAAAATTTAGTGAGAAAGGTGAAAGCTCAAAGGAGGAGTACTTCACTCCTAAAAAATACTCTCCTTCCCTAAAACAAGAGAAGTCCTTTGTGCTTTTGCAATAAAGAAGCTTTACATTGATGCAACCATATCCTCACTTTCAATAGATTAGGGGAATTCATGACATTAAACCAAGGGAGGAACACACTGTCCCCTCAACCACAAAGCCTTATCCTCCTTAGCACTAAAGGAGAAACACTAAAGCGGAAAAGGTAAAAGATTTAAGGAGCAATGATATTTCAAACTCTACATTTATGAAAAAAATCCTCCTCATCAAGGAGAACGACTCACAAAGCATATTTCACGCATTTCAAACAAAGATAAGGGAAAGCGAAGAGGAGATAGTTATATTTGCAATACACAAGTGCCATTATCCAACTTAAACCAAAGGAACCCAAAAAAAAGTGGACTTATAAAGGGTACCATTGATAAAGTGCTTCACATTTCACAACCAACAACTAATGAGAAAAATCATGCTACTAAAGGGAAAAACCAAAATATAGGGAGAAAGGTAAAAGTGTAAAGGAGGTGTACTTCACGCATAAAAAGTATCAAGTTCCCTAAAACAAGAGAAGCAACACTCAAAAGGTACTTTGTGCTTGTGCAATAAAAATGCTTTACATTATGCAAAGATAGCTTTACTTTCAATATATAAGGGGCATTCAAGACATTGAAACAAGGGAGCCCCAAAGAAGGAACCCTATAAAGCTTAAATTCCACATAGTGGACTCAACAACCAAGCATTTTCCTCATTATCACTAAAGGAGGAACACTAAATCGACTAAGAACCGAAATCAAACACCAATGTTCTCAAATTAATCAAGCAAAACCGAAATCAACATTTGTGTTTCTCATCTTAGTGAAGGAAACCCGAATTGAAAGGGTACTTAATTGAAATCCCAATCAAACACCTAGGTTCTCAACTTATGTAGGACAAAAAACGAAATTCAACAACCAAACCAAGGCAACCAACAATCGATAAATCCCAAAGCATTCCAATCATTCATCACTAGCATCAAACCCGAAATCAACATTATATTGGGCACAAAAACCCTAGTGGAATCGGAAGTAATTACAAAATGGAAGGTAACATTGCAAAAGCTTTAAAATGCAAGCATAGAAGTTGGATAAACCTTATGTTTGCATTCCTACATCCAAGGCCGAAAATATTGGAGTGGGAAAATGGAAGAAATGTTGGCCGGGGTGAAGCGACACACAAAGATCGGACGTTGGTCCTCGACGTACGATCAGCACGCTAAGCAGCCGTCGGGAAGTGCGGGAAATGGGCGGAGTTCGCCGGGTTGCGGCTGCGACGTGTCCCGGGCGTGAAGTAACCGAACCGCGGCTGGAGAAGGGAGAGGCAAACAGGGGAGAAGCAGGGGAGAAGAAGGGGAAAAGAATAAGGGAAAAGATGTCTAAGTTCAAATATTTTGAACTTAGACCGGCGGGTTGGTTCAACAGCGGTTCAACCGCAAACCGCCGTTGAACCAACTTTCTACGGCGGTCATTGTGAAACCGCCGTAGAAAGGTTACTTTCAACGGCGGTTCAACCGCGAAAATTTCTATTTTTATTTCATTTTTTGAACCCTAACCCTAAACCCTACACCCTAATCCTTATTATTTTTTTTTCCTTTTTCATAAATTAACCTCAAAATTTTGTAAATATAATAGTACATACCCAATTTACATTATATTTATTAATTATAGAAGCTCGCCTTTTATGAAACATTTAATAAGTAAATTGCAAATTTTCCCATGCACCAATATTCCACCGAAAAATTGAGTGAACTATTACACAATAATTTTAGGTCAAAGCTCAAAATTAATAAATTTCGTAAAATTATATGTAAGCTATGATAAAGTAATAAGCTTCATTATCAGTCCTAAATTTTCTGCATTCTCGCCTTGGGCGAACGGAATAAAATAATCAAATCGATAAATGCATTAAGTACGTAGTATAAGAAAAATTAATGCTTAAGGGCCCAATTAAAAGAAAAAGAAATACTTACTGGATTTCATTAGCTTATATACATATATATATATACAAATATATATATATTTGGAATTAAGGATGATAATATTAATCAAATATGTATAGTGAAATACATTAAATTTAGTATGTTGCAAAATATAATGTATTTTATTTACTTGCACCGGTTGATCATTATGAAATTGCATATCCAATATTATAGGGGAATGCAGGGGAACTATGGGGAAATTGTAGATATTAGACCAAAATATTTGAATTTATGCGCGCGCGGGAATTGGCTCTAATTGTTTCCAATTTTTCTATATTTTCTACGGCGGTTGTTTTTGAAGCGCCGTAGAAAATTTTCCCGCGCGCGCATAAATTTCTATTTTTATTTTATTTTATGAAGCATAGACCCTAAAAATTTCTAATTTTTTCATGTTCATAAATTAACGCCAAAACTTTGTAAATATAATATTACATACCCAATTTACATTATATTTATTAATTATGTACAGAAGCAAGCCTTGTATGAAAAATGCTTTACTAAATAAATTTCAAATTTTCCCATGCAACATTCCACCGAACCATTTCAGGTACTATTACACAATAATTTTAGGTAAACGCGCAAAATTCAGTTTATTTGTTCTTAAATAATTATCTCTATTTTAATAATTAAAGGCAATCAATAATTACAATTATGTTAAGGTAAAATAAAAATAGCTTGAAAGAATTAATACTCTTTACAATTGGATACAAGTACTCAATGTCGTATCCATGTACAGTCTTAAAAATTTTCTAGCGCTGCTGTATATCTCGTACACATGCATGCTAGTTAAGAGGCAAAATATAGAAATAGGTTGCCGCCGGTACGGAGCGCGCCGCAATATAAAATATATTGCAGAATCTCTATAAAATAATAAAGATTTATTAATCGATAAACGAATAATTAATTCATTTAGCGGTCAATAACCAACCTCGCTAAATGAATGTCTTTTTTCCAATGCACAGAAAAGTAATTTATGAAGAGTTAAATATAAAATCAAAACAAAAATCATTGTACAGCTTTCCCTGTAAATTTTACCAAAAGTACTACTCCTTGAAAAAAAATTAAAAAATACATGAGACATTTATTCATAAATGAAAAACAAGGAAATCAATTTGCCAGAAAATTCGACAGAGTCTCCCCTATAAATGTAACATACTCCCTGTCAAGGATATGCACATAATTAAATACTTCATTAAGATTCCAACTACTTCAAATAATACGGAATTCAGTTTCAAATCAATTTTGACAGAATCTCCCCTGTAAATTTAACCAAAACACTCTGGAATCCTAACATCAACACAAAAGCTTCACACAATTTCCAACAATAACAAATTCGTTTATAAACATTTCGCTATATGAAGTTCCCTGGAAATTTTATCCCTTGCTTGCGCTGCTTCATCCAAGTTGTGACCTGTTTCAATCAGACAGTACGAAGGATAAAAATAAATGTTGTTATAAAATTATGTCCACTTCGTTTCATTAAAATCAAATAAACATATACGAATACACACACACACACACACACATATACACACCCACAGAAAAAATAATAATAAAAACAAACAATATACCTGAAAATGATTCTTAACTTATTCTCTTTCTCTTATGGGACACTTAATCCTCGAACCATAATCCTTCGCTGTGGTCATCACGAAGTATGTATTTATCAAGTTCCCTATCTTCTTCATCTGCTCTCGATTCAGGTAACCCACTAGAGAAAGGGCCCGCCTTATAAAGCCCTTCTTCTGTATCAATCCCTTCCACTCCATAATGTTGTTTACCATGAAGAACAACAGACCAATGTTCGTCACAAGGATCGGTAATATAAAAAACTTGTTTCGCCTGCGATGCAAGTATAAATGGTTCCCCATTGAAACCCTCTCGATTAAGGTCCACCAAGGTAAAACCCCATGGATCATCAGTTCGAACCCCATTATTATTATCAACCCATTTGCATCAAAATAGAGCTACTTTGAAACAAACATAGTCAAGCTCCCAAATATCTTCGATCACCCCGTAATATGCCATGCTTGCATACATTGGATTTTTATCCTTCCTGCTAGAAACATGTAAAGCCTCCGAGATTAATGTAACACCACTGTTTTGTGCCGTACTCTTCTCATCTTGTCTCTTAGTAGCAAATGAATATCCATTTATGTCATAGCATGAAAATGCTCGTACCGCATGGCTGGGCTTAAACGCCAACCATTTCAATGTCTCCGAAACGTTTTTGCCCATGACAGCATTACTAAACCAATAGACAAATGTCCGAATATGTTCATTGAGCACATTTTGATCCGTCCAAGTAGGATAAAACGTTCTTATTGAACGCATATGGTCTCTCAGATAGGGCTCAACTTCTTCAGAATTGCGCAGTATGTAGAGATGCGCCTTCATCAATTCAACATTAGAAGGCATAAACATTTTTCCTCCCCTTGTGCCCATACCTGTAATCCTCCCATCGTGCGATTCTTAGATATTCCAATTGATGCTGTATTGGTCAAGTACTCAGTGCAAAACTCAATTACCTCCTCAGCTATATAACCTTCAACAATACTAGCATCAGGACGATAACGATTCTTAACATACCCCTTAAATACTTTCATATATCGCTCGAATGGGTACATCCATCGCAAATGAACAGGCCCACAGATTTTTATCTCTCTAACCAAATGAATCACCAAATGTACCATAATATTAAAGAAGGCGGGTGGAAAATACATTTCTAATTGAGAAAGGACAACAATTATTTCATCTTGTAACTGATCAAGTCTTTCGTGCGAGATAACCTTGCTACATATAGCATTGAAGAAGAAACAAAGTCTTGTTATACTGGACTTAACATGCTTGCGCAATATCAAGCGAATAGTTACAGGCAACAATTGTTGCATTAAGGCATAGCAATCATGAGACTTCAAACCAACCAGTTTTAAATCTTTCAAGAAAACAAGTCTACTTACATTTGAAGAATATCCGGATGGAACTTTGATGCTATGCAAACTTGAACACAGTTGTTTTTTCTCTTTTCTAGAAAAAGTGTGACAGGCAGAGGGTAGATAAGTGCGTTGTCCTCGAGCTACCGATGCTAAATTTGATCTTATGTTCATATCAACCATATCAAGTCTCGCGTTATAACCATCCTTAGTTTTACCAGGGATGTTCAAAAGCGTACCTAACAGGCTTTCACAAATATGTTTCTCAATATGCATAACGTCGAGACAATGTCTGACATCCAAGTTCTCCCAGTATGAAAGTTCAAAAAAGATGGATTTTTTCTTCCAACAACATGTATCATTATTGCTGGACTCCGAAGGTTTTCCAAACTCCACATTAATGTCCGTCACACGAGCTTTCACCTCTGGCCCGCTCAAGGGTTCTGGAGCTTTTCTAAACTCTTGAAATCCATTGAATGCTCTTTTCATACAGCGATACGGATGAGTCTCGGGAAGAAATCTGTGATGCCCAAGGTATACTGTCTTCCTCCCATGTGCAAGCTGACAAAAATCTGTACTCTGCTCACATATAGGGCATGCTTTATGCCCTTTAACAGAGTACCCAGACAAGTTTCCATATGCAGGAAAATCATTAATGGTACAGAACAACATGGCACGTAATGTGAACATTTCTTCACAGTATGCACCAAACACAAGTGCGCCTTTATCCCATAACTTTTTCAAATCTTCAATAAGAGGAGCAAGATACACATCGATGTCATTTCCTCGTTGCTGTGGGCCTAAAATCATTAGAGACATAAGTATGTACTTGCGCTTCATACACAAGTAAGGCGGCAAATTGTAAATAACCAACGTCACCGGCCATGAGCTATGTGTGCTACTCAGACTGCCAAACGGGTTCATTCCATCAGTACACAAACCAAGCCTCAAATTTCTAGCTTCTCCCCCAAATGAAGGATACATTGAATCAATTTTTTTCCACTGATCCGAGTCTGATGTATGCATTATCACCTTGTCATCATCACTGGGAATACACCGATCTGAATGCTAGGTCATAAGTTTTGCATCTTTTGCATTAGCGAACAACCGTTTAAATCTCGGTATTATAGGAAGATACCACAGAACCTTAGCCGGCGACCCCTTCTTTTGCGCATCAGAACTGTCTTCAACCTCATCACACAGCTGCTTGTTTTTGTATCGTGAAGTTTTATACTTAGGACAAAGCAATAAATCCTTATACTTATTCCTGTAGAGGACGCAATCGTTTGGGCAAGCGTGGATCTTCTTATACTCCATCCCTATTTGACACAATATTTTTTTTGCCTCATAAATTCGATCTGGAAGTTCATTATCTTCTGGGAGCATATCTTTCAATACCCTCAATAAGGCTGTAAAACTAGTATCTGACCACCCATTTGCCGCTTTCAAATTAAACAACTTCAAAACACTAGACAAGCGTGTATATTTAGTGCAACCGTTGTATAGAGGCTTCTCATTGTCACCCAAAATGGAAGCAAGAACTTCCGGTTTATCAGCAAAATCCTCGGCCACATCCTCAATCATGTCATCTAATCGATCTCTAGTAATCCCATCATCTCCTTTTGCATGAGATTTTCTTTGCTCAGGTAAACTATCAATACTTTCACCATGCCAAATCCACAATTTATAAGAAGGATCAAATCCGTTTCGATATAAATGGAATCTTATTGTATCTGAGTTATCAAACCGCGCACCATTTTTACAAGCTTTACACGGACAATGGACGTACTTTGTATTCTTATAAGCCAATTCAATGAAATTCTCAACTTCTTTCACATAAAAATCGGAGGTCCGATCACCATACAACAAGATATTTTGATCCATGCGTAACTAACTCCTTCAAATAATTAAAAAACCCAAATAATAATTCAACAAACAATGTAGAAAGTATCATGTTGCATGCTTGTCTTAGCGCATGTCATACTAATGTTACTCATATAATCAAAACTAATATAATACCTCAATGAAAAAAATAATGCATAACCAACACATGCGCAATAGACATAATCAAATGAAGAAGAACCCATAAGTTTTTCATTTATGCCTTTCATCAAACACATGCAATGCATTAAAAATTAATACACACTCTAAGTAGTGCTAATTATATAAACATCATCCATTAAAAATCAAACACTATAAATCAAATCACATCACCTAGAAACTACATAGTATAACTCAATAGGGTTCCACAATACTAAGTTTCACCATATACATGGATTGCAACTTTAATTTTCAGTACTCTACCATATATAAAAATAAATTCAATATACACATATCTAAAGTACAAGAATAAGCAATTACTGAGAAATTTTAGAAGTTTCTAACCTTAAGGTGGTAAATTTTAGCTTCAAATGACGATTCTTTACATCAAAGGTGCAAAACCGTAGTACAAATTTGGAGAACAAGACTTTCGGCCGCGATATGGAGATACACGTTATTATTTACAGTTAAATACGTCAATACAACGGCGGTTATAATCAAACCGCCGTAGAAAGAGACCTTCTACGGCGGTTAACAGTTTAACTGCCCTAGAAAGGGACTTTCTACCGCCGTAGAAAGTGGGCTTTCTACGGCGGTTGGGACAAACCGCCGTAGAAAGTATGGACTTTCTACGGCGGTTTGATTATAAACCACTGTAGAAGGTCCCTTTCTACAACGGTTTAATTATAACCGCCGTAGAATGTCCCTTTCTACGGCGGTTTATTTTAAAACCGCCGTAGAAAGTCTGTATTTCTTTTATAACGGCGAATTTCTATTTTTCGCCGTTAATCTGCAGCCGTTAAAGCTCTATTTTGTAGTAGTGAAACAATAGAAGTGTAAAACCCACAACATACAAAGTCTCTCCTTCTATTCTATTATCACTTCCCCTCTCTTACAATCTTGTCGTCGAAGGCATAAGCAAGAAGACACATCTCTTATGGCCTCAGAACAACATCAAACAACTTCGTCAGAAGCATAGGCAAGAACACACATCTCCTATGGCTTCAGGACGACTTATCAACGTCGACGTCATAGACATAAGCAAGAACAGTTATCATCTCTTATGAACTCACGATGGCACCCCATCTTTCACCCAGTTGAAAGGCCGAGCTCTCTGTTTACATTCCAGGTGGTGGATGCTTTATGTTTGGCATGCGCTAATATATTACAAACATCGCCTATTTATAATAGAAAAACGGCAAACCCTAATGAGCCTAGATTATATGGCCTAATACTAATTGTATTAGGAATTTGAGGAGATACCCAACAAATCCTCCCTCGACTCAATCCTAAATACACAAACATTATTAACGTAGCATCTCTTCGATGAAGCTCTAGACGAACGAACATAGGTCCAATGTCATCTCAAACTTCATAATGTTACCCTCCATACCCCAAAAAGGAACAAGCTTCACTTACTTTATTAGATCCATCCGTCAGATTCTAATAAATAGAAAAAACTTCCTTTTTCTTCTTCTGAAGCTCGCGGATCCGACAAGAACAGGAATCAATCTAGACCAAAATTACTTTGATCGCTGGTCAGCAACAAAGCACAAAACTTTGGTTTTCACCTCTGCGTCTCATGATCAAACCCACGGATCATTCATCAAATTTAATTCAACTCAAATTTTCTCTCTCGGTTACTTCAAAAACTGACCCCCCCAAATTTGAGTCCAACGAACTCAATTTAGCCCTTCGCTTTGGAAGAAGCCTTCTACGGGGCTATGGTTGCGACTTCTTTTTTTTTTTTTTTTCTTCCTTCTCTAAATTTGCTTCTCTGCCTCTTCTCTTGATCTCTGAATTCTGGCCCCGGCTCTCATACCATTGTTAAAAGAAATATCCCAACAAAAACACTGCAGCAGAATTGAACAAAAAAGAAAAAAACACAACAGATTTAACGCTATTGGATCTCAACAGATCTACTCCACAGAAATCTTGATTACTTCATATATGGGAATCAAACAATAGAAGAGTTTATACTGTACACCTTCAACATACAAAGTCTCTCGCCCTCTATTCTATTATCACTCCTCCTTTCTTACAATCTTGTCGTCCAATGCATATGCAAGAAAACACATATGTTATGACCTCAGAACAACCTCAAACAACTTCGTTAGAAGCATTAGCAGGAACACATATCTTCTATGACTTCAGGACGACTTACCAACGTTAACGTCAGAGACATAAGCAGTAACATCTATTATCTCTTATGAACTCACGACGGCACCCCCCATCTTTCACCCAGCCGAAAGGCCGGACTCTCTGTCTACAGCCCAGGCGGTGGATGCGTGTTCTCTGTTTAGCATACTCTAATATATTACAAACATCACATATTTATAATATAAAAAGGCAAACCCTAATAGGCCCCGATTATCTGGCCTCATATTAATTGTATTAGGAATTTGATGAGATACCCAACACCTATGAATGGTTTTATCTTTCTTTCCATTTTTTTTTAATTAAGCGTGGGGTTGGTTACCCATTTTATTAATTGCAAAAAAAATAAAAATAAAAAGGAAATCAAACCCAATGGATTACATTTTTCTAGCCTATTTTGTTTAGTTTTCTATAATCTACTTTAGGCTGCTTCTGATGTGATGCTCAAAGTAAGTGCTCGTTGGCTCGTGCTTTTTAGGCCTTGTAATGTAGTTCTTTTGCTTCGTCCTTAAAGTTGTCTTTGTCATCAGTTTCCCAGGGGCAATAAGCTACCTCCCCTTCATCTTCTTGGTTGTCGTCACTAAGGTCATTTGGTGTGTGTGGCACAGATGATGTAGTTGGAATATGTAGTTTTGTCGGCATGCGATTGGTGAGCTGAGTATTATAGGCATCCTATGTGTTTCAACAATAGTAAAAATAGTCTGTAGTAGCTTCAATTTAGGTACTGGGAGTGACTTGTGATGTTTTGAAGAATTATGTTCAGTCATTTCAAGTGCGCCTAGGACTATATTGGACCACATAGGTGTGGTAGCTATTTCAGTAAATTCTTCTGCAACGCTTTTCATTGTGGCTTGGATTGTTTCTGGAGATGGGATTGAAGGAGGGGGAGTATTCATGAGTGCATTATTATTGTCTGAGATATGTTAAAGGTTTGCAGCAGCTCCGGTTGGTGAGTCATTAGGTCAAACAGCTTTCAGGCGTAAAATGGCGAAGTCCTGCATGCCTAAGATTGTGGCGTTTGGCGTAGCAATTGGGCCGATGGCTGAAGCAATTGTACAAAGCTGAATCTTTCTTTCCCTTCATTTACTTATATATGTTTCATGAATTTTATGCTACTATGATGATTACTTTCTTTAGTAGCTAAACTCCCAAGGGAAGGGGCTAAAATGATATCTACCTATTGATTGTTGGTTAAACTTGTGTATATGGAAATGAGTTTAGTATTGTATTAATGTCTCTATTGATGTATTCAAGAGATATGGTGAATCTAGGATTAATTAATCTGCTTGCACTCAAGGTGTTTAATAGAAGTATTGAATGAACATCTAACAGACATAGGCCATCATTAATGGGACCTTAGTATCTATTAGATAGGAATATACTACTAGTACTGAGGAAGTTGAAAGATAATTGAAATTAATGATCCAAAATCTAAAAGTTACTAGGCAATTGAAATAATCTAAGTAACTTGATTGTGCATAGGTGTAAATTAGCTTGCCGCTTGCATTAATTACTAACACATTACACACACTCAAGTTTAAACTAGCATGAAATTTGTAGATTGAGCTTTATCCCCAACCCACTTTTAGAAATTCAAGTGAATCAATCCTTTCTTACTTTCTCATTTTAAGTTCTCCATAATTGTCAAAAACAACACTAAAATCAATTTTCACAAAAATCAAGTGACAATTAACACATTAGAATTCACTTTGTGCATTGTGTTTAGTCCTTGTGGATCTACCCACATTCCACGGTATAACTGTGTGCGATGCCGTGCACTTGCGGCTTATTAAATTTGCATCAACGTTTTGGCACCGTTGCCGAGGACTAAAGCAACATGTGTGAAGTTTGAGTTCATGTGTCTTTTTTTTTTTTTTCTTTGAAGTGTTCTAAATATTGGGCAAGTTGTATATTCTTGTGTGGTGGATTTTTGAGGCTTCGTGTATCTTTTGGTTTTGCTAGTATTTGATTTCTCCCTTTGTGTCCTGTTTTTCTCCTCAGTTGGTGGTGTTCATATTTTGTTCTCTTTCATTTTTTTATTTCAATTTTGGATATCATTTGTGTTTTGCTCTTTTTCACTTCTCGTTAGTTGCAAGGATTTGTCTATGCCAAGAATGAGAGGATGACCTCATCTTGTTGGAATTGTGGGTATAATGGATAATCAAAGAGGACAAGGCCATGGGAATGAGAATGCAAATGGTGGCTGTTAGTGATTCTTACTAATATAGATAACAAAGTTTTTAAATTAATTATAACAACATAAAAGACAAAATAAAGAAGAAAAATCATAATATATAGTCTCCTATTAATGAGTTTAGGAATTATGGATCAATAGGTATTTCAAAACCATACCAAGGGCAATTGTTGGTGTTACTAAGGGTTTGCAAAATACATGTTAATTGCATGGAAGACATGCTTACATGTTATCATAAAAGCTTTGGAATGGACAGACTATTGTTCCAAACAGATGGTGCAGTCTGCTACCTTTGTGGGGAGTTCTTCACGATCACCATCATCAAAATCATGGTCTTAGGTGATGTCCACATAACTTATGGGGATCAGTCCAAGGTCACGAGTTCAAGCGATGGTGATCCATTAAATTGGCATTTCGGACCTCTCACTAGATTCAAGTACAGGATCTTCAAAGATGCTATCAATGGTTTGATTAAGAAGTGTTGGGTTCAAGCTCAAATGGACAATCCAAAGAACCCTCCAAGTGAAGCACTTTTGATTGAAGTGGAAGACCAAGACTAGGCTGGAGTCTTTGGTGGGATAAGGGGAATATTTCAGCCCTTATAATTGCATGAGTGTTCTTTTGTTTAATTTTTAAAATAATGTTCTGTTTTGTTTTATGTTTTTTAAAAGTCCATCTTATGTGTTTTCTTTTGGTGTGTTTGCTGCCTACTTATCAAGGTTCAATGGTCCAAGAAGTCATATTGTCAAGTCAATAAAATTCAGCTCAATGAGATAATTTGTGCAGGATTTTTCTCCAAAGTCTGTGAGCATGCTGCATGATCAATTCACGTGGAGTGCATATGAATGGTCTCAACCTTCTACCATCAAGCAAGCAGCTTTTCAAGTCACCAATTATGGCTGCATGATAATTATCTTAAAGGAAAGACATTTGGAAGGGTTGAGAAAGTGAATGATGCAGCCAAATGAAGCAGCCAGCAAGCCTTTGGAATTCTGCATGCAAGTCACGCCCAAAACCAAGCCAAAGGATGCTGAATATTCTTCCTAAATGCAAAGGGCTAGTTGCTGCAATAAGAAAGGTCATCCTGCATGCATAAATGTGAAGAGCTGAATTGATTACATGGAAATAAAGGTGAAGAAAGTTAAGGGTCCATCTTAAAGGATTAATTCACTTTAGCAAATGCAAGGATTATCAAGAATCTAAGTGCTGATTTAATTCACATCTTCCGTTTCTATTTAAGAATAGTCCTTCTTAGTCTATAAATAGGCACTCTTGTAAACAATTTCAAAAACAACTTTTGATGAATTGAAATTCTTTTTGAGTTATTCCAAACTCTTTGTTCTTCTTTGAACTTAGAACTTATCAAGTTTCCTTTTAAACTTGTGGCATTCGAGACTTATCAAACAATCCCGGTGAATTGTTTCTGGCGTCTAACATATCGAGGTTCTCACTTTGTTAAGTGATGGGTCGAGGTTTTCACTGACTTTGCCTAGCAATCTTTAGAATGATCAAGTCAACAATGTGATCAAACCCATCTTCTTGGGTGAGATTATATCAGGAACAGTCTAAGCTTTTCAATACTTTCCAAGGTAGACATTTTAGAAAACCCATTGTTTCGCAAGGCAGCCCAAGATTTGAAAACAAGAGCAACAAGTAGGAGTCGGAGCTCAAGCTATATATATTTAGCATCATTCCATCAACAAAAGACCAAGGATATTCTTTAGAGGGGACTATATCCGATGATCGTAGTGCCGCAAAGGTTAAGCTTCAGCCATAGTTTTCCTGTTAGTTGTATGATAAGTTATAATCTCTTTATCATCAGTCATCCTGCATCCTTACACGCACCAAACAAACACACTTAATTACACACAAAAATAAATCTTAAGACTATCAAAACTCGCACTGCATGTGCACGTACTTACCACAAATAGATTATTCAAAGTACAAATAAATTGTAAGCCATTTTTTGACTTATTTATTTGTGCTCTTAATAATATGGGTACCCAATTCCACTTTGCTTTAACAAAAAGGAAAAAAAAAAACTCGTACTGCATGTGCACCGTACGTACCATGACCTGCACTCGCATTATGTGTTTTTCAAACTTCAATCTTTTTCAACAGATAAATAATATCATGCATCCAACTCGCCTTCCATCTTTCTGTCAAAAGAAATCGTAAAAATTCTTGCTCTTATTGTGCGGTGTAAGTGTCAAACAACACTTACTTCTTGCTGCACGAAAGAAAGATCATTGGATTCAGTGGAATCTTACTAGTACCTCCGCCCCTGATGTAGTCATTTCCTTTTTTTTTGTTTTTTTTATCACTCTTGTAATAGTGAAAACCATTACAATATTACTCTTGTAATACTATTATGTGTATATAGTTGACAAAATTAAATTACAAAACAACCAAATTAAACTGGATGAACCAAACACAATACCAGCAACAAAGTTTTCAAGATAAAAATTCTTACAAATCATGAAAAGAATCAACAACAGTGAAATCGATGTATATAGGGTAATTAAAGCTCATTCATCATCGCCAAGCACAGGGTAAATTGCAGCTTCTTATTTTTCTGGCTCAGTTTCATCTCCATCAAGTTCTTCAACAGTAGTCGAATCCCTTTGTGAATTACTCGTATCATCATCATATCTCTCAATTACATTATTAATCCCTTGGCAAATTGATAGAGCCCGTCGTGAGGCTACAAAAATGCACAAAACTCAGTGCTTAAACCTGCAAGAAATTACTACAAATAGTATACAAAGCAGGGTCGATCCGCAGGGAACCGCTAACTGAAACTCTCATTCCTATCAATTTGAAAAATGGTTTGATTTGCAATCACCTTTTTGTCTTAGAGAGACCTTTAAAATTTATCACTCTATAAAAACTAAAACTTCACAAGAACAAATAAAATTCTCACTGAAAAGAGTATTCCAACATTATATGAATCAGATCAATCTATGCATGCAATCATTAACGTCACAAATAAATCCAAGAACAATGTATCGGCTGGTTATAGGTTACCGTGAGCTCTCTACGACATAACCAAATCCCCCCTTAGTGTGTGGGTAATCGCCGTGGGCTCCCAACGAAATGACTACCTCTCTAACTAACCAAACTAACAGGCCGTGGGTTCCCTACGACACCTATTAATTTAATTAGCAGTATTAATTACTAGGAGGACCCAACACTAACACTTATATCGGGTTAACTTTAGAAGTTGTTACCTATTTATCTTGTACTACCCGACGGTAGGTTTGTCACTAGTTGACTTTATCGGATTAAACAAAAGTTGATCAAAGTTTAATTAAATCTAGCATTTAGACTTATGTGCACAAGATAAATAGGAATACAAGAACTTGAACCAATTTTAATCCTATGTTTCATACATGCATAGATCTACTTCATCACATAATGCCAGAATAAAAGGGTTTAGTCACTCATAATCATGGCAAATACATTTAGATTTAATGTGAAAGCCATAGGACGAAGCAACAAAGAAGAAGGAAAAGAAATGGAATACTTATTAATAATTGCAGGTTTGAACCAACCCTCTGTTTGGGCAAATAGAGGCCTGAACAGGAGCAATCTAGCACACAAAATGAAGAGCAAAACTACTGTATAAATTCCTTGAACCTAGAATGAAAAACAAAGAAAAACTTATATAAAAATCTCTTGGAAATCAATGGAGAACTGAATAAAACTGGGAAAAAGTGTATCAAAGCTTTAATGGAAAACTAAAGAGAACAAGCACTAAAAACTAGAGAGAAAAACTAAACTATCGTAAAAAGAAAATGCCTAAGAGCTGAATGAATTTGATGTTCAGTACTCTCCTCTATTTATGGTAGTAGAAAATGCTAAAAAGTAGGAAGAATAATTATCCTCCCAGCTGCTGCACATGTATGTTTCCATCGGATGTGATCAAATTTGATCTTATTACTTCACTTCATCAAAAATCAAGATTTCAAACCAAGGATAAAATTTTATCCTTCTCTCCTTCCTGAACAAGTTCCAGAATATTCTTTTATCTTTTCCTTTCCAGTAAAACTTCCAGACTGAGATAACTCTCCTATTTACTGCATGTTGGGCTTTTTCCTCTTCATTCACAGTTGGAATAACCGAGACTTCTCCATGGCTGCCCATTTTCTGCTGCTATCTTTCTTTTGCTCAAACGGACCCCTTCTTTTTTTTCTCCTTTTAGCTCATTCTTTTCCTTCTTGACTCAGTCTCTAAACACCTGCTCTTGGCTTCATAAAATAATAAATATACCCGTGAAAAGCACCTAAGAGATGCTAAAATAAAACAACTAAAAGACACTCATCACAAATCTCTTGAGGAAGGACGACAAAGGCCAAATTCAGGTTCCCCTGTATCCGAAACGCTCAAAGCTGTACGATTTGGCCCTCTTGAAGCTGTACAATTAGCGTGCACCTCTTGTTTCTTCCCATGTCCATCTGCACCACGTGTATGGGCCACAGTCTGTGATTCGGTTCGAGTACAAATGCAGGTTTTGGATGGATTGGAGTTCCTTTGGGGCAGTGATTTGGGCCTACTGAAGGAGGTTCATGCAATTTTACCCTCAATTATTTGTTGGGAGTTATGGAAAAGTATAATACAAGGAGATATGATGGGGTGCTTAGAAGGGGGGGTGGGGGAATCTGGGAATCGACAGTTCGGATTTTTTGTGGTATTTCCTCAAAATCCTAATATAATTTGTATTGGGCCAGGCTTTCTAATTCTGAATAGATTAGGAAACTAAGCCCTATAGGGTTTCCTTAGTTTTATTATAAATAGATGTTGTTTGTAATAGACTAGATGTAGTAGTAGAGCAGAGAGCAGTAGCAAAGCAAGAGCAGTGGACAGATCTCATTCTAGATAGAGAGAGTGCTAGACAGAACTGTAGAGGGAAATATAGACCATTCTGCAGTAGTCAACATCCAGCTTGAGTTTACAGTATGGAAAGATAAGGTTTTATAGCAGATAATGATAAGAATTGGCTTGAGAAGGAAGCTGAGGAGGATGTGATTGTCCTTCCTAAAATAGAAGAAAAGATGAACGCTGAAGAGCAATCGAAGCAATCAGGATATATCCAATCAATTTTGAACGACAATTGAGCACTTTCCTTGTAAAAAATCACTGCAGTAAGAATGGAAAAAATTATGTATGTGATCATTGCAATAATATGTAACTTTCCTTCTCCATGTAGTGTGTCCGTTGTTTGTAACTCTATAAGTAGAAAGGAACCAACATCATCTTATCAAGTATAGAGACAGAGAAGTTTTCCCTTTTACAAATATTGTCCAATTTTTCAATATTCTTTACGGTATTAGAGCCACTCTTATGAAGCAAGAGTTTGTTGATTTTCTGTTTAACAGTGGCTTCCACAATGTCTCTAAATGTTGCCAACTTTGTCACCGTCAAATTCACACCAACAAACTACCCCCTCTGGTGTGAGCAGATGTTTGCCTTAGCTGAAAGTCAAGACATGGTGGGGCTTCTCACAGGCAAGAAAACAAACCCTTCTATGTACAACATATTCACAAGAGATAAGGCATCAACTACTGAAGAAGAAATAAAAAAATCTCAGAAGAATTTCTTAATTGCCAAAAAGAAGATCGCCTTCTACATGGATGGATCATTGCAACACTTACCGAAGAGACCTTGGGTCTAGCCATTGGCCTTGACACATCTCAGTCTGTTTGGAATGCCTTAAAAGAAGCATGTGCCTAAGATTCACAAGAACGAGAGTTTACTCTTTAACAGCAACTCACATATCTCAAAAAGGACCCAAATCAATCACTGGCAGAACACTTGATGAAATTCAAGAGTATCTGTGATAGCCTTACAGCCATGGCCTATCCAATACCTGACAAAACAAAAGTCTACTCTCTCCTTGAAAATCTTGGTTCAAAATATGAATCATTCACAACCACAATGCTTAAACCTCCTATGCCATCCTACAAGAAGTGGTATCACTCTTACAGGGATTTGAAAAACGAAACTCATGGATTGAAGCATCAAACTCCTCATATGCGTTCTATGGCCAATGTAATATAAACCACCAATAAAACAATAACAACCAATTCACATCAAAAGGAAGGGGATTTCAAGCTACTAATAACAGCTTTCAATATTCCAATTTCGCAGGTAATACTACATGATCACAACATTCACCACAAAGGAACAACAATTGTGCTCCACATCCACCACCCCAAGGCAATAGAAGGATGACCACTATAGAGAGAGAGATATATAAGAATGAATACTCTCAGTTTTGTTGAAAGCTTGGACATATTGCCAAAATTTGTTGGAGCCTTCCAATACAACCAGTAAGCAATGATGAGATCCCTCAAGCACTTAAAGCACTCACCATGGACACCTCACTCGCTGGTACAAAATGGACAACTAATACATGCGCTTTGAATCACATGACTGCAAATTCGGGAATGCTTCAAAATCTAAAAAAAAATGTAGGCTATGATTCATTATTTATTGGTGATGGGTCTACCTTGAAGATTGATGCAATCAGTGATACTGTATTTTCTGATGGTAAGAATAAATTAATGCTACGTGATGTGTTATTAGTCGCTCATTTAACACGAAAATTACTATCAATTAGTCAGTTAACCACACAATACCCATTAAACTGTGAATTCACTGATGAGTTGTTTTGTGTTAAGGAACGAGCAACAGAACGAATCCTACTACTGGGACAAGGAGATCTTTATGTTCTCTCCAAGAAGGAAGCCTCTTCTCTAATAGGCAAAAATCAGGAACCAAAGAGATATGGCACCAACGTCTTGGACACCCACAAAGCTCTGCCATTAGGATTTTATGCACAAATAACTGATTACATCGTCTGTGAAAGCTGCCAACTTGGAAAACTCAACAAATTACCATTTTATTCATCTTCTTCCATTAGTACTGACATTTTTGAAAAAATTCATTGTGATATTTGGGGACCAGCCCCCATTTTGTCCCTTGGTATTCAGTTCTATGCTTGCTTTGTTGATGATTATTCTCATTATATGTGGGTCATCCCTCTTCGAGCTAAATCTGAACTTTTGGATGTTTACTTAGCTTTTGAAAGTTATGTGCAGTCTCAGTTTAACAGGAAAATAAAAATATTTCATACTGATGGAGGAGGCGAGTTTGTGAATAAAAGGCTTGAAGCACATCTTAAACAGCAAGGAATCATTCATCACCTTTCATGTCCTTATACTCCTGAACAAACAGGAATCGTTGAATGTCAACATCGTACTATTCGCTAGCTTGGCATGACTATGATTTTTCACAGTGGTCTACTTAAGTTTCTATGGGTTGAGGCCTTCAGTGCAGCTGCGTATTTAATTAATCGTTTGCCATCTTCTTCACTAACATTTGATACTGCTTATTATCCTTTATATGGTTCTCACCCTAGTTATTCTATTTTACGTGTTTTTGGCTCGAGGTGCTATCCATATACTTGGGATACCAAGAAAACTAAATGTGATACTAAAACTATTCCTTGTTTTTTCATAGGTTACACTAATCAACATAAAGGATATTGGTGTTTTGATCCAAAATCCCATAGGATTCTTGTTTCACGACATGTGGTGTTCGATGATAATAATCTTCCTTACAAAATCAAAAAGAGCACAACCGCCCCACCGCCCAACTTTTCTGATTTTTTGGATTCCTTCCCATCAAATACTCCAATGAAACTTCGAGTACCCATAGTAGACATCACCTCACATATTCCTTTACCAGGCAATACCACGAAAGAACCTCCAACTACTCAACCTCCAACAATTAATGCTGTTACATCTAATTGTGTTCCTGACCAATCACCTACACCTACATCTACACCTTCATAACTAGCGTTAACAAAATCTTAAGAGCACATGCTAAATACTGACATGAATAATTTCTCCGCTACTTCTCCCTTCATAATTTCTCAATCTTTTCTTAATCTTGAATAGGTTCCATCAATGGAAAACACACCTCAATCCTCTAAAATGATAATGTAATAGCTCAATCAGGTGGTCTATAATCTCTTTCCCTTTTATTAAGTTCTAACTCTGCTTTAAATGTTGACCAGGCTCAATTAGCTCCACATCGTATGGTCACATGAGCTCAACATGGTATACACAAACTTAACCCACGCTATGCTTTAGTACTTTAGCGTGATTATATTCCCAATTAACCACATAGTTTAAAACCGCACTAAAACATGATGGTTGGAGACGAGCCATGCTTTAGGAACTTGATGCATTGCACAACAATCATACATTGATCTTGGTACCTCGAGAACCTTATATGAATGCAAATGGTACCTTAGATAGGCTCAAAGCCATGTTAGTCGCAAAAGGCTATCATCAAGTTGATGGCCTTGATTATACAGAAACATTTTCTCCTGTTATCAAACCAGGTATAATTCGATTAATCCTCAATTTAGCTTTTGTTCTATAATGGGATATTCGACAACTTGATGTCAAAAATGCTTTTTTACATGGCTTCATAAGTGAAGAAATTTTTATGAAACAACCACCTAGTATGTATGATCAACACCTTCCCTCTCATGTTTGTAAACTTCAAAAAGCCTTTTACGGTCTTAAGCAAGCTCCACAAGCCTGATTTGATCGATTCAGCTCATTTTTGCTTGCACATGGTTTCTTTTGTAGTTTGGCTGACCCGTCATTATTTATTTTGCACTCATCACTTGGTACATTAATTCTACTCCTCTATGTTGATGACATGCTTTTGACAGGATATAATTTAAAATTTGTTGATGAATTTGTTGCACTCTTACATTCTGAGTTTGCTATAAAGGATCTTGGCTCCCTACCCATTTCCTCAGCATTGAAATTCAAAGGAATCACAATGCTCTACACCTCTCTCAAGGACACTATGCTTATTCAATTCTTGATAAAGCACACAAGCTTGACTGTAAACCAATCTCTACACAATGGATTCTAAACCCAAACGGTTTATCAACACCACTCCCTTTCCAGATCCTTCCTTGTATCGTAGCATTGTTGGTGCATTACAATATCTGACACTTAGAAGGCCTAATCTCTCCTTTTGTGTTAATTATATTTCTCAGTTTATGCAACAACCATCTATTGCTAGCATGCAAATGGTTTGCCGCATCTTACAACCATGTCAAAGGATCAATTCATTATAGGTTGCATTTAACTGGTGATACTACACTTGATATTTGTGGCTTTTCTGATGCAGATTGGGCAAGTTGCCAAACTACAAGGAGATTGACAGCGTTGTCGTGTACCTCTGCAAACATAGTATTTATACTACTTTTAACCTACAATCAAAGGATTAAATAAATCTAATACAATGGTAGTCAGGATCAATTTATAGGGACAGATATTCTTAATTTCCTTTTTGTCTATTAATGCTTTAGTAACTATTTTGACAAGTCGTCAGCTTTGTGTCGCTTAATAGACCTTTAGTTTGTCACGAACACTTAAGAGAAATAGAAATAATAATTAAACTTATATAAATTATAGAGAAAGTATTCTAGTATTATGTAATCCACCTTTATCAAATGCATGCGATCATGAACACTTAAGTTGTCTAATTATACTATACTGGTTAGTTATAGATTACCGTGAGCACCCACTAGTCATAACCCAATTTCTCCTTAACTTCTCAGTAATCTTTGCAAGTCCCCACTAGTCAAGATTACTTCTCTAACCAACTACTTAATTAAGCCACGAGTACCCGCTAGTCACCAAATTAATTATTTAGCAGCATTAAGATCTAGAGAAACCTAACACTAACATCTCTTATTGTCGTAATTCAAGGAATTATTACTCAATTAATAGTACCTCACGGTCGAAGGTTGTGCCACTTGAAGGTTCTACCAAATTAAACTAAAGTGATCAGTCTTAATAAAATCCTAGTAATTAGACTTATGAACACTGATTAATTTAAGAACATAATTAATTAGACTTAGATTAATTTAGGTTTCATACATGCATGGATTATGGTTTCAATACAGAACACTAGAACAATATAATTTGCTACTCATAACTTGATAATTAAAGCAATAACTTAGAATAAAAGTGATGAGGAAAATACGCAATACTTTACTGAAATAAGTTGGAGTCGTAATTCTGGAGCAACTATCTGCTTGGGCACTAGTAGCCTGTGCAGTTGGGAACTTTGAACTGACGAACAAAACTTTGCAAAGATTAAGTATCTCAAAATCTAAATTAACTAACCACTATGCTGCAGAATTCAGAAAGAAAACCGAAGCTTCAAACAACTAGCGTAAAAGAAAAGTCTATCTCCAAAAACGTCCAGAAAAAGTCTATCAAGTTCCATATATATAGGACTTATGAGACTAGTAATTTGGAATAAAAACTATCTCCTAATCAAATAAGGAGAATAATTAATCAGCACTTCAGATTTGGAAGGAGATCTCTTGCTACTGCAATTCTGATTTTCTTCTTTCTTTCTTGGATTCTCCTTCCTTTTCTGCATCCTTGTTTCACACTGAATTACTTATTTTCGTTTCCTCCTTGATCTCTGGTTTCTTGACCCATAAGACAGCTTTGTTGAATCCCAACTTAACGCCGAGATGGCATGACATCGGCCTTCACCTTCTGCTTAGTCATGGTGTAATCTTTACATCTTCACAAGTGTCATTTGTGCCACCTATCACACATCACTGACTCTGGACTTTAGGTCGACTACGACCAAGGTCAACCCCCAGGTCGTCCAACCTAGATCAGCCCCTCAGGTCATCCCGGATCCGCTTGGATACCTTTGTGCTTCTAAAATCTATCTTTTTGCACATATCTTCTGCAATTGGGCTGTTCTCCTAAATCTGCACAATTAATACAAACCTTGGGCAAAAAGCCTATGAGAACTGCCAATTAATCTCTAAATTATCAGGTACAATATTGTTCTGCATATTTTTAAGGTACAACATCATCTCCTGGTGTGCCAAGAAATAACCAACCATCTCCTGATCCAGTACTGAGGCAGAGTATCGAGCAATGGCCAACACAGCAGCAGAATTAACTTGGCTTACATTCCTCTTATGTGATCTTTGAGTTCCTCAATTGCATCAGGCAATCCTTTTTTGTGATAATCTAAGTGCCCTACATATGACCATTAATCCAGTTTTTCATGCCCGAAGTAAGCATATTGAGCTAGATTACCATTTTGTTCGAAAGCGTGTCTCCTTAGGGCTTCTTATTACTTGTCATGTTTCCTCCCACTCTCAAATTGCAGATTTCTTTACCAAGCCCTTGTGCAAAGCTTCCTTAAAAAACTTTTGTACCAAACTCTGCCTTCAACCTCGGCATCATTTAAGGGGAGGTATTGACCATTCTGCAGTAGTCAACATCCAGCTTGAGTCTACAGTATGCAAAGGTAAGGTTTTAGCTGATAATGATAAGAACTGACTTGAGAAGAAAGCTGAGGAGGATGTGATTATCCTTCCTAAATTAGAAGAAAAGATGAAAACTGAAGAGCAATCAGGATATATCCAATCAATTTCGATGGTAATTGAGCACTTTCCTTGTAAAAAATCATAGCAGTAAGAATGGGAAAAATTATGTATGCGATCACTGCAATAATATGTAACTTTCCTTCTACATGTAGTGTGTCCATTGGTTGTAAATCTATAAAGTAGAAAGGAACCAGCATCATCTTATCAAGTCTAGAGATAGAGAAGTTTTCCCTCATACAAACATTGTCCAGTTTTTCAATATTCTTTAGGGAAGGGTAGAATTGAATTGAGGGCGAAGAGGTTAACTCTTCTATTCTGTAAATTATATGTTTGATTAGAATAGTGCGTATTCTCTTGAATTAAACCACGTTAAATTGCTGTGTTTTCTTTTATTTTTTCAATTCCGCTAAGTGTCCTTGTTAAAATATTTCTTCCAACAACTAGTTCAAAGATCCTGAGGGGATGTTTTTTTTCTAACAAGTGGTATCAGAGCTAGTAACCTAAAGAGGAAAAATTAAGGTCGGATTAGAAGTTGAGAACGAAAAAAAAAAAATCAGAAGTCGAAAAAAGTAGATGTGAATGTCAAATTGTGTGGCAATAATTCCGATGGTTCTTGCTATTATTGTTGTGTATGGATCAAATTAAATAAGGGACGAGGTTTTAATTTTGTACCGAGATCCTGTTTTGGAAGAAAGAAAAAGGGAAATCAATTTGGAAGGAAATTGGGTTGATTGTGGGTCCAGCATTCGAATTTTATTGGGGTGAATTGTGTGGTAGTGGGGCTCGTGAGTTCTAACACAAGGAAAGGTAAGAACTTAGGCTCTGTTCTCTTGTGACTTGTGTAGGGGAAATTTTGTTGGAGGAAAGTTTTTTGTTAGTAATTTTTTGGAGGGAAGTTTTTTTTGGGAAATTGTGTAGGTGAGAGATAAAAAAGTGTAATGATTGTGTTATTTTTTGAATTTATATGAGTAGGTATTTAGAGGGAATTTTAAAATTTTAATTTTGAATTGTTGAAAAAGTGAAGTTGTTTCTTTGTGTAAAGTTTTGGAAAAAAAAGTGATGATTCTTGGGAAATTGCCACAAGAGAACAGAGCCTTAGATTAATTGATTTGTTCACTTACAGTAAGTGAATCAAATCTTTAGATCTAAGTTTTATTTGGGTAATTCTAGCTAGAAGCTTGTGGTTTGTTATGTGGGTTTATTTAATTTTTGTTTAAGTGATTTAAGGTTATTTGGATCAATTTTAAAGATGTCTGATAAGAAGTTTGAAACTCCACTCTTCGATGGGAGACATATTGGTGCAGGATTATCATGATTTTGGCACTTGTAAATAAGAAGCCTGAAGGGTTACTGATCGAAATTGGGATACGATGAAGAATCAGGCAGTTAGTATGATTTGACTTACAATTGCTCCAGAAATTAAATACAGTGTTCTGAAGGAGAAGACAACGAAGGGGACCTGGGACAAGTTGGCGAGTATTTATGCGTCTAAATAACTAACGAACAGATTATTCATGAAGATGAATCTCTACACTTTAAAGATGGATGAAGGAGAGAGTTTTCATGATCATGTGAATGTGTTTAATTAGCTAGTATGCCGACTTCAAAATAAGGGAGAGGAAGTCAAACAAGAAGCACAGGCTTTGTTGTTGCTGTCCTCTTTGCCATTATCTTATAAACTAATTGTGCAAACAATGCTTGTTGGGAGAACAAGTTTGAGACTTGATGATGTGGTTACACAGTTGAGGGAGAATGAGAAGATTATGGGAAAGAATAATACGCCTAGGGTTGATGAAGCACTAGCTGTTACATAGAGTTCGAATGGAGGGAGGCGTCGTTCGCGAGGGAGGAGTGGCATTCGTGAAAGATCCCGGCCGAGAGACTACAGTAATATGGAGTGTTATTATTGTGGAGGAAGGGTCACATCCAATACACTTGCCGTTTTATGTAAGAGGACTTGAAGAGTTTGAAGGAGATAAAGAGTAAGGGCAAAGAGAAGATTGACAACTCTGCTAACACAAATGTTGTGTATGATGATGATGATGTGTTGTTGATAAAGGATACTGAGTGAAGTAGCTCAAGTTGCATGATGGATTGTGCAGCCTTTGCACATATATGTAAAGATAGATCATGTTTTGATACTTTGTAGGCTGATGGAGATTTTGGACACATCGTTGTGGGGAATGGTCAGAAGATGAAGATTGAGGGTGTTGGTATCACACTTCTCAAGACTCATAATGGTGCTGTAAGAAAATTGACTAAGGTGAAATATATGGCTACTTGTGCTGACAACATGATTTTGTTGGGTAGATTTTTATGTTCTTGTGGGTACAAATTCATAGGTGATAGAGATTTTGCAAAGTGTTCAAGGGAGATGAGTTGATGGTGCAAGGAGCAAGGAGTAATCATCATATCTTTTATGTTGGTGATTCAAAGAATGGGTCTTGTGCTGAGTTTGGCATTCAAAAAGAGGAAGAAGAAGAAACAAGTCTCATTGTTTGATGATGTTATTGTAAATAGGACTTTGAGTCGAGAGAAGATTTGTTGTGGTATCTGCTCAAAATCCTAATATAATTAGTATTAGGTCAGGCTTTGTAATTCTGAATAGATTAGGAAACTAAGCCCAACAGGGTTTTCCTCATTTTATAATAAATAGATGTTGTTTGTAATAGACTAGATGCAGTAGCAGAGCAGAGAGCAGTAGACGGATCTCATTCCAGACAGAAAGAGTGCTAGACAGAACTGTAGAGGCAAGAGTAGAATAGAATTGAGGGCAAAGAGGTTAACTTTTCTATTGTGTAAATTCTTTATTTGATTGGAATAGTGCATATTCCCGTGGATTAAACTACGTTAAATTGTTATGTTTTTTTTTCTCTCTGTTTTCAATTCCACTACAGTGTTATTGTTATAATATTTCTTCCAACAAGTGGTTCGAAAATCCCGACGGGGTGTTTTTCCTAACAAAATTTTATGTGTGGCTAGTATTTATTTGAGGCATCAAACGAGCTAACCAACGGGAGGCTTTGGCTTAGGTATTTGGCCTCTCGATTTTTGTGGAAAAGGGATTCCATCCACTACAAGTGAAGGTCTGCATTGTCAATGAAGGGGATTCACAATCAGAAACGACTGTTGGGAATGGTCACCATTTGGCACATCTAGCAAGTACCTCTTAACCCACTCAATTTTACATTCATAGTTCTTTCCCTAGTGACATTGGTAGCCTGGTTGGCCTTAATGCGCCTAGTTTTCCATATGTTAGCAAGTTTTCATGCATTGTAATAGTTTTGATCATGTTTTCTCCTCTTCATTTTGCATATTGTATCTTTTCAGAGATAAGACTTATTACATCCCCCTCTATTTTTTAGGCATGTTTAATAAATGATCCCTATACCCCTAGTGTCACACCCTTTTTCACTCTTTATAGAAAAAGGCTGCGATGGCGTTAGGTCCCTCACCTAACCAGCCCAAACACGGTACAAAGTTGCAGAATTACTTTGCATCCACGTGCAATCTCGTAGCCCACTCCGCGATCCCGCACCAACACGCTAAGGTTATCGCCCCGCAGCATAGCAACACAAGTTTTGGGCAATCTCCCCCAATCCTAAGTATATTATTGCCAACACTATGAACAATACACAAAGGATTCACGCCTACACTAAGGCCACGCCAACACGTAGGAAGGCTCGTGCGCCAAGCACACCACCTAGGCTAATTTCCCGAAAACTAGCCTACCTCGACCAACACTTTGGTCTACACTCGAAAAGGCAACTCGCAAGCTGCGGATTTCTATCCCACCGGCTTGTCCCCCTGAGCCCCTAGCTCTACTTAGCTATTTATAGCTATTTCACATGGTTGACAGCCCCAACCACCTAGGCCCATAACTGCTTCAACTCGCGGGCAATTAACTTCCGTGCGCAACTGCGCGCCCCATTTCCCCACGATCCCCGCAACCCCCGCTTTTCGGGGCCACGATGGCTGTAAACTGCCACAGCCGCGCACCAACTCTTTTGCCCACAACCGTCGCCGCGAACCCATAGCCTTAGCTCCCCACCATAGGTCCACTCGAGATTCCCGGCGCTCCGTGCCACCGCGCCCAACCGCCGTACCATGGCTCGCACCACTTGAGCCATCCACACACCAAATGCAACCCACTTACACTTAGTGCCATTTAGCTTGCCCAAAGGCTTGTTCTTCAGCAAAGGCTCGAGCCAAATCCATGCATTTCCATTACTGAGGTTGGACTATGTCATTTCCTTCCAGGTGCCGGACCAGCAAAACCCCAATTTCCCAGCCGGGCATATAACATGCGAAAAATCAGCGAACTTGCCTAAAGTTTACCATTTTCCCTAACAGTCTAATATTCTCACCAAAAGAACACCTAACTATTACAAACTAACCTCAACTAATGGAAATACATCACAAAATGGGGAAATATTCCTATGCCACTAAAAAGGGTCTAACAAACCTCCCCCACTCGCTTTGTTTGATGTCCTTATCAAACGCCGCAACGAACTTGGTAAATCCGCCAAGCTCCGATCAACAGTCCGTCGCCAATCCACCATTCAACACTTAGCCAAATCACACGTTCACTCCCCCACTTAAGAAGCAAACCGGCTGCACCAATTTTTGACCCACCAGCACAGCTCCCGCCACCACGGCCCTAATCCAGCACCTTCAGAATGCTTACCGTCGAAGAAGCTTCCCCACTCTGCTCCTCCGCAAGAACAGTGCTCACACTGCCCTTCCCCTTCAAAGGACAGTCACAGATCATATGACCCTCGCCGCCACATCTGAAATAGCCCCTTGTCTTGGCCCTTTCAGTGCCGCCGTTGCCCTTGCTCGCGTGTTCTCCACCAACCGCCGCTGCCTTCTCTATTCCACCACCCTTCTTTTTCTTCGGGTCACTAGGAACTTCGCCCACCGGCGCGTGTAACTCGACTAACCCATCGGCCACCTGCATGGCTGCAGTTAAGTCTTTCACACCTTTCCGACGCAATTTCGACTGCGCCCAAGGTTTCAACCCCACCACGAAGTTGAACACCTTATCATCCTCGGACATTCCCAAAATGTCCAACGTCAAAGAGCTGAACTCCTTGACATAATCTCGGACGGAACCCACCTGCCTCAACCTTCGCATGGCTTCCCTCGTAACCCAACCTGAATTCGTCGGAAGGAACTGGTTCTGCAACTCCTTCTTCAGCAACTCCCAAGTCGAGATCAAGGGATGACTTTGATCCTTGGACCTTGTCCGCCACCAAAGCTTCGCATCGCCATCAAGGTACATACTGGTGATCATCACTTGTTCCGTCTCCGGCACATGTACAGTGCCAAAATACTGCTCCATGTCCCACACGAAGTTTTCAAGTTCCTTCGCGTTCCTTTGCCCATTGAATGGCTTAGGTTCAGGAACTCTTACCTTCCTCGCCGCCGTCGCACTCTTAGTTCAGGCCAACTTCAGCAGTGCAACATCAACGGCTACCTCCTTCACCTTCGCGGCCAACTATCCCAAAGATGAAGTTCTGGCCAAAGAGGAGAGCTGATTTTGCACATAATTAACCCTTGCCCCAAGGCTCCTCACCAAAGCCTTTAGTTCCTCGAAATCTTCAATTCTCGCAGCGCCACCGCCCTCTGAACTGGAATCGGCCTGCATAACAAGCCTCGCCAAGATTTTCGAGATTGTTTCCTCTAGCTTCGTCACCCGCTCAGTCAGCGTCCCAGACACCATCTCCTTGATCAGCACGAAGAAGATGAACAACTTGGCTCTGATACCAAATTGTCACACCCTTTTCACTCTTTATAGAAAAAGGCTACAATGGCGTTAGGTCCCTCACCTAACCAGCCCAAACACGGTACAAAGTTGCGGAATTACTTTGCACCCACGTGCGATCTCGTAGCCCACTCTGCGATCACGCACCAACACGCTGAGGTTATCGCCCCGCAGCATAGCAACACAAGTTTTGGGCAATCTGCCCCAATCCTAAGTATATTATTGCCAACACTATGAACAATACACAAAGGACTCACGCCTACACTAAGGCTACACCAACACGCAGGAAGGCTCGTGCGCCAAGCACACCACCTAGGCTAATTTCCCAAAAACTAGCCTACCTCGACCAACACTTTGGTCTACACTCGCAAAGGCAACTCGCAAGCTGCGGATTTCTATCCCACCGGCTTGTCCCCCTGAGCCCCTAGCTCTACTTAGCTATTTATAGCTATTTCACGTGGTTGACAGCCCCAACCACCTAGGCCCATAACTGCTTCAACTCGCGGGCAATTAACTTCCGTGCGCAGCTGCGAGCCCATTTCCCTACGATCCCCGCGACCCCCGCTTTTCGGGGCCACGATCGCTGTAAACTGCCACAGCCGCGCACCAGCTCTTTTGCCCACAACCGTCACCGCAAACCCATAGCCTTAGCTCCACACTATAGGTCCACCGAGATTCCCGGCGCTCCGCGCCACCGCGCCCAACCGCCGCACCATGGCTCGCACCACTTGAGCCATCCACACACCAAATGCAACCCACTTACACTTAGTGCCATTTAGCTCGCCCAAAGGCTTATTCTTTAGCCAAGGCTCGAGCCAAATCCATGCATTTCCATTACTGAGGCTGGACCATGTCATTTCCTTCAAGGTGCCGGACCAGCAAAACCCCTAGTTCCCGGTCGGGCATACAACATGTGAAAAATCAGCAAACTTGCCTAAAGTTTACCATTTTCCCAAACAGTCTAATGTTTTCACCAAAAGAACACCTAACTATTACAAACGAACCTCAACTAATGGAAATACATCACAAAACGGGGAAATATTCCTAGCCCACTAAAAAGGGTCTAACACCTAGCCACTCAATCGACTGTTACCTTAAAAAAAAAAAAAAAAACCCAGAATGAAGACGAATGGAGAAAGTGGACATCCTGTTTTGTGCTACATTTGTGCATCTCCATTCATATTAAGGATCCTCATGTTTAGATTTTATTGATAAATAGTTTGGTGACTATTTTAATTTTTTTTATTTTTTATTTATTGTTTAATAATGAAATTGGCGTGTCTCAAATTTGAGTTTAAAGTAACAAACCTTTGCTTTTGTGTTGCTTTTGTGCAACTTTCGTTCAGATTTAGAATCCTCAGTTTGAGTGTATTAGTTTGGTTATTTAATTTATTTATTCTTTCAAGGAGGTTTCTACTTTTTTTGTGTATTCAATAGTAGTCAAATCCCTTTGTGAATTATTCGCATCATTATCATCTTTCTCAATTACATTATTAATCCCTTGGCAAATCTGTTGAGGAAGGACCACAAAGGCCAAATTCAGGTTCCACTGGATCCGAAAAGCCCAAAGTTGTACAATTTGGCCCTCTTGAAGCTGATTCTTTTTCACTGTGTGTTTCCAATCGCCGTTGAAAATGTTCTTACCGACATTCCACCTCCTCAAGATCACGCTTTGGACCTCCCCTCTCGGCTCAATGATGGGCACGTTCCACCTCCTAGCTAGGTTTAGTCTAATGGGTAAGTTACCATCGTAACAGAATGTACGCATTGAGAGGAAATAAAATGAGGGTAAAGTGAGGAAGCAATAGAATAGTATTTCTCAAAAAATGAAAAACTAAAAAAATTGGAAAGGGTTTATTTATTTTTAAATATATTTAAGTTAAGTGGCACGACTGCTGTACAAGCTTCATAAAGTTTTAAAATTTTTTTTTTCTAATGTGTTAAGTGGAACGGCGCTTTTTTACGCATTCCATTTAACCTAATTTTTCCTTCTTCCAAGCGGTCTTCTTCTTCTCCCAACCACTGCACCTATTTTTTTTAGTTTTTTTGGGCGATGCTCTAGGGGCTGATTGAGTGTCTGCCATTTAATCAGCTTAGTACTCAGCCCCCGCCAGCCACACTTGGTGTCGCCATTACGAGTATTCAACACTGGTTGCACTCAAAACTAGTTTTAACTCTAGAAAACACAGATCATTGACACAGAGCAGCATGCAACAGGTGTTAATGATTCCATTTAACACCGGTTTATTGTGTACCCAGTGTTAATGATATAATATAAAATAGGTTATTTTTATAACCAGTGTTAAAAGATTATCAAAAAACATGCGTGAATACGAAAAATCAGAACTTAGCCTATATTTTCAACACTGGTTCACGTTTTGCATATAGAACAATATCAACCCTAAAATTTTCACTATTCTAAGCTGCAGTTAAAACACAATCGATCATCTCCGTTTACCTTCAAATCGATTCAGGCGTGGGGAAACACACATTCACCACTGAGTATAGGTAAAAAAAGAATTTCCGTTCGGTTATTTTACTTTTCCAGCGTAGTTTTTCTACACTGTGTTGTTTTATTTTCTAGGTTTTATGGAGAAGAAAATGTCATCTCTTTGGTTTGTAAAATGATGTGTGCTCAAATGCCAATTGATGTGGACCAAAGTTCACGATGCAAAAAATTGCCAAGAAAAGTCTAGAAATTGCGAGATGCAACTCTTAACCTCTAGAATTCATACCTCGTATTTGGCAGACTACTAAAATTAAGCTAAGCTAATTCTAAACATGCAAATCAAACGAAATATATATGAATTATAGAGTCAAAACAAAAGCATGCAATTTAGGCAGAGCAATTACCTAAAAATCTATAGTTTCTAAACCTGTCATAACTCACAAGACATTGAGATTACTAGAGCTCATTAAAAGAAGAGTGATTCAAAAAGTATAAACTATACTATTCTATTACTTGAATCGGTTGTGAAATAGTGGAGAATTCGACCCTTATTTATTGATGTAGGTAGCCAAATTTCCTAGTACAAAAGAGGTAGAAAATAATTAAAATTAGAACTCAATCAAGAGATTAATTCTTTACAAACTTAAACCTAAGAGAACTAGGTTTAGTTTGACTTATGAATTCGGCTGCCTAGGATTGAATCTAGCAAAAAGTTCAAGCTAAATTGAGAACTAAAAATGAACTAAAACTATGAAAAGCAGCAGAAGTAGCAATCAAGAGATTGATCTCATACAAGAATCAAATCCTAAAGGAACTTGGATTGGTTAAGGAATGGAATTTTGGCTATGGGTTTTTGTATCTAGCCAAAATCAATACTTAAATACTCCCTCTGTTTCATTAGAAGGATCCACTTTAACCAATGTATAACTTATTATGAATTTTTATGTACAACACATAAATTAGCTATTTTGACACACTTTATTCCATTTATATCTTACTTATTAAGTATGGACTAATTGTGGACTACACATGATTATATTAGTAAGGCTAAGAGAAGTAAAAAATTTGAAAGTGGACTCTTTTATTGGACAAAAAAATATTTATCAAAATGGACCCTCCTAATGGAACAGAGGAAGTAAGAAGTAAAAATATAACAAGAGTTCAAGAAGGAACTCTCATTGAAAACTAATACTAGAATAAATTTAAGTTGTAAACGTAAACTAACTCTAATTTTAATCAGAATAGAAGTAGGAAACATGCACAAATCCTAACACCTCACTCAAACCCTAACTTTCATTTGAACTGGGCCATGTGAATTGGGCAGGCCCAATTTTGGATTTGGTCGCCTTCATTTGAGTCTTGGGCTGGCCAAATTTTGTAGGATGGACTTGATAGATCCCGTCGTCAGGCTACCAAAATGCACAATTATTAGTGCTTAAACCTACAAGAAATTACTACAAATAGCATAGAAAGCAGGGTCGATCCGCAGGGAACAGCTGACTTAAACTCTCATATTCCTATCAATTTGAAAAATGGTTTGATTTGCAATCACCTTTGTATTTCAGAGAGACCTTTAAAATTTGTCACTTATAAAAAAAAACTAAAACTTCACAAGAACAAATAAATTATGTATTCCAACATTATATGAATCAGATCAATCTATGCATGCAATCATTAACGTCACAAATAAATCCAAGAACAATGTATTGGCTGGTTATAGGTTACCGTGAGCTCTCTACGACATAACCAAATCCCCCCTTAGTGTGTGGGTAATCGCCGTGGGCTCCCAATGACACGACTACCTCTCTAACTAACCAAACTAACAGGCCGTGGTTTCCCTACGACACCTATTAATATAATTAGCAGCATTAATTCCTAGGAGAACCCAACACTAACACTTCTATCGGGTTAACTTTAGAAGTTGTTACCTATTTATCTTGTACTACCCGACGGTAGGTTTGTCAGTAGTTGACTTTAACGGATTAAACAAAAGTTGATCAGACTTGAATTAAATCTAGCATTTAGACTTATGTGCACAAGATAAATAGGAATACAAGAACTTGAACCAATATTAATCCTATGTTTCATACATGCATAGATCTACTTCATCACATAATGTCGGAATAAAAGAGTTTAGTTACTGATAGTCATGGCAAATACACACATATTTAATGTAAAAGCCATAGGATGAAGTAACAAAGAAGAAGGAAAAGAAATGGAATACTTATTAATAATTGCAGGTCTGAACCAACTCTCCATTAGGGCAAATAGAGGCTTGAACGAGAACAATTCAGCAACAAGAAACAATTCCAAATTTTATTGTACCGATTTTTCCTTAATCCCAGAACGAGAAACAAAGGAAAAACTGATATAAAAATATTTGAAGAACTTAAAGAAGAACTAAATAAAACTAAAGATTGTATCAAAAACTTCAAGGGAGATAAGCTAAACAAAAAAGAACTAAGAACTAAAGAGAACTCTTGCTGGAAAAAACTAAAACTAAGGTGTGAAACTAAAAGCTAAAAGCTGAATGCTAAATGCCTCAAAAGCTCCCCTATTTATACTAGATAATAATGCCTCTAAAATAGAAAGTAGAATAATCCTCCAAATCTCTCAAGAATATCTCCAGCAATTAACTTTCTTCCAATCAGCATAATATCTTCATCAATTATATCCCTACAAATCAGCATTTTAAATTCCTTCCTTATCCCTTTGATTTTCCTTCTTTATCCCTTTGATTTTCCTTCCTTATCACAAGTTTCTTCAAGTAAGGAAACTGAATATTTACTTCTCTCTTTCCTTATTTCCAGCAATCAGTTCCATACGAGATAATTCTCTAATTTTACTGCTGCTGGAATTTTGCCTCTTGATTCACTACGGTAACAACTAAAATTTCTCCATGGCTGCCCATTTTCTACTACTACCTTCCTTTTGCTCAAACAGACCCCTTTTTTTCCTTCTTTTAGCTCATTACTTTCCTTCTTGACTCAGTCTCTAAACACCTGCTCTTGGCTTCATAAAACAACAAATATACCCGTGAAAAGCACCCAAGAGATGCTAAAATAAAACAACTAAAAGACACTCATCAAACATCCTCACACTTGAATAACGCTTGCCCTCAAGCGTGAAGTGAAGAACCAAAACACACCGTTACTTTAGTTTCTTTTGCATTGACTCAAAACTAGACACAGAAAATGACTCAAATAGAAAACAAGAAAACAACTGATGACATAAGACTCATAGGACTTAAAAAACTGACTCAATAAGAAAAATCAAAACACACATGTACTGCCTCTTTTCATGCTCTTCACATCTACTTGCCCCACATAATTTATGATCATGTATAGCATATATAAACCCCACCAATCCACCAAGCAAACCAACTTATTGCTTTAACACAATCATTCAGTAATTCCCTTAGAAACAGCACTTTGTGGAGAGTAAAACACACATTCTCACAATTCAGAAATTAAGACACTCTCCCTAGTGTATACAGAATGATCCACTGCTTGAAAATCGAATCGACTCATCGCCACAGTACCGTATTGAGGGGACACAACTGTTAAGAACAACCCTTTATCTTTGGACACAACAGGGCTTAGGGATTCAAACTTGGTATGGCCTTAATTGGTCCTAAGTCACCTGCACAAAATAGAAACTCAGTGTGCATACAAAAACAGCATTTCATCCTTCTCAGCATTTGCACAAAGTTGCCTCTCATTTAGGCAAATAGAGACTCATCTCTTCACAAATTCAGGTCATTACTTCATCTTTTTCATTCACAATTTAGCAACCAAAAAATTCAGCAAGCAATCTCAAGATTTTTTTAACATTCACAACACACAATTACTACTGCACAATTCAGCACTCTGCTTCTTTTTCTTTTTCTCACTTTTATTTCAGCACAATAGCATACCAATACAACATTCAGCAAGGTTCACATTCTCATACTTGCTTCTCTCGTAGCCATTATATCATCTTCAATTCAGCAAACACAAATCAAATATTCACATTGCATGCACACTAAGGGGGTAGGAAAAAAAGGATAAAAATAAGGCCTTGGTTCATTTACTAACTCAGAAGAAATACAGTCAAGGCTTCAAAGTGGCTTCTATGGATTAATGCACAGGAAAGTTCAGAAAGTAAAGCCAAACTTGGTTATCCTACAAGGGTCCCCTATCATCTAGTTGTATCCCACACAATGACCATCTTGACAAGTACACGCAAACAGTGGGATTCTCACTTCTTATCAAAAATCATTTTAGGCTCAGCAACACTCATTTTCAATGGCTAAGAATGGGAAAAAGTAGTCTGATCATGCCAAAGCAATAAAAACATACCCAAACCTCAACCAAAAAGAGTAAATATATACCAACTCAATCATGCATCCATGGTGCTTATTTCAATGTTCGGATCACAATAAGGGCAGTACTTGACTCAAAACAGACTTAAAAACACAAAAGATAGATCCGGACAGGATTGACACATCCACACACTTAAATTTGTGCATGTCTTCAGCACAAAACAAGAATAAGAAACACACCAAGACTAAGAAAATACCATAAACATTCACAAATACTAAAATCACAAACTCACAAAGACAGACCCAAAACAATAAAAACATAGAGACTGAGACAAGGAAGGAGAGATACTTACTCTGCCCGGGTCTGGGCCAAGTGAGCCCGAAGCTGATCAAACTGCAGCTGTATAGCAGCGAGACCTTCAGTGAACTGTTGCTGTAAAGTGGAAAAACCTTCTGTGACCTGGAGCTGTAGAGCAGACTGGTGTTTCTTTAACTCTTCAACTGATTGTTGCACCTGTAAAAATTTTGCACTGGCTGCACGAGAAGGTGGTGGACGAGCCACATCATGGAAACAAAGGGCCCTATTGGAGGCCACATACAGCAATTGTGTGTGCACTAGATATCCAGATGTGAGAGTCACAGGGGTAAGGGAAGGGGTCATGCATGTGTGAGTGGGATCAAATAATTGAGCATTATGAGCAAGCAAACCCACAAAGTGACCAAGGGACAAGTGTCTAGTCCTATGGGTTCCAATGTTCCCAAAAACATACCCTACCCAAAATCCAAGGTTCAAAGGAACCTTATTCAGCATGCATAGTAAAATATACAACTCATTGGAAGACACAACATGTTGAGCAGAAGTTCTACCAGTCAAATTACGAACAATTAGGTAATGACAAAACTTAAGCGCAGGACTTTCTATCAAATAAGCCTCGGATTTGGGCGGTATAAACTTGCCACCTTTAGGGGCTATGCGGGCCCGATAGCTTGTTGAGCAAAGGATGGAAATCTAAGTTCAACAGAATTATATGCATCAGTGTCCAAATCTTCCTCAGCACAAAAACCCAATAAAATATTGAAGTCATTCACAGAAAATTCATGGGTTTTCAGAACAGTCTAAAAGAGAGAAAGGGCTTCTCTTTAGTCAACCCTTTTAATTTGGTCATATGCACAATAGTAAAAAACTCATGCAACATTTCAACAAAAATAGGGAAAATTGGTAAATCCAACAAACAAGACCAGCCAATATTAAAAAATAATTCCAACACAGTATCCCAAATATTCAATGACTTTAACAGTGAATATCAGGCAAGTACAAGGGTAATGGGGAACGAGTTTGGACCTGTTTGAGAGCTTCAATCTCATCTTTCGTAGTGAAAGTCAAATTTCTTTTGACTTGTGCTTGCTAGACTATCTGTGCAGGGGGAACCCGGGGAGCTCTCTCCACAGCGGCTTCTCTCCGGGCAGTAGAAGTACGCACCCGTGGTGGTGATGTAGTTGGACCAGCAGTAGAAGCACTCGCCGGCGGTGATTGAGTGGTGGCTATAGAAGTACATGCCACTGGAGGTTCAGTTGGGGCAGTAGAAAAATTCCCATCGGCAGTTGGTGTTGCCCCTCTTTCCGTTGTCGTTTTCTTGCCGGAACAGTAGGGCTAGATAACTGTTCATCTTCTGAAATTATGAAGGGCTACTTAGTATTGTGAATTGGTTCTTTTTGTCGCAGGAAGGCAGAGGCCCTATTGGAACGGCAGTCGGTGGGCTTCGCCGGAATTGGAATCTGGGCTGCCAAAGTGGCGTTCTTCATCATCGGGCGGTCCCTTTTTCGTGGAGTGGGCTAGGAGGTGGGTGGTTTCTTGGTTTGGGTGGGTTGGGTTTTTTGGTTTGGGTGGTGGGTTGGCAGTGGGTGGTTTCCTGGTTCGGGTAGTGAGAGGTGCGGTTGAGCGGGGAAACGGGATGTGGATGGCAGGTGATGGAGATGCAAGGTTAGGAGGTGGTTTTTGGCGTGGTGGTAAGGGCCTTGGGCCAGCTGGATCTGGGCGGGGTTGTCGGGTTTGGTTGTCGGGATGGTGGTAGCAGGAAGGATGTGGCGAGAGGAGTTAGCTCAAGGATGGTCTCCTCGTCGAACGGCCGGTGCCATGCTCTTTTCTTGCCAGCGGCCATAGAGAATTGGACTAGATTGGTGGCGGCATGTAGTTTTTGAGGAAGAAGAAGATGTAAATTGATTAGGTAATTTTTTTTAGTTTGGTGTGGTAAATCGGGTAGAAAAAATAGAAAGATGATTGGGTAATGTGGTGAGTTGGGTCGGGTATGGGCTAATTGGGTGTAGGGAATAAGGGAAATTAGTTTTGTGCACTGGGAGGGTAGTTGGGTCGGCTAGGTGGTAATTGGGTTGGTGGGTTGGGTTGTTGGGTAATTGGGTTGGTTAGGTGGTAACTGGGTTGGTGGGTCGGGTGGGTTGGGTTGTTGGGTAATTGGGTTGGTGGGTAATTGGCTGATGGGCGGAGAATTGGGGCTGGGTTCAATGTGATTGCAAAATTGGCCCACTTCTTTTGAATTGCCATTGTAGTCCTTGGCACAAATTTGCTAAGATGCCCCTGACCTTCTGATTACTCCACATTCCACCTTTTTCTTTTCCTTGAATCTTCTTGCCCTCCAATTAATCCTGCATGCAACATTTAGAACATCCAACCCATTCAAAAATTAACTCGAACATCTTCAACCAAATAAAATTAAATAAAATGAAAATCAAAAAATTAACATGAAAAAGAAAACAAAAATTTAAAAGAAAACTGGGTTGCCTCCCTGTAGCGCCATTCTTTTAAGTCTAAGGCTAGACTCAGTTGTCTCTTCTCAGTGATTGGGAGAAATTGACAAGGAGAGTTCCTCCGCAGTCTGTATCTGACCCAGCTCATGATAATGCTTGTGACGCTGTCCGTTGACCTTGAATTGCAAACCAGTTCTGGGGTCTTTCACCTCCACTGCTCCACTTGGGCCAACGGCTACTACCTCTAGTGGTCCTTGCCACTTGCTCTTCAACTTACCACTAAAGAGTCGCAGCCTAGATAGAAAAATCAATACTAGTTGCCCCACTTTGAACTCCTTCTGCCTGATTAGGCGATCATGCCTCCCCTTAGTGCATTCTTGATGCCACTTGGCCATCTCATAGGCATCCTCCCTCAATTCTTCTAACTCTTATAGCTGGAATTTCCTCTCTTCTCCACATGCTGCTGTGTCCATGTTTAATTTTTGGACTGCCCAGTACGAATAATGCTCTAGCTTAACTGGGAGATGACACATTTTCCCAAACACCAGCCGGTACGGCGACATCCCAATTGGGGTCTTGTATGCGGTCCTATATGCCCATAGTGCATCATTCAACTTTTGGCTCCAATCCTTCCTTGATTTATTCACTGTCCTCTCTAGGGTCCATTTAATCTCTCTGTTAGAGACCTCGGCTTGTCCATTTAACTGCGGGTGGTAAGGTGTTGCCAGCCTGTGTTGCACCCCATACTCTTTCATCAGTGCTGCAATGGTTCGGCTACAAAAATGTGTTCCTCGATCACTAATGATTGCCTTGGGCACTCCGAACCTGCAAAAAATATTAGCCTGCAAAAAATCTGCAACAACCTTTGAATCATTAGTCCGGGTAGCCTTTGCTTCCACCCATTTGGACACATAGTCAACTGCCAGCAATATATATAACATTCCATTTGATGCAGGGAATAGACCCATAAAGTCCATCCCCCACACATCGAAAATTTCACAAACCTTTACCGGAACTTGAGGCATCTCACCTCGAACACCTATATTTCTCCTCGCTGGCATCTATCACACTTCCTGCAAAACAGATATGCATCTCTGTTTAATGTTAGCCAATAAAATCCATTGTCCATTACCTTTCGTGCAGTCCATTTTGGCCCAAAATGGCCTTCACAGGCAAATGAGTGACAGTGTCGGAGAATGTCCTCATGTTCCCACTCTGGAACACACCTCCTAAGGATCTGATCAGGTCCAAGCCTGGATCGGCTCATCCCATATGTAGTACTTGCTGTCGCTTATTAACTTCTCACGTCGTCCTCATGAATACTCTGGTTGAAATACCCCTGCGATCAAAAAATTCACGATGTGAGAGTACCAAGGGTCAGAATGCTTCTCACCTGTTAGCACGTCAAGCAGCAAATTGCAGGGTGGTGGTACAGTGTCGGCTGCATAGAGATGTTCCACAGAAAATGTTTCTTTGATAGGTACTTTCTCTTCCGAAACCAACAGCCTGCTTAGGTGGTCTGCCACATGATTCTCAGCTCCTTTTTTGTCCCTTAACTCCCAGTCAAATTCCTAGAGCAACAGGACCCATCTAATCAGTCGAGGCTTTGACTCCTTCTTTGCCAGCAAATGCTTCAAAGCCGCATGATATGTGTAAACCACCACTTTGGATCCTAGCAAGTACTGTCTGTATTTATCAAAGCCGAACACAACGGCCAAGAGCTCCTTCTCTGTAGTGGTGTAATTGCATTGGGCTGGATTCAGAGTCTTGGAGGCATAATATATTGCATGGCTCTCCTTTCCTATTTTCTGGCCAAGTACCGCTCCTACTGCATAATCGCTTACATCGCACATGAGCTCAAAAGTGTGCTCCCGGTTGGGTGGTTGAATCACTGGAGCTGAACCCAGCCTGCCTTTTAAAAGATCAAAGGCCTTCTTCCAGTCATCCGTTAGGTCAAACGGGACGTCGTCTTTCAGCAGATTAGTCAGTGGTTGGGCAATTTTTGAAAAATCTTTGATAAATCTTCTATAGAAACCAACATGCCCCAAAAAGCCACGAATCTCCCTCACACTTGTCAGGTAAGGAAGCTTTGAAATCAGCTCCGCCTTTGCCTTGTCCACTTCTATCCCCTCTTGACTGATTTTGTGCCTAGGTACAATTCCTTCATTCACCATGAAATGGCACTTCTCATAATTCAAGATCAAATTCTTCTTCACACATCTTCCCAAAACTAGATCCAAACTCTCCAAACATTCGTCAAACGAATCTCCATACACTGTGAAGTTATCCATGAAAATCTCGATGCACTTCTCAATCATGTCCGAAAAAATACTCATCATGCGCCGTTGAAAAGTACCAGGTGCATTGCACAGACCAAAGGGCATTCGGCGATATGCATATGTGCCGAAAGGGCATATATGTAAATGTGGTCTTCTTTTGATCATCTTTGTTCACCCAAATCTGGAAGTACCCACTGTAGCCATCTAAGAAACAAAAGAACATCCTTCCTGCCAACCTTTTGAGCATCTCATCAATGAACGGTAGGGGAAAATGGTCCTTCCTTGTTGCCGAGTTCAACTTTCGAAAATCGATACACATGCGCCATCCAGTAAGGAGGCGCATCGGCACTAGCTCATTTTTTTCATTGGTCACCACTTCAAACCCTCCTTTTTTTGGAACAACATGGACCGGGCTTACCCACTTACTGTCAAAAATCGGGTAGATGATCCCCATGGCTAAAAGCTTTAAAATTTCCTTCAGCACCACATCTCTCATATTTGGATTCAACTTCCTTTGATGCTCTTGAGCAGGTTTAGCGTCAGGCTCCAAGAAAATGTAGTGCTGACATATGTCGGGATTGATTCCAGTGATGTCAGCCAAGGTCCACCCAATTGCCTTTATATTCTTCCTCAAAATTCGAAGCAATCTGTCCTCCTGGGTCATAGTTAACCCCTTGCTGGTTATGATTGGCAGTGTCTTGCCCTCTCCTAGATAGGCATACTTCAGATTGTCAGTGAGAGGGTTCAGTTCGAGCTCTGGAGCTTTAACTATAGATGGCAAGGGCCTGTCAGCACTCGTCTGCTTGGGCAATTGGATCTGAGGTCTAGTACTGGGTGCTGCCTCAACTTCATATAGAGACATGATTGCCTCCTTGATCTTTTTATCATTCAACTCTTGGGCATCAATATCGGTGAAATTCTTTGTGAGCACTACCTTCAGTTTGTCCTGCAAAAAATAAGTCTCAAGATGCTCTTGGACAAGGGGGTCAATTACATCAATACCATACACATTCTCAGCATTAGATGGATATTTCATGGCATTCTCGATGCTAAATGTGTATTTCTCACCATAATATTCTAAGCAGATGGAGCCATTATATACATCAATCAAAGCCTTAGCAGTTTTCAAGAAAGGCCAACCTAATAACACACCTGCAGATTCTTTAGCAGGATCATTATTCATCTTAACAACATAGAAATCCACAGGGTACACAAAAGAGTTAACACGTACTAACACATTTTCAAGTACCCCTACAGGGTGCACACATGACCTATCAGCTAGTTGGATAACTACTTTTGTATCTATTAACTCAACACCAGATAATGTCATGTAAATAGACAACGGCATAACATTAATAGAGGCACCCAGATCACACATAGCATGCTCTATTACTCTATCTCTGATAATGCAAGGCAAGGAAAACATACCTGGGTCCTTACATTTAGGTGGAAGCCTTTTCTGAAGGACGGCAGAAACGTTCTCGCCTAGCACCACCTTGCTTGCTCCCCTTGGCTTTCCTGCCATGAACTCCTTCAGAAACTTCCCATTGGCGGAAGTTTGATTGCCTTAAGGAAAGGGATGTTGACTTCCATTTTCTCGAGCACCGCCAAGTAGTCCACAGGGTCTTCTTTTGGCTTCTTGGCCTTCGGTTTTAAGCTGTTTGGAAATGGTGGAGCTCTGTACGGATTCCCCCCCTTCAGACTTGGAGCGGGGGTGGGAATCTCTATTGGTTCAGCCACTGGTTCAGGTTCTGCATCTGGCTGATCAACTTCTGGGACCATGATTGACTTGGGCAAATTGACCCTTGCTGATGGTTATTTTTTTACTACAGGCTCCAGAACCCTGCCACTCCTCAAAGTGATCTCATTCACGTTCTCCTTAGGTGGAACCTATACTTGGGAAGGTAACTTGCCCTGATTTCCCCTGAGTTCTTGGATGGAGGCAGATAGTTAAGACATCATTTGTGCTATCCTATCCATTGCTGTTCTCTGCTCCTTTTGTTGCTCAAACAAGTCACCAATTGCATCCTTCATTGATTTACCACCCTTTTGTTGATTCTGATTCTGAAACCCTTTCTACTTGGGGTGGTCAGTACGATGCCCCTTGGTTTCGATTGTTAAAACCTTGGTTGGGGGCTTGCTGATTTGAATGCTGGCCTTGGTTTTGATCACTGTCTTCTGGTATCTTCCAACTGAACACTGGGTTATCCTTCCATCCAGGATTGTAGGTATTCGAATAAGGATCTCTTCTCTATTGCTGCCTATTCCAATTCCCTCCATAATTATGTGCGTTCCAATTCCCAGCTGCGTTTGCTTGAGCAATAGGGTCATTTGGTGCGAGATTGCACTGATGAGTTAGATGACCCCTGTTTCCACAAATCCCATAGAGCTCCTCTTCTGGTTTGCTATTCTGTTGATGTTGCCCTTCTGTTTTGCTGCTGCCTGCCATGGCCATTTTTGCCACTAGCTCTGTTAATTTCTCCAAGTTGCGGTCAACTCATCTATCTTCTCATCATCCACGAGTCTGACTTCGGCATTCCGTTTGACTAGCCTGACTGGTTCATCAAATTCTCCCCTAGAGCCAATGACATCCTCGATAACCTTTCTTGCTTGAGTGACGGTATTGTTATGGAAATCTCCACCACTGGACGAATCTATCAGCTTCCTTTCTTGTCCCGTCATGCCATGATAAAAGTACTGGAGCAGTTGGGCGTCAGTGTATTTGTGGTTCGGACAGCTCTCCACTAGCTCGTTGAAACGGAGCCAGTAATTACTCAGAGATTCGTCGTAGTCTTGGCGGATGCTGCTGATTTCCTTCATCACCGCATTAGTCTTGGTGGAAGGAAAATATTTCTTCAAGAACAACTCCTTCATTTGCCCCCATTCTGTGACAGAGTTTGCAGGTAGTGAGGAAAACCATCTGTTGGCTTGGCCAGTCAGCACATACGGAAAAGCTACCAACTTGAGCTGGTCTAAGGTTGCTCCTGTTGGCAACTTACCCACCTTGCAATTTTTTACATACTGATCGAGGAAGTTATGTGGGTCCTCCCCCTGTGCCCGTGGTACTTGGGAATCCCATTGAGCCATCCGCTTTTTAAAGGGAATCCATTCGGCAAAGTTGGAGGCACTATCGCGGAAGCTCTGTCTTCAGTCTGATGACTGCTTAACTCCTTCAAAGTTGGTTCCCTAACAGGTGGGGCATCCTCCCTTCTTTCTTCATGCCTCTCTTCTTGTCTGTCCCCCATTTCGAAGTTCAGATTGGGGTCAGGTTCAGAATTCTCAGAATCAGCTTCAGAGTCACTGTCCGTTTGCCCAAAAGGACCACTGTCAGTCTCTAAAGCAGCAGCCTCAGCTGCCTTATTTCGTTCTTGTGCTTCTTTTGCTAGCCTCCTAGCAGTCTTTTCAATTTCTGGATCACTCAATAGGATAGGTTTTGAAGATCTGCTCATAAACTACACAAGAACATACCAAACATACATCAATAGGAAAAAAAAGAATTAAAATTCAAAAGCCATTCTCCGGCAACGGTGCCAATTTGATAGATCCCGTCGTGAGGCTACCAAAATGCACAATTATTAGTGCTTAAACCTGCAAGAAATTACTACAAATAGCATAGAAAGCAGGGCGATCCGCAGGGAACAGCTGACTTAAACTCTCATATTCCTATCGATTTGAAAAATGGTTTGATTTGCAATCACCTTTGTGTCTCAGAGAGACCTTTAAAATTTGTCACTTATAAAAAAAAAAAACTAAAACTTCACAAGAACAAATAAATTATCACTAAAAAGTGTATTCCAACATTATATGAATTAGATCAATCTATGCATGCAATCATTAACGTCACAAATAAATCAAAGAACAATGTATCGGCTGGTTATAGGTTACCGTGGGCTCCCTACGACATAACCAAATCACCCTTAGTGTGTCGGTAATCGCCGTGGGCTCCTTACGACACGACTACCTCTCTAACTAACCAAACTAATAGGCCGTGGGTTCCCTAGGAGGACCCAACACTAACACTTCTATCGGGTTAACTTTAGAAGTTGTTACCTATTTATCTTGTACTACCCGACGGTAGGTTTGTCAGTAGTTGACTTTACCGGATTAAACAAAAGTTGATCACACTTTAATTAAATCTAGCATTTAGACTTATGTGCACAAGATAAATAGGAATACAAGAACTTGAACAAATATTAATCCTATGTTTCATACATGCATAGATCTACTTCATCACATAATACAGGAATAAAAGAGTTTAGTTGCTCATAGTCATGGCAAAGACACACATATTTAATGTAAAAGCCATAGGATGAAGCAACAAAGAAGAAGGAAAAGAAATGGAATACTTATTAATAATTGCAGGTCTGAACCAACCCTCCATTTGGGCAAATAGAGGCTTGAACGAGAACAATTCAGCAACAAGAAACAATTTCGAACTTTATTGTACCGATTTTTACTTAATCCCAGAACGAGAAACAAAGGAAAAACTGATATAAAACTATTTGAAGAACTTAAAGAAGAACTAAATAAAACTAAAGATTGTATCAAAAACTTCAAGGGAGATAAGCTGAACAAAAGAGAACTAAGAACTAAAGAGAACTCTTGCTGGAAAAAACTAAAACTAACGTGTGAAACTAAAATCTAAAAACTGAATGCTAAATGCCTTAAAAGCTCCCCTATTTATACTAGATAGCAATGGCTCTAAAATAGAAAGTAGACTAATCCTCCAAATCTCTCAAGAATATCTCCAGCAATTAACTTCCTTCCAATCAGCATAATATCTTCATCAATTATATCCCTACAAATCAGCATTTTGAATTCCTTCCTGATCCCTTTGATTTTCCTTCTTTATCCCTTTGATTTTCCTTCCTTATCACAAGTTTCTTCAAGTAAGGAAACTGAATATTTACTTCTCTCTTCCCTTATTTCCAGCAATCACTTCCATCCGAGATAATTTTTCAATTTTACTACTACTGGAATTTTGCCTCTTGATTCACTACGGTAACAACTGAAATTTCTCCCTGGCTGCCGATTTTCTGCTGCTACCTTCCTTTTGCTCAAACGGACCCCTTTTTTTTTGTTCTTTTAGCTCATTCCTTTCCTTCTTGACTCAGTCTCTCAACACCTGCTCTTGGCTTCATAAAACAACAAATATACCCGCGAAAAGCACCTAAGAGACGCTAAAATAAAACAACAAATGTACCCATGGATTAATTTAAGTTGTAAACTTAAACTAACTCTAATTTTAATCAGAATAGAAGTAGGAAACATGCACAAATCCTAACACCTCACTCAAACCCTAACTTTCATTTGAACTGGGCCATGTGAATTGGGTATGCCCAATTTTGGATTTGGTCACCTTCATTTGAGTCTTGGGCTGGCCAAATTTTGTAGAATGGACTGCAAGGGAATTCGATCCAAATTTAACTGGTGCATTTGTGGATGATGTAGGAAGCTTCTAAAACCTTCTGATTATTCATTTCTTCATGATTCTGCAATGTAAACCCTATTTTAGTGGGAAAGGTTGTTGGTCGGCATTTATTCGAATACTTTGAGCGATATGACGATTTTACCCTTCTGAGCATCATCTTTAAGGGTTTGTGTTTCGGATATCATCTAGGCTTATTAGGCACATTCTCGAATTAGGTTTGCAAGTCCAACCTTGAGCTTCGTCCTTCTATGCGTCATCGACCCAACCATATCCATTAATGGATCTCTCTGGTACGGGCTCGAGTCTGTAGCATTGATGGGCCTCGGTGTAACACGAACATGCTCTGCTTCATTTCTCGAGTCCTTTGCATTATTCTGAAGATCCTCTATGCATGAACTTGTTGACGGGCTAGGGATGCCCTCATTCCCATGGATATGTCAAGGTTGGAAATGAGAATAAGGTTCATAGACTAAAGAAAGCTCTTTATGGACTGAAACAAGCCCTAAGGGCCTGGTACAGTCGAATTGAGGCCATATGAACACCCTCTCTTTGTTAAGATGGGAGAAGGAGGGAAGATTCTAATTGTCTGTCTGTAAGTTGATGTTCTCAAATTTACTAGAAATTGTGATAGTATTTTTGATGAATTTAAGTAGTCCATGATGAATGAATCTGAAATGACTGATCTTGGTTAAATGAACTATTTTCTTGGCTTAGAAGTGCAACAATCATATAATGGAATTTTCCTCTTCCAAAAGAAATATATTGGAGAAATTCTGAATAGATTTCAGATGAAGGATTGTAATCTTTGAGTACTTTAGTGGAGTGTGGCATGAAGTTACACAAAGATCGTGATGGGAAGTAGGTTAACGGCACACTATACAAGCAAATTGTAGGCAGTCTGATTTATCTTACTACAACAAGACCAGATGAAACTAGACACCTTGGGATATATTACAAGAAGGGTGAAAAATATAATTTTTGGGTTTTACGGACTGTCGGAGATCAAGATGACAAACAATACTTCATGTTATGATTTCATGTTCGGAAGATGTGCTATTTCTCGGTCATGTAAGAAGCAACCAATTGTCACTTTGTCAAGTATGTATGCCGAATTTGTGGCAGCTGCGGCCAGTGATTGCAAAGCCATATGATTGAAAAGAATACTTGAATGAAGAGCTACAGTTTAAGCAATCTGGAGCTACTAAAATATTATGTGATAGTAGCTCTACAATTGATCTGTCAAAGACTCCAGTGCTGCATGGAAGGAGCAAGCATATTGATGTAAAATTCTATTTTTGAGAGATCTCTGCAAGGATGGAACAATTGATTTGAAGCATTGCAAAAGTGAAGATCAAGTTGCTGATATATACACCAAGGCACTAAAAAGGGAGCTATTTGAGAAGCATAGGTGACTATTGGGTGTATGCAACTCAGATTCTTCCAACGTTATAAACTGATGTTTTTGCTAACATCAGTTTAAGAGAGGACTATTGAAAATGTTATTTTTACTGCACTTATTTTACATTTGAGTCATTCAGTTAGTGGTGTGGAGTTTAGAAAGTGTTGGAGTCTTTCAATTTTTTCCAGTTCAGATTTGTAGTGGCTTTTGACCCAATGTTTAGGAATTATGGAGAACATGTCAATCATGGGCTCTAATGTTCCTAGATTTCAGTTGTGTATTTTGCCTCTAAAAGGCCTTAATAGATTTGAATAAAGTGTAGAGAAAATCTTCAACCATCTTTCATTTCTTTCTTGTCTACTCTAACTAGTTTAACATTTACTTATTAATTTGTATTTACCTACAAATTTAATGAAACCAAATATATTAACACAATAAATAAATAAAACTTAATTACACAAATATATATATCTATATATATATATATATATATATCCTCGAGCCAAGCACTGACCAAACACAAATTTACTCACAAGCGGCTTTTGCTTATCTACATTCCTAGAGTAGACTTGGAAATATGACAACGGTAGATGCGAAAGTTGTAGAGAAAAATAATTTTGCAACTGGTTTTCATATGTTGTTGGTTCTAATTATATACATTGCACAATTTACTTCAATATATTGCACTTTTTTTTACTACACATTGCACATCTCAATAAAATTACTTAATAATTACCAATATTCTTCCCTACCTATATAGTCCTAAAAAGGTTCGGTACCATTTGAGGGCATTCTTACAATTTAATTTACATAAAAATAATTTTCTTTTGCATATTTAGTTGATCAATACACACCCACTTTAGCTAACACATTGCACATCTACTGTAAAAAATTTCCACATATACTTTTAAAAAAATTGCACATCCATTTAATACATATGGTACATCTTTATAAAATTGTCAAAAAATTAATAAATTTTTTTTTAACTATATAGATTTAAAAAAAAAAGTACCGAGGATACGAAGCCAAAGCGTAGCCGTTAGTACCACAGGCTGGTTTCCCGCATGTCGCTGGTTTGAAACCCACCTGGGGTGGAAAAAATGTAATCGGGGTGGGACTTAGTGGGCCCCAAATTCAGGAAAAAAAAAAAAAGCTAGCAACCAATGAATGATTAAAACATTTGTTTTAAAATTTAAAAAAGTACCCTAATGGAGAAGTAATTCTCTAATGGAATCAAACTTCATAGATGATGCTTTGCTAGGCAAACAAAGAAAACAAAATATAAAGGGAAGTCGGACGTACGAATGCGACACAAAAAAAAACTTGTGTAGTTATAGTTATTGCATATCTTTCATTAATTAATAAGATTCTATGCATATTAATTCTTACGATCCAGTAAGATGGTAAGAACTAAGAACTCCCTATTGTGTCATTTGTCGTTTAAAAAAAAAAAAAAACTAGGAAAATAAAACTGAAGATTCTAAATATTTGAAAGTTGCACGAATGCAACACAAAAGCAAAGCTTTTTATGCCCCCCTCTCCTTTGTGTTTTTTCTAATGAACTAAGGGTCATTATGCCCAACAGCCTTCCCAGCCTGTTGCGACCCAAAAAAAAAAAAAAAAAAACCTTTTTCACTTTACTCTAAACTGTGCCTCACAGATTTTACATCAAACAACTATAAACATATTAATAAAATAATCACCAAACGAATCAATAAAATCTAAACACATGATGATCCTTAATATGAACCGATGTCGCTCGAAAGTAACACGAATGTCGCATGATCATCCCTAAAAAATAAAACATTATAAAAAAGCCCTAGAACAAAGAGGAGTGGAGAAAGTGGACATCCTCTTTTGTGCTACATTAGTGCATCTTCCGTTCATATTAAGGATCCTTATGTTTAGATTTTATTGATAAATAGATTAGTGATTAGTTTATTTTGTTTTTTTATAGTTGTTGTTTGATATTGAAATTGGCGTGTCGCAATATAGAGTTTGCAGTAACAAACCTTTGCTTTTGTGTTGCTTTCGTGTGACATTTATTCAGATTTAGAATCTCCAGCTTGAGTGTATTAGTTTAGTTATTTACTTATTTTATTTATTTATTCTTTTGAGGAGGTTTGCTACTTTTTTGTGTATTCAATAGTAATCGAATCCCTTTGTGAATTACTCGTATGATCACCATCTTTCTCAATTACATTATTAATCCCTTGGAAAATCTCCTGAGGAAGGATGACAAAGGCCAAATTCAGGTTCCACTGGATCCAAAACGCCCAAAGCTGTACATTTTGGCCCTCTTGAAGCTAATTCTTTTTCACTATGTGATTCCAATCGCCGTTGAGGATGTTGTATAAGCTGTTCTTGCTGACGTTCCACATCCTCAAGGTCACGTTTTGGACCTACCCTCTAGGCTCGATGATGGGCACGTTGAGGAAATTATAGTGAGTTCCAATTTTTCCCTTGAGGAATTCCACTTCTCCGTCGGTCAGAAATTTCTCCGAGTTCCTCATCTGCTTACATGAAATCGTGAAGCGATTCCGTTGCCTCGTGACGTCGTTGTTTTTGAGGGTTTTTTGTATCACCAAGAAAACCTTAACGGCGCCCGCTCTCCGGCAAATTTCGTTGATTATTTCGCCGGGCAATTCTGGTGGAGGATCCGGACCCTCAATTTCTGCAGGTGCCTTGGGTGTTCTCTTCATCTTGGTTTTTTTCCCATCGACGTAGTCAGTTGACAACTTTCTCTTGCGAATTTTTATTTTTTTCAATCTATTCTTCCTCCTTGATTTCTTCCGGAGGTGCTGGTTCAAATCCAAGTCCAAGAATTTCTGGGATTGGACAATCTTCGTAGGAACATCATTAACAGTCACGACCGTTCTAACTTTGGTTTCTTGACTGATGTAGTCATTTCCTTTGCCTAAATTGTTACAATTTTGGAGTTTAATTTTGAGAGTTTGGATAACTTGGACAAAAGTTTACAATTTCTATGAATACACCTTTGCGCGATTCTTGCTTCCTGATACTTAAGATGGGATAGAATGTTTTTTTATTATTTATTTTTATTTTGTTTTTACCATTAAACTCTTCCTGATGCAATCCGGCCTAGGGATTTATGGACAAAATTTGAACAGATTTTTGGGTGATAATTTAGTCATTTTCTTTGACTAAATTCCGCCCATTTGGAGCTTAATTTTGATATTTGGGATTTACTTGAAGTTGATTAGCTGCTGAAGGAGCACTTCAAGAGACCCACCAACATTATTGATTTGATGATTTTGATCTACATGCATGTTGGAGCTGAATTGCTTGGATGCAATTAAAGGTGAACAAAAGTCCCAAAGTCCCACAAAATGGTTAATGAGTATTCGGTCAAAAGAAATGGAAGATGAAGCAATTAATTGTATCCCACCCACGAACTTTTGCTGCTGGAATTGAAAGAGTTGAATCACAATTAAGCATTGAATTAGGCAATGCATGAACCAAGGTGGAGCCCAATTTCCTATGTGAAAGTCTGAATGGTAATTGCTGAATATTGAAAGGTTTTTGAAGCAATAAAAATTCAGTCAAAGCTCTCCATTTCCCTTCACTGAATTCAGTTAAGAGATGGCTTCAAGAATACATGAAATTCAAGCCAAAGCAAGTCAAGGGTCAAGGAAATTCAAGAGGCTTGGTTAATTAATTTAAGTATTATTTGTATTTAGTTTTTAGTCCATTTGTATAAAAAGGCTACCTATGTAATCATTTGAGGAGAAGACTTGGATGAATTGATATGTTTTTGTGAGTTTTTCTAAAACTCTTAGTTCTTCTTTGAACTTTAGAACTTATCAAGGCTCTGTCTTGTGGCGTTCAACACTTTTCGAATAATCTTTTGGTAAGTTGTTCGTGGCGTGCTTATACCGAGGTTCTCAACATTGTACACTCATGGGTCGCGGTCATCTATACCAAGGTTCCGTTTGTCCATTGTTGGTGGGTCGAGGTTTCACCGAAACCACCCTAGCAACCCTTAGAACGATCGGCCTTCGCTTTGTGATCAAACCCTCCTTGGCGAGATTAAATCATTTGGTATCAGAGCTAGTTCTATCCATTGCATATCCTTCTCTTCTCATCTCTCTCAGTTCTCTTGAAGATTGAAGACTCAAGTAATTGTAGCGGGTCTTGTCACAGGTTGGCAAGGTTCTTATTATTGGGTTTTTGAAATCTGTTAAAGATTGTAGATAACTAGGCATAATTGTAGGCTAATTAGTAGGTTGATTTGCTAGCTGATTTATAGAATGATTTTATTCCTTTCCTACAATAGGCTACTTTAATCTGTATAAATATGTACATATAAATATGTACGATATAAACTGAATAGATATACAATAATCCTTCATATTCCGATCTTACATGGTATCAGAGCAAGGTTAGTGTTAGGATTAGCGGCGAACTTCGTTACCGCTCTTCTTCTCTTGGTGCTGTGGCAGCACCGTTCGGACGCAGACTCGTGTCTTGAGTCGTCTGGTTGTTACCATACCATGAGTTGCCGCTGGTTGTGGCAGCCATGGTCTCTTCTCGCTCAACCCCTGCTGTTATTTTGATCTATTTCGGAAGACACGTCTTGTTAGCTACTGCTTGGACTTTGGACGGCTGGTATTTTGCTCCTTTTAATCAGTTTTTGTTCCCGGTTTGCTGCTGGGCTGCTTCCTTGTTTGTGTTTGTTTGTTTTGGACTGCTAGATAGTTGTTTTTTTTTTTTTTTTTCCATCCTGGTCTGCTACTATTCAGCTATTATCTGGGCTGTGTTGGGTCCGATTTGGTTGTTTTGAGGTGGTGCTGGATCTTATTTCGTTTGGGCTGTGCTGAATAGCCATATAGTATGACAGACCTAAAGGAACAATCAATAGTATTTCAATCTGCTAATTTGTCCTCCACTTCTATTGTTGGGTCAAGAAATTCTAATCTCTACCTCGTTTCCTCATTTCCCTCTCAACGGGTCATTGATTCTCGTGCCTCCGACCACATGACTGGTAATTCTAATATATTGTCTACCTTTCAGCTCCATAAGTCTATCTCTATAGTTACCTTAGCCAATGGTTCCACGGTGTCTATTAACGGGTCTGGCACAATTAAACTCATGTCATCCCTATCTTTGTCATCTGTCCTTAGTATTCCTAATTTTTCTTTCAATTTGATTTCGGTTAGCAAACTCACTCGCCAACTCAATTGTTGTGCCATCTTTTTTCCCAATTCCTGTCTCTTTCAAGATCTCACGACTAACTCAATTGTTGCCTCCGACCACGTGACTGGTAATTCTAATATATTGTCTACCTTTCAACTCCATAAGTCTATCTCTATAGTTACCTTAGCCAATGGTTCCCGGTGTCTATTAACGGGTCTGGCACAATTAAACTCATGTCATCCCTATCTTTGTCATCTGTCCTTAGTATTCCTAATTTTTTTTTCAATTTGATTTCGGTTAGCAAAATCACTCGCCAACTCAATTGTTGTGCCATCTTTTTTCCCAATTCGTGTCTCTTTCAAGATCTCACGACTAAGGAAGTTATTGGTAACGGATATAAATCTGGTGGCCTTTACATTCTGGATACACGACCCAAATCTATTGCATGTACCAGCATTGTTAGCCCATTTGAAGCTCATTGTCGGTGAGGTCATCCCTCTCTTCCTTCATTAAAGAAACTCTTTCCTCAAGTATCTAGCTTGTCTTCTTTAGACTGCGAGTCATGTCAGTTTGCCAAACATCATCGCGTGAGCTTGAATCCAAGAGTCAATAAACGGGCAATTGCTCCATTTGAACTAGTACATTGGGGTCCTTGCCAGGTTGCATCTCCCACGGGCTTTTGGTACCTTGTTACCTTTGTTGATGATAATTCTCGTATGACTTGGTTATACTTAATGAAAAGTCAGTCAGAATTATTCGCTCATTTTTCTGCCTTTTGTGTTGAAATTTGCACTCATTTTGGTGTACCTGTGCAAATTTTGCGCAGTGACAATGCTAAAAAAATACCTGTCTGCCCAATTTCAAAATTTTATGCTCCAACATGGTATTCTTTATCAAACTTCTTGTGTGGATACCCCATCTCAAAATGGAGTTGCTGAACGAAAAAATAGACACCTTCACTACAGCAGAAATGCCTAAGGGAGGCGCCCATTTGGAGACAGGTGTACAAACACCCGCCTCCAAAGCAACGGGCAAAGCCTTTGAGGCAGGTGCATGCAATAGATAACTATTGGAGGCGGGTGCATGTAATAGTTATCTATTGGAGGTGGGTGCAAAATACACCCGCCTACAAAGCATTGTAACAAATATTTTAATACTCTTTAGAAATTTCTTTTTTTTGGATTGTTAAAATTTGAAAACAATTTTGAAATTTTTTCGAGATTCGAGTAAGTAAATAAATTAATAGGTAATAAAAATCACAAGTTTTAGAAGGAAATATATAAATATATCCTTTCGATTTTAACTTTAAATACATAAGTATATGTAGCCTAGTGGTAAATTTAATGTGCAAGAGTCAAGTGATTCTGCAAGCACGAGTTCGACTCCTACCGAAGTCATAAATTGAAGAAAACTAAATTAAATTTTGTATTGGGGAGTATTGGAGGCGAAAAACCGCCTCCAAAAAAAAAATTTGGTAATTGGATTTTGCACCCGCCTCTAAAAACTATTTATTACATCCTCCAATAAATAGTTAATTTGCACCCGCCTCCAATAACAAGATTAATGGAGGCGGGTGCGAGCCCCTCCAATTGGAGGCGCCCGCAGTGGAGGCGGGTGCACAGCCGCACCACCCGCCTCCAAAGGCCCCAAATACCTACCTCGCATCTCCCTTTTTCCCATAGTGCTTCTTGAAACTGCTAGAGGTTTGTTATTTCAAATGCAGGTTCCTAAACATTTTTGGGCAGATCATGTGTCTACTGCTTGTTTCTTAATCAATCGAATGCCCTCCTCAGTCTTGTTAGGATCTACCCCTTTTCATATTCTCTTCCCCAATAAACCTTTGTTCCTCATTGAACCTCGAATATCTGGTTGTACTTGTTTTGTTCGGGATATTCGTCCTCAGCTCACTAAACTTGATCCTAAATCAATAAGTGTATCTTTCTTGGGTACTCTCGTGTGCAAAAAGGATATCGGTGTTATTGTCTTAATTTTCATAAATACTTTGTTTCTACTAATGTTACCTTCTAAGAGCATACTCCATTTTCTCAGTCTGTTGCCCTGCCAAGTCAGTAGGAGGAGGATGATTGGTTACTCTACCATGTTTCATCTATTGATATTCCTTCATTGATCCCCTCGTCATCCATTCCTGACCAGCCTCCCATCACACAGACCTACTCTCGCCGCCCCCGTCCTCCACCAATTTCTAATGCTTCACTTTCGGTTTGTCCTGATGAGCCTGTCGCTCCCACATCAGAACCCTCCCCACCGGATGATCTTCCCATTGCCCTACGCAAAGGTAAGCGTACATGTACTTACCCAATATCCTCTTTTGTCTCTTATAACCAGTTATCATCATCATCTTACTTTTTTATCACTTCTCTCGAGTCTGTGTCTATTCCTAAAATGGTTCATGAAGCTTAGCCCACTCTGGCGGGCGTACGGCTATGATTGAGGAGATGAATGCTTTGGCTACCAATGGTATATGGTCTTTGGTAGATCTGCCTGCCGGCAAGCGACCTATTGGATATAAATGGGTATTCACGGTGAAGATTAATCCTGATGGCTCTATTGCTCGCTTAAAGGCCGGCCTAGTTGCCAAAGGATATGCCCAGACCTATGGAGTCGATTATTTTGATACTTTTTCCCCTGTTGCAAAACTAGCCTCTGTGAGGTTATTTATTTCTCTGGCAGCCACCCATCATTGGCCCCTCCATCAATTGGATATTAAAAATGCATTTCTTCATGGTGATCTCGAGCAGGAAGTCTATATGGAGCAACCACCGGGTTTGTTGCTCAGGGGGAGTCTGATAAAGTATGTCGCCTTCGTAAATCCTTGTATGGCTTGAAACAAAGTCCCCGTGCTTGGTTTGGCAAGTTTGCTAGTGCGGTGGAAAAGTTTGGCATGAAGAAGAGTAAGTCTGATCACTCCGTCTTCTATGCACAATCAATTGGTGGCATTATTCTATTGGTGGTATATGTGGATAATATTGTAATCATCAATAGTGACTCTATAGGAATTTCATCTCTTAAAACCTTTCTCCACACACCGCTCCAGACTAAAGATTTGGGAATGTTAAAGTATTTTTTGGGAGTTGAAGTAAGTAGGAGTAAGAAAGGTATCTTTTTATCTCAAAGGAAATATATTCTCGATTTGTTATCTGAGCCAGGAAATTTAGGGGCTAAACCATGTAGTTCTCCAATGATTCCTAATACAAAACTTAAAAAGGAGGGTGAGTTGTTCAATGACCCTGAGAGGTTGTTCTGCACCTTTTAGGTGTATTATGTTGGCACTTGTTATGGCAGTTCTCACGGGCTTTTGCTCAAGGTTTTAATGTTTATTTGCAGTTTTAGAGATCGGGCCTAAGAAGAAAAGAATGTGCAAAAAAGTAAAAGAATTGGAGCAGATGAGTCACGCCTGAAAAGCCCACACGAATTGTGGGCTAAATCAAGAAGGAAGCCCATAGAAAAGGTCGGCCGACGCTAATTGCGAGAGAGAGAGGCAAGAGCAATCAAAGTCCAAAGCAAGAAAAAGGAATTGCATGCGTGGAAGTGATTCTAATTGGAATCTTAATTGAAGAAAAAAAAAATAATCCAATTGGATTCCAATTGGAATCGTGGTTAAGATACAATCCAAATTCCAATTGGAATCCAAGCCAATGGCGACTTCATGCAATCCGATGGTGGGCAGCCACGCGCAGGTTGATGGAATATACGGAAAAGCTTAAAGGAAAAGCTATGAAGTTTTGGGCAATTACCAATCCAAGAAGGAATTAAAGAGAGAAGTTGGGAGTTACCAAATTTGAAGAAACTCCATTTGCTTAATTAATTCTCTTTCCAAGTAGAAAAAGGTTTCCTTATTCCATTAGGAGATTGGTTAATTACTGATTTGTATCCCTATATATATGGGATTATCCCTGCACTTTTAGATACAAGTTTTTAGAGAAGTTTTTAGATAGAATTTTTCTACATAAGTTTTATAGAGAATAGTTTCTTAGTTTACAAATAATTATCGCGCAAGATACAGTTTTTCTCTGTTCTGTTCTGTTTCGATTGCAACTTTGGATTTTCCCGACGGGTAGTCTACCGTTTGGCCAAACCGGCGGTTGTCAGATCACGATTTCTTAAATTCCAGTACAGTATTCTCTTTTCTCGTTTAATGTCTTCTTTTATATTTATATGTTTTTCGTGTTTTATCATGAGTAGCTAATTTATTAGTTCTGGTATTATGTAAGAAGCCATAATCCATGCATGTATAAAACCCAGGAATTTATCTAAGGTCTAATGAATTATGTTTCAAAATTGCCTGTGTTTATATGTCTAATTACTAAGATTCTATTAAGCCTGATCAACTTATTTTAATCTGGTAGAGTCAGTGAGTGACACAACTACAGGCTGAGTAGTACAGGATTAATTGGGTAATAATTTCTAAGGCATTGTCAGTAGGAATTATTATTTTCGGGTTCTTCTAGTTCTTATTGCTTCTATTTGTTAATTAATAAGGTTTGCGGGGACTCGCGGTCTATTAGTTAACGTAGTTAGAGAATAATTCCTTTGCGGGGACTCGCGAGGGATTATCGAGAATCTATGGGAGAATTGAAATTATTTGCGGAGACTCGCGGTAATACTATAACTGAAACGACATAAGTAATTAGACAAGTTAAGAGGTTTATGATTGCATGCACGAGATTAAGGTAGATTTACATAATACCGAAATTTTTTCTCATTAATTGATATCTGTTTAAGTCTTTTATTTAATTATTAGTTTAATTATTATTTTGCTAAAATTAAGTGACAACTCTAAGGTCTCTTGGGAGACACAAAGGTGACTACTAGTCATAGTTTGATTTTATTTGCACGTTAATTAGAATTTGAATTAAATTGCCGTCTCTGTGGATCGACCCTGTCTACTACTGTGCTATATTTTATTAGCATCTTAATTGCAGGTTTTAAACAGTATTTTTACTGTATTTGGTAGACCCACGACAAGTCCTATCAAATTGGCGCCGTTGCCGGGGACGGTTTCAATTTTTATTATTTTTCCTATTTAATGTGCACTGGTGTTTTCTTGTGTTGTGTATGACCAGATCTTCAGGTGCTGAATTACTTAGTGATCCAGAGATCGAGAAGCCCTGTGAAGGCTTAGCCAAGGAGACACGGTTACGTAAACTCGCAAAAACAGAGTCTTATAGTCGACCGTTTGCCCAAACGGCCGCTAGCTTCGAAACATAGTTTTTACATTCTGACTCTGAATCAGAACCAATGGGTGATAGAGAATGTGAAGAGGGCCCAGAAGAAGAACCCATGCTAAAAGATCTCTGCAGCCGTGATACAGATGATAGAGCTTCAGCAGTAGTCACTCCAACACTGCCCAACGGATTTCCATTGAAGAGTGGCTGGCTGAATGGCATCCCAAAGTATCATGGGGTGCTAGAGATGATCCACACAACTTTCTTGCTGAATATGTGAAGAATTGCAAAGTGGGGCGCTTACCCACAGGTGCCACCCTCGACCAGCTAAAATTGGTGGCCTTCCCATATGTCCTTAACAAGTCCAGCAAACAGGTGGTTTTCATCATTGCCACCAAATTCTATCACCACCTGGCAGCAGATGAAAAATTTGTTCTTGAAGAAATACTTTCCTCCAACAAAAACCAACTTGGTTATGAAGGAGATCAGCAACATTAACCAAGATGTAGATGAGTCCCTTAGCAGTTACTGGATGAGATTTAAGGAGTTGGTGGAGAGCTACCCAAATCATAAGTATTCAGAGGCTCAATTACTGCAATATTTCTACCATGGGATGTGCACCAATGATCGAAATCACATGGATTCATCTAGCAATGGGGCGTTCCAGAATAATACAGTAGCCAAGGCCAGGAAGATGATTGAAGACACCATCGAGTCAAGAAGCCAGTTTGGGGAATCCTCCCATTTGGCCAAACAACAGGCTGAAGTTCGGTTTATTGATGATTCAGGGGAGGAAAAATTAAATCAGATGACTGCCAATGTGGAGAAATTGACTGCACTGGTGGCAAAACTTGCAACCTCGAACAACAGTAATAAAGAGGAGGTGGTGTGTCCATGTTGTGGCAATCCGGGGCACTTTGCGCAGAACTGCAATCTTGCACATGAAGAAACAATTGCTCAATCTAATGCTGCAGGGAATTGGCACAATAATTCTAATGGGAATTGGCAGCGGAATGCACCCAGGAGGGATCCATACTCAAATACATACAATCCAGGATGGAAGGACAATCCAGCGTTTGGTTGGAAAAATCCAAAAGAAGGAATTCAAGTTCTCTTCCCTTCAGAAGCAAATCAGTAAGTTCCTGGTCAAATTTTGGGGAATCCCAACCAACAAGCCTTAAATCCAAATATGGGGAGCAATAATTGGAATAATGGACCAATGTACAGGCCCCCGAATCAGAGGAATTTTTTCAATCCGAATCAGAACAATCCAAGAGGAGGCAGACCAATAGAGGAAGCCATGGCAGAGCTATTTGCCCAACAGAAGGAGCAATGAATAGCCATAAATGGGATTGCCGGAGTGTTATCTCAGTTATCAGCTTCAATGCAAGAACTAAGAGGGAACTAAGGTCATTTACCCTCTCAAGTGCAGGTTTCGCGTGCGGAGAATACAAGTGCAATAAGTTTGAGAATAACAAAGGAACGGGAACAAACTGTGCAAAAATTACCATATGCAAGGGACGATTTGCCCAAACCGACCATAGTCACTAAACCAGAACTGGAAAATTCAGTATCTAGACTGCAGAATCAAGGGGCAACTTATAGGCCACCCCAACATATGTATTTTTAGAATTAGAATGCTAATCAACAACAAAAGGGTGGTAAATCAATAAGGATGTGATTGGCGAACTTGTTGGACAACAGAAAGAACAAAGGACCACTATTGATTGCTTAGCCAACACAATGTCACAGTAAGCCATTTCTCTCAAGGAGATAAAAAGTGACTATGGTAAACTGCTCGCTCAAGTCCAGGTTCTGCCCAGGGAGAATGTAAGTACAATAAAAAGAGCAGAAGTACTGGAACCAGCAGTGCAAAAATCGCAGTCAGCAGGGGGCAGTTTGCCCAAACCGACGGGTGATCCAGAAGCTGAAAAATCAGAGCAACTTGAACCTGAGGAGCCAATCATTATCTGAGAAGAGCCCTGCCCCAGTTACAGTGAGCAAGGATGTGTATAAACCTATGCTGCCATTCCCAAATAGCTTACGGCCCAAGGCAAGGAAAATAACAGAGGACCCGATTAACTACTTGGAGGTTTTCGAAAAGATGGAGGTCAACCTTCCATTCCTAAAGGAAATTAAGGTTCCCCCAGTTAGGAAGTTTCTGAAGGAATTCATGGCAGGGAAGCCAAGAGGGGCAAGCAAGGTGGTGTTAGGAGAGAATGTCTCGGCAGTAATTCAGAAAAAGCTCCCTCCCAAATCAAGGATCCAGGTATGTTCTCTTTACCTTGCATTATTGGACATAAGAAAATAAAGCATGCTATGTGTGACCTTGGTGCCGCCATTAATGTTATGCCTTTGTCAATTTATGAGACTTTATCTGGTGTTAAGTTGGTGGATACAAAGATAATAATACAACTAGCAGATAGATCATGTGTGCACCCTGAAGGTGTACTTGAGAATGTTTTGGTGCGTGTGAATTCCTTTTTTTATCCTGCTGATTTTTATGCTATTAAGATGCATAATGATCCTACCAAAGAATCTGTGGGTGTATTGTTGGGTCGCCCATTTTTGAAAACTTCTAAGGCAGTGATTGATGTGTATAATGGTTCTATCTGTTTGGATCATTATGGTCAAAAGCATACTTTTAGTATCGATAATACCATGAATAATCCAGAAGTAGTTACGAATGTGAATAGTGTTGAGTTGAATAACCCTCTTGTCCAAGAATCTCTTGAGACCAATTTTTTACAGGACAAAGGGGAGAAGGTTCTCCCTCATGGATTGATTGATTTCAAGAGCCAAAATAGGAGTGAAGGAAAGGCCCCAACACTTGACTTGGTGGAACCTCTAGATTATCACAAGGATCAGCATTCTACAAAAGGGTGTGTCAAAGCCAAGGTGCGAAAAAGAAGCTATGCAAAGACATGGCTTAGTACACCCACAAAATTTGATAAAGTGAAGCTATTGGGCGAGGGGTCTGTTTGCCCAAATGGAGCAGTGCAAGCGCAAGGCATGCAGTATTTCAAAGATTCTGGCCAGATCCGAACAGTGGAACAAAATTCATTGTGGAGCTTTCCTAATCATTAACAAGAGCTGAAGTTGCGTCTAGCCAAGACGTTAAAGAAAAGCGCTACTAGGAGGCAACCTAGTTTATGGTAATAGTTTAGTAAAATAGTGTTAAAAAAAAAAAAAGTAAAAAATGAAAAAAAAAGGTTGTTTAGTTGTTTATTATTTGTTTTATTAGTCTTTTCACAATTTAATTGTTTTTTACAGGGACTGGAGGAGTGAATTTTGAAGCCAGAAGGGCCATAAGTTAAAAATTAGGGGGCCGAATTGTGAAGTCCTAAAACTGCAGGGACCCAGTTGCAAATTTGAGAACTGACCACCCAATTTTGGGGATTTTTATGCCCTAACCTCCTATTCAGCCCACCAACCCAATTACCCGACCCAACTCCCCAATTAACCCAATTCTCCTAAGAAATTCATCCTTCCTCTTCTTCCTTTTGTTTTCTGTCTAGCCGCCGCCCAAAGAACCCACCACCTTCCCTTCCGTCTGCTTCAGGTAAGTTTTTCTGTTTTTGTTTGTCTTGTAGGCTGTTTTGAGTTTTAGTTTTTTTCTATGTTTTTTTTTCTTTGTCTGTTTTTAGCCTTGCATTTTGTTTTTTTTTTTTCGCGCTTGAGGACAAGCTTTCTTTAAGTGTGGGGATGTTTGCAGGGCTGATTAATGTTTTTCTGAATTGTTGTGTCATTTAGTATCCCCTGTGTTTCATTGTGTTTGTTTGGGGACAAGCAATTGTCTAAGTGTGGGGATGTAGGGACATTTGTCCTAAAATTTTTGTTTTTGTCCTGTTTGTGAGTTAAGTGTCGCTGCCTTTAATCTGATTTGGATCTGAAACATGCATCATAGATGAAGTGTGACATGAAGTATGCATGCTGTAGTTTTGAAAAATTAATCTGAGAAGTCCTGAATTAGTTAAATCTGGAAATATGCATGTTTTCCCTTTCTTAAGCCATTGTACTGAGCCTAAATGCTGAATTCGGGGAGAATCATTTGCTTGCCTGTCAGACTGTCATGATGGTATGAATAGTATATGGCAGGATGATGGGGAATCTTCTTAGGATTAACCACTTTTGGCTTGCTTTCTTAACCTACCTTGTTATATCCCTAGAAGCCAAGTTGAAGCCTTTGTATACAAATGTTTTTTTTTTAGTCAGTAAATAAGCCAAGGCCAATTTTTGTGATAAATCCTTTCTACCCCCAAGTGTGTTGAATTGATGAATTATGAATGAAGTCAAGTGGTGCAATGTTTAAACAATATGTGTGATTATTTGGCAATGTATATATGTGCCCAATGTTAAAAAGCTCATGGAAAATAGAGAAAAAGAAAGAATGAAAATAACGCAGAGAACAAGAAAGAATGTTTTGAATTCTGCAATGAGCTAAAATTGTGATATATGATGAGCTAGGTAGAAATTTAAAGTGCTGAATTTGTGAACCATAATCCGCGCAAAGTTCAAGAATGCTGAATGAAACAGGTGCCAGTTTGCCCAAACAAAAGGGGGCTGTGAAGAATTCTGAATAAAGGTACAGCAGCTGAAGTTTAATTTTTGAAAACACACTGGGTTTGAATTTTTTTTGCAGGTGGCCTAGAACCCTTAGGATCTGTCCAAAGGTTCGAACCCAAGCCTTACGTTGCGTCCCTTGATTAGAAGGTTGTTTCTTAACTGCTGTGTATCAATTCCTTCTATACTGTGGCGATGGTCGACTATCAAGCATGTATGATTCTGGCTAGATTAGGATTTACTTTTATCCTGATTTTTTCTGAAAAATGTGAGATTGTGTGCATTACTGACCATAGAGTGCTGTTTTGGAAATTATTGCGTGTTTTTGGATTTAACCAATGGAGGGACTGTTTTTGTGAAGTAAATAGAATACACGCATATGAATTGAAGTGCTGATTTTGTGGTGTGTGTAGGTTCCAGAAAAGAGAAAAGGCAGATTTGTGAGTCTTGTTTTGAGTCTTATTTTGAGTCAAAGTGATAGTAGTTGTTTTTATTCGAGTCAGTCCAAAGAGTCCTATGTGTTTTGTTCTGTTTTGTGTCTGTGTTTTTTCTGTCTGAATCAATTGAGAAAGCAAGTATGAGTGCATTGCTGAATTGATGGGTATGCTCTAGTTCTTCACTTCACGCTTGAGGGCAAGCGTCATTCAAGTGTGGGGATATTTGATCTGCACCTTTTAGATGTATTATTTTAGCACTTGTTATGGCAGTTCTCACGGGCTTTTGCCCAAGGTTTTAATGTTTATTTGCAGTTTTAGAGATCGGGCCTAAAAAGAAAAGAATGTGCAAAAAAATGAAAGAATTAGAGCAGATGAGTCACGCCTGAAAAGCCCACATGAATTGTGGGCTAAATCAAGAAGGAAGCCCATAGAAAAGGTCGGCCGATGCTAATTGCGAGAGAGAGAGGCAAGAGCAATCAAAGTCCAAAGCAAGAAAAAGGAATTGCATGCGTGGAAGTGATTCTAATTGGAATCTTGATTGAAGAAAAAAATATATTCCAATTGGATTCCAATTGGAATCATGGTTAAGATGCAATCCAAATTCCAATTGGAATCCAAGCCAATGGCGGCTTCATGCAATCCGATGGTGGGCAGCCACGCGCAGGTTGATGGAATATGCGGCAAAGCTTAAAGGTAAAAGCTATGAAGTTTTGGGCAATTACCAATCCAAGAAGGAATTAAAGAGAGAATTTGGGAGTTACCAAATTTGAAGAAACTCCATGTGCTTAATTAATTCTCTTTCCAAGTAGAAAAAGGTTTCCTTATTCCATTAGGAGATTGGTTAATTGCTAATTTGTATCCCTATATATATGGGATTATTCCTGCACTTTTAGATACAAGTTTGTAGAGAAGTTTTTAGATAGAAGTTTTCTAGATAAGTTTTATACAGAATAGTTTCTTAGTTTACAAATAATTATCGCGCAAGATACAGTTTCGCGTTAGTACAGTTTTCCTGTGTTTTTCTCTGTTCTGTTCTGTTTTGCTCTGTTTCGATCGCAAATTTGGATTTTCCCGACGGGCAGTCTACCGTTTGGCCAAATCGGCGATTCTCAGATCACGACTTCTTAAATTCCAGTACAGTATTCTCTTTTCTCTTTTAATGTCTTCTTTTATATTTATATGTTTTTTGTGTTTTATCATGAGTAGCTAATTTATTAGTTCTGGTATTATGTAAGAAGCCATAATCCATGCATGTATGAAACCCAGGAATTAATCTAACGTCTAATGAATTATGTTTCTAAATTGCCTGTGTTTATATGTCTAATTACTAAGATTCTATTAAGCCTGATCAACTTAGTTTTATCTGGTAGAGTCAGTGAGTGGCACAACTACCGGCCGAGTAGTACAGGATTAATTGGGTAATAATTTCTAAGGCATCGTCAGTAGGAATTATTAGTTTCGGGTTCTTCTAGTTCTTAATGCTTCTATTTGTTAATTAATAAGGTTTGCGGGGACTCACTGTCTGTTAGTTAACGTAGTTAGAGAATAATTCCTTTGCGGGGACTCGCGGGGGATTATCGAGAATCTATGGGAGAATTGGAATTATTTGCGGGGACTCGCGATAATACTATAACTGAAACGGCATAAGTAATTAGACAAGTTAAGAGGTTTATGATTGCATGCATGAGATTAAGGTGGATTTACATAATACCGAAATTTCTTCTCATTAATTGATATCTGTTTAAGTCTTTTATTTAATTATTATTTTGCTAAAATTAAGTGACAACTCTAAGGTCTCTTGGGAGACACAAAGGTGACTACTAGTCATAGTTTGATTTTATTTGCACGTTAATTGGAATTTGAATTAAATTGTCGTCTCTGTGGATCGACCCTGTCTACTACTGTGCTATATTTTATTAGCATCTTAATTGCAGATTTTAAATAGTACTTTTACTGTATTTGGTAGACCCACGACAAGTCCTATCAGAGGTACAGAAGATTGGTTGGGAATCTGAATTATCTTACTATAACTCGTCCAAATATTGCTTATCCAGTTAGTGTGGTAAGCCAATACATGTCATCCCCAACTGTTGATCACTGGAAGACGGTAGAACAGATTTTGTGCTATTTAAAAGGGGCACCTGGAGTCCTGGACGTGGAATTGTGTACGAAAATCATGGTCACACTAGGATTGAATGCTTCACGGATGCTGATTGGGCAGGATCCAAAGAAGATCATAGATCTACTTCAGGATATTGTGTATTTGTTGGAGGTAACTTGTTTTCATGGAGAAGTAAAAAACAAAATGTTGTTTCACTCTCTAGTGCAGAGTCTGAATATAGGGGCTATGAGAAAAGCTGCATGTGAGATAGTGTGGATATATCAGCTTCTCGGTGAAGTGGGGGTTAAGGTTTCTATGCCAGCTAAGTTTTGGTGGGATAATCAAGCTATGCTTCATATTGCCTCTAATCCAGTTTTTCATGAGCGAACTAAACATATTGAGATTAACTGTCACTTTGTTCGTGAGAAGATTCAACAAGGGTTGATTTCTACAGGGCATGTTATATCTGGTGAACAATTGGGGTATTTATTCACAAAGTCTTTAAATGGTGTCCATATTAGTTATCTTTGTACAAGTTGGGCATGATCAATATCTATGCACCAACTTGAGGGGGGTGTTAAAGATTGTAGATAACTAGGCATAATTGTAGGCTAATTAGTAGGCTGATTTATAGGATGATTTATTCCTTTCTCAGAATAGGCTACTTTAATCTGTATAAATATGTATGATATACACTGAATAGATATACAATAATCCTTCATATATATTCTGATCTTACAAAATCTAACGGGGCTTTGTTTTATTTATTTTTTTAACTCCTTGTTGGAGTACATCCTTTTACTTTCTTGCTTCACACCAAAAAAAAAAAAAAAAAAAAAAGAGGAAAAATTCACCTGAGAAAAAAAAAAAAGAAAAAAAAGGAAGGACGTGGAAAAAGAAAATCGTGACACTTTGTTACAACGTGAGCTCATTGCAAAAGAAGTTAAAATCTGAATTTTTTTGTGGAAGTTGAAAAGTCACGCTCACGGAATACAAAGAGTTGGCCAAGTGGAAAACAAAGAGTCAAGCTTGTGAAGACGAAAAGTCACTTAAGAGGAAGTTTAAAATGCAAGTGCGCGGAATACAAGAAGTCACTTTACTTTAGTTGTCTTTTTATTGCACTCACCATCTTTTGCCTTGAGAATTTGTTTATTAAGGTCGAATTTCTCGAGGCCACAAGTCAAGTTTGATGATTGATTTTTAAGTTGAAGGAAGAACTTTGGGTTGAGGAAAAGAGCGGTAAAAGGCTGAGTGTAGTGATATCAATAGAGTGAAAAGAGCAAAAAATATTGAGTGAAACACGAGTGTTGAGTGAAAATGTTTTTTGAGTGATACACGTAAGGAAGTGTTTGTGAGGTACTAATCTTTTTGTGTAGGTATGTATCAAGATAGTCAAAATGAGAGTCCCCAACAAAATGCTAATAATTGGTTGCTTCAAGCTAAGAAGAGGGAAATGAGGCTATTTTTAAAATATAAGTTTGAACAACTACAAGCAGATGAGGCCACAAGGGAGGCTGCAAGCAATTATTACTCTCCATCCCCGAGGAAACATAGAGGTGATGTCGGTCATGATAGCAAGTACAATTTGAAAAGGATTAGCTCTACTTCACACTCACAGCGGTCAAGTTCATATTCATACACTACGGATAATCCAGCATTGACCACCCTTATGGCTAGACACCCCACTTGGAGTGCAAGATCCTTTAAAGAAATGAGGCCACCACAAACAACTCCAACTTTTACAACATCTCGAGAGGTTAAGTGTAAAACTCCTTGTCATGATTTTGAGATTAATTTAACTCTCTTAATTTTCAAAATTTTGACCATGATGTCTTAAAGCAGAGCCACACATGATTGTTGAAGTTGAAGAAATAGTTGAAGTGAAAAAGGAGGAAGTTGGAACCCAAGAGGTGGGGTTCAAATGTGATGACACTAGTGCAAAATGGGACATTAGAGGTGGGTGTAGAGGGCTTTTGGAGCACTGTACACCCACCTCCATTTTGGAGGCGCCCGCACCCTCCTCCTTAGTAAGGGGTTATTGGAACTTGCACCCGCCTCTAATAACCATTAAATATAATAGTTATTGAAGGCGGGTGCAACTTGCACCTGCCCCAAATAACCCTTCCACTAAACCCGTACAATACAAAATTGAATTTTAATTTTTTTCAATTTATGGTTTCGGTAGGAATTGAACTCACGCATGCAGGATAACTTGACTCTTGCACATTAAATTACCACTAGGCTATATATACTTATGTATATAAAATTAAATCGAAAGTATATATTTATATATTTTCTTCAAAAACTTGTGGGTTTTATTACTTAATAATTTATTACCTTTTTCAAAATAATTTTCAACTTTCAAAATTATCCTAATGAATTATTTTCAAATTTATTTTCAACTTTCAACAGTCCAAAACAAAGAGAATTTTCAACCCAGTATTGATTAAAATTTGCAGAAATACACCCGCCTCCAATAAACACAATATTGGAGGCAGGTGCAAGGCTTTGGAGGCCGGTGCAACTCTTTGGGGGCAGGTGCATCCAATAGAATAATCTATTGGAACATGCACCTGCCCCCAAAGAGCACACCCGCCTCCAGTAGAACCATAACATGCACCCAACTCTAAAGGCTTTACCGGCCCCTTTAGAGACACCCGCCTCCAAAGGGGCACCTCCTTTGATCATTTCTGTTGTAGTGTGAAGTCCAAGGAGTCCAAAGTGTGGAAGATGAACTTCAAATTGTTTCTAACCATGATGAAATTGTTCCTCCCCTTGTTTCTAATAGTGATTTACAGGGTTATGAAATGGAATCCCAACAAAAATTTGATATGCCATCAAGCATTGTGGTGGGTCAACCAATCCCTTTTGGAAGTAATGAAGATTTTGATCTTGATGGATTGTTGGATGCCAAAGGTGCCTAAAAGGATGTTTTTGACAATTCTTGGAGCTATGTTCCAAAGGAAATCATGGTGCCTTATGACATTCAATGGTTCAACTATGGAGTTCACTATGTTGATACTGTGCTAGGTCAAGTTCATTTTGTCATTATGGGACGTCATGGAGGTTTGATAGGCGGTTTGCGTATACTTCTATAGTCCACAAAAATTCTGAAAATTTTGCACTTGTGCCACTATTGCAATTTTGTGAGGCTCATGGGAGGATTGAAAACAAGGAGTGAAAGGAAATATTTGATTGAGAGTTCAAAAGAACTGAAAAATTGGTGTGAAAAAAACAGTGAAAAAATTGAGTTGTGTGAAAAAGAAAAGAGGGAAAAGAGGAAGTTGAGTGAAAAGCAAAGAAAAGAATTGAGAGAAAATGAGTGGAAAAGTTGTGTTGTGAGAAAAAAGAAAAGTTGAGAATTTCTGAAAGAAAAAGTGAGGATTCGTTGAATTTTCTCATGCTTTTCTTAAATGAAAAGAAATTTTCATCCACTAATCCTTTTGTTGATTTTCCACCGAACAAAACTTTTTCACTTGTTTTGCAGGGATATAAAGCATTGTGGATTCAAGTGCAAAACATGTGGCAATACAATTTGTGTTTCCATAAGTTTTTCATAGGTCATGAGCCTATGGTAAAGTGCCACCACAAGTTGATTGAGAGGTATACCAAATCAAAGGAGTTCACTGTGCGTTCTATATTTCTCTCATCTTCTCAAAGGTATGCCTTGACTACTATTTCAAATTCTGAATTCCATGGTGTCAAGCATGTTCAACACTTGTGCTATTTTGATTCCAATTTTAGGTCTTGTGCTAGTGAATGGCCATTTTTGGTCAAATGTTTCTATCATAGTGGTATTGAAATTTGGAATGATTCCAATTTCTGTGGAAAGTTTCTAATACTTTGGAAGAGGATTTTCAAGCATCATAATTTTGGATTTTGGAAAATCTTTTGGGAATGTGATGATATTTCTTTTGGAGAATTTTTCAAGAGTTATGATTTTGTGTTTGGAGAATTTGAGTTAAGTGTTTATCCTTTTGAAGAATTTTCCAAAGATGGTTTTTGATTTTGGAAAGATATTTCTTTATTGTGGAAAGAAAACTTTGGAAAGATTTTTCAAGAATAAAGGCCGTATGTTTAAGGAAAATTTGAAGCCTAAAAATTCAGAGTTTTGCAAACACTTTTGCTTATTTGAAAGTCATGATTTTTCTCAAAGTGTTTTGCAAAAGTTTGTCAAATATAGGGGCTTTCTATTTGAAGGGTCCAATTTGCATGTCCTGAGTTGTTCTATGCTTGAATTAGATGATTTGTTGTTGCTTGGGAATTCATGTTGTGAGATCATAATGCATGGAGTTTTGGCATCTCTTATTCCTCCAATGTGTTTCCATGAGGTTGCTAAATTGTTTGGGGTGCTTAGGATTAATGTTTTCTTTTGTGAACGTTGTTTGCCTTATTCTAAGTTATCCCTGTCTGGGATTCAACATGATTTGATTCTTTTAGAATTAACATTTTCTTCAAGTACTGAATCAGTCAACTTTGAAGGCAAGCAATGGAGTGATGTCATGAAATCAAGCCGCAAGAAAGTCAATCTCAAGTTGGGGCGGTTTGATATCCAATCCAGCAAGAAACGTCAAAGGCTCATCTTTGAGCATAAATGGGAATTTTTAGTTCGGATTTGGATGCAATTGGGAAATGAACTTGTTCCTAAGATTGAAATATGAAGCCAATTGTTTCATTGTAAGAAGCAAGCTCCAAAGTTGGGGAAAGTTTAAAATGCTTATGAGCAGTTCTATCATTCTCATGTTTGTCCTTGTTATCTAATGTAGGTACAAGATTTGAGGACAAATCTTCTTTTAAGAGGAGGGGAATGATGCAATCCAGCCTAGGGATTTATGGACAAAATTTGAACAGATTTTTGGATGATAATTTAATCATTTTCTTTGACTAAATTTCGACAATTTGGAGCTTAATTTTGAGATTTGGATTTACTTGAAGTTGATTAGCTGCTGAAGGAGCAGTTCAAGAGACCCGCCAACATTATCGATTCGATCTACATGCATGTTGGAGCTGAATTGCTTGGATGCAATTAAAGGTGAACAAAAGTCCAAAAGTCCCACAAAATGGTTAATGAATATTCGGTCAAAAGAAATGGAAGATGAAGCAATTTGAATTGTATCCCACCCACGGAGTTTTGCTGCTGGAATTGAAAGAGTTCTGAATCACAATTAAGCATTGAATTCGGCAATGCATGAACCAAGGTGGAGCCCAATTTCCTATGTGAAAGTCTGAATAGTAATTGCTGAATATTGAAAGGTTTTTGAAGCAATAAAAATTCAGTCAAGGCTATCCATTTCCCTTCACTGAATTCAGATAAGAGATGGCTTCAAGAATAAATGAAATTCAAGCCAAAGGAAGTCAAGGGTCAAGGAAATTCAAGAGGCTTGTTTAATTAATTTAAGTATTATTTGTATTTAGTTTTAGTCCATTTCTTTTTATATAAAAAGGCTACCTATGTAATCATTTGAAGAGAAGACCTGTAGGGGTGGGCACGAATTGGTTTCCTCGAATTGTGGTTTCCTCGAATTGGTTTCCTCGAATTTTAAATTTTTTTTGGTCAATTCGAAAACCAAACCTAATTCGATTTTAAACTGAAGAAACCAATTCGAATTTGTAATTCGAATTCGGTTCGAATTCGGTTTTAAACCATGGAAACCAAATTCACAAAATTAATTCCATAATCAAAATTTTACAAAGCAAGGAGGAGAAGTATACTTTGAGTTCTGCAATCCATTGCAGAATTGAAGCGCAAAACCTTCCGCAAAGACGGCACCGGCGGAAGGAGCAGGGGATCGCGGCGGCGAGAAGATCCGATCTAGAGCAAACGTGAACGTACGACGGCGAGAGAACGGAAATTGCAGCATGTCGTCGGAATCGGTGATGTTTGTCTGCTGGGTTATCTTCCTCGGCGAACTGCAAAAATGGAGGAGGACAAGAATATAAAGAAAAACGGAGAGGGAGGAGAGGTGGGAGGGAACTGAACTCGGGGAGGCGGCGGTTGTGTGATAATACTTTAAAGATTAGGTTTTAGTTTTACTCATTAGGTAAGCTTTAGCCTTTAACTTTATGACATCTTTATCAATTTAAAATATTAGCTTTTAACTTTATGACATCTTTATCAATTTAAAATATTAATAAAGCCTTTAGGTGGAAAAAAAACTAATAAATATTAATAATAAAACTAATTCGAATTCGGTTTGGTATTTGGTTTGAATACCCAATTCGAAAACCAATTCGAAAACCAATTTCATAATTCAAATTCGGTTTCAAACCAAACCTAATTCGAATTCAAAATTCGAATTAGGTTTTTTCGAATTCGGTAAATTCGAATTCGGTTCGAATTTCGAATTGGCCCAAACCATGCCCACCCCTACCTGTATGAATTGAAATGTTTTTGTGAGTTTTTCTAAAACTCTTCATTTTTCTTTGAACTTTAGAACTTATCACGACTCCGTCTTGTGGCGTTCAACACTTATCGAAAAATCTTTTGGTGAGTTGTTCGTGGCATGCGTATACCGTGGTTCTCAATATTGTACACTCGTGGGTTGCGGTAATCTATACCAAGGTTCCGTTTGTCCATTGTTGGCGGGTGGAGGTTTCACCAAAACAACCCTAGCAACCCTTAGGACGATCGGCTTCGTTTTGTGATCAAACCCTCCCGGGAGAGATTACATCACTTCCGATAGAAATCATAATATGTACCCTAGCCTCATTCAAGCGTCACAAGTTAGCCATCAAAATAGTGACCTCACAGGGAAAGACCAGTCATTACAACGTAGGAAATTTACCAATCATTCGAAAACAGCCATTAAACTCTTATGAAAACAAATACCTAAAGACCAGCTAGAATATACGACTATTTATTCATGTTGAACAGAAATGGACCAGGAAGTCCCTCAAGGGTCTGCAAGACGCATGTGATATTCCCCTGCCAACACTCCAGTCTCACGTATAACATTATCAATCAACTCATACTTTCTATGGCTTGCTCTCAAGGTATCCTCCTGCTGTTTCGCTAGGTTTGCTTCACTTTCAATTTGATCATTCAGTAGGCGTTTAGCTTCCTTCGCATGTTTTCTGGCCAGATCCTTCATCTTCATAGCTGTGTCATAGTTAGGATCATCTGGAGCCAACCACTGGAGAGTAATATTCCTGCCTGGTTTCCTAGGGCGGTCATCAAACATTTCTTCCTCCGCAGCGTGTGCCATGACAGGCATTGGCATCCCACTGATCATGAATGGAGGGAGGGAAGCACCGGAAATTATTGATTGGGCCTCTTTTTCAGTTTTCATCTCCACTAAAGCAGCACAAGGAAGTGACAAGTTATCCACATAAACAGTCCCTCTCACTCGTTCTCGAAATACCGCATACTCATCAGCAAAAGTTTCCATGAGCATATATCCTTACCGGCTCCGGTGAGACGCATTGAATAAGTTTCCATGAGCATATATCCTTAACGAGAATGTTGATTGTAGATGTTCAGATGGGATAGAAAGTTAGTGCTATGAAATTTTTCAGCTGCATTGATTTGCCTAGCAAGACATTCTATTAAAAAAAATGGTATTTTATTCAATTTTCAATTATGTTTCATTAGTCTGATTAATTAATGTTGAAAAATTAAACCAAATTTAGTTTTTTTTTAAAAAGGATTTGCTAATTAGGACTCCATATAAAAATCCCATTTATGGGGTTGAGTTTTCAGTAGAGGCGAGAGTTTAACAGATTAGAGATATAGAAGCCCTCCAACTGTTTTCCTTGGGTAGTGTGTGAGGGAAAACTTCAAAGCTGTGTGGAGACCAGAGATAATTAAGCTTGAATAAGTTTCACCGGAGCTCATGAGATTCTCAGATTTAGTCTCAGCTAATTAAATGGGACAAAGTGGATCGACCTCTTATATTATTACATGTGTTATTCCATGCATCATTATATATATGATTAGTTGTTTCAACTATATATGTGTAATTAGACTAATTAAACCCTTATCTAATTTTACTCTAATTTGTCTTATTCTGCAATGAGTGTGCATGGCTTGATTAATTATCTTATGCGTTATTATCACTATTAATCTAAAGATTAATGAAAAACTTGATTTTATCTATCCTTAATTTCTGCAAATAATCCACTAGCTTTTTTCCCTTCGGTACGTTTGACTCCTTCAAAACAATGTTCATGTATAACTGCATGGCTCTGCGGGATGTGGAAGTAGCTTTGGATGAGATAGAGGACAAGATTGTGTGGAAGCCAGATGTATTGGGGTTTCAATATTAAATTGGAATTGTACATACCCGGGCTATGGAAATTGATAGCAAAAATATCTGGCATCCTTCGTGGTCAGCTGTCAAGCTCTCTCTTTCCATGTGACTGATGCTCAATGGCTGGCACTTGATGATAACTTGCAACATATGGGATTTTCACTCGCTTCTAAATGTGCACATTGTGAGGCGGCATCGACCTTGGACCATTGTCTCTTCACTTGTACATCTGCACCACGTCTATGGGCCATAGTCTGTGAGCTGGTTCGGGTACAAATGCCGGTTTTGAATATGTTTGGGATGGATTGGAGTTCCTTTGGGGTAGTGATTTGGGCCTGCCGAAGGAGGTTCACGCAATTTTGCCCTCACTTGTTTGTTGGGAGTTCTGGAAAGGGTATAATACAAGGCGATATGACGACGTGCTTAGAAGACCCGACAAGACTGTATCGACGGTTAGAAGACTACTTTTTGAGATAAGTGGGATTCAGCCACCATCATTTTGTGCGTCTGCGGGGTTTTTGATACATGATAACATCATTCCTAGATGGGCTTATCGGAAAAGTAAGCAACCCATTTTCATTGCATGGAGACATCTCCTGGCTGTTTCAAAGCTCAATATGGATGGATCCTCATGGGGTGACCCTGGGCCGGGGGGGTGGGGGTGGTGAGATCTGGGACTCGACAGATCAGATTGTATGTGCGGCAAGCGTTTATTTGGGGCATCAAACAAGCTACCAACCGGAGGCTTTGGATTAGGTATTTGGCCTCTCTGTTTCTGTGAAGGGGATGCATAACCAGAAAGGGCTGTTTGGAACAGTCACCACAGGGCGCATCTTCAGGGAGGCGAATGCTATTGCAAATGCTCTAGTAAATACCTCTCGGTCCACTCAATTTTACAAGCATAGTTCTTTACCTCATGACATTAGTGGCCTGGTTGCCCTTCATGCACGTATTTTTCCACATGTTCGCTTGTTTTCATGCACTGTAATAGTTTTGATCATGTTTTCACCTCTGCATTTTGCATATTGCATCTTTTCAAGAGATAAAGCTTACTACGTCACCCTCTATTTTTTACTCATTTTTAATAAAGAATCTCGATGATCCCAGACACTCAATCGGCCAACAATGAAGAGGAATGGAAAAAGTTGACATCCTCTTTTGTGCTATATTCGTGCATCTTCCGTTCCTGTTTATAAGGATCCTCTGGTTTAGATTTTATTGATCAATAGCTTGGTGATTATTTATTTTTTTTTTTATAGTTGTTTGATATTTAAATTAACGTGTCTCAATTTAGAGTTTGAAGAACAAACCTTTGCTTTTGTGTTGCTTTCGTGCGACATTCGTTCAGATTTAGAATCTTCAGGTTGAGTGTATTAGTTTGGTTATTTAATTAATTAATTAATTTTATTTTTTTGAGGAGGTTTGCTACTTTTTTGTGTATTCAATAGTAATCCAATCCCTTGGTGAATCACTCGTATTATCATCATCTTTCTCAATTACATTATTAATCCCTTGGCAAATCTCTTGAGGAAGGACGACAAAGGCCAAATTCAGGTTCCCCTAGATCGGAAACGCCCAAAGCTCTACAATTTGGCCCTCTTGAAGCTGATTCTTCTTCACTATGTGTTTCCAATCGCCGTTGAGAATGTGGGATAAGCTGTTCTTGCCGACATTCCACTTCCTCAAGGTCACGCTTTGGACCTTCCCTCTCGGCTGGATAATGGGCATGTTGAGGAAATTGTAGTGAGTTCCTATTTTTCCCTTGAGGAATTCCACTTCTCCATCGGTCAGAAATTTCTCCAAGTTCCTCATCTGCTTTCGCGAAATCGTGAAGCGATTCTGTTGCCTCGTGACGTTGTTGTTTTTGAGGGATTTTGTATCACCAAGAAAACCTTAACGGCGCCCGCTCTCCGGCAAATTTCGTTGATTATTTCGGGGGGTAATTCTGGTGGAGGATCCGGACCCTCCATTTCTGCAAGTGCCTTGGTTGTTCTCTTCTTCTTGATTTTTTCCCATCGACGTTGTCAGTTGACAACTTTCTCTTCCGAATTTTGATTTTTTCAATCTGTTCTTCCTCCTCTGTTTCTACCGGAGGTAGCTGGTTCAAATCCAAGTCCAAGAATATCTGGGTTTGGACAATCTTCTTAGGAACATCATCAATAGTCACGACCTTTCTAACTTTGGCTTTCTTGACTGATGTAGTCATTTCCTTTGACTAAATTCTTACAATTTTGGAGTTTAATTTTGAGAGTTTGGGTAACTTGGTCAAAAATTTACAATTTCTATGAATACACGTCTGTGCGATTTTAGCTTTCTGATACTGAAGATGGGATCAAAACTTAAGGGCCTGTTCTTTTTCATCGTTTTGAAAACGATTTTGAAAACAAGTTTTGGAAAATAGTTTTATAATGTAAAAAGTGTATTGAAAATGTAAAAAGTAGATGTTGAATAGTAAAAAGTTATATTGAAAATGATGAAATATGATTAAAATATATTAAATTTACTATTGAACCAAAACCGTTTTCAAAACAGAACAAAAGAACAGGCCCTTAGTGCTATAAAATTGCACGTGGAAATTTTGAAGTTCAAACGAAACGCAGCAGCTAAAAATTTTGGAGCTGCATTGATTTTCCCTGCAAGACATTGTTTAAAAAAATTTGTATTTTATTCAATTTTCAATTATGTTTCATTACATGTGCAATTTGTTAATTAAACAGATGTGCAATCTTTTGACAATAGATGTGCAAGGTGTTATTTAAAGTGGATGTGCATTGACTCCCAAAAAACTCTCTATAAGTTTCAGAACCTAGCCTTTTCCTATTTCTTCGGCGACTTGCCACGGCTTCTCCAGCCATGGAGGGTGGCCAGCTGGCCTCAATTACGGAGTGGGAGTTGACTCCAAACACAGACTGCAACCGCTTTCTGCTCCAATTGACTGCCTGCTTAAACAAGTTACCGAACATTGCGGGAAACTTTCACTGATCTTCTCGAATGAAGAAACAGATCTGCTTGAGGTGCCTCTCAACAAAGCTCTCATCAGAAAATTCTCAAGGGGGTGTACAACGATGGCTCAACTTCGAAAGAATTTTTTAACCTCTGATTTTATTAGAGGATACCACATTGGTCTAATTGATTCCCTACAGGTACTCATCAGATTTAAAGAGGATCAGATTACAACTGCTGCTTCCTCAAAGCAGTTTGGAATTTTGGATCTTACGCGTTACAAATCATCAAGTGAATGCCATCATTTGATCCCAAAGCAGAATCCTCAATAGTACGCGTTTCGGTGTCTTTTCCAAGATTACCTTTTCATCTCTACAACGAATGGTCGCTTCTCTCCATAGGAAGCATGTTTGGACGGCATTAAAAGCCGATATTACCTCCGCCCAACTTTCACGGCTGTCTATGGCAAGAGTTTGCATGGAAATTGATCTATTGCACCCTTTTCCTAACACGGTTTACCTGGAAACACGAGGTAAGGGATTTATTTAGAAATTGGAGTTTGAAAACTCCCCCTTTTTATTGTACAAAATGTTTCAACGTAGGTCATTATATGACGTCATATTGGAAGGATAATACACCACAATCCAAACATCAATGGAGGAAAAAGCTGTACGAAAACTGGCTGCCGTCTTTGGCACCTCCTAACAAGGGGAAGACCAAGTTTACCGGAAAGGATAACGCCTCAAGAATCTCGCCCCTATCTACTGTAGAAATTGAGCCCCAATCTCTACCCTGAATCACTCCTCAAATTGCACCCCAAATCCCTCCCCAAATAGTGCCCCAATTCACTCCCCAATTCATGCCCCAAATCACTCACCAAATCATGCCTCAAATCACTGACAAATCGGCCCCAAATCTCTCCCCAAATCTCGCCCCAAATATCTCCAAAATCCTCACAGTCGCACTTATAGTGTCATCCCTCATCGCCGAGGAATCTGCTGCTATTCAAGGAAATGCTATAAAGGGTCATACAGCCGCTGATACTGCAACTGAACAAGAAAGTAATGTGGAAGATAGTGACATTGAGGAGGTGTTCCAGAGTTGCCATGAGATTGCCACATTGGGGAACTGAACCCAATGTATCCAACAACCATCGGAACAACCCCACAGCTCTCGGATAATAATAATGCCCTGATCAATACTCCGCCTCCTTGAATCCTATCTCCAAAAAACAATCCAAGCCCCGATGAAACGCGTTGAAGAAGAAGTTACTAAAATAGCTACAACACCTATGTGGTCCGATGGACTGCAAGGGAATTTGGTCCAAATTTAATTGGTGCATTTGTGGATAATGTAGGAAGCTTCTAGAACCTTTTGGAAGCTTCCGTTATCAAAATTCTTCATTTCTTCATTAGTATGCAATGCAACCCATTTTTTAGTGGGAAAGGTTATTGGTCGGCATTTCTTTGAATACTTTGAGTGAAATAATGTTTTACCCTTCTGAGCTTCATCTTTAAGGGTTTGTATTTTGGATATCATCTGGGCTTACAAGGCACATTCTCAGACTTGGTTTGCAAGTCCCGCCTTGACCTTCCTTGTCCTTCTGTGCATCATTGGCCCAAAATTTCCACAAATGGATCTCTTAGGTATGGGCTAGAGTTCTATAGCATTGATGGGCCTCAGTGTAGCACACGAACAGGCTCTGCTTCATTTCTCAAGTTCCCTGCATTATTCTGTAGATCCTCTATGCTTGGACTTGTCGATAGGCTAGGGATGCCCTCATCCCCATGGATATGTTAAGGTTGGAAATGAGAATAAGGTTTACAAACTATAGAAAGCTCTTTATGGACTGAAACAAGCCCAAGAGCCTGGTACAGTCGAATTAAGGCCTATTTTCTTAAAATTGGTTTTATAAAGTGCCCTTATGAACACACTCTCTTTGTTAAGAAGGTCCACCGGATGGCCATAATGTTCTCTCTTAGCACTCTTAGCAATCTCTCCTCTTGAACTGACGGTATTTCTTTATTGACAATGACTGGCAAAGTCTCATCCTCCCCCAAGTAAGCATACTTCAGATTGTCAGGGAGAGGTTTCAACTCTAGCTTTAGTGCCTTGATCAAGGATGGCATTGGTTGATCAGTACTTACTGGCTTGGGGCGGCTGCTGATTGCTGTGGTACTGGCCTCTGCTGCATAGAGGGCCTTTATTGCTTGACAGACTTCTTCATCGCTTAATCTTGCTGTATCAAGCTCAGTCAAACTCTAAGTAAGTACCGTCTCCAGCTTATCTTGCATGAAAGAAGTCTCGGGAAAGTCTTGGACTAGGGGTTCAATTAAATCAATTCCATATCCATTATCAACATCAGCAGGTTGTCTCATAACAGAATCAATATTGAAATTAAACTTCTCCCCACAATAATCCAAACAAATCAAACCATTAGACACATCAATCATAGCTTTAGATGTCTTTAAGAATGGACCACCTAATAAAACCCCAGTAGATTCCTTAGCAGGATCAGTGTTCATGCAGGATAAACAAACGAGTTAACCTGCACTAATACATTCTCAAGTACCCCCTCAGGATGCACACATAATCTATCCGCTAATTGAATAACAACTTTAGTCTCAGCTAGTTCCACACTATATAGTGTTATGTAAATAGATAAGGGCATCACATTTATAGAAGCGCCTAAATCACACATAGCATGCTCAATTTTCTAATTTACAATAACACAAGGTAAGGAAAACATGCCTTGATCCTTGCACTTTGTGGTAGCCTCTAATGAATCACTACCGATACTGTCTCTCCAAGAATTACTTGCTAACTCCTTTCAGCTTACCGGCTATGAATTCCTTCAAGAACTTCCCAATGAGGGGAATTCGGATTGCCTTCAAAAAGGGTATGTTGACATCCATCTTCTCGAATACGGCAAGATAGTCAATTGGTTCCTCCTTCATCTTCTTGGCCTTTGGTTTCAGTCTGTTTGGAAAAGGTGGAATAGGTTTGAAAATATCTCCCTTTTTTGTGAAAGGGGCAGAACTCTTCTCTGTAACTAGGCTAGGTTCATCTTGCTCAGTCTTAGGATCTTTATCTTCAATGACTTCTGCTGTTCAACATTTTCTTTTTCAGTGGCAACCTTCCGCTTAGGCAAGTTGCCCCTTGCTGGTATGACTTTTTTAGTTGATGGTTCCAGAATCTTACCACTTCTGAGGGTCACGGCATCAACAACAATAATAGTCTCCTTGGTGGGTATCTGGACTTGCAAAGGTAGTTTACCTTGATTGCCCTTGATCTCTTGCATGGATACCGACAACTGGGAAAAGACCTGAGCGATCCCGTCCATGGTGGTTCAGGTCTTTTTTTGTTGCTCCAGTAGTCCTTTCTAAACATCGAACAAATCTCCAATTGCATCTTCCACAGTTCTTCCATATTTTGCTTGCTGAATCGGTCCCTGGTTCTGGTATTGGCGCTATATTTTGCTTGCTGAATCGGTCCCTGGTTCTGGTATTGGCGCTACTGCGGTGGCCTATACGGATTACCCTGAGCTCGGTAACCTCCGACTTGGGACGTCGGCTAGCTGCTTGTGCCCTGAATCACCAATTGCTGCCCTGTTTCGGTACTTGTACTCCTTCCTCAGGATTCTTTCATCCGAATGCGGGATTATCCTTCCGTCCTGAATTATAAGTGTTGGAATATGGGTCTCAGCACTGATTACTTCAGCTCCAATTGTTGTTGGAATTGCTCCATCCGACAGCGTTTGCTTCAGCAATGGTCTCTTCTAGTGCAAGATTGCACTGGCTGGCTGTATGGCCTCTGTGTCCACAACACGCACAATTTACCTCATCTTTGCTGGAACCAAGTGACATAGTTAATTTGGCAACTACCGCCCTATCCATATTAGTAGCCAGCTGTTTTAAAGTTTTATTACTGGAGTCATCTACGAATTTAACTTCAACGTGTCGCTTGGCCAAGCAAACGGGATCTCCAAATTCTGCTCTGGACTCAATCATGTCTAAAATGCTCACCCGCTTGCCGAATCCATCAGGTTCCTTTCTTCTCTGGTCATTCCCTAGTAGAAGTACTAGATCAGTTGGGCAGGCAAGTATTTGTGATTAGAACAACTTTCTACTAATTCATGATATCGTAACCAGTAGCGGCTCAATGACTCATAAATATCTTGCTGGATGCTACTTATCTCCTTCATAACCGCATTCGTTTTGGTAGATGGAAAGTATTTTTTCAGAAACAACTCCTTCATCTATCCCCATTCAGTAATCGAATTTGGAGGCAAGGATGCGAACTATCTGTATGCTTGTCCTATAAGCACGTACTGGAAAGCCACCAACTTGAGTTGCTCTAGTGTAGCTCCAGTCGAAATTCTCCCCACATCACAGTTGCAAATGTATTCTTCCAAAAAATGGTGGGGGTCTTCTTCTCTGTTTCCATGAAATTTGGAGATAGAATTCAGCCATCCAAGTTTCAGGGGAAATCCATTAGCCAAGTTAGGCTTCACAATTGCCAACGGCTTATTGGTAGTCTCATAACTACATAGCTCCTTCAACGTCGGGTCGGCTATAGGTACTGCCTGCCTCTCTTCTTCTCTTTCCTCCCTGTCAGCCATTCTCTTAGTTGCTGGATCAAAAATGGTTGACCTCGTACTGGAGGAATCGTCCGCTTGTTCACGCAGTTCTTTAGCAGAGTTCAGCGCTGCTTGCTCTGCCAACTTGCGTTCCCGTGCTTCCTTAGCAAGTCGCCGAGCAGTCTTCTCGATCTCCGGATCACTTAGTAAAATTGGGTTCAACGACCTACTCATACACTGCACAGAAACACACCAATGCACATTAAGAAAAGGAAAGTTAAAAATTGGACACCGTCCCCGGCAATGCGCCATTTCGACTGAGCTACCGTGTACCTCTGCAGACACAGTATTTATACTGCTTTTAACCTGCAATCAAAGGATTAAATAAATCTAATACAATGGTAGTCAGGATTGATCTACAGGGATGGATATTCTTAATTTCCTTTTATCTATTAATGCTTCAGTAACTATTTTGACGAGTCGTCACCTTTGTGTCCCTTAAGAGACCTTTAGTTTGTCACGAACACTTAAGAGAAACAAAATTAACAATTAACTTGTATAAATTATAGAGAAAGTATTCTAATATTATGTAATCCACCTTTATCACTTGCATGCAATCATGAACACTTATGTTGTCTAATTATCCTATATCGGTTAGTTATAGATTACCTCAAGCACCAGCTAGTCATAATCCAATTTCTCCTTAAGTTCTCGGTAATCTCCACGAGTCCCCGCTAGTCAAGATTACTTCTCTAACCAACTAATTAATTAAGCCACGAGTACCCGCAAGTCACCTAATTAATTATTTAGCAGCATTAAGATATAGATAAACCTAACACTAACAACTCCTATCGTCGTAAATCAAGGAATTTTTACTCAATTAATAGTACCTCACGGTCGAAGGTTGTGCCACTAGAAGGCTCTACCAGATTAAAATAAGGTGATCAGTCTTAATAGAATCCTAGTAATTAGACTTATGAACACTGATTAATTTAAGAACATATTTAATTAGACTTAGATTAATTCAGGTTTCATACATACATGGATTACGGTTCCAATACATAACACTAGAACAATATATTTAACTACTCATAACTTGATAATCAAAGTAATAACTCAGAATAGAAGTCATGAGGAAAATATGCAATACTTTACTGAAATAAGGTGCAGTCACAATTCTGGAGCAACCACCTGCTTGGCCACTAGTAGCCTGCGCAGTTGAGAACCTTGAACCGATGAACAAAACTTCGCAAAGATTAAGTATCTCAAAAGCTAAATTAACTAACCACTATGCTGCGGAGTTCAGAGAGAAAACCGAAGCTTCAAACAACTAGCGTAAAAGAAAAGTCTGTCTTCAAAAACGTTAGGAAAAAGGTCTATCAAGTTCCATATATATAGGACTTATGAAACTAGTAATTTGGAATAAAAAAATCTCCTAATCAAATAAGGAGATTAATCAATCAGCACTTCAGATTTGGAAAGAGATCTCTTGCTACTGGAATTCCGATTTTCTTTTTTCCTTCTTAGACTCTCCTTCCTTGTTTCACACGAAATTACTTATTTCCGTTTCCTCCTTGCTCTTTGGTTTCTTGACCCGCAAGACAGCTTTGTTGAATTCCAACTTAATGCCGAGCTGGCGTGACGTCATCCTCCACCTTCTGCTCAGTCATAGTGTCATCTTTACATCTTTACATCTGTCATTTGTGCCACTTATCGCACATTAGTGACTCTGGGCTTTAGGTCGGCCACGGCCGAGGTCTAACCCCAGGTCGTCCAGACGGGGTCAGCCCCTCAGGTCGTCCCGAATCCGCTTAGATGCCTTTGTGTTTCTAAAATCCATCTTTTTTCGCTTCTCTTACGCAATTGGGCTGTTCTCCTAAATCTACACAATTAATACAAACTTTGGGCAAAAAGCCTCTGAGAACTGCCAATTAATCTCTAAATTATTAGGTATAATATCAGTGGATCACAGCCCCACACTAGAGTCGTTCCGGAATGACAACCAATTCTGAACTAGGAAGTGTAGACGTCATTACTTCTTGTGCCTCAGCCACATCATTGTCCCCAGGATTGAGACCGAATTCGACCTTGACTTAGAACGAGCATCCTCGTCAAACAAATCACCATAATAAGGCAAAAGATGCTTCACATTGAACACATCCGCCGTACGCATATGACTAGGAAGCATTAAACGGTAGGCATTCAGGTTAATTTTCTCAATAATTCCACAAGACCAATCTTCTTAGAAGACAATTTATTATACTCCCCAACCGAGAAGCGATCTTTTGGTAAAACAGCCCAAACGAAATCTCCCATAGTATACTCCACATGCCTGCATTTTTTATCAGGAGACTGTTTGTACTTCAAAGTTGCCTAATTAAGATTGTCATACACAGCTTGATGGACAGACTGCAAACCCGAAACAAAATCAGTTTCTAGAGGACAGAAATAGAACAACAACAGTCTTACCTTCTTTCTCGGAAGTCTTAAGTTCACATGCCTAAAAGTAAAATTCTTGACCATTCTGTTTTGACTCTAAACAAGGGCATAAAATGTATCCCAATTTAACGATTCAGCTAAGCATCACCATCCTAAGCAATGTTTCTGCCCCTTCTATACCTCAAAACATCTCCCATATTAATTTATAAACCCATTAGTTTAATTCTCAAACATCAAAACAAAACAAATCAAAACTCAAATTGCAGAAAAACAGTAGGTACGACTCTTTTCCCACAAACACAATTATCAAATCTAAGGCTCTGTTCTTTTAGTAACTCATTTGGAGAATTTTAGTTTTAGAGAATGAATATTTGTATGGAGGGAATTTCTTTTGGTGATTTGTGTAGGAAAGAGAAGAAAATGTGTGATAATTATGTTATTTTTTGAATTTATGTGAATGAGATTTAAAGAGAATTTTAAATTTTAAATTTTGAATTAAGTAAAAACTGAGGTTGTTTCTTTGTGAAAAATTTTGGAAGAAAAAGTGATGATTTTCCTAAAATAGAATGGAAAAGAACAGAGACTAAAAAATCAGATTTGAAAAAGGCAAGGGCTTGTTTATTTTCCAAAAACATTCTCTAACATCAAAAGATCTCAGAAATCTTTTAAACTGAAGTTCTTAAAAAATTACAGACATCAAACTTTAAAAGAATGAGAAAGTGGATTCCCTTCATCTCTTTCAAAAAGCTCACACCCCAAATTTTAGTTTATGAATTCCAAAAGCATTTATATTGACTTGGTTTCCAAAACAGTATCCTAATGTTTAAAAATTTCATATGTTTTCAAGAATGTCCTAAGCAACTCTGTTTCTTCATAATAACTTTAATCAAATCGTTATCAAAGGAAGTTGGTCTCCTCCCTTCCACAACAGCTCAAGCTTAGAATCCCAATATTCATTTCAATACAAATATTGAACAGCCAATTGCTCCAGTAAGCTAGAAACAGTTCCAAGACATTTCAAACAATCAAATAATACAGCTCTTACAGTTTACACAGAGTCATAATTCGAAACAGAACTTTTGCCCATTTTCAAAAGCTTCAAAGCTAGATTCCCAGTTTAAAAAAATCTTAGAAAACCTATGGTCCCAACGGATTATAAGTTTTTCCAAGAACCTGTTTATAAGAAACGAAAGCTAATATACATTGCAAGAAATACAGTGAAAGTGATCTTCAGTAATTTATCAAGAGTTACGCCCACATGCCCTTTTGCTACGTAATCCTAAAACTGACATGAAAGCAAAGGTTTATTACTTTAGAGTTAAACTTCTTTTTTTTCATGTCAATTAAACTAAAATTGGCGTGTCTCAATTTAGAGTTTAAAGTAACAAACCTTTGTTTTTGTGTTGCCTTTGTACGACTTTCGTTCAGATTTAGAATCCTCAGGTTGAGTGTTAGTTTGGTTATTCTTCATTTTTTTTTTTTGGAGGAGGTTTGCTAGTAGTTGGGTTATTGTTTGGAGATCATGTTCAAGGCTACTTTTTTTGAATATTTATGCGGTAATTTATCAAAATATCAATTTAGTATTAAAAAACCACAAAACAAAAAAATCATTTCATTTCATAAGAATTAGGAAAAACCAAAAAAGAAAAAGGAAACCAAGTCCTATACTTCTAACTAATCCGAAGAAATCAAAACCACAACAAATGAAACATTTAATGCTTAATTTTGACTTTTAAGATGATTCTTTCATACAAGCGATGGCAAAAAAAAAAATTACGAGAAGAATAGAGGATTACACAGAATATTTTGAATATTTATGCGGTAATTTATCAAAATATCAATTTAGTATTAAAAAACCACAAAACAAAAAAATCATTTCATTTCATAAGAATTAGGAAAAACCAAAAAAGAAAAAGGAAACCAAGTCCTATACTTCTAACTAATCCGAAGAAATCAAAACCACAACAAATGAAACATTTAATGCTTAATTTTGACTTTTAAGATTATTATTTCATACAAGCGATGGCAAAAAAAAAATTACGAGAAGAATAGAGGATTACACAGAATATCCTAAGCATTTGCTTGTTAGTGATTCCTACTAGATAACAAAATTTTCAACTTAATTATAACAACATACTTCTCAGAAACAAAAAATTATAACATAAAAGACATAAAATGAAGAAGAAAAAAAAAACACATAGTATGTAGTCTCTTATTGTTGAGTTTGAAATTATGGATCAAATGGTATTTCAAAACGATACAGAGGGCAATTCCATCTACATATCTCCACCTCGATTCTCACAAACTTTGGGGCTCCATTGAATAGTTCATCGGGCAAGGTGGCTGCAAGGGAATATCAACACTCTATAACATCAGGGATATATCTTCTGAATCTGTATTTTGTGACAAAAGTTGGTCATATTCAATAGGGAACTCTTTCATGGTGGGCAATGAACCTTCGGTGATGTATTTAAAATTCAAAGCTTACGAGCTCTAGAATAGTGAATATTTAGGCACCGATTCTTTTCCCCATGAATTGCAAATTGTATCTACTCACTAGTGTATCTTCTAAAAGGTAAATAGGGTTTGCTCCAATGACATTAATTGCAAGTGGAGCATGGTTTACATAGTTCACCGATGGTTCTTTTAGTTTAGTTTTTTTGTTTTTTCAGACAGATCGAGCAAACCTTATAAATGCAGTCAATTTCATTCAAGGGGAGGTGCTTTGAAAATGACGAATATCCTGTAGAAAAAGAATGTTAAATTCATTATTAATTTAGAATGCCTTACTCTTATCAATTATAATTTGAGGCAACTCTTCTATCACTATCTAGGTGTAAAAAAATATTTTTATCATTAATGAATAGCCAATATAGTAAAAATGTGCAATGTATAGTAAATGGAGGTGCAACATTTTTAAATTAAAATGCATTCTTTTTAAAGATGATGTGCAATGCTGATTTTCTTTAAAAATATATATATATATATAATTTTTAAGCTAATTAAAACTTAATAATTCTGAAGTTTTATGATTTCCTATTTGAGACAGCTCATTAGCTCTATTTATGTGAACCTAAAATATTTTGAGATTAATGAATAGGCAAATAATGGAAATATGAAATGTGTACAAGATGGATGTGCAATCTTTTAAAAACAATGCACAATCTTTTAAGAACAAATGTGTCATCATGTGCAATGCTGAATTTTTCTTTTTGGACAATAGAAAATAAATTTAAATTTAATAATCCCTTATGGCTACCTATACAATTTTCAGACAATTTTTTAGTATTGTTTATATGGAAAATAAATAGGGAAAAAATCTAAAAAGGACAGTAAAACTTTTAATATTTCTAAGTAGGGTGTAATTTTTACTTAATTGTTGAAAAGGGTAGTAGTTTATTTAGTTGACTAAAGAATTAATATATAGTATTTTAGATAGACAATAATACCCCAAATTATTTTCCTCCCTCTTCTATGCTATAAGAAAAAATCTATCCCCTTCAGCGAAGAGAAAAAAAAAAAAAAAATCCGGTAAATCTCCATCCCTGTGTTTGCCATCTTCAAACACTTAAAAGCAAATTCTGCCTTAAACTTGTATTATTATCAAGTAGAGGAATACTTATTAAATCTCAAATTTCTATGTTTATGTCACTCTCGCTTGGTGAGGAATTGGAAACCAATGAAAAGTTAAGCCAGGCCGCCGCCTGTTGAATTTGAACAAAGTCAATCAAGATTCATGGAAAAGATATTTTTGCAGAATACTTGTTGTTTATCATCCTCAGTTTTAAATTTCTAGGTATGTTCTTACAGACATGGGGAAGTAATAATACCCGATCGCCAATGCCCACGACAAAAACAGTCATTATTCATTCATTTTCATACGCTTCCTTGCTGTCTCTTGGGTACTTCGGGTGACAACCATAGGGGGAAAATGGAGATGATGAGCAGGGAACTAATAATTAAACAATAGAAGTTTAAGGCGTGGAATTTGCTTTTATCCGATTGAAGATGGCAAACACAGGGATGGAGATTTGCAGGTTTAAGTAAAAATTATACCCTACTTACAAATATTAAGAGTTCTACTGTCCTTTTCAGAAATTTTCCCAAATAAATACTTCATCTGGTCTATTAGAAAACTCAACTTTGCAGTCGAACCTTATGACTCATAATTAAATAATTGTACTTTTTTAGTAGAATGGAGAGAATATGATCTTTCTAATTCATCAAGAGGTAATTTAATGAAAAAGTGCAATATGTATTACATAAAGGTGCTATATGTTGAAAGGAAATGTGCAACATTTAAAGTTCATATGCAATTTTTATTTATTTTTTCTCAATATGAATTGAAAATAAAGGATGCCCACGCTAATCAGTCTAAGACAAATTTTATACCACCTTGTGTGTTTAAAATGTTTAAGAGGCAATTTAATTGAATTCTGTAGTATGTTCTAAATGAAAGTTCAATATTTTGAATGAATATGTGCAATGTCTTTAAATTTGACTTGCAGTGCTGAATTTCTTTGTTTGAAAACCCTTTTGATAATCATTAATATATTCAAAATCTCTAACTTTTAAAATTTTCATAATTTAAATTTTAGTCATTATAATCATGAACCAATTCCAAATTTTTAATTGAACTAAAATACCTAAAGTAATTTGATAATATTTAAATTTAAACTCATAATTCACAAATAAAAAGAATTTAAATAAGAAACTAACATTTTAGCGAAAGTAAAGATTGTTTGAATTTTTAAGCATTCAACTTCAAATACAAAGAAATGGAGGATAAGTATAGTGTTAAGTTGTGATTGAAGAAAAAAACAAAAACAAAAACAAAAAAAAAACACCTTAAAACTTGGAGCAAAAAATATTACCTCTCTCGTTGTCCAGTGGGGCTGCAGCATTATGAAGATTAAAAAAAAATGGGGAACAAACATCTTTGTACGTATTTATTATGAGTTTAATATTTGTCAAGATGATTTTGATATAAGCTATTTCATCCGATCACACGTTGACACCTAATTTTTTTAAATTGATATATCCTAATTATGGTATACTTATCATGTGAAATCACTTTTTACATTTATTAGAATTATTGAACTTACCACGGAATATTTAGTTATAGATCTACCTAAATATTTTACCAATATAAAATAATCATTTGTTATAGTTTAATAACTTTACCATTAATATTAATTTTTAACAAAATAAATCTTGTGACTAAGGGTTCACTTATTTGCATATAGGGTATAGCTATTTTAAATTTTTGAAATAAATTTTTTCATTGATATGTTTTTTTAGCAAACTAAAACTTATGAATAAGGGTTCACTTATTCATATGTAGGGTATAGTTATTTTAATTTTTTGTGAGAAATTATTTTTATTAATATTCATCTTTAATAACATAAATGTTGTGACTAAGGTTCTCTTATTTGTATATAGAGTATGGTTATTTTAAATTTTTTAAATAAATTTTTTTTCATTGGTATTCATTTTTAACAAATTTAATCTTACTAGTGCAATTTTCTTTTCTCCGGTGGATCTAAATGAACTGCAACGACCAAAAGTGCATTAAAAATTTGAGGTGTTGATCGAGATTTATAAAATAAAAAGGGGAGTAATTAAACTGTACTTATAAACTTTTGGAAGTGTATTAAAAAAATGACGTATCAAAATTAAAGTGTGACAAATGGTGTATGTTATGCTATATGACAGAAGAAGATGTGTACTTCTTAGTGGATATATATATATATATATACACGGTTAGAGGGGCGGGGGATTTGGGATATATATATATATATATATACACGGTTAAAGGGGCGGGGGATTTGGGTGATCGAAGGCTCACCCCACTTCCGCTGGTCCCATTACTTCAAAACAATGTTGAAAAACAAAGTAAATATCTAATGCCAAATTAAAATCTTTGGATTGAGTGCTGCGACGAATCTCCAACTATCTACCACTGAAATTCTTGGTATAAGGGTCCAATCTAGCTTCTTAAATCTTCTATAAAATTGTAGAACTTCTCTTTATAATCCATTATCGAATGTATTTCAACATTCTTCTCCAAACTAGAAAGTACCCCAATTCCCAATGCCTATCGAACGTTCAAGTCTTCCCTAGGTCACAACGCATTTGAAAAAGTGACATACTTGAGAAATTCGAATTCGAGCTCAAGTATAAGTAAATTATATATATTATTGATATTATATAACATTATGTAATATATATTATAAAAAATATATTATTTATAAAATTATAAAAATATATTATATAAATATTATCAGGTAGCTCGTCGAGTACTCGAGTCTTGATTTTTTCTATTTGAACTCGACTCGTTAAACTACTTGAGTTATTCGAACTTGGTTATCTATAATACCATCAATTTCAAGGTTTATCAAGATATCTTTTCCAATATTTTGTTTTTCAAAACAGTTTTCATTTCAATAGAATGACAGATATTATTAAACAAAGATAGTAGCTCGTAATATTGTATAAAATTTTATATTCCTGCGTACTAAAGTTTGCCTTTATTGATTTAGCTTTATATAATATCTACAATTGGGGTGGTGGCGAAGTTGGCTAGCGCGTAGGTCTCATAGCTTCAAAGTTATCCTGCCACTGAGACTTCGAGCCTCTCTCACTATAATATTTTTTATTCAACCTAATCCAGTACAACTTCGGTAAACTAATACTCTGTCTAAGATAATACTTTTCCCTAGCCCTAACTCGGGCCAGTTCAAAAGTTTACAAATTTTAATAAAATAATAATATAATAATTTTTTGAAAGATCCCTTTATAAATATATAGTCCCGCCAACACCATAAATTAATAATCCTAATAAATTACAAATATAACTATGATACTTTATTAAAATGAGAATACATTGTTATTTGGTTTTTCTTAAATTTTAAATCTAAATGAATTTCATCTCTAACTTTTCTAACTGCATCTGTTGGATATATTGTATAGTTAAGTGTATTTTGGGCCTCATAGGTTATTTTGGGCCTTGTAGGTTTGGTATGTTAGCTGTATATAAACTCTTTGTACAAGTTCATAATGAATACAGAAAAATATTTCTCATATGTTGGATATATTGTATAGTTAAGTGTATTTTGGGCCTCCACCTTTGTTTTTCGAGTCCCCCCCCCCCCCCCCCCCGGATCTCCTTCACCATGGCTGATGAAGGATCGAAGACCACGACCCCCGGCGTCGACCAGCAGACGCCGGCTCCGGCGAACCCTCCGAACCCGAAGATCGGGACTAATGACCCTGATGCAGAGATTATTTATCGGCGAATTGACCCCTCTTCTCCGTATTATCTTTGCTCCAATGATAATCTGGGGAACATGATTAGTACGGTGAAACTTAATGGTGCGAATTACGAACAACGAGCTCGTTCTATGCACTTATCGTTGCGAGGAAGGCGAAAGTATGGTTTTGTGGATGGTAGTATTTGCAAACCTGTGAATACGATGTATCTGAATGATTGGGATGCGGTTCAATCTACACTCGTGCAATGGATCATGAACACCATTGACGAGTCGCAGAAGAACACGATTCCTTATTTTGAAAAGGCGAAACCGTTGTGGGATTTATTGCAGAGACGGTTTACTGTTAGTAGTGGGCAACAACAACAGGGAGTTGAAATTTGAGCTGGCCAATTGCAAACAGACTGCCACCATGTATGTTGCTACATACTTTGGGAGATTAGAAAAAGTATGGGATAAACTCGACAAATACAATCCGGTGCCTGCTTGTATTTGTGGAATGAGTGAAGAGTTTCAGAAGAAAAAGATGAGGCAAAGTTTCATGATTTTTTGTTTGGCATCAATCAGGAGCGATTTGGGAGCCTTTGTTCTCAACTTTTGGAGCAAAATCCACTACCCACCTTGGATTGGGCGTTTAAGGAAATGAATTAAGAGAAGCAACTGCAGACCCGGAACAGTTCTATCAAATCTGACCAGGTGGATGTGATGACTTTTGCTGTGAAAGCCCCGCATAAAGGTACTTCTGAGTATAAATCGAGATTTCTTCCTAATGTCACTTGCACTTACTGTAGTAGGATTGGGCTTGAGGAATCTACCTGCTTTTGGAATAATGGATATCCGGAATGGTGGGGAGAACGGCCTCAATTCCGTGGGAAGGCCAACCCTCATCGCGGAGCTGGCCGTGGGAAAGGATGCGTGAGCAGTGGTCTGTCCGGCGACCAATGGAGGTGCCGCGGTGGGCAGTGGTGATTCAGCACCTGTTTCAAGTATTCCGAGTGTGAGTTCTGAGCAATTGCAATAGCTGCTTTCTCTTTTGGGTAATAAGAGCACCGATGATCGATTGAGTGGTGAGTTTCTGTCCAGTTTATGGCTTATAGATACGGGTGCTTCGAATCATTTCATGGGTAACTTGTTTTTGTTGTCCAATTTACATGATATGCCTTATTGCATTGTTGGACTTCCTGATGGTAGTAAGGTTGTTTCTGTGAAAAGTGGAACGGTCAGATTGTCTAGTCACTTGACCTTGAACAATATTTATTATGTACCTTATTTATTGTGCAACCTTATTTCTGTTTCGCATCTGGTTCATGATACTGACTGTGTGGTACACTGTGTTAAATCTGGCTGTGTTATTCAGGACCAATGTTCAAGGATACTGATTGGAATCAGTGAACGGGGGGGCTCTACTACTTCAGGGGTGGCTTTGGTGTTTAGGCAAATCGAGTTGTTGATCAGCAGGATCCGATTGTTTGGCATCAAAGATTGGGGCATCCCTCATATAAGATTGTGAAGAACCTACCATTTGAGTTTATTTCTAGTGATGGTTTGAATAAGTCCTGTGATGTGTGTTGCCAGGCTAAACAGAGTCATGAATTATTTTTATTGAGTGACAATAAAGCATGTTTTCCTCTTGAATTGATACATTGTGATTTGTGGGGTCCATATCATACTTTATCTTTGTGTGGTGCTCGTTTCTTTATCACTATAATTGATGATTTTACTTGAGGAGTTTGGATTTACTTGATGCGTGATAAAACTGAAGTGTTTGAATTGTTTACCCGTTTTTTAGCTTTAGTAGAACGTCAATTTAATGCTAAAGTTAAAACGGTGCGGAGTGATAATGGGACTGAATTCTTTTGTCTTAGGAATTTTTTGGCTAATCGGGGTATTATTTTTCAAACCTCCTGTGTGGGTACCCCCCAACAGAATGGTAGAGTTGAACAGAAACATAGGCACATATTAGATGTAGCTCGGGCATTAAAATTTCAGCCTAATCTTCCTGTGCAGTTTTGGGGTTAATGTGTTTTAACTGCTGACTATCTAATAAATCGAACTCCCTCAAATTGTTGAATTATAAGTCCCTGTATGAATGTCTGTTTGGTGTGAAACCTCTTCTGTCTGAGCTACGTGTTTTAGGTTCTTTGTGCTATGCCCATAACTTGAAAGCCAAATTTGATAAGTTTGCTAGTAGAAGTCGTGTCGGTGTATCTTTGTGGGATTTCCGTTTGGGAAAAAGGGGTGGAAGTTGTATGATTTGGAGACCCGTGAATATTTTGTCTCCCGTGATGTTAAATTTGTTGAATCTGTGTTTCCTTTCTCCGATCATCCTTCTGCTGCTTTGGTTGAGGAACATATTGTTGCTCAGGACTTGGTTGATATTGTACAGGATGAGGTTGGGGAAGATGAGGACCTACTGGAGGTGCCTCCCCCTTTGGCTTCGCCTAGCACCACCGCGGCGCCACCATATGTGCCGGGTCCAGCGGCGGCAGGGGGAGATCCCGAGGCAGTTCCGCAGCCCTCTGTCGCTGCCGAGGGCAGCCAGCAGCCGCAGTCCGTGGTGGATGGGGCTGAGGTGCGAGGCGAAAGGGATCCGGTTGTGCATTTGGGTAGAGGTATGCGTACTCGGGTTCCTTCTGTTCGTCTTCGAGATTTTATGGTTAATACAGTTGTTGGTTTCAAGTCCACCCCCCCCCCCCCCCCCCCGCCCCGCTGCATCGAGTTCCAAGCATTCCTCAAGTCATGGTAATCTCTACCCCTTGTCTAATTATTTGGATAGTAGTTGTTTTTCGGTGGACCATCGTACCTTTCTTGAAGCTGTTACTACAGGAGTTAAGCCTAAGTCTTTCAAGGATTCCATGAAAGATGCAGGCTGGCGTGAGGTTATGCAGACTGAAATCCAAGCTCTGGAAAAGAATGGGACTTGGACATTGGAGAAATTACCAGCTGGCAAGAAAGCATTGGGGAGTAGGTGGATCTATAAGATCAAGTATCGTTCAGATGGGCAGGTTGAGAGGCTCAAGGCACGGTTGGTTGTGTTTGGCAATCACCAAGTGGAAGGCATTGATTACTCTAATACGTTTGCACCAGTGGCGAAGATGGTGACTGTCAGGACTTTTCTAGTAGTTGCAGCAGCAAAGGATTGGGAAATACACCAGATTGATATTCACAATGCCTTTCTGCATGGAGATCTGACGGAGGAGGTGTACATACGGGTTCCTCCTGGTTTCGGCAAAGGGAGAGATGGCCAAGTGTGTAGCTTCGCAAATCATTGTATGGGTTGAAGCAGGCCCCCAGATGTTGGTTTGCAAAGTTGACAGCAGCATTGTGGACGTATGGGTTTGTTCAGTCTTACTCGGACTACTCACTGTTTACTTTTTCGAAGCAGGGAATTATGATGAATGTTTTGGTGTATGTGGATGATTTGATTATTTCGGGGAACAATTCCAAGAAACTTGCAGAGTTCAAGAAATATTTGAGTGCCTATTTTCACATGAAGGATATGGGGAAGCTCAAATATTTTTTGGGCATAGAGGAGGCGAGGAGTGCAGAGGGTATTTTCTTGTGTCAGCGAAAATACACTCTGGACATTGTATCTGAGACAGGACTGCTGGGAGCGAAGCCCGTATCGTTTCCGATGGAGCAGAATCAGAAACTTGCAGCTTCGACGAGTCCGGACCTGGCCGATGGGGACAAGTATCGGCAGCTCGTGGGTAGGCTTATCTATCTAGCTTTCACTAGGCCAGACTTGTGTTTTTTCATGCACATTTTGTCTCAGTTTTTGCAGGCACCAAAGGAGGATCACTGGGCAGCAGCCTTGAGAGTAGTACGTTACTTGAAAAGGAGCCCGGGACAGGATGTTCTACTTCTGACAGACTGTAATCTGAAGCTGATAGGGTGGTGTGATTCAGATTGGGCTGCTTGCCCCAAAACACGGAGATTAGTTACTGGATGGATGGTATTTCTTAGTGCTTCACCTGTCTCTTGGAAGACCAAGAAACAGGCTACAGTTTCACTTTCCTCTGCAGAGGCAGAATATTGGGCTATGGCGAAAGTGACTTGTGAGTTGAAGTGGCTTAAGGGACTTCTCCAAAGTCTTGGGATTTGCATGGAGGGGCCAATGCACGTATTTTGCGATAGTCAGTTAGCACTGCATTTGGCTCAGAACCCTATTTTTCATGAACGGTCGAAACATATTGAAGTGGATTGTCACTTCTTGAGGGATGCCATAGTGGAGGGGACCATTGCTACATCACACGTTTCCACAAATTCTCAATTGGTAGACATCTTTATCAAACCGTTAGGGCGACAACATTTTGAGTTTTTGCTAGTCAAGTTGGGCATACACAATTTGCATGCGCTAACTTGAGGGGTGGTGTTGGATATATTGTATAGTTAAGTGTATTTTGGGCCTCGTAGGTTTGGTATGTTAGTTGTATATAAACTCTTTGTACAAGTTCATAATGAATACAGAAAAATATTTCTCATCAGCATCTAAAAGTTCCGGTGTTGAATTGTTAAACTGCAACAAATAAATTTGGAGAGTCGTTGTCGCTTTGAGTGCTTTTTTTTTTTTTTTGTGATTGATTCCAAAGGTATTGAATCAGCTTCAACTTCATCTTCAACGGGATTTTCAATAACACTAGCCACCATTTTATTCTAAACTTTGAACCTCTGAACATTCATCATTTTCACTTTAATAATCCAATAGCTTATTGACATCCATTTTGTTGCGATAATAAAAATCTTTAACCATATTCTCAAGCTCATGAAGGGCTTTCTTCAAAACCTATGCCATTATAATCCGTTGAGCCTGCTTCATCCCTTGAACGGATTTTGCAATGTCGAAAACAATTTCATTTTGTCTCTTGTGAAACATTTTTGGTCCAAGCGGAAGTTGCAACATTTAATTTTTAGGGGCATACTATTTGCATGAACAAATTTACTATTTACAAGAACATTTTCCTATGAATAGTCTATTTTGCCCCTTAGGTAAAAAAAAAAAAAATTCTTGTTCACATTATAAAGCATTCCTTCTTCTCAGTGCAATCCTCACCCACCCACCTGTTACAGCTTTTCCATTTACACTTTACCTATTTACAGTCATTCATTTTTCACTCACACGTACATCTAAATATGGCCGATAGTCACGAGGACGATCCATATTACACGGTAAGTAAACAATCTATACATTTTTTTTTTACGTAAAGTTTATTTGTTAAACAAAAAAAAAAACCCTATCTGGCCGACCATTGCCAAATAAATCTTCCAAAATCCCGCCCACAGGGATTGAGATTTTGGAAGAAAATCTTGCCCACAGTGGGCAGGATTTTGTAAGAAAATATTTTTGAAATCTCCTTCCCCCTATGCATGGCGAAATTTCGTCACAATCTCGCCCTTTGGAGACGATATTTTTCCAAAATTTAATTGTTCCAGCTAAATTTTAAGGTTTACAGTGTAGGGTCTAAATATGCTCACCCTTATTTTTGTATTAACAGGATATCCGTATTGACAGAGATGATATATTTGCTGACAATATGGATGCATTTCAAACGGACAAAGAGTTTGGAAGTAGGAAATATTTGTTTGTATGGGTTAGAGCTAGAGCAGCCGAAAACAATATGACTGCAAAAATTACTTCCTCTTCCAAAATATTGGGGTTTTTCCTTACAACAGAGAGAAAATGGCGAGTTGAGATAGGGTGCGAGAGATCAGGATAAGTTAGAGATAAGTCACCCCTACTTGAAGGGAAAAGCAAGTGGAACAATACAAGGAGCAAGTTGACAAAATGTCCATTTCACCTTGTGGGACGAGAAATTGCTGGGGGAAATTAGAAGTTAGAGGCAAAAAACAGTAACCACAATCATCAATTACAAGAAGTTTGGAATTGGCATTCAGCGTACTCACGTTAACAGAATCGGAGAAGAAGAAGATTGCAGATATGTCAAATATTAACATCAGGCCGAAGCATATGTTGGCCCAGTTGCTATCGGATGATCCGCAAAATATCAGCCACATAAGACAGGTGTACGATGAATCAGCAAAAGTTAGAAGGAAGGCGAAGGGATATTTAACTACCATGCAATATTTCTTCAAACTTTTGCATGATCACGAATACGTATATGCGCACACAGTGGAAGAGGATAGTAATGCAGTTGGGCACGTGTTCTTTGCCTACAAGAAGGCGCCTTCTCTACTTGGTTTGTTTCCATACGTTTTGTTTATGGATACGACGTATAAGACAAATAAGTATGACATGCCTCTACTGCAGATAGTGGCTCATTTACCCACATCTCAATTTATTCATATTGCTTTCATTTTCATGAGGAATGAGACTTTTCCGAGCTATTTATGGGCCATGACTCAATTGAGAAAGTTATTCGATGGCGAAAAATACCCACATATTGTCATGAGTGATCAAGAGACTGCCTTAATGAACGCTGTGCATAATGTATTCCCACATGCTAGACGACTACTGTGCAGGAGACACATTGATATGAATGTAAAGAAACATATACTAGAGGCTGTCAACGATAAAACTACAACGGATGTGTTTCTATATCGTTGGGGGCAAGTGGTGAGAGCTTTGAAATATGAACAGTTCACAGAAGCTGTGGATTTTATTGATACTACATATGGAAGTAAATCTAAATTCAGAAATGTGGTTCCATACTTGAAAAAAAAACATGGTTGGATCCCCACAGGGTCAAGTTTGTATCTTTTTGGACGAAAAATATAAAGTATTACGGATGGCGCACAATGAGCATGTAAGTTACTTATAGCTTTAATGTATAGTTTGTATATTGTATAATTACATGCTAATAATGTTCCTATGTAAAAGTTTGATTTTCAATGTTTATTAGCTTACAGGGTTGAAAGTGCACATGCACAGTTGAAGAAGGCAATTGGAACTGATAGAAAGGCATTTCCAGGTATTTTTCAGGGAATTAATATTATGATAGAGGAGCACTTTGCTAAAATTTGAACTGCAATGGAGTCTTCTCGCAGAAAAACATACCAGTACTTACTGTATAGTAGGTTGAATGGTATACTATCTTTCACTGGAATTACAATGGTAGACGAAGAATATACAAAAAGAGTTGGCCTTATCGGGGAAGATGGTGCGCTGTGTGGTTGCGAACTTCAAACTAGTTGCGGGCTGCCATGTGCATGTGAGATACTACAGTTGGTGCGAGCAGACTGTCTAATTGATCCTGTCGATGTGGACACCTTCTGGAAGAAGCTGCATTTGGGAGATAATGATATTCCCAACAACGAAGAGGCGAGGCAAACAGCTGAAGGGCGACTGCATGACATGTTTGTTGATGTATTGACTCGTCCAAGCGTTGAGATATACAGGGTGATGGGTTCCATGCATGCGACGCTTTATCCGAAAACTATTGATCTAGCCGATCCAGTAAGTAGGCCACACAGGGGATGACCGAGACACAATCCGACCCAACGAGATCTATCAGGGTATGAGTATGCCGAAAGGAATGCAATACAACGAGGTACAAAATTACTTTTCATGTACCGATCATTGTGTTTAATTACATATCGATATACTAAATTTAATATGATTTACAATCGCAGGTCGGAGATCCACAGAAGGGCAGAGGAGAAAAACGGCTTTGAAGCCCCATGATTCTGAATGGCCTTTCGACCTTTCCAAAATTTTGAAGCAGCTCGTGTTCGATTATGTTATGTAGTGGTCGATGGCCATTGTGGTTTTCGAGTAATTTCCTATTTCGTACACAATAAAGATAAGGAGCAATAATCGCAAGTGCGGACTAAACTGTTACAAGAACTGCGCGATGAAGCTACTTTCTGGCACCACGTTCTTGGCCCAGCTGATTACGACTTAGCATGCGCCGTGGTAAACTATCATGTAGCTCCGACCGTATATGAATTTTGGTTTAATTCTCATTTTTTTGGATTACTTGTCGCCACGAAGTACCAAAAGGTTGTTATATTATATACCCAGCAGAGTAATACTTTCCTTCCACTTCAGTGGCGTGGGGCTAGCATCTCTAATGATCCCAGCAGTTTCATCAATATGGGCCATGTCTTCCAAAATCATTTCATTGCTTTGTTAACGACAAGAGACGTCATGTTACCCCCAATATCCCAATATATCCGATGTGGAGAAATAGAGAGCCTCAAGACAAATGAAGATTTGGAAATCTCATTTGAAACCCCGATTTGATGCTTTTAGAGATAAATCTATTGTTGAGTGTTAGTATTAGATGTTCTGTAATGCCACTATTTTCACGTTTATTGAAATTTGTTATTACGTACACAACTGAAGTTGCCATTTGGAATGTTTTTACGTTCCCAATATAAGTTTCTTGTTTCTTTGTTTCATATGTAATTAATTTCAACATTACCGAGACACATAAACAATACATAGATAACATCACAAATGGGATATTAATTCATACACTGCATCAAAAATTGAATAAAATAAATCTCAATAATTTACAAATGGTTATTCAGTAATTTTCCATAATATTATTGAAAACAAGAGCCAATAATCTTGCACGGTGACCTTGCCGCAAGTTCTTCTAGTCCCGGCATCAAATCCTCCAACTGGAGAGCCGCCTCATCTATGGCCCTCTGCCTCAACTCAATGGGTACGGCATGGCTTGTCCGGGGATGAGTTAGAACTAGTCTACTTGCTAAATATTGCAAACGCTGCACCGTAACGAAAAATCAAAATATAGTAAATAAACAGTGAAATAATAAATATAACTAATGGACAAAAGTAAGCATAAAGCACATGTACTTACCGCAACCGCTGATAGCTGTCTAGGGTCCAGTGTCTCTTCCACTTTCATGTCGTCTGGACTCACACGAACGTGCGATCATGTCTGGAAGTAGTCGAGGTACTCAGGGCACGATTGATCAGCCCACTGATCCCTTTACCAACCTCATGTTGTACAGTTACCATCGCATATAATCCAGATCATACTGGCACGAATACCTAAGAATTTCAGGGCATCTGTAACAGATCTTTGGCTCTAAAACTCTACAAGGGATCGACTGCATATATCCAAACTGTTGCAAGAACCAATCAGGCATATAGGGCTCTATAGTCCCAGGGCAATGAATAAGACCCCTATACAATGTTATTGGATGTAACATTGCAGGATTTGGCCCAAAGTGAAGCCAATTTACCTAGTTCATTTGAAAACAAGTCAGTGGTTAATCGACCAATTAGGATATTACACTAAAAAACATTCAGACATTTAAATGATATAGAAATATTACCTCATCAGGTCTCAAGCTATCAAGTGCGCATCGGTATGACACCACATCCCGTCTAGGCTCACTCTTCTTACCGGTTTCGATGTGCCACTTCCTTACAGCAGGCGAGTTGACATCCTAGGATCTCATCTTTGGAGGACTAATGTGAGAAAGTACTCGTATATCCAGCTCTATTAAGCATAAGAAAAAAAGTTTTTTAGTGAAATTAATAAACCATTATGGCGTATTGAACTAATTTATAAATGAGTCCCACAAACATGAAATAATGCCAAACACCCTCCTAGTTGAGCACTGTCCACCCTAGAGGCCCTACAAAGATTGCGATATAAATTCGCCAAGCAAGCTGCCCCCCAAGCAAGTCCCCTTACGCCATATATTTCGAGGAGGAAAGGCTGGAAATGCCCAGTAACGTGGGTTTTTTTTCTTGTCCATGAACAAGGTGTTTCCTACTAAACACAACAAATACCCTAGGGCAGAATTGACAGGGTCCCCTTGTCTACTGACACTATGGTCTTGAAGTAGAGATATTTTCATACTTGCAAAATCTCGCTCCCCTAACTGGTCTGCCCTTTATCCCCAGCATGTCGAAAAGCAGTGCCTGCAGAAATCCCACCAATGGGATATCCGACAATCAGAATTCCCAATATATAGGCCACATCATGGAGAGTGATGCTCATCTCTCAGAAAGGCATGTGGAATGAATTGGTTTCTGGATGTCATCTCTCAACAAAGGCACTGAGGAGTGCAGAGTCTAACTCTAGATGCATGCACAATAGCAAATGTGCCAAACCGGACTCTTCCATTATCTTTTTCACTTCCCCCTCGGTTAATTCCCACTTTAGTAGCCGCTCGTACCCATTATGGCACCTCAATATATCACGTTCTTACGTAATTTAATACATAAATTAACACATTTTAGGCACCAAGTTATTAAGCATAAATCAAAACAATAAATAAAACATTTTTCCCAATAAGTAATAAAGCTTAATACTATTCCTGTCAATGTCATACGTAGTAGGCAACATGACCCTTAAAACTCTGTACCAACTTTGGATTTGAAGGTCCACTGTCAATCGGACCATCTAGAGTCCGGTAGGCCTTCCACCCGGCATCCCTCCCGAACCCGGACCCTGACACTGACCTACATTCCTGCCTTTTCCAATCCTCCTTGGCTGGTTGGTTGCATTTGCCCATTCGTTTTCATCCTCTAACTGCCCCTAATTCCATTCCATTTACCACTGAGACTGAGACAGTTCCCTCTCAAGTCGTTCAACATTTTCCCTAGCTTCCTCCTCCTCCGCATTTCCAATGTATTGTGGTGCAAATTTAGTTTCACCGTAATCAATGTTGCTTGCCTCCTCTGCATTTAATGTCCGAGAAGAACCTTGCGCTCTTCCTAGCACCCTTCTTTGATGCTCAGATGCTGTGGGAGGGATTCAGTAAACTATTCTCTCAGAGGAGGAGTGTGTTTCCTCATTGTCTGCAATAATTTCCAAATTGCCATTCTTCTTACTTCTGCCGAATTTTAATTTCAATTTTTTAAATGTAAACACGCAATTATCAATAGGAAAACAATTGCAGGGATATAAGGAACAGAAAACAGTTAAAGCTAAAAGAAAATTAAAATAATGTGAAAATCTCGCACACTACGGGCGGGAAATCGGGAAAAATACCGCCGTCCACTGGAAATTACCGCCGGCGGTATTTTCAGGCAGATTACAGCCAGCTGACGACGGTATTTTTCCAAAAAAAATACTGCCCGGCGGTATTTTCTAGTTCCTCAGGAATACCGCCGGCTTCCCGGCGGTATTTTTGGGAAGAATACCGGCGGTATTTTTCTCAATAATACCCCCGGCCTCTGGCGGTATTCCCGAAATCCGTCCACAGGACGGAAATCCCCTCATCCAATGGCGGGCTTTCCATTGAAATTTTGCCGGTCTCCGGCGGGATTTCTTTGAAAATTCTGCCGAGGAGACCAATTTTTGCTGTCTCCTTGGCCGAAATTTAACAGATCCGGTCAAAAACGGCCAGATAATCACTGATCCGAGCAAAAGAAATAACAATTCTGGCCAAATTATAAACAAATTCATCAAAACAACCAACAAAACATCAACGAAACAAATATGAATTTTAGGCACTCACCTTTGCCTATCCAATTCGTCTGGACTTTTCTCAATTTGGCCAATTTTTTGCTTCACAGGAAAATTTTATGGGGTTGCAATAGAGGAGCTTGAGGGAGAGGGAGAGGATATGGCCAATTTTATAGGAAATGGCCACTTTTTTTTTATTTTTTAAAGACCGAACGGTATTATAGACTATTCACAGGAAAATAGTTCATGTGAATAGTAAAAATGTTCCTGCAAATAACAATTTCGAGTTTTTATGTACAACGAACTTATATATACAAAATATTTGTACATTGAAAATCTGAAAATTATATTAATACCTATTAATATAATGAAATAATACATACAATTAATTTGTACATATATTTTTATTTATCCAGATATTTATTTACGAAGATTGAAAACACTCTTAAATTAATAAATTATTAATTTATCGATTAAATAATATCTCGCTAAATTAATAAAATTTCATGGTCCCAAGGTTATTAATTTATTACTGTAGATAGATGAAATTAAAAGAAAAATATAATCTTTAATAGGAACTAGTACCTGACACGGATTTAGAGTTGCTCAATCATGGTGGACATTCTGATCTTATCTTCCACGAGAAAATTATCCATGTCCGCTAGCGTTCCATTGTCCATCTTCTTATCCCTTTTCGATCGATTTCAACCAATACGCCTCTCCCAATATTTTGTCTCTCTCTTTGATATGGGTTTCTTCTTACTGCAGTACCATGGAATGAGGAGATAATAGATAGGGGAGAGGAGGTGTGGTTTTATGCAGAAAACTCAGGGAAAGGCAAGAGAGGTGCGGGTTTTAAGCGAGCAATTCTAAGGAAGAAGATCAGAAATGAGGGTTACGTGAGAGAATGAAGGGGGAAGAGAAAGACGTGGGTATTGGGGAGGGGAGAGTCTGTTGCTTTTCTCTATTTTTTTTTTTCTGTATAAATAATTTTACCAATTTACTAATTGAGGTGGCATATTGTCCTTGTGAATGTTTTAATTTATTTTACTTTTTTTTTCCCATTAGTTTAGTTTATCTATTAATCTAATTGGCTAATTTTAATATTAGTTATATGAATAGGTCCATCTTCTAATCTTTTAAATTTCAGTTTGATACCTTTAGTTTTTTACTATCCTTTATGAACATAAATAGTTTCCCAATTTCTCAAAATTGTTAATTAAATAAAATTATCTATCTTTTACCGTAGAACATTTTAATGATTTAATTAACTTTTCACTAATATTCAATTAAGCTTGGTTGCAAATTTTTTTTACCTTAGCTTGGAACTTTTCTAATTTCATCTTAGAGTTTATAATTATCCAAACATTTGTTATTGTTCTACCTTCAAATCTTGGTCTTTTAATTTAGTTTGGTTACTGGTATTTTTAAACTAATTTGATTGTTAAATCATAAACTTCATATTTAAAAAAAATCCTCAAATTACCTTATAAAATTTAATACTCAAAATTTTAAGAGGTACTAAGTCATCTAAGTGAGTCAACTTAGGAAGTTATCATTCTAATGTGTTTTGACGTGTTTCGAGAACTAGGGGTGTCACATTTAGAATGTTCCGAGAGTAAAAACGTTACCTTGGTTCGACTGGCTCCCAAGAAAGAAAGGGATGGTTGTAAAACTTTGGAGGAAAATGGTAGGGCTTCAATCCAACGAAGGAGGGAGAGGGTGGAAGTTTCAGATAGTAGGAGGAAAGAGCATGAACTTCATGTTTTGACAAGAAAATTGGGGTTTAAGGCCTTTCAATGATACAAAGTTACGGTCTTGAAGTTTTCTTTTAAGTTTCCCATGTTTTTTGTCTTTACTTTTTTTATGTGACGCATTTTTAAAGTGTCTCAATTTTTTACATTTAAGACAAAATATTTTTTTGTCTCAATTTAATTGTCTTATTAATTTGGTTGACACATTTTTTTAATATCTTAAATATTAAGTGTTTCAACTAAGTTCATTTGAGACAAATTATTTTACGGTCCCCAATAGGTGACTCAATTAATTTTACATGAGACAACACTCTAACAATCGTCTCAATTATTATGTCTCAATTTAATTATTTAGATAGTCACCATAACTGTCTCAAATTATTATTATTTGAGACGATTTTCTTATATTGTCTCAAAAATTTGTCCCAAATATCATGTTTTTTTGTAGTGTAATTAAAAAAAATTTTGTGACCAGTTGAAATATTGGTCGCATTATTGTTTAGGCAGGAAGGGGGCCCACAATGTGCTCTTTTTTTTGCAACCGAACTTGTACGTACGTAGTCACATAAGTAGTAGGTGATCCCACATAACTGACAATTGTTAGTGAACAAGAGGAAATTCGATAACATGACCTCAGTCACTATAAGTTATAATTGGAATGAGAAATAAAAAAAAAGATGTTGCTATTTGAATGCCCATCAACTACTAAACCAACTTGAAACTTGGAATAAAATTACATATCTAAACTAATAAACCTAATATTAAGGTTTTTTATTTATTTATTAATTCTGTTAACATATAAAAACATTTATGTATTACAAGTTTTGATCCCTTCACCTATGAAAAGTAAATTCTAAACTTCAAAGGGTCTTACCAACTAAGCTAGCACAATTGTTGATATTATGAACTATTTTTACATTTTATAACTAATTTGATTAGCAATAATTGTATAATATCTCTTAACCTTTTCACGATATAACTAAGGCACTCTAGTATTTTTTTTTGGTCCATAATTTTTAATAATGTCATTATGACACCCTAATCAAGTAGTTATAAATATATAACTTTTATTGCACTATACACCTTAACTAATAACAATTGAAGTTGGATACCCTAACAATTACAAATTGTGCCCAATAATTATATTTATAGTTTATTTTATTAATATAACATCCTCAAAAAAATAATACTTATATTATGGCACCCTGATTGTACCAATATAACTAATTTCATTGAAATTTTATTAATTATCAATAATATTCATTCGTTCTAAAGTTTAAATAAAGGGTTTAAAATTTATCGTAAATTATAATTTAGTGTTTAAAGTATCTTTTTATTACAATTTGGTCCTTATAAAGTAATACTTCACATATTTTGGTATAATTTTATGAAATGTAGTTTAGATGCATTGTTTCCGATTCAAATTAACTTAAAGAGAAATTGCAATGTGGTAAAGTATATGTTTCTTTGAATTTGGTCCTCATTAACTAAAAGTTTATTTTCTTTTGGTATATTCTCATGAATCAGTTGAGATGCACGGTTTCTAAGTTGAATTAACTTAAAGAGACTATTATGTCCCTAAAGTTTATTGCAAAACACACTTTAATTAGTAATTAAAGTATCAGATTCTTTCAATTTAGTTCTTATTAACTAAAAGTTTATCTTCTTTTGGTATACTCTCACGAAAATCAGTTCAGATGCACAGTTTCTATATTGAATTAACTTAAAGCAACATAAAAAGACTATTATATCCTTAAAATTTATTGTAAAATGCACTTTGGTAATTAATTAAAGTTCCAGTTTCTTTAAATTTAGTCCTTAATTATTAACTACAAGTTTATCTCCTTTGTTATATTCTCATGCAAATCAATTGAGATGTGCAGTTTCTAGGTTCAATTAAATTATAAGGACAAAAAAAGAGTACTATGTTCCTAAAGTTTATTGTAAAATGCACTCTAATAATTAAAGTATTAGTTTTTTTTATTTTTTTTAATTTAGTCCTTTTTAACTAAATGTTTACCTGCTTTAGTATATATTATCTTGAAAATTAGTTTAGATGCACAGTTGTTGTGGGATATCTCCTCAAATTACTAATTCAATTAGTATTGGGTCAATTAATCTGGGCCCATCAGGGTTTGCCTGAATTTATTATAAATCTGCGATGTTTGGAATAGATTATGCTAGATAGAGAGCATCCAACCACTTGGGATGTAGACAAAAGCCCCAGCCTTCAACTGGGTGAAAGGTAGGGCATCGTCGTTATCATAAGAGATGATAGATGTGTGTTCCTGCTTATGCCTTCAACAACGAGGTCAAAAGAAGTGGGAGTAATAATAGAATAGAGGGCAAGAGCTTTTCCGTGAAGGGGTCCCATGCATATGTTCAATTTCAGTGACTGAACTAGGAGACCAAAATTTTTTATGGTCACTAAAGTATTAGGAGGTCTCACTTGGTGACCCATTCAAATGTTTGTGACAGTAAGGAGTTGGTGTTAATGACTAAAGCTGTATTAAATTGGTGACCAATATAGTACACGGTGTCTAAATTAGTATGAGGTCAAATGGAAATGACATGTGGCAGGTGACAAATAAAAATATTTGCCACATTAATGTTATATTCGTTTAGGCCCCACAAAAGTGTTCATTTTATAGTGACCGCTATTGGTGACTGCAAAGACAAAGGTCATGCTTGTCCTTTCAATGCTTGGAAGAAGAATCAAAGCGACGGACACATAGGGCACCGAAATCGCGGGGCACCGGAAATGAGGGCTCCAAAAATGCAGGGCCCCTCTATTCGGAACTAGGGTTCCGTCAGGAGATTTTTCTATTCACGGACAACATGGGCGTTGGCATGGCGCGGCTTTGGACTGCAGGGCTTAGAGGCAGCGGTGGTTCTGAGCTAATCGGGCAGCGTTGTTCCGTCTGTACATGCTCTATTTTTTTATTTTTTTTTCATTATTCGCCTCTCTTTGAATTTTGGAGATAGTAGTCGACTACTTCACGGACCTTTTTTTTTTAAAAATTTCCGTGAAAAACGAATCTAAATTAAAAAAAAAAAAAAAACTCGTAAACTTGAACCGAATTTGGGGGGGATTCATTTCCAGGGAAAAACGAATCCCCCACATTCGTTTTGCAAGAAATTTTTTTAAAAATTTTTCTTTTTATAAAATTCTTTCTTAAAACCGAAGATGGTAGATTCATTTTTCTCAGAAAATGAATTTGGCCTCTTCAGTTTTAATAGAATGGGACTAAAACAAAAAATTGTGTATTTTGGTAAGTTTAGGCTCTAATTTTAATACTGGGGGAAAAACTCAAGATTCTATAGCTGAAGTGGCCCAAGAAGCTTAGCAAGATTCTCATGATCCTCTCCATGCTCCTTTATTTAATTTTTTGCTCCAGGGAAAAACGAATTTGGGGGATTGATTTCCAGGGAAAAACGAATCCCCCACATTCGTTTTTCAAGAAATTTTTTTAAAAATTTTTCTTTTTATAAAATTCTTTCTTAAAACCGAAGATGGTAGATTCATTTTTCTCAGAAAATGAATTTGGCCTCTTCAGTTTTAATAGAATGGGACTAAAAAAAAAATTTGTGTATTTTGGTAATTTTAGGCTCTAATTTTAATATTCGGGGAAAAACTCAAGATTCTATAGCTGAAGTGGCCCAAGAAGCTTAGCAAGATTCTCATGATCCTCTCCATGCTCCTTTATTTAATTTTTTGCTCCGGGAGAGCTAAGTAATTGAACTCTAAGAAAATTTATGTTGATGCATGAAAAAAAGGAAATGGTTCCTTCGACACTTGTTTGTTTGAATTATTGAACTTTGAAATTGGTTTTTTCATCTTAAACCCGTACTATGCTATTGATTCCAAAAAAAAAAAAAAAAGTTGAATGAAAATATTGCTTATTTATGTAGTAATTAATTATATTTGGTTGGACTTATGCTAAATTGAGTTATTTTGCTTCAAGTCCTTAAGCTATGATAAATTAAGAAATGACCCCTTTTATTCAGCTATAAAAAGTTAAAAACTCAGCTTCAGTCCTAACGACCAAGGAGTTCTTGTCTAGAACAATTTATATATTTGGTTGATCCCTTGATGATCAAAATTAATTTTGTTGATAGATACTGTTGGATCAATTTTGGTGATTCTAATTGTTCAGTTTATTTTCTTTTGCTGGGTTCATAGATAGGGCAACTTGAAAAGGTAGAAAAGCTTTGCTGTTGTGAGCTTCATTCGTGTGACTTTCGTTCATATTTAGTTAGAATCCTTCTTTCTTTGCATTCGTTGAAAAGAGATTTCTTCTTCACATCAGAGAGAACGTTCTATGCTTCGGCAACAAGATAGAATGCGTGGTTGACGAATAGGAATATGTTCATGTCAGGGTGGTACAGATCGAATGGCCAATTTGCCATACTTTTTTTTAATGAGTTCAGGGTCGTCGGTGCGTTGGGTGATTTGGTGCTCCTTTCGGGTTTTAAACAACTGAGGCAATAATGCCATACTTGGAACTTCCCTAGTATTATCGGAGAGAAGTGAGATCTACAATTTAAAATATTCTTGGGAGAAATATTATATGTCTGAACCAGAATCAGAATATACTGTATGAGGTTTGGACTTTTTTTAATGTGGATAATATTTTCAGTAACAATAATTGTACCTGCAAAGAGGCGGGGATTGGTTCCTCTAAGATACTCTAATGCTTAAGTCAATAAATTGTTCAAAAGAGTAATGTGAATAGAGTTGTAGAATATTATACACATGAACACATGAATGATCTTGCTCGATAAGATAAGTAGACGTCTTTCTATTCTCCCATGTCTGATAGTATGAAAGTAAATCCTTCCGATAACGATGCTTATCAGATCTTGAGGGAAGCAGAATCAGAGAGGATCTCTACTACTTCTTTCCCTGGTGGAGTCAATTTGCTATACTCGGAGTACGGGCTTGGGCCGAAGGCCTCTATCCGAGGTGAACTAGGGTTCCCTCCACTAATATTTAGGTTTCTTATGAATTCTGCAAACTTATACAAACATTTGTGCACTACAAGTTTTGATCCCTTCACCTATAAGAAGTAAATTCTAAACTTCAAAGGGTTATCAACTAGCTAACACAATATATGATAATTGTGAACTATTTTGAAATTTTATAACTTATTTGGTTAGCAGTAATTGTATAAGGCCTCTTAACCTTTTCATAACTAAGGCACTTTAATATTTTTTTTGGTCCATAAATTTTAATAATGTCAATATGACACTCTAATCGTATTAGTTATAAATTACTTTTATTACATTTTACATCTTAACTAATAAAAATTGAAGTAGGACACCCTACTAATAAAATATTGTACCGAACAATTATATTTATAGTTTATTTTATTAATATTCTATCCTCGTCAAAATAATAATTATATTATGGCACCCTAATAATTATAAATTGTACCAGTATAACTAATTTCATTGAAATTTTATTAGTTATCAATATTATTTAGTTGTTCTAAAGTTTCAATTAAGGCCTTAAAATTTATTCTAAATTGTAATTTAGCGTTTAAAATATCATTTTCTTTCAGTTTGGTCCTTATAAAGTAATGCTTTATATATATTGGTATATTTTCATGAAATTTAGTTGAGATGCATTGTTTCCAAGTCAAATTAGCTTAACGAGACATAAAAGGGTTATTACGTCCCTAAAGTTTATTGTAAATTACAATTTAGTACTTAAATATACATTTCTTTTAATTTAGTATTCATTATTTCTAAGAGTTTATCTTCTTTTGGTTTTTTCTCGTGAAAATCAGTTGAGATGCACAGTTTCTAAGTTAATTTAATTTAAAGTGACATAAAAAGACTATTATGTCCCAAAAGTTATTGCAAAATGCACTTTAGTAATTAAAGTATCAGTTTCTTTCAATTTAGTCCTTATTAATTAAAAGTTTATCTTCTTTTGGTATATTTTCATGAAAATCAGTTGAGATGCACAGTTCTATTTTGAATTAGCAAAGAGACATAAAAAGACAATTATATCCCTAAAGTTTATTGTAAAATGCACTTTAGTATTTAAAGTATTAGTTTCTTCCTTATTAAATACATGTTTATCTTCTTTTTGTATATTCTCATGAAAATCTACTGAGATGCACAGTTTCTAAGTTCAATTAACTTAAAGAGACATAAAAAGACTATTATGTTCCTAAAGTTGATTGTAAAAAGCACTCTATTAATTAAAGTATGGGCAAACACCTCATAACCCCCTGTGATTTGGAAAACTTTCATATGATCCCCCTATGGTTTGAAAGGCTACAAATGACCCCCTTGTGGTTTCAAAATTATACCAAAAACTCCCTTGTGCTTTAAAAACTACAAAGAACCCCCCTGTGATTTTTAAAATGAGACATGAAGCCCCCTTTGTTGTTTCTAAAATTTTAAAGAACAAGCATAAAAAAATATTCAGAACCCCCTTGTGCTTTCAAATGTATGAGGAGGTTCTTGCTAATTTTTAAAATCCACAGGGGGGTTATTTGTAGTTAAAACACAAGGGGATTTTTAGTATACTTTTGAAATCACAGGGGGGGTCATTTGTAGCTTCTTAAATCATAATGGGGTCATCTAAAAATTTTCCAAACCACAAGGGGGTTATGAGGTATTTGCCCTTAAAGTATTAATTTCTTTTCAATTTAGTCATTATTAACTAAACATTTACCTTCTTTTGGTATATATTGTGGCCAATGATTCTCTATCCCAAAAAATTATGTCCCACTCCTATTTTTAAGGGTAAAAATGCCAATTTTTAATTCCGTCCCATCACTACTCCCCCCTGGTATTGTACTAAATTTTGAGTGGGATAGAGGATCCTTCCCCATATATTATCTTGAAAATTAGTGGAGATGAGCAATTGTGACGCCCCTATGTCTAATCGAAAACAGCAAAATTCATCATCACTCAAATGCCCCAAAAGCACAAATCAATTTTGACGTTCAAAATTCATAAATTGCTGGCACAAACAATGCACAAAGACTTCAAACACAAATAATTCTAATCAGGGTAAACAGGATGAACTTCAGTTGACTCTACCATGAGTCAATGCCTTCAAACAGGTGTGAACTGATGAGACAAAACGAATTCCAAAGATAAGGGACAAAAATTCACCTCAGTAAAAAAAACACAATCGGCGGAAGTGATCAATCAGCCCAACCAAGAATTGAAGAACGATTAGAATAATTAAATCCCTACCAAACAAAACCCATCGCAATTAGAACCGGAATATAACCAAAAGATCACGGAAGAAATCAACAGGATAAAACCACTCCTTTTCTCTTCATGAATTATAAGAAGACACTACAAGTAAGAAAAAAGGGTAAAACCCCTTGATGGGTCTGGAATTGAGGGTTATAAATATATATATCCAATCCGACGGGGAGAAGAGAATCCTCGAGAACACGCAAAATTAGACGAAGGAAGAAGGCATGGATAAACTGTGCGACTTTCGTTCATATATAGGATCCTAGTGAGTGTTACTTTCAGCATCTTATCCAGGGGCGATGCAGTAAGTACTCAAGATCTATCAAGTTACTCCCTGTCGTCTTCTCTCATATTGGCGTGCGACATTGATTTTACATTCGTGTGGCTTTAGTTCATATTAAGGATTTTACTGATTAGTTTGGGGATTATTTTATTATTATTATTATCGTTGTTTGATGTAAAATTGGCGTGGCTCAGTTTAGAGAGAGTGTAAAAGCTTTCGTTCTGTGTTGCATTCGTGCGACTTTCATTCAGATCTAGAATCTCCATAATTCTTTAATATCTGCTAAAGAGTTTCCTACACCACTATAAGTAGGAGCAGCCAAGAAAATTACAACAGTCAATGAAGGGACAGATCCTGCACTCGGACTGCCTAATCGGTGCGGAAGACAGAAGAGAATGTGAAGGTATATATATGGCACTCGTCATTCATTTAAAGGCAGCTTTGAATTGTTCATTTTGGAGGACATTTTGGATTAATTGAATTCCCCTTTACAATTATCAACCCATATTTCTTGCCCTGAGGTTGCTCAGATTTTAAATAAGCATGCAAGGCTGTGAAGGCCAAGGTAGGTATTAGGTTTTTGCAATAGATTTTATCATAATCGTCCAAATTCAAAGCTAATTTTTTGAATACAGATCTTTTCTTAGTTTTCAAGCAAGTTCGAAAAAATTTATTGAGCCAGAATGAACAGACATGGTTAAAGAAGACATCCTCTCTTTTCTTTTGGGTTGCATTTGTGCGATTTTCGTTCCGATTTAAGATTTAAGATCCTCATTCATGTTAACGGTGGTAAATATTTTAAGCAGAATTTTCTTAGCAAAAAGTAAAATAGAGGAAAAAACTATTTTGCTTCAAGTCCTTAATCTATGCTAAATTATAAAATGGCTCCTTTTATTCAGCTATAAAAACTTGACATCAGTCCTAAGGAGTCTTCCTGACTTCCTCAGCAAGCTGAAGATCGATTTCTGGGCTCCGCAGTCTCCATTGGTTGAATTGGACGCCTGGAGAAACAAGGCAAAGGAACGAAGGCTGGGAATGGCGCAAAATTTTAGCTATTTATTTCCCAAATATAATAAATAAATAAATATATCACTCTTAATAACTTACAGAGGTTTGTTTCTTTTACTTTGAAAATCAAGTAGTAATAGAACTATTTTTCACATTAAAACCTTTAACTCCAATAGTTAAATAAAATGTTACAAATATTGCTTATCTATGAAAAAGAGGATGAGCTGATCAAATATGATTTTAAAAAGCATTTTGTTCAGCTAAAGTCCATACTAAAAATTTTTTAACGTGAATACTAAATCCCAGAGGAGAGAAGCTATCTTTCAAATTAAATGGATGTGCAATCTTTTGATAACAAACGTGCAATGCGTATTAAATGGATGTGTAATCTTTTGACAATTGATGTGCAATGTGTTATGTGCATTGATCAACTTGATGCAAAAGAAAATTATTTTTAGTTAAATTTAAATTTTGAGATTGCCGCATTGTCAAATGGTATGGATTGAGACTATTTTAGGATTATTTAGGGGGGCAAAAAATGATGAGTACATCCAGAGCAACACTGCAGAGACAAGTCACCAGAGCCAGCTAGAGGCGGGGCCACGAGTTATACATCGTGGCCCCAAGTCCTTATCAAAGAGACCTTCGAGTTGACATCATTGGGTCTATAGCCAGAAAGTGAAAAAAAGTTGTAAATGAGGCTCTTCAGAACCTCGTCATTTCTAACTCAGCTCAAGCCCACAAAGTAAAAGAAGGCTACGCCTTAGATCCAAGATCCAGGAAGGACAGAATGGTCAACATCTTTTCGATCCACAAAGAGAACAAGCCCAAGTCCTGCGACAACAATGACGGCCTATCTCGTAGAGTCTGTGGACTTTGCAAAACCACCACTCCACAACTCATGCTCTATCTCACTTTGGGCCAATCCATACAACATCCGAGTTCCAAAAGTTGGCCAAACAGAATTCAGAAGCAAGCTGCAACAACAAGCCCCGACTCAAGCCTGCGCATCACAGGCCCTTGCCGAGGCCCATCACAGCTCGCCGCTTCACCAAATCCTCGCGTAGGCCCAACTCGAGATCCACGCAAGTTCCACTTACGGAAATCGCGAGTCAAAGAAGGAATCCCAAATGAATTTGGAAATTGCATGTTTTTCTTTTCCTTTTCTATTTTGTATTGTAATTTTAAGTTAAGTTCCAAAACTGTTACAACTTGACTTAACTATTAGTTTCCTTTTTAGTTTCTAGTTCCTTTTTCTTTTACAACTTGAATTTGGATTTTCTCTTCAAGATACCAAATTCAAGCTTTCCTTTAGTCTTCAAGATACCAACTTGAATGAGAATATGTTGGAATAGAGTAAATTTAAATATTATAATTATTATGGTTCATGTATCTAGTATTAGTTCTACAAGTGTCTATTGATATTCTAGGAGTCCAAAAGTCTAAGAGTCTTTATATTTAATGACTCAAGAATGAGTTAATGTCATGTCCTTTCATATTTCAAGAGAGTCTAGATAGTTCTACTATTAGTATAAATAGACAGTCCTATAAAGAATTAAGCAAGAGTGGAGGAGGAACATGAGTCTTAGATATTGTAATCTCCCTCTTCCTAGTAATGATATGAGTATTGGTATATTTGAGTATTATTCATATTCCTATCCCTTCTCAACTCATCTCCAAAAATACTTCCCTACAACATCAATTGTTCACTCGTTTTGTCTAAACTTTCAGCACTAATATATCAATTCATATTACAATCCAACAAGTGGTATCAGAGCCAGATTAAGTCAAGTTGTGTTGCTTCAAGCAAGACAGGTGGAATTGTCATCAAGTTGAGTTTAGTAAGTTTGTGTCACTTCTCCCGATAAATCAAGACCTAGGATTTGTGTCTCCTAGGATCAAAGAAGAAAAAATATTGTGTTGGTACCTTATGATTTAAGAAAAAAAAAAAAAGGAATCCGTTGAGAAAAATTATGTTCCTCCAGGTTTGAGAAAAGGAACCTGTGAGAAGGTGTGAGCCGAAGTGACTCCACAAAAGGAAAATAAAAGAAAAAAAGAAACAAAAAGGGGCGGAAACGGCAGAAAGGAAAAGAAAAAAGGAAAAAAAGAGAAATCAAGTGGGGAAGAATTTTTTAAGACATTATTGAAGATTGGAGATTGAAGATGGAGTTTGAGAATGAAGATCCTCAAATTTTTGCAAGTGCTCAATTGTTACTATACTTGTGGAGTTACTAGATAAGTGTGGCAATGCCATTGATGAATTAAAGAAATTGAAAACAAAGTTCCAAGAAAGAGAAGTTAAAGAATCAGAAAGCAATGAAGAAGAAGTTTGGAGAAAGGCTATGAAAGACAAAGTTCATGCGCAGTTGGAGAAAACAATCCAAGAAATTGAAGAGTTAAGAAGATGATTGTTGATCCAAAAACTTCCGGAGACGGTTGAAATTAAAGGTGAAGAATCTCAAAATTCAGGAAAATAAATATTTAAATTTAAGGGGGATGTTGGAACATAGTAAATTTAAATATTATAATTATTATGGTTCATGTATTTAGTATTAGTTCTACAAGTGTCTATTGATATTCTAGGCGTTCAAAAGCCTAAGAGCCTTTATATTTAATGAGTCAAGAATGAGTTAATGTTATGTCCTTTCGTATTTCAAGAGAGTAAATAGTTCTACTATTAGTATAAATAAGCAGTCCGGTGAAGGGTTAAGCAGGAGTCGAGGAGGATGAACATGAGTCTTAGATATTGTAATCTCCCTCCTCCTAGTAATGATATGAGTATTGGTATATTTGAGTATTATTTATATTCCTATCCCTTGTTAACTCATCTCCAAAAATACTTCCCTACAACATCAATTGTTCTCTTGTCTTGTCTATGCTTTCCGCACTTATATATCAAATCATATTACGATCCAACAAGTGGTATCAAATTCCAGCTTTCCTTTTCTTTTATTTTTGAGTAAAATTTATCCATCTGTACACATTTAGATAATCGAATTCTACCTACCAAATTCATGGGTTAGTAAAGGGGTTCCAACTCTTGTTTGGATTCCAATTCTAGTTTTATTCCTTTTCTTTTTCTTGCTATTTTTGAGTTCTCCTATTCTTATAAATAGCCAAAATCGACATCAATAATATTGAAAATTCTTTGGTTAAAAATTGTGAGGTTATTCCTTTACTTTTAGAATTCTCAATTGTTTACTTTGTGAGCTTGTGTATTTTCATGTATTGATAATTCTGCAAGTTCCGAACTTAGAAACATTTAGGTTACTTGCTCCGCCTAGACTTCTGTTGTTCATCTCTTAATTCATTCGTTAGTTTAAGAATAAAAGTAGCTTAGTCTCACTTAAATTAACTTAAGAATTTCAAGTACAAGAGAGTAAGTTTTTGACCTTCAAGATCTCTACTTTCCTTGGCAAAGTCTTCTGCATTGTGGGGCGTTTCACGACAACTCACATCAAAAAATCTTGGTAAATATTAAGCAATTTTATTGAGATACGCAATGTGTAGTAAACAGAATGAAATATATTGAAGAAAAATGTGCAATGTATATAATTAGAGCCCAACAACATATGAAAATCAATTCAAAAGATTCTTGCTATGGAATTTTCACATCTAACATTGTCGTATTTCCAATACACTGTCACTTTCACATTTAAAAATAATTTCTAAACCAAGTTCTGAAAACATGTTTCCCAAACTTGGGCATGTTCTTTTTGTTTCGTTTTGAAACTGGTTTTGGTTTCAACAGTAAATTTAATATATTTTAATCATATTCCATCATTTCCAATACAACTTTTTACTATTCAGCATCTACTTTTTACATTTTCAATACACTTTTTACATTATAAAACTATTTTCCAAAACTTGTTTTCAAACTTAGTTTGAAACCAAAGATAGAGAACAGGCCCCAATCTAACATGGTCTAGGTGTGGTACTCGTGCTCCAGTAGACTTGTTTACACTTTTATTCCATGATCTACTGTAGAAGTGTAGATAAGCAAATTTGCTTGCGAGTGGTTTGGTGCTTAGCCAATTCTTCACGTGAGGTAAAAAAAATTTGTCGTTTAATTAAGTTTTATTTATTTATTTATTTTATTAATATATGTGGTTTCATTTATTTCTTAGGTAAACACTAATTAATTAATAATTACAATGGGTGAAGAAGATCAGAAAGAGAATACAAAGAAAGAAATTACAGCATTACTAGAGAGTGGTCATGAAGATGATTTAGAATCAATACAAAATTATCTATGGAAGCGGCAGAGGGCCTTGTATAATTAGCTTAATCACAAGATCAACAAACTGGTAATGACAATGCTAGGGCTCTAGATAAGGCAAAAGCACCATTGCCTCTTCTCGACAAATCCCGCGCAAAAGTCCCCTGGAAGCCCTGCAATGATCTATATTTTTCGTTTGGGATTGTCCCCTAGCTAGATTTCTGATCTACTCTAATTAGTATAGTTATTTTAGAGCTTTATTAGCAGTTCTCACGGGTTGTTAGAGTGTCTTTCTATGTTAAGCACAGGTTTTAAGAAGCAAGGCAGAAAGAGAGAAGCGTTTTTAAAAGAGCAGAAATAAGAGTCAATTTTCCCAAACAGGCGCCTGTGAACAGCAGCCGAGCAAACAATAGCGGAATGCGATAAAGCTGTAGATGAGTTGGGCTAGAGAAGGACCAAGCGGACCAGATGATTGTTGATGGGCTGAACTCTACTTCACTTGGGCTGACTTACTTAATTGATTGGAATCTTAGTGGCCCAAGGAAATTAATTAAATGGAAGCCCAAAGTCCAAATCTAAAGTGAGAGATGATTTGATTAAATTGATTGCATACGGGTGAGCAGCAATTATGGACAACAAGTCTTGGTTGACTTGTGAAGCAAGTAGGAGAATTGAGATTTTCTTTTCCTAATCTAATGAGTGAATTGATTTGTAAGATTCTTGGGCTACGTCCCTATTCCTTTTCTGTTTCAGCCGCCTGAGGCAATTAATCTTTAATTAGATGATTTACTTCTTCTACAAGTTAATTAGTTATTTCCTTTTCCTAGTCTTATTAGGATATTAGGAGGATAATTTTCCTAAATAAAGGGATGCTTTGTACGAATATTATTATGCCTTCACAGTAGAAAGCTTCGACTCTCTACCTTCTTCCTCTTTAATTAATGTTAATTTCTTTTCTTTTCCTTATTTTCTTTAATTTAGTTTTATTTTTTTATTTTCTTTTCCAGTTGAAGGGCGATCAAAGTTGTTTATACAATTGTGAGATCTAAAAGTATTCTCAATGTAAGAAAGAATGCGTGAATTCCTAATTATTTTCGGTGCATAATTCTTAATTCTGATTTTACCTAAGAGTAGCTAACTTGGGTTTAATCAGGTACTGCTAATTAGTTCCCCCAATACATAAATGTTGGAAGGGGCTAATTCGTGGCAAGGCTATCGTATTCGGATTAGTCAAAACGTTACAGACTATTGACACATCTATTGACAAGGCTAATTTGGATGTTCGGATTAGTCAAACCGTTTTAGACTATTGACACGTCTATTGACGAGGCTAATTTGGATTGCAGTGACCTATAACTGGTCGATTCATGTTTGCATGATTATATTTGAGTCAATGATCAATTACATGAATTAACTGAGATTATGTCTTCTACTAGGCATTTTTATGTGTTTTGTTTTACGAGAGAAATAAAATTACTAGTCCCTATGGAGACGATCCTGCTTATTGCTATACTATTTTTTAGTAGGTTTTTATAAATATTTTTTGGTAGTTGAAACGGCACCTATCAATTTCTCGGCCTTCGACCATGCTTCCACCATCCTTTCCTCCTGTCCAGTCAATGGATCATAGTCCTCTACCGTCATCATTGCTTATGGTTAGTTTGTTCTTTTCAAATCAGCCATACTTCCACCCCTGCAGATTGATTCGACCAAATTGAATTTGTTCTAAGTCTATTTAGTTTTTTTCCCTGTTAGTTTAAGTACTGTGAAACATGTTTTAGTGTGTTTATATCTTCGGTTTTATATTTTACAGGCCTTGGTACAGATTTTTGCCCCAACAACAAATATCATTATATTTGTATTGGTTGGTGGTTGGTGTTGGTTCAAAACTTGGGAAAGTTTAGAACATTAAATTGTTTTAATCTTTCTTGAGTTAATTGGTAAGTCAGCCCATGCAATTGGCCGAAATGGGACCGGGGTAGTGCCTCAATCTTTTTGGCCAAAGTTTTACTGTTATTCTTCAGTCATCATACTAGAAATAAGTAAGAAAAATATAAGGCCCAAAGGCTGAATGGGGTGTTGATAGCAACCTGAGGCTAGTGGGAGGCAGAGTTGAACTTGAAAAGTTCGTGAAATGAACTTACAAAAAGCCAACGATAAAAGCGGTTGGAGACCAACCTAATGCTATTATCCTTGTTTATTTTGAACCAAATACCTAGTTGAGCCTTGGGTTTTTTAGTGATGCTTTATTATTTTGAGCTAGATAGAGGTGCTGAAGAATGACAGAGAATATGGAGGATGACAAAGGCCAATGGGGTCAATGGCCTTTGGACCACAACCTTTATAGTAGCGTGTTTTCTAAGGGAAAGTGATGATGGTAGAAGATGAAGCAGATTCTGACGTAAGTAGAAGACGCAGAGGAAGTTGACGCACTTGATACATAAAGAAGAAGATAAAACTTTGGAGAGACGAAATGATGAGATGAAGATGAATATATTATGTCATTTAGATTACGTGTTACAAAGGTTGATAAATGTAAAAGGTTAAAGTTTTAATATAGAATAATTCATTTTATGCATTGGTTTTCTAATTTTTTTAACTATCTTTTACTCATTTTATATTATTGTTACTGTAATTCATTTATATTTCGATGTTTAATTTTAAGTTTTTGAAAAATTACTATAGAATTTAACAAAGATTTTTAATGACAACCGGTGTTGAAGATCTGAAATCTTTAACACCGGTTCCAGAATAGCCGGTATTGATGATCCGAGATCATTACCACCATATATGATTCACACTGTACTGAAAAACACAAAATGGTGTTAAATGGGTCCAAAAGCCGGTGTTGATGGCTTGTATTGTTGTAGTGATCAGGCAGAAGGTGAATCAGGGAAAGACTCTTTTATTTGTCCAAGAAAAATGATGCATGAGAACCACTAAAAATTAGGAGGTTGATAGGAATGGTGAGGGGTGTTTTTGCTTTTGTCTATCTGGGGTGCCCAATTTATAAAGGCCGTTGTACATGTCACTTTTTTCTGCCTCTTGTACACAGGATTCAAGGCTGCCTGCCTTATTGGTAGCAGAAGTATTTGTCGCAAGAAGGCCAACTAGTGCTGATTAAGCATATGCTCGCCACTATTCCTCTTCACTACTAGGCGGCACGCAACCCCCCGAGGAGTGTGCTTAAATGAATTTTTGCAACTTTTTTTTTTTTGGGGGTCTTCAGATATGTCGAATAAATAAACTCAGTTTCTTATTAGTTTCTATTTCCTATTCGATTTATGTTTTCTATTCGTTTGTTTTCTGTTTGGTTTCGTATTTGTTTCCTAAAACCTAATTGTTTTAAGAAATAGTTGCAATCTGAATCAGTGTAGAATTCAGGGATAGTTTAGCGTATAAATACATGTCTTGGGTTGCCATTGTAATCACAGAGAAAAATACAAAGATTAAAGAAAAGCCTGGCGGCTGGTTATGGGTCGTGTGAATTTCCGTAGCCCATTGCTTTGGTTTATTTCAGTTAGCTTTAATATTGTTATTAAAGCCTTATTGTTCTTTATCTATCTTTATTGGCTTGGGTGAACCTTTAGTTCAGAACAACAACTAAATCGTGAGGTGGACTTAATTCCTTTTATGACTCTCGGTCTCCGTGCAACTAATTGATTTCATCAATTAGTTCCTTCAGCCTTCTAATTCGGTTTCGTTTGACGAACGGAACATCAAATTAGTTTTCTTGTGAGTTTGATTTATTTTGGGTCCTACATCTAGTATGAGAGCCTATGTTATTTTTTGGAGTTTAATATGTCTTCTTTACTTAATCCTCTTGATTACCATGTATTTGTCTTTGATGGAAAAAATGATTTTGAAATATGGTGTCAATTTATAGAGAGTTTTTTCAAGATGATTGGTATCTGGCATGTGATTGAGCCAGGTTTTGAAGAACCTGAAAAAGACAAGGAAGGTGAAAAATCAACAGGTAAGTGAAGTAAAGAATTAGAGAAGAATCGTTCTCACAATGATCATGCACTCTATTATTTAAGAATGAAGGTTGGATTAGATGTATGTCGAAGTTTAATGGATGTAAAGATAGCGAAGGAGTTTTGGGAAAAGTTAAAAGTTACCAATCGAGGAAACGAAAACGTTCAAAGAAAGAAACTGCAGAAGTTAAGGAGACAATTCGAGTTGGCAGAGAAGATGCCTATGAAAAGGTGCAAGCATACAGGGCTAGGGTAAAATCCATAACTAGTCAGATGAAGATAAATGGTGATAAAGTGATGGAAGAGCAGATGGTGTCTAAAGTTCTTCGGACGTTAACTTCTAAATTTCACACAAAGAAGGAAATTATTGGGCCATTAAAGATCTTTCCAATTTTCATATGCTGATTTGGAAGGAGAATTGGTGACAAATGAGATGTCACGTGATAGACCATCTGTTGATACGGTGGCAGAAGCATTGAAGGCTTTGGTATATAAGCCTAAAGAATCCGATGATGGTGAAACAAATCAGCAAGGCCAGATTTCTTAAGGCAGAGGACATGGTGGTCAAAGCTTCAGAGGCAGAGGCCGTGTTGGAGGTAACTTTTCTTACCAACCAAAGGTTAATTCCGATGGTCAAAGTAGTGGGCAAAAATGTGATAGGTTGACAAAGCTGTCGTGTACCTCTGTAAACAAAGTAATTATACTGCTTTTAACCTGCAATCAAAGGATTAAATAAATCTAATACAATGGTAGTCAAGATCGATCCACAGGGACGGATATTCTTAATTTCTTTTTATCTATTAATCCTTTAGTAATTATTTTGATGAGTCGTCACCTTTGTGTCCCTTAAGAGACCTTTAGTTTGTCACGAACACTTAAGAGAAACGGAAATAACAATAAACTTGTATAAATTATAGAAAAAGTATTCTAGTATTATGTAATCCACCTGCATCACATGCATGCAATCATGAACACTTAAGTTGTCTAATTATCCTATACCGGTTAGTTATAGATTACCGCGAGCACCTGCTAGTCATAACCCAATTTCTCCTTAACGTTTTGGTAATGTCTGCGAGTCCCCACTAGTCAAGATTACTTCTCTAACCAGCTAATTAATTAAGCCGTGAGTACCCGCTAGTCACCTGATTAATTATTTAGCAGCATTAAGATTTAGAGAAACCTAAGACTAACAACTCCTATCGTCGTAATTCAAGGAATTTTTACTCAATTAATAGTACCTCAAGGTCAAAGGTTGTGCCACTCGAAGGCTCTACCAGATTAAACTAAGCTGATCAATCTTAATAGAATCTTAGTAATTAGACTTATGAACACTGATTAATTTAAGAACATAATTAATTAGACTTAGATTAATTCAAGTTTCATACATGCATGGATTACGATTTTGTACATAATACTAGAACAATATATTTAGCTACTCATAACTTGATAATCAAAGCAATAACTTAGAATAGAAGTCATGAGGAAAATATGAAATACTTTACTGGAATAAGGTGCAATCGCAATTCTAGAGCAACCGCCTGCTTAGCCAACTGGTAGCCCACACAGTTGGGAACTTTGAACCGACTAACAAAACGCAGCAAAGATTAAGTCTCTTCAAAAGCTAAATTAAGTAACTACTACGCTATGGAAATCTGAGGGGAAACCGAAGCCAAAAGACTAAACTAAAAAGAACATAAAAGCCTGTTAAAGATTGTTCAGAGTATTATCTCAAGTTGCCTATTTATAGGACTTATGCAACTAGTAATTGGGATAAAATCTATCTCCTAATCTAGTAAGGAGATCAATCAATCAGCAACTCAGATTTGGAAGGAAATCTTGTGCACTTTGGATTTTCGAATTTCTTCTTTCCTTTTTGGATTCTCCTTCCTTTTCTACTTCCTTGCTTCACACGGAGTTCTTAATTCTGTTTCCTCCTTGCTCTCGAGTTCCTTGGCCTGCAAGACAGCTTCTCGGGTCCTTGCTCCACGGCCCGATCCGATTGGATCTCTTTGTGGTCCTAAAATCCATGTTTAAGAACTTCTCTTCTGCAATTGGGCTGCTCTCTTAAATCTGCACAATTAATACAAACCTTGGGCAAAAAGCTCATGAGAACTGGCAATTAATCTCTAAATTATCAGGTACAATATCGGCGGATCAAATATCCCCACACTTGAATCATGCTTGCCCTCAAGCATGGCATGAAAAATCAAACTTAGCACAGATCCACAAAAGACTTCATTAACACAAAGGATTACTTTTCAAAACTTAGGAACCCTGTCACTTGGCAAAACAGCAACCTGGCTGCTTATACTCAGCACACAAAATAGGACAAGGGACTGACTCAGAAAAATAGAAATTTAAGAAACTTTAAAAATAAACTCAAAGAAAAAACTTTCTGCACATGATCCACACAGAAATCTTGATAAAAGCATAACACAAGACTCTACTAGAATTAGACACAAAGACTCTAAAAATTAAAACAAATGACTCTATAATTCTACCCTAAACTCTTGTTCCAAGCTTTACTCACATCACAGAGTTAGTTTTCATCAAAGTATATGCAAACCATTCCTTCCAAGTAAACCAATCATTCCCTTATCAAATTAGCACAAGTATATGAAAATTTCCATGCAGTCACTCTTTGGATAGTGATTCACACAAAACTCACAATTTTCAGAAATTATGGGACATTTATAAGCACCTAGTTCCAGTCAGAACAAAAGTTTGAAAACCGACAATCGCCACAGCATCAGTTTGAGTAATGCATCTTTGTCAAGAAAAACCTTTCTTATTTGGACGCAATGAGAAGCTAAGGGATTTGCAGCAACAGGACAGGCCCTAAAGGGTGCTAAGCTCACCTATAAAAGAATTCCAATGTGCAAAACAATTTATTACTTGAACTTACTGCATTCTTTTCCTGCCTTAGCATTCTCTAACTTGGCCAACTGGTTGCCTAACTCATATAACTTTTAGAACATGGCATATTTTTGCCTTCTCAAAAACACTTCAGCAGCGTACAATTCATAAACATTCATACTTTGCTGCATTCCATTACTTCACTTCTAGCTAAGTACACAAAACATCACCCCACTTAATCACAGAAATAGAACAACTCTTTTCTTTTTCACTTACTTATTCTTTTATACATAGAGCTTATTTTTTCCTTTCTTCTTTGGGGGAACAGATTAACACTTGTACTAGCTATCACTTGGTCAATCAGGCAACCTTCTCTTCATATTATGATTCCAGAACATAGAACTTTAACATATATGCACATTAGGGGGAAAATAGTGGTCAGAACAGGCTTGGCTTATTATTTATTGACTCTTTCTATTAGTCAAGGCTTCTATTGGCTACTAGGGATAAATAGGTAGGTTCATTTAAGCCAAATGGTTAATCCTAGAAAGGCCCCCCATCATCCAGTTATGCATACTCAAAATACCATCTTGACAGTCAGGCCGGCAAACAATTAGTTCTCAGTAAAAATCTCCATGAAAGACTCAGAGGACTTGTTCATTTTAAGCTTTAAGAAAGAGAACACGTGCATAATTATGCTAAATCAATAGGGCTTTCTCAATCCACAATTCAGATAGCATGCATATTCACAGATTATTTACTTCATCTATGGTGTTTATTTCAAACTCAGCTTCAGAATTTTGGGCAGAACTACACACAAAAACCTCCTCACACTTAAATTGTTGCTTGTCCTCAAGGAACCAGAGTGTGTAGAGAAATTGACCAATGGACTCAAAACACAAAATATATAGAAAGACTGACTCTCAAAGGATTCTAACTAAAAGAAATCACTAACTAAACTAGACACACAACTGACAACTAAAATTCAAAAATATCAACTAAGAAAAACTAAGAAAAACAAAAATTAGAAAATAGAAAAGAAGACTTACCTAAAGCACTCAAATTTTGTTCCCAAACTTCTCAATAAATGAGGCAAAACCCGTAGCTACTTTAGCAATCTGCTGCGTGATAGAAGCAAAGCCGTCTGACATTTGCTCCCTGAGTTGGGCTTGCTCATTTCCCAGCTCTTCGAGCTCATGCAGTGATCTCTGGAATGGCAATAGAAGTACTCGCCTTCCTCTTCATGCTGGCCATCTTTTTTGGATATAGGCCATCTCTTACTTGTTGAAGGAGTTGGGTCCTCTGAGGCTGTAGAAGTACTCACCCTATGGAATCGCATGTTTCATCTCCGAAGCAGTTAAAGTACGCACCTCTGTTTCTGGTACTAGTGGCCATTGCTCCAAAGTACTAAAATCTTGAAAAAGGACTAAATACTAGCAAAAAGAAAACTACAGAAAATAAATTTAAAAAAATTGCAGAAAAAATTAAAAGTCTAGGTTACCTCCTAGGAGCGCTTTTCTTTAACATCTTTGGCTAGACGATATGAAATCCTTCAGTGATTTGGATTGGGAAGCAACTGAAGTGCATCCCGCTTCGTCACATTTACTTTGAATTGCCTTCTAGATTCAGGATTTCAAACCTCCACTGTACAGCTTGGCCAAGTGGCCGCTACCTCCGCACGTCCATTCCACTTATTCGAGAACTCACCTCCTCCAAACATGTACTCTTTATCAATAAAAGACAAAGGAAAGTGATCCCCCAGTTTTTGAAATCAATACACATCCTTCTCCTATTGAGCACCTTACAAGATCCAATTCATCCTTCTTGTTGGTAACAACTTCACTTCCTCCTTTCTTGAGAATTACATGAACTGGATTCTCCCACTTACCTTCGGACATAGGATAAATATTTCCCATGATTAATAGCCTTATATTCTCCTTTAGCACAACTTCCCTTATGTTGGGGTTCAGCTTTAACTCCAGCTTGTCCTGCATAAAAGAAGCCTCAAAAGATTCTTGGACTAGGGGGTCAATCAAATCGATTCCATATACATTCTCAACATCAGCAAGTTGTCTCATAACAGAATCGACATTGAAATTAAACTTCTCCCCACAATAATCCAAACAAATCGACCTATTAGACACATCAATCACAGCTTTAGATATCTTTAAAAATGGACAACCTAATAAGACTATAGCATATTCCTTAGCAGGATCAGTATTCATTCTAATCACATAAAAAGTAGCAGGATAAACAAAAGAGTTAACCTGCACTAATACATTCTCAAGTATCCCTTCGAGATGCACACATGATCTATCAGCTAATTGAATAACAACCTTAGTCTCAGCTAATTCCACACCAGATAGAGTCAAGCGCCTAAATCAAACAAAGCATGCTCAATTTTCAGATTTCCAATAACACAAGGTAAGGAAAACATACCTGGATCCTTGCATTTTGGTGGTAGCTTCTTCTGAATCACTGTTGATACTGTTTCTCCAAGAATTACCTTACTAACTCCTCTCGGCTTACCTACCATGAATTCCTTCAAGAACTTCCCATTGAGGGGAATTCGGATTGCCTTCAAGAATGGTATGTTGACATCCATTTTCTCGAACACGGTAAGATAGTCAATTGGTTTCTCCTTCATCTTCTTAGCCCTTGGTTTCAGGTTGTTTGGAAAAGGTTGAACAGGTTTGAAAACATCTCCCCTTTTTGTGAGAGGGGCAGAACTCTGCTCTGTAACTGGCCTAGGTTCAGCTTGCTCAGTCTCAGGATCCTTATCTTCCATAACTTCTGGCTGTTCAACATTTTCTTCTTCAATGGCAACCTTCTGCTTTGGCAAGTTGCCCCCTGCTGGTATTACTTTTTCAGTTGCTGTTTCCAGAATCTTGCCACTTCTAAGGGTAACGGCATCAACAGCATTAATAGTCTCCTTGGTGGGTACCTGGACTTGCGAAGGTAGTTTTCCTTGATTGCCCTTGATCTCTTGTATGGATGCTGACAACTGGGAAAGGACCTGGGCAATCTCGTCCATGGCGATGCGGGTCTCTTTTTGTTATTTTAGTAGTCATTTCTGAACATCGAATAATTCTCCAGTTGCATCTTCCATAGTTCTTCCACCTCTTGCTTGCTGAATAGGTCCCTGGTTCTAATATTAACGCTATTGCGGTGGCCTGTATAGATTACTTTAAGTTTAGTAACCTCCTGCTTGGGCATTCGGCTGGTTGCTTATGCCCTGAGTCGCCAATTGCTTCCCTGTTTCATACTTAAACGGGACTTGTACTCCTTTCTTTGGATTCTTCCATTCGAATGAGGGATTATCCTTCCATCCTAGATTGTAAGTGTTGGAGTATAGGTCTCGGCGCTGATTATTTCAATTCCCATTGTTGTTGGAATTGCTCTAGCCAGTAGCGTTTGCTTCAGCAATTGTCTCCTCTAGTGCAAGATTGCACTGGCTGGCTGCATGGCCTATGTGTCAACAACATGCACAAATTACCTCCTCTTGGCTGGAAACAGGTGACATAGCTAATTTGGCAACTACCGCAATTAATCTGTCCCTATTAGTATCCAGCTGATTTATCTTTTCATTACTAGAGTCATCTCCGAATTTAACTCCAACCTGTTGCTTGGCCAGTGGACGGGATCTCCAAATTATACCCTGGACTCAATCATGTCTTTAATTACTTTTGTAGCAGATGTCACCGTATTATTCTGAAACGCTCCACCACTTACCAAATCCATCAGGTTCCTTTCTTCTCTGGTCATTCCCTGGTAGAAGTACTGGATCAGTTGGGTAGGTTAGTACTTGTGATTAGGACAACTTTCTGCTAATTCATGAAATCGCAACCAGTAGCTGCTCAATGACTCATCAATATCTTGCTAGATACTACTAATCTCCTTCATAACCGCATTAGTTTTGGTAGATGGAAATTATTTTTTCATAAACAACTCCTTCATCTGTCCCCATTCAGTAATCGAATTTGGAGGCAAGAATGCAAACCATCTGTATGCCTGCCCTGTAAGCACGTATGGGAAAGCCACCAACTTGAGTTGCTCGTGTGTAGCTCTAGTCGGAATTCTCCCTATATCACAGTTGCGAATGTATTCTTCCAAAAATGGTGGGGGTCTTCTCTTCTGTTCCCATGAAATTTGGACATAGAATTCAGCCATCCAAGTTTCAGGGGAAATCCATTAGCAAAGTTAGGTTTCATAATTTTTGACGATTTATCGGTAGTCTCATGACAATATAGCTCCTTCAACGTTGGCTCAACTGCAGGTACTGCCTGCCTCTCTTCTTCTCTTTCCTCCCTGTCGTATCTTTCTTCTCTGTCCGCCATTCTCTTAATTGTTGAATCAGGAATGGTTGACCTAGTACTAGAGGAATTGTCTGTTTGTTCAAGCGGTTCTTTGTTAGAGTTCAGATCAGCTTACTCTACCAACTTGCGTTCCCATGCTTCATTAGTAAGTTGCCGAGTAGTATTCTTGATCACGGGATTGCTTAGTAAAATTGGGTTCAAAGACCTGCTCATACACTGCACATAAACACACCAGTGCACATTAATAGGAAAAATAAATTAAAAATTGGAAACCGTCCCAAGCAATGGTGCCATATTGATAGAGCTATTGTGTACCTCTGCAAACACAATAATTATACTACTTTTAACCTGCAATCAAAGGATTAAATAAATCTAAAACAATGGTAGTCAGGATCGATCCACAGGTACTGATATTGTTAGTTTCTTTTTATCTATTAATGCTTTAGTAATTAGTTTGATGAGTCGTCACCTTTGTGTACCTTAAGAGACCTTTAGTTTGTCAAGAACACTTAAGGGAAACGAAAATAACAATTAACTTGTAGAAATTATAGACAAAGTATTCTAGTATTATGTAATCCACCTTCATCACATGCATGCAATCATGAACACTTAAGTTGTCTAATTATCTTATACCGATTAGTTATAGATTACCGCGAGCACCCACTAGTCATAACCCAATTTCTTCTTAACTTTTCGGTAATCTCCGCGAGTCCACACTACTCAAGATTACTTCTCTAACCAACAAATTAATTAAGCCATGAGTACCCGCTAATCACCTAATTAATTATTTAGCAGCATTAAGATCTAGAGAAACCTAACACTAACAACTCCTATCGTCGTAATTCAAGGAGTTATTACTCAATTAATAGTACCTCACGGCCAAAGATTGTGCCACTCAAAGGCTCTACCAGATTAAACTAAGTTGATCAGTCTTAACGGAATCTTAGTAATTAGACTTATGAACACTGATTAATTTAAGAACATAGTTTATTAGACTTAGATTAATTCAAGTTTCATACATGCATGGATTATGGTTTCAATACGTAACACTAGAATAATATATTTAGCTACTCATAACCTAATAATCAAAGCAATAACTTAGAATAGAAGTCATGAGGAAAATATGAAATACTTTACTGGAATAAGGTGCAATCGGAATTCTGGAGCAACCGCCTGCTTGGCCAACTGGTAGCCTACGCAGTCAGGAACTTTGAATTGATGAACAAAACAATGCAAAGATTAAGTCTCTTCAAAAGCAAATTAATTAACTGCTATGCTACGAAAATCTGAGGGAAAACCGAAGCCAAAAAACTAAACTAAAAAGAATGTAAAAGCTTGTTAAAGATTATTCAAAGTATTATCTCAAGTTGCCTATTTATAGGACTTATGCAACTAGTAATTGGGATAAAATCTATCTCCTAATCTAGTAAGGAGATCAACCAATCAGCAACTCAGATATGGAAGGAAATCTTGTGCACTTTGGATTTCCAAATTTCTTCCTTCCTCTTCTGCTTTCTTGCTTCACACGAACTTCTTAATTCCATTTCCTCCTTGCTCTCGGGCTCCTTGGCCGTAAGACAGCTTCTCGGGTCCTTGCTCCGTGGCCCGATCTAGTTGAATCTCTTTGTGCTCATAAAATCCATCTTTTTAGAACTTCTTTTCTGCAATTGGGCTACTTTCTTAAATCTGCACAATTAATACAAACCTTGGATAAAAAGCCCGTGAGAACTGCTAATTAATCTATAAATTATTAGGTACAATATCTGTGGATTATAGGTCTAAAGTTAAATGTTAAAATTGTGGAAAGATGGGTCATATAAAAAAGGAATGTTGTGGTCTAAAGAAAGATAATAATGTTGGGCACGCTCAAATGGCTGAAAGTAGTGGTAATAATCAAGAAACTATTTTATTTACTGCTGGGGTTGGTGAAGAAGATAGAAGTTCTAAGTGGTACATTGATCTAGCTGTAGTAATCATATGTGTGGGAGAAAGAAAATTTGTTTTGATCACAGGAACATAGTGAGGTTTGGAAATAATCATGTTGTATATGTTGTTGGGAAATGTAGTATTCCCATTACTTTGAAAAATGGGAAGACCAGTGCAATAGGTGATGTTTATTATATGCTTAATCTTAGTTAGAATTTATTGAGTCTTGGTCAGTTGCAAGAGAAGAATTATGAAGTATGGTATTTGCACGATTCGTGATGAATGGATGGGGATGATTGCAAAGATAGACATGAACAGTAACAAGTTGTTTCCAATCACTCTTAATTACTGTAATTCAGCTTACTTTAGTATCACTGGTGTGATGAGAGTTGGTTGTGGCATATGAGATTTGGCCACTTTCATTTTTGCGGTTTAAACTTTATTGTGAAAAATAATGTAGTTTCTGGATAGCCATCACTTAACTTTAAATCTCAACAATGTGAGTCATGTATTTTGGGCAAGAAGCACAGGGAGCATTTTCCAAAATGTGAAGTTTGGAGGGGAAAGCAACCATTGAAATTGATTCATTCTGACTTGTGTTTTTTTGATGTTCCTTCTTGAGGTGGTAACAAATATCTTATCACTTTTATTAATAATTTTAGTAGGAAAGACCTGGGTTTATTTTTTGAAGTTTAAATCTGATGTATGTGATATTTTCAAGAGTTTCAAAACTTATGTTGAGAAGCAGAGTGGGTGTTCCATTAAAACTCTAAGAACTGATAGAGGCACTGAGTATACGGTGTGTGATGATTTCTTGAAAAATCATGGGTTCAAGCATCAGATGACTGCCAGGTACACTTCACAGCAGAATAGTGTTGCAGAGAGAAAGAACAGAACAATAATAGATATGGTGAAGTCCATGATGACAGGCAAAAGTATGCCTCAGGAATTCTAGGCTGTAGCTATAGCCTATGCAGCTTATTTGTTGAATAAGTGTCCATCAAGAACTATTGGTAAGAAGACTCCATATGAGATTTGGTCAGGGAAGAAACCAAATATCTCGCATCTTAAAGTATTTGGGTGTGTTGCATATGCCCATGTCCCGGATGCAATTCGAAAGAAGTTGGATGATAAGACAGAAAAATGTGTCTTTATTGGTTAAAGCGGTGAGACTAAAGGGTATAAACTGTTCAATCCTGATACTGGGAATGTAATTATCAGCAGAGATGTTAATTTTAATGAACATGAAATTTGGGATTGGAAAAGGAAGGCACCAAAAATTGTAAAACGATTATCAGCAGTGTATATTGGTGGAGATAATGCAACTGAAGAACTGAGTCAGCCAGTTCAACAACCAGTTTATGATTTTTCTACTTCTACAGTTTCCACCTGAAGTGGACATCCGCGGAGAGAGTCAAAACTGCCAGCTCATTTGAATGATTATGTTGTTGGGGATGAAGTTGATAATTTGACTGATGAGGATGTTGTGAATTTTGCTTTGTTTGTAGATTATGATCCATTAATTTTACCGATGCTGTTGGAGAAAATCGTTGGGTGAAAGCAATGGATGAAAAAATTAATTTCATTGAGAAGAATAATACTTGGAGCTAACAGACCTTCCGAGTGGAAAGCAGCCAATCAGTGTGAGTGGGTATACAAGACAAAGTACAAGCTTAGTAGAGAAGTTGATAGATACAAGGCGAGACTAATTGTAAAAGGTTACAAGCAGAAGCCTGGAATTGACTACTTTGAAGTGTTTGCTCCTATTGCTAGACTTGATACTGTGAGAATGATAATTTCTCTGGCTGCCCAGAAGGAGATGTATGTTAATCAACATCCTGGCTTTGTGAAAAGAGGTCAAGAGAAGAAAGTCTATCATTTGAAGAGAGCCCTGTATGGATTGAAGCAAGCTCCAAGAGCTTGGTATACTCGTATTGACACCTTCTTTATCAAACGTAGTTTTCAACGGTGCCCATATGAGCATACTTTATATGTGAAGTCTTCATCAAGTGGGGACATTGTCATTGTTTGCTTGTATATCGATGATTTGATATTCACTTGAAACAATGAAAACATGATGTCAGACTTCAGGAAAGCAATGATTAGACAGTTTGAGATAACTGATTTTGGGCTTATGTCATATTTTCTTGGGATTGAAGTTTCTCAGACTGATCGTGGAATCTTATTTCTCAAAGGAAATATGCTGGTGATATTTTGAAGAAGTTCAAGACGAATGGTGCTAATCCGATTATGACTCCTACTGAAGAGAGATTGAGGTTGACAAAGGAAGGCACCGAGAATTCTGTGGATCCAACATACTTTAAGAGTATGGTTGGTAGTTTGAGATATTTGACTTCTTCAAGGCCAGATATAAATTTCAGTGTCGGATTGATAAGCAGATTGATGGAGAATCCTTGTCAGTGTCATTTGCAGGCTGCAAAGAGAATCTTGAGGTACATTAAGGGTACTCAAGGAGATGGTATTTTGTATCCGTGAGGTGAACTAGTAAAGCTTCTTGGGTATACTGACAGTGATTGGGCTGGTGATATAGTTGAAAGAAAAAGTACTTCTGGGTATGCTTTCTTTATTAGTTCTAGTGTATTTTCTTGGAGTTCAAAGAAACAACTAGTGATAGCATTGTCTAATGCTGAGGCTGAGTATATTGTAGCTTCTAATTGTGTTACTCAAACGATTTGGTTGAGAAGAATGATGGGTTTCCTTCAGCATAAAGAGGATGGTCCGACTACGGTGTTGTGTGATAGCAAGTCAGCAATTGAGCTGACGAAGCATCCAGTCTTTCATGGTCGAAGTAAGCATATTGATATCAAGTATCACTTCATTCGTGATTTGGTTAATGAGAAGAAGATCGTTGTTGATTATTGCAAGACTAGAGATAAAGTGGTAGACATTTTCACCAAGGCATTGAAGCAAAGTTGAAAAAGTGCTCGGTATGGCTAACGGCGCAAACTTAGTTTAAGGGAGGCTATAGAGAAAGGGATTACAGTTTAACATGCAAGAGGTGATTGATGCGTTCTCATGCAAACTTTGGTGAAAGTTGTAGAATTCAGATGTCTTATGGGCACAATTTATGAGATCACAATGGGCTTCAACGCAGACTTCCGAAGTTTGGAAAAGTATTGAGCAGGTGCATGACATAATGGCACCAGATACTGGAGTGATTTAGGGTAAGGGAGTTCTCTATTTTGGTATTTAAATTGGTTCAATGTGGGTTTTTTTGCATAGCATGTGGGGGAAGGGGACATTCAGGATCCATCCCTTAAGGTGGCTTAGTTCCTGTAGAACAAACATGAATATATGTTGTTGTTGCTTGGATTATTTGAGTTAGGCCTTCAGATGGCTCTGCTAGATGGGGAAGTGGCTTTGGATAAGACGGAGGAAAAGATTGTATGGAAGTCGGAGGTGGATGGGAGCTTCACTATTAAATCAGCTTTTGGAATTGTACATACCCGGGCTATGGAAATTGATCGCCAAAATATCTGGCATCCTTCATTGCCAGTCAAGCTTTTTCTTTGCATGTGGCTGATGCTCAATGGGCTGTTGGCATTTGATGATAATTTGCCACAGATTGGCTTTTCACTCACCTATAAATGTGCACATTGTGAGGTGGCATTGACCCCGGACCATTCTCTCTTCACCTGCCCATCTGCACCACTGATAGGCGTCTTTATGCTGTTTACTTTTAGTGCTTTCTTGTCCGATTTTAAGGGCCATTTGTAGTATTTTTCTATGATAAAGCACAAGTTTGAGAAAATAAGGTAGAAAGAGAGAAGAATTGCAAAAAGAGCAGAAATAAGGATCTATTTGCACAAATGGTCGCCTATGAACAGTAACTGAAGATTCCATAATACGGGACAAAGTTGGGCTGCTGAATAATTGTTACTTGGGTTGTACTCTACCTTCCTGGGCTGAAGGATACTCACTATGGCCATTTCAGAGAAGCAGCCCAATGCCAATCCAGGTCCAAAGTTGAGTTGATTCAGTCCAAACTCCTAAATTGCTACGTGAAGGAGATTCTCGTGCAAGCAAGCGAGATGGAAGACAAATCTCAATTGATTTGTGAAGCAAGGAGGAGACTTAAGAATTTCTTTCTCCTGATTGGATGCAACAAGAACTGACAATGAATTGAGATCAACTCCGTCTATGGTTGTCCTTTTCCTTTTTGAATTTAATAGTTTTCTTCTTGCACAAATTAATTAGTTATTTCCTTTTCCTAGTCTTTCTAGGAGATTTAGTAGGAGAATTTTCCCTATAAATAGAGAGTAGTCTGTACGATTTAAGACGCTTCGACTCCTCTACTTTCTTCTTTCTCTCCATTAATGTTAAGTTTATTTCTTTTCTTTAGTTTAGTTTAGTTTTATTGTTTTCTTCTCTTTTATAGTTGAAGATTGATCAAGGTTGATTCGTATAGTTGTGAGATATAATTAATTATCAAGGTAGTGTGTATGCATTAATCCCTAATTATACTCTGTGCATAAATCTTATTTCAGAATTATTTGAATACTAGCCATGTTTATTTAATTGGAATAGAGCTAATTAGATCCCCCATACATAATGTTGGAAGGGGATAATTTGTGGCGAAAGTAGCGTATCGGTAGTGGGAGTAATGGGTTAATTATTTCTTTCACTACAGATTCAGGTAAAGGTATTAAAACTGGGTTCTCCAAATTCTTAATGCAATTAATACACTAATTGGGTGGCGACAAATTCCGGCCTTGTTAGGTTATGTGTTAATTAGAGAAATGATTATGTCTGTGCAGATTCATGATAATTGTCAATTAATAAAGGGGGAATTGGGTTGTGTCTGTAGATTGCTTATTAGCTGAAACTTCATGGACTATTGACACGTTTACTGAAAGGCTAGTTTGAATCTCGTAAATCTTTAACTGGTTGATTTATGTCTGCATGCATACCTAGGGTTCAAATTATTGTTCTTGTAATATTGCATGCATGGGTTCCTTTTGGGGCTAGTGATAGGTTCTTTTGGGACTGGTGATTCATCATATTTGAATGAATGACTTGAGTTAGTTTAATAGTTCATTATACAATTGACACGTTTAATGAATATATGAAATTGGGGTTCATCGTCCCTAGAACTAATTGGTTTGTGTTTTTGCTTAACAATCTTTGAATCAATGATCAATTGCATGAATTAACTTAGATTTATTATTCGACTAGGTGTTTTTATATGTTTTATTTTACGAGAGAAATAAAGTTATCATTCCCTGTAGATACGATCTTGCTAATTGCTCTACTAGTTTTGAGTAAGGTTTTATAAATGTTTTTGGAAGCTGAAACGACACCAAGAAAAGAATTAAAATTGGAATTCAATTAAGAGATTAATTCTTTACAAAAATGAAACCTAAAAGAACTAGGTTTAGTTTGAATTATGAATTCCACTGCCTAGGAGTGAATCTAGCCAAAAATTCTACCTAAATTAAGAACTAATACTATCAAAAGTAGCAGTTGTAGAAATCAATCAAGATATCGATTTCTTACAACAACCAAATCTTAAAGGAACTAGGATTGGTTAAGGAATGGAACGCCTATGGGTGTTTGTATCTAGCCAACATCTGTACTTAAATACGCCATCTGTTCCATTAGAAGGGTTTACTTTGACCAATGTACAACTTATTATGAATGTTTATGTACAACACATAAATCAGCTAATTTGACACACTTTATTTCATTTATATCCTTACTTATTAAGTATGGACTAATTGTGGACCACACATGATTATATTAGTAAGGCAAAGAGAAGTAAAAAATTTGGAAGTGAACTCTTTTATTGGAACAAATTATACTTCTCAAAATAGACCAGTCTAATGTAAATGAGGGAGTAAGAAGTAAAAGCACAACAAGAGTTCAAGAAGGAACTCTCATTGAAAACTAATATTAGAATTATTTTAAGTTATAAACTTAAACTAACTCTTAATTTTAATCAGAGTGATGTAGGAAACATGCACGAATCCTAACTCCTCACTCAAACCCTAACCTTCATTTGAACTGGGCCATGTGAATTGGGGAGGCCCAATTTCGGATCTGGTTAAGTTCTGATAGGTGTTGTTTCATCTACCAAAAACATTTATAAAAACCTACTTAAAACTAGAATAGCAAAAAGAAATATCGTCTCCACAGTGACTGGTAACTTTATTTCTCCCGTTAATAAAACTCATAGTTCAATAATAAATCTCAGTTAAGTACATGCAATTGATTAACGATGCAAATATATTCGTGCAAACATAAATCAATCAGTTATAGGTTACCGTGAATTCAAACTAGCCTTTCACTATACGTGTTAATAGTCTGTGAAGGTCCTGGTAATAAGAAAGCTACATACACAACCCAATTTCCCCTTATTTATCTACAACTATCGTGAATAAGTACAAACATAATTATAACTCTAATTAATACAGAATAGGCCGAAAAATCCACCACCCATTAACTGTACCAACAACATTAATAATTAGGAAAACCCAATCCTAGTTATTCTCACCCACGTCACCAGTTCAGAATTACTTACCCTTTACCTTGCATTAGCTGAAGGTAACTTCACCACTAACTAATTTATCCACTAAATGACATGAACTAGTGAGACAAAGTAATTTGTTCTACCTAAATTTAAACAAGTTGTGCAGGCTCATAACAATTCAAGTAATAAAATTTATACACTGGAATTCATGCATGCATTATGAGAAGAATGATTAGATCTCACAATTATAAGAACAACGTTGATCAATCTTCAACTACATAATAAAATGAAAAAATAAAAGTAAATTAAAGAAATAAAGAAAAGAAATTAAGCGGCTCCCTTACGAGAGGTGTATGAAGGATGAAAAAGGGATGATATATCGTAACTATGAGCTCTTTATTTATAGGGAAAATTCTCCTACTAAATCTCCTAAAAATACTAGAAAAAGGAAACAACTAATTAACTTGTAATTGAAGTAAACTATCAAAGGAAAATATTAAGAACCACGAGCGGCTAAGGAACAAGGGGCGTAGCCCTAAAATGCTTCACAAGTGGACTGCTTCATTTTCAAACTAACAATTTGTCATAAGTCCTAGTATCCCACATGAAAGGTATGTGACTTCCATGTGGTATATAAAAGGAACTTGGGGTTCTTCCCCTCATGAGCTAGCTTTTGAGGTGGGTTAATCCCCAAGTTCCTGACAAATGGTATCAAAACTGGCCCCATGATTCATCCACGTTTGCAAAGGGGGTAACCTGAGAAGTGGCAACCTCGCCTTAGAGTGGGCCACTCAGAACAGCCTTGGACGTCGAAACGAAAGTGTGGTGACTGTCATGATTTCTAGGATCCCACGTGGAAGGTATGGGACTGCTATGTGTGATAAAAAAGAAACTTGGGGCTCTTCCCCTCATGAGCTAGCTTTTGAGATGGGTTAATCTCTAAGTTCCTGACACAATTTGCCTTGAGGCCCTTCACGCAGCAGCCTTCTTTGAACTTAGTCCAACATTGAAATTGGGCTGCATCTCCAATTAATAGAATCAGAGCAATCAGGCTTGGGCTTTTAATTAATTGATTCAAACGGCCCACTGAGAATAGATTCTAGCCCAGCAAGGTAAGTGATTCAGCCCCAAAATATTGAACTAAAAGCAACTCCTAGCAGTCCAACTTAATCATATCAGTCTCTGGAATACTCTTCCGTCAACGGTTCATGCCAGCTTCTGTTCATTTGTCTGTTTGGACAAATGGATCCTTGTTTCTGCTCATTTTGCAACTCTTCTCTATTTCTGCCTTGCTTTCTAAACCCTGTAATAACCACCCCAAATAGGTGCACATACCTGTGAGATCTGACAATTTAAACCCTATAAATAAATAACATAAAGACATGCATCACCTTTTTTGAGTCTTGGGCTGGCCGAATTTTGTAGGATGGGCTGCAAGGGAATTCTGTCCAAATTTAAGTGGTGTATCTGTGGATGATGTAGGAATCTTCTAACCTTTTAGAAGATTCTGTAATCATTTTTGAAACTCAAAATTCAAATTTCTTCATGATTCTGCAATGGAAACCCTGTTTTAGTAGAAAAGATTATTGGTTGGCATTTCTTCGAATACTTCGAGCAAAATGATGACTTTACCCTTCTGAGCATCATCTTTAAGGGTTTGTGTTTTGGATATCATCTGGGCTTGCTAGGCACATTCTCAGACTAGGTTTGCCAGGTGCCTTGAGCTTCCTTGTCTTTCTGCGTGTCATCGGCCCAACCATATCCACTAGTGGATATCTCTTGTATGGGATCGAGTTCTGTAGCATTGATGGGCCTCGGTGTAGCACACGAATAAGCTCTACTTTATTTCTCGAGTCCTCTGCATCATTCTATAAATCCTCTATGCTTGGACCTATCGACAGGTTGGAGATGCCCTCGTTCCCCTAGATATGTTAAGGTTGGTAATGCATTGAAAGGGTATATGAAAATATAAACACAGCACAAGTCTTAAAACCCTTACCAACAACAACGATGTAAGTATACACCTGTCGAAATAGTATTAAGGGGTCGAATCCACAAGGATAGTAGGTAATGAACTATTGAAAAACTCCAATGACACATACACATAAAATGGGAGTGGGCAAATGATGACAAAAGTGAATAACTAAAACATATAAACAAAATAATAGTAGGGAGTCCAAGTGAGATACCTGAGGTTCCCATGAAATTGAAAATCAAATCCTTACTATGAATTATCACTTGTGTGTGAGTAATGAGTTAGAAATCAATGTAGGCAGCAAGCTAATTTACACCTAAGCACAATCAAGCTACTTAGATGATCCCAATTCCCTCAACTACCTATGTTCCCATGGTAATAGTTGGGTTTTGGTTCATTAGGATTAGTTGCCCAAAGCCTTTTAAGCCAATTTGGTCTAATCAAAGCCAAAGAAAACTCAAATTCTATCAATGGCGGTCTAAGTTTAATAGTATTCACTCAAGACTCCTATTAAACACCTTATGTGCAACTAGGTTACCTACTCCTAATTCCACAATTCATAAGCAATTGAAAGAAACATTAATAACTAATAAGCACATTTCAACACACACAAATCAACACAAATATCTCAATATAAATCAAATTCATGGGGTTCAAGATTACAAAAATCAAAGGATTGAGGCTTAGTTAAGCATTACAAAGGGGGGAGAGAGATGTAACCAAACAAATGGGTTGTTGAGCTTGAAGCATTGAAGAATGAGAAGCCTCCTTAGGTGTCACACTTCCATTGGCAACATCTCTTCTCCTAGCTCCTTCCTCAAATCACCCAAAGCTTGAACCTTTCCCCCCAAATGCCTAACCTAGCCTCCCTATTTCTCTCCTCTTTCTCCCCAAAATCGTAGCTCACCAAGAAAGAAACTATGACAAATGTAAATTAGAAATATAAATTGGAGTAGTAGAGATTTGGTTTTACAAAGCAAGAAATGTTCTATATATAGTGTAGAATGAAAGGGGGACTAAAGTGAAAAGAAACATCTCATTAAAGGCCTCTATGCAAAATCTATTTTTAGCTCTAGAAAATCCCATAGGAGCTTCTGAGTAGTGACTTTCGGCCTGATTTTGAGAATTGGAAGCAAAAACAAGGCAAACGTGTCTTCATGAAAGTTGTAGCTTTGTCTCAGCTTTCTATAGCATCAAGAATCACCAAATTCGGAGTTGTGTAGCTCCAGATATGGCCTTTGAAAGTTGGCCCTGCAAAACTGAGAAAATCCGGACCAAACTTCCAATAATGTGCTTCTTTTCTCTATTTCTCATTTTAATATATACAACATAAATAACCACAAATTAGTCATATTTTAGCATTAAAAATGAATGAAAAAGCACATTAACAAAATGAATCTGGGACATAAGAAGGTATGCAATTTTAACCAATCAGTTTACAGACTAAAGAAAGCTCTTTATGGACTGAAACAAGCCCTCAGGGCCTGGTACAGTGGAATTGAGGCCTATTTTCTTAAAATAGGTTTTATAAAGTGCCCTTATGAATACACTCTCTTTGTTAAAATGGCAGAATGAGGGAATATTCTAATTGTCTTTTTGTATGTTGATGTTCTCATATTTACTGGAAATTATGATAGCATTTTTGGTGAATTCAAGAAGTCCATGATGAATGAATCTGAAATGACTGATCTTGGATTGATGAACTATTTTCTTGGCATAGAAGTGCAAAATCATATGATGGAATTTTCCTCTCCCAAAAGAAATATGTTGGAGAAATTGTGAACAGATTTTAGATGAAGAATTGTGTTCCTGTGAGTACTTCAGTGGAGTGTGACATGAAGTTACACAAAGATCGTGATGGGAAGAAGGTTAATGGCACACTAAACAAGCAAATTGTAGGCAGTCTAATGTATCTTACTCCAACAAGACCAGTTGGAACTAGAGACCTTGGGATATATAACAAGAATGGTGAAAATTCTAATTTGTCGGTTTTACGGACTGTTGGAGATCAAGATGACATAAAGAGTACTTCCGGTTATGTTTGCATGTTCAGAACATGTGCTATTTCTTGGTCATCTAAGAAGCAACCAATTGCCACTTTGCCGAGTACGTGAGCTGAATTTGTGGCAGCTACGGCCTGTGCTTGCCAAGCCATATGGTTGAGAAAAATACTTGAAGAGCTACAGTTTAAGCAATCTGGACCTACTAAAATATTATGTGATACCAGCTCTACCTACAATTGATCTCTCAAAGAATCCAATGCTGCATGGAAGGAGCAAACATATTGATGTGAAATTCTATTTTTGAGAGATCTCTGCAAGGATGGAACAACTAATTAGAAGCATTGCAAAAGTGAAGATCAAGTTGCTGATATATTCACCAAGGCACTCAAAAGGGAGCTATTTAAGAAGCTTAGGCGACTATTGGGTGTCTGCAACTTAGATTCAGCCATGGTTATAAAGTGATGTTTTTGCTAACATCAGTACAAGGGAGGGACTGTTGAAAGCGTTATTTTTACTGCACTTATTTTAAGTTGAGTCATTGAGTTCGTTGTCTGGAGTTTAAAAGGTGTTGGATTTTTTTAATTTTTTCCAATTCAGATGTGTTGTGGCCTTTGACCCAGTCTTTATGAGTTATGGAGTTATGGAGAACATGTCAATCATGGGCTCTAATGTTCCCAGATTTCAGTTGTGTATTTTGACTCTAAAAGGCCTCAACAGGTTTGAATAGTTTATTTCTTGTCTACTTCAAAATAGTTTAACATTTACTTATTAATTTGAATTTACCTACAAATTTAATGAAACCACATATATTAACAGAATAAATAAATAAATAAATAAAACTTAATTACATGATATATATATATATATATATATATTACCTCGAGCCAAGCACTGACCAAGCACAAATTTGCTCACAAGCGCCTTTTGCCTATCTACATTCCTCGAGTAGACTTAGGGCTAGTTTGATAACATCACTTAATGCTTAAAATTATTGGATTAAGAGATATTGACTTTTAGTGTGTTTCATAACAAATTCAATTCAAACATCTTAATTGTTTAAGCACGGCTTATTTCCTTTAGAAAATTTCAAGCAAAAAAAGTCAGCTTATTGCTTATCTGTTAATGCTCCGCGTAAATATTTTTTAAATAATTCATATTTGATTTACGAAACTATCCCTTTTATTTTATTCATATTGATTTAACTATAAATATTTTTTTCCTTCTTAGCATACCACGTATTTTAAACTTTTTCATCATAATATTGTCAGATAAAATTTGATTTATTTTATTATTGTATTTTGGTATTAAAAAATTCTTTAAGAAGTTATATCATTTACATGTTTCTATAAATTTCATTCCTACGGTATGTTTTATATTACTTATATAATTTTATTAATTATATATGAATTTTATTGTAAAATATTTTAATTTATTTTAGACTGAAATAGTGGATTTGTTTTTCATTTTTAGGAATTTTAAAAATTCATAAGAAATTATTATTATTATTATCATTTGTATTTTGATCATTCACTTTTCTATTTATCTTATTTTGTTTTCTTCTGTTTTTCATTAATCATAATTTATGTTAAATTTGATATTTCGCATATATAAATACAAAAAATTCAACGTAAGGATAAAATAGTACATTTTTAAGATTTCAGCATTAAGATCAACATATATTTATCAAACAAGATCGAGCGGTTAAGCATTCTGATTTAGAGGTTTGGAACATATATTTCAACATTAAGGTGTTAAGTACTTAATCAATTCAGCATTATAGTTTGAGCATTAAGTATTCAGATATAATCATTAATTTTTATCAAGTAGGCCCTTAGAAATATGACAATGGTAGATGTTAAAGTTGTAGAGAAAAATAATTTTGGAACTAATTTTCTTATGTTGTTGGATTCTAATTATATACATTGCACATTTTACTTCAATATATTGCACTTTTATTTACTACACATTGCACATGTCTTAATAAAATTACTTAATAATTACCATTCTTAATTTCCCCACATAAATAGTCCTAAAAAAGTTATGTACCATTTAAGGGCATTCTTACAATTTAATTTACGTAAAAATAATTTTCTTTTGCATTTAGTTGATCAATGCACATCCACTTTAACTAACACATTGCACATCTATTGTCAAAAATTTGCACATCCATTCACTACATATTGCACATCTTTATAAAATTGTCAAATAATATATAAATTTCTTTTTCACCTATATAGATTTTAAAAAAAAAAAAAAAAGGAAAAGTAGCAAGGGTACAAAATCATAGCCTAGCAATTAGTACCGCAGGCTGGTTTACAGCATATCGCAGGTTCGAAACCCACCCAGGGAGGGAAAAATGTAATAAGGGTTGAGACTCAATGGGCCCCAAATTTTTTTTTTTAAAAAAAGTACCAACTAATGAATAATTAAAGCATTTGTTTAAAAAATTTTTAAAAAAAGTACCGAATGCAACACAAAAAAACTTGTGTAGTTATAGTTATTTCATATCTTTCATTAATTAATAAGATACTATGCATATTAATTCTTAAGATCGAGTAAGATTGTAAGGACTAAGAACTCTCTATTGTGTCATTAATTTGTCGTTTTAAAAAAATAATAATAACAATAAAACTAGTAAACTAAATATATGAAAGTCGCACGAATTTCAATTGGACTAAGGGTAATCATGCCCACCAGCCTTCCTAGGCTGTTTCGACCAAAAAAAAAAGAAAATCCTTTTCGCTTTACTCTATACTGAGCCACACCAATTTTACATCAATAACTATAAACATATTAATAAAATAATGACCAAACGAATCAATAAAATCTGAACACATGAGGATCCTTAATATGAACCGATGTCGCTTGAAAGTAACACGAATGTCGCACGATCATACCTAAAAAAATAAATAATTAAAAAATAAAACCCTAGAATGAAGAGGAATGGAGAAAGTGAACATCCACTTTTGTGCTACCTTCGTGCATCTTCCGTTCATATTAAGGATCCTCAGGTTTAGATTTTATTGATAAATAGTTTATTGATTATTTTATTTTGTTTTTTTATAGCTGTTGTTTGATATTGAAATTGGCGTGTGTTGGCCCTGATGAGGGCATCCCAAGTCAAGCAACAAGTCAAAGTCAACAAGCAAGTGGTTCCGGAGAAGCTGAGGAGGAGGTTCGAGTTCTACATCGAGGCCCGACAATGCTTCAGGATCCAAGCCCATATCAGAGGGATCCACTTGTAGACATCACTGGGCCCATGACCAGAAGCAGAGCGAAGAAGGTTCGAGATGCACTCAACAACCTTGTTCAAGCTTTCCATCAGGATGCTCAGCTGATTGTAGAAGCTCACGCCTTGGAGCAAAATGGAGGAAATGTTCAAATTGCAACTCTTCTAACAATCCTTGAAGAAGAGGCGCAATTCAGCACTTCATAATGAAGAAGAAGGCTGTTTCTTGAAGTCTTGAAGATGCCGGAAGGTTCTTGGGCTTTAAAGAAACAATTCATGAAATTCCCTACACATTGGGCCGACCCAAACTCATGGAGACCAGCCCACAAGTTTTGGACAGCCCAAGAAAGCAAGGAAGCCGCACGGCAGCCCATTAAACAAAGCCGACACGGCTCCTTAGTTAATTAGGGATTTCTTCTTTTAATTAATTATGTTCTTTTATTCTTTTAAGTTAGTTTCCAAAAAGGGTTCCCTTATTCTTTTTGGAAGTAGGAATTTTATTCTTTTCCTTATTTTTAGATTGCAAATTCGGCTACCACTTGTTAAGGGTAAATCCGAAATTGCCTTTTCCTTTTTCTTACCATTCCTACTTCTTTCCGGGTTTGGTAAAGGAAATTAACCTCTTGGTTAATTTCCAATTATACTTCTTTTCTTTTTCTAATTCTTGTACTGATTTTCGGCCATCCCTTCATCTATAAATAGGGGCCGAAACTTCAATAATATTCAGAGTATTCAGATCAAAAAACTTAGTGTTTGAGTACCCTCCTTTTATTGCTTTATGTATTTGCATGTCGTAGTTTACATAATTGCATGAACTTAGCTAATTAGGTTACTTGCTCTACCTAATTACTCGCATGTTGAAAACTCCTTTCTTACACTTGGTTCGAATCTAAAATAAAATTAACTTAGGTTAGCTTTATTTCTCTGTTTTTCGAAAGTAAGTTAGAAGTGTTATACGAGCTCGCCGCTTAATCACAAGGTCCTTGGCAACATTATCCGCATGTGTACAACCGTCCACATCAATTGGTATCAGAGCTAAGGAGTGGTTTCGTGGCTGGAGGAGGTCAACCGACCAACTCTTTTCCAGGGGTTTTCTTTTCCTTATCTTGAAATTTTGGGATTGAAATTCATCTTCTTGGGGAAATTTTTTCTTTCAAGCTTTAAAATTGCGATTTTTGTACTGTTTACCAATCTTTAAAAATCGCAAAATTTTCTTAAATACCCGGACTGCCCTTGCTGAATTTTCAGATCCTTAAAATCGGGTTTTTAGAATTTCCAATCGGGTTTTAAAACAAAGGGGTTCGGTTTTTCAGTTTTGCTAGGGTTGTTGCTGTGAGGGTTCGGTTTTTGGCTTCCTTAGGGTTTTGGTTTCTCAATTGTAAACCCTAAACCCTAAACCCTAACCCTAAACCCTAACCCTAAACCCTAAACCCTAAACCTAGGGTTTCGAATTTTTGGGTTCGGTTTTTCTGTTTTGGTTTTTCAGTTTCGGGTTTGCCTACATTCTAAGGGTTTTGGTTTTGCTCATTCTAAGGGTTTCGGGTTCAGTTGTCATTGCTGGGTTTTGCGAATTAAATTCTACCCCTCTTGTGCTGTTTTGTTGAGAAATAGTGAGTTTTTGCGGTTGATGTTAAGCAGCTCACTTGTTTGCGCATTATAAATTGCATGCTCTAGTTTGGGATACTTTGTTTTGAATTCTTGAAAATATAGTGAATTCTTGGTTTTGTATCCTTGTGCTGCTAAGATTATCCCTAGGAATAGGTTAGTGAGTCACAAATTGAACTTGCTAGCCCTAGGGTTTTCAATTCTTGAAATCGCATCTTGCTGAATTTTGGTACTGTTTCGGCCACTTAGGGGGATTTAGTTTTGCAATTTGGGTACTGTTTTGCATATTAGAAGAATTGATAATTTGTGGGGATTGGTTTCTTGATTACCTATTGGGTGGGTGATCTCTTCTTTGGGCAGTTTTAGGACTTTCCTGAAGTTGTTTCAACTCTGCTTATTTTTCTTTGCTTCTATTCACTTTTGAATTGCCCTGCTTTCAATTGCCTAGTTATCTTTTCGTGCGACCTGGACATTTGCTCTTGAATTATAGTTTGGATTTTGTCATCGTGCACACTCATCTTTTCTGAAATTTGAGGGCTTAACCCCGAAATTTCCTGTTGTGTACTTCATATCTGAGCTATATTACAAAATTTCGTTTTGCGAAAAGATTTTTCAAAATAGAACCAAGTGTGGTTTTTGCGAAAATTTGCTTCTTTCTTAAGTGTCATTGCTTTTGTGTAAATTGCTGCTTGCCTAATACATTTATCAATACCGGGAGGTAGAGTGGAAAAAGGCTTGAGTGTTCATATTATACAGGGCGCCACCCTAGAGCGAAACACAGGGTTTGTGTGTAGCTGTTAGGTGGGAAACACTTGGGGGGAATAAGGGGGGTAAGGTTATTTCTCACTTTTCCTTATTCTTAGTAGACAGGTTTCCGCTTTCTTTATCCAATGTCAGGTGGAGGTGCTCCTAACCCTTTGGGGAACGAGCAAATCCTGGCTGCAATTGCGCAACTCTCCGCGCGATTTGCTCATGCAATTTAATTTAAGAACAATTCAGTTTTATAACATGCCCGGATTAATTGCTTTTACATTATGCCGGAATATAGAATTTAGATACTCAAGTTTAAACTAATTATGCAAATAATTATATTATGATTCATGCTGTAAATAACTAAAAAGAATAGAAGAAGGATGAATAAAATACTTGAATTACGATCTAGAAAATATCCCCTGAAAAATCTACCTTCCATTAGGGTTAACAGAACCTCTTCTGGACAGAAATTCTCAAATCACTAAAGTAGAAAATGCTACTTGCTCTGATAAACTACAAAAATATGAGATAAAATTCTAGTGTAAAAACGTGTTCTTCTCCCCTCAATACCAGCCCTATAAATAGGTGTAGAATGGAGACTAGAAAATAAGATACTAATCCAAATAGGAAACTACTAAAACTATTTTCCATGTAGGAAACTACTAAAAATAATATCCAAAAACCAAGCAAGAGTAAGGTAATCAGTAACAACTCCTTCTTCCTGTGCACGCAACATGTTGGCAATTAAAGAATCCAAATTCCCTTCGGGTTGCAATTCGGTGATCACTTGATTAAGGCAATTGCCTATTTTCTTCATTGGGCCTTGTCTTCTCTTCTTTGGGCTGGGCTGCTCATTGCACTTGGGCTGGACTGTCCACCAACACAAATTATTTACTCCTTGGCCCAATTGCACAACTTGTATGAATGAAACACATTTGAGGGATTCTTTCAGCATTCTGCCTCCTTCATTGCTTTTGCTGCCACATGGCTCTTTCTTTTCACCCTTTTTTGCACTTTCTCTTCTTTATTTGTTCTCTTTCGAAAACTTGCATTTATCTTACAAAAACTAGCACATACCCGTGAGATATGCCACAAATAGGCTCTAAAATTCAGCAGCTAAAAGACACATATCAAATATCCCCACACTTGAATGGCACTTGTCCTCAAGCGTGAAGTGAAGAATTAAACTTAGTCCTCTTTTTATTCTCTCTTTTGACTTTGACACTGACAAAACACAACTAACAGCAAAACTGAACAGACACAAAAGACACAAAACAAGAAAATAAACTAAAGTCGATCTTACTCGCAAGATTCCAATTACACCAAATAAGAGAATAAAAGAGAGACTAAAACTTAACAAGACTTGATTCAAAAAAAGGAACAATTTGCCCAAATTCCTCATGCCAATTGTACTTACACCACAAGATTCACCTTTCAATTAAAGACTATGCAAACTCTACCATTCCACCAAACAAACCATAACCGAGTCATTTTAACACAGTTTATGCACAAATTCCCAAGCAGACACTCTTATAGGTAGTAAAACACACAACTCTCAATTCAGAAATTTAGGACAAGTGATTCATCCCTAGTCTAGTCAGAACTCAAAAGCTTGATAACCGACCATCACCACAGTAAGGATTGAGTAATGCACAGCTATTAAGGACAACCTTTTATTCACAGGGATGCAATGGGGCCAAGGGATTTTTATTTGTTTGGTCGGGTCCTACGGGGTTCTAAGTCACCTGCAGAATTCAACAAATAGTGTGCATGCATATAGAACCTGCTGCTCCCTTTGTTTGGATAACAAACTCCACTTCTTGCTTTTCCTAATCTAGAGCCACAACATTCAGCTCTTTCTTTAATTATTCAAGTAGTGCCAATCACCAAAAACTTTCCAGCACTTCGATTAACAATTCAGCACATAACCTCTTTGTCCAGTCCTTTACACTTATTCTACAATTTTATTCAAAACATACCCAGCTCTTATACTTTATTTCAACTCTTTTTTTTTTTTTTTCTCAGATGTGGTCTCATTGTCACCATAGTAGAGCTATTTACTCATACAATTTCACAGACACAAAAGGCAATAAAACTGGACTCAACAAATTGTACCTCATAACCTTTCCTCTGCCACAGCATTAACATATAATTACCATGCGGCATGCACACCAAGGGTAAGAAAAGGTGTTAATCACAAACAAGCTTTAGCTAATTTGTACTGACTAAGAACTGAAGGGTCAAGGCTTCAACTTGATGACTAAGGGTTATTTTTCTGTATGGGAAGGTTCAGAAACTCAAGCCAAAAAGGGTTTATCCTAGAAAAGGTCCCCCATCATCCAACCATGCATTACTCAATAAACCATTTTGACAGTCTAGTAGGCAAACTAAAGAGATTCTCATGCAAACCATCCAGTGTGGCTCAGAATTATTTAGTAGGTTATAGAAAATGGAATTCATGCATAACCTGTATTAAAGTAACCGATCTTTCCCACACCACATCCAATTGAGTAAGCATAGTAATGGATGAACTGGATATCTATGTTGTCTTATTTCATATTAACATTCAGATTTTGGGTAGAATCCTTGACTTCACATACAAATACTTGACATAACATGGCTCCAAAGACATAAAACAAGACAAAGGAAAAACTCTCAAAACATTCTCCCACTTAAAATAGTGCTTACCATCAAGCATACATTAAAATTAAAGTGAGACCATAGGAGCCATGCTATAAACTTACTGGACAATACTATAGACAAAAACAAATTTAAACTATGGACACAAAAACAGGACAAACAAAAATAGAAAACAACACATGAAACAAAACTAAAAAAGAAACTAGAGAAAGACTTACTAAGGGATGGTAATTTCAAAGGCGGTGGTCTGATTCTTGTAATTAGTGGCCGTGACGGACGGCGGCTGCGGTGGTCGAGCGTGAGACACTGTGACCGTGGCGGATTCTGAATGGTGGTTGCCGGTCGAAGGAGTAACCACCAGAGGAGGTTCAAGAATAGCTTCATCGAGATGCTTCAGTGGTGGTGGCTTTAGATGTAGTAGCCGGTGAGGTGATGAAAATGGAATTTAATGAGAGAAGGTTCAGGTGGTGATGGTGGTTCGGTAGCGGCTATGGCGGAAAGTGACGGGTTAGTGGTGAAGGTGAAGTGGGTTATGGTGTCGGGTAGGTGGAGAAGAAGGTGATTGAAAATTGGAGAAAATCTTGGGAACTAGGGCAAGTGAATTGGGAAAATTACAGAATGGCCCCTCTCTTTATTTGTGAACTGTAAAGCTGACCCCTCATTGTTTCTGATTGTTGTAATTGCTGCCCTCAATTCCTGGCTTTGCAGCCTGGCACCTATTGCTTATTGTCTGTTGAACTTCACCTGGAACTATAGAGTTAGTTCAATTAATTAAACTGTCAAATGCAACTACAAAAATTAAATGCTATCTTTTTCTTTTCTTTTTTTTTTTATTTGAAATAGAAAAAATTGGAAGAGTAAGAAAACCGTGGGTTGCTTCCCACTGGGGCCTATCTTTTATGTTTTTGGCCAGACGCAGTATGTCTCCGTCAATGATTCGGACAACATAACAATGGAATTTCTTCCACTGTTTGGACCTAGGTAGCACCACAAAAAAGTTTAATATGTTTCCTGTTGACTGTGAATTTCTTTCTAATTTCGGGACTTTGAACTTGCACAACTCCACTTGGACAGATGAACACTACATCCAATGGTCTTATCTTCTTCTTCTTCTTCTCACCAAGTATACCCTTGATCTCAAAATTTGCAAACCAACCTCTTTTTCCTTGACTGATCTGCTGACCAGTATCACATTGTGTGGGAGTTTGAAGCCATGTTTGTTCATTATTTGTTTTTTTCACAATGGCTTTGCTATGCCCTTCGGCAAATTTCAGGTCATTCTTCGTACCATAACATGGAAGTGGTTTTAATTCAGGCTCTAAAGCTGGGACTAATGATAGATGCAGTTTATCAGCAGGGGTCCGTTGGAGCAAACAGGTGATAGTCCCTGAACTTTGACTCACTTCCTACAAAAAATAGGTCTGAAGATGCTCTTGGACACAAAGGTCAATCATATCAACACTATAAACATTCTCCACCTCCATTGAATTTTTTATGGCACCATTTATAATAAACGTGACCTTTTCACCACAGTAGTCCAAGCAAATAGATCCATTGTACACATCAATTAGGGCTCTAGATTTTTTCAAGAACGTACGGACGGCCTAACAAGACTCTTTTAACGGATCACTACTTATCTTAACCACAAAAAAATCAGTAGGGTATACAAAAGAATGAACTCTTACCAACACATTTCTGAAAGACCCACAGGATATACATATGATCTATCAGCCAATTGAATTATAACATTAGTGTATACTAATTCAACACCAGTCAAAGTTTGATACACAGAAAGAGGCAATCATGCTCAATCTTTTTATCTCCAACTACACAAGGTAAAGAAAATATACCTGGGTCCTTGCACTTGGGTGGCAATTTCTTTTGAATTATGGCGACACGTTCTCGCCTATGATTACGTTGCATGCTCCTTTTTGCTTCCCAGCCATAAATTCATTCAAGAACTTCCCAATTGGAGGGATCTTTATCGCCTTAAGGAAAGGAATATTTACTTCCATCTTCTCAAAAGCTGCCAATAATCCACAGGATCCTCATTTGGTTTTTTCGCCTTCCCGATCAGTCGGTTCGTAAAAGGTGGATCTTCATAAGGGTTTTCGCCTTTTAAGCCTAAAAAGGGTTCAGGTTTCTCTGTTTTTTCCTATTTTTATAGTACCCTCTAGCTCTGTTTTTCTGCAATTTCAAGTTCATGGTTGACGGTCCGTTTTGGCAAACGGGACCTCAGAGTAGAACTCTTTTGCACTTCTGGTTGCAGTACCTTCCCACTTCTTAAAGTTATTTCATTGACATCTGCCTTGGATTTTTCTTTGTTATACTTAGATTTCTCCTCAACTTTCTTCATACTAATCAATCTATTTGGAAACGGAGGTTCTTCGTAAGGATTTCCGCCTTTTAGACTTAGTCTAAGTCCATACACCCTTTCAATCTCATAATCTTCAAGCATAGATTTCACTTTTCCAATTTCAGAGGTGACAGTCTATTTTGGTAAATCGAACCCTGTGGCCGAACCCTTCTAAACAGTTGGCTCTATAGCCTTCCCACATCTCAGAGTTATCGCACTGACATTCTCTTTTTACTGTATTTGGACCTGTGTGGGCAGTCTTCCTTGGTCCCCTTTTAATTCTTTAAGTGAAGTAGGCAATTGGGATATCATATTTGCCAGGCTATCGATACTGGCATTCTGCTCTTTTTGGTGATCCATTAAGGTCCCAATTACATCACGTAACTCCTTGTTATTCCTCTATGGCTGATATGTGTTTTGATTTTGTCGCAGCTGGAACCCTTTATGCTGAGGTGGCTTATAATGTTGGCCCTGTTGAGGTTGATAAAACTGATTTGGCTGGGCCTGTGGGGGCGGGTCTTGATTGCCTGGCTCAGTCCATCTGAAACTTGGGTGATCCTTTCACCCTTGATTGTAGGTGTTTGATTAAGGATCCCTTCTTGGCCCATTCCAATTTCCTACTACGTATGCTTGAGCCAGTGGATCATTCGGTGCCAGATTGCACTTGTGGGTCAGTTGCCCAAGATTCCCACATATTCCGCAGACATCTTCCACTCAACTGTTATTAACCCCGGTATCCAGTCGATCCATAAACTTTCCAAACATCTGTTCTATCTTGTCAATTCTTTCATCTCCCAGATCATCGACAATCCGAACTTCGGCAGTCCGTTTGGCCAAACTGACGCTAGGTTCTTCAACTTCCCCACAAGAGTCAACGGTGTCTTCTATCTTCTTACGAGCAGCAGTGACAATATTATTCAAGAAATCTCTACCACTGGAGAAATCCATGTGTTTCCTCTCCTCTGCTGTCATCCCAAGGTAAAAATATTGCAATAATTGAGCCTCAGTGTACTTATGGTTAGGCCAACTCTCAACTAATTCATTAAAATGGAGCTAGTAGTTGCCCTAGGACTCATCATATTCCTACTTGATGCTACTAATCTCTTTCATGAAAAAATTGGTTTTAGTAGCAAGGAAATATTTCTTGAGGAAGAGTTCTTTCATTTGTTCCCATGTAGTGATAGATCCGCTTGGCAAAGAATTGAACCAACGGTTTGCCTGGCCAGTAAGAACATAAGGGAAAGCAATAAGCTTGAGTTGGTCTACGGTTGCTCTGTTTGGCAACTTGCCCACATTACAATTCTTGATATACTCATCTAGGAAGTTATGTGGATGTACCCTCATATTACCATGATATTTTGGTATTCTCTGTAACCAGCTTGATTTCAGAGGAAAACCGTTGGGCAATCTTAGGGTGACCTCGACCGAGAAGCCCTATCTGCAACATTGTGGCTGCATAGGTCCTTCAGAGTTTGTTCGGCCGTAGAAGTTTCTTCTTCTCTGTTCCCCATCTCTGAATTAGGGTTGGGAACATATTTATGCTCAGACTCTGCTCCTGTACTACCTTTCGTTAGGGCTAACGGAACCTTGTCTTCTCACCTTTGTCGTGCTTCTTTAGCAAGTCCTTTTAAAGTTTTCTTGATTTCTGGATCACACAGCAATTCAAGTTTCAAAGATTTCCTCATAAAACACACCAAAGCACAAATCAATAGGAAAAAATGATTTCAAAACGTAAAACCGTTCCCCGACAACGGCGCCAATTTGGTAGGACCGTGGTTAGTGCTCTCAAATACAATAAAAGTACTGTATAAACCTGGAACAAATAGTTAAAATTAGCACAATGATAACAAGATCGATCCCACAGGGAATGGAATACTTAAAATCACAAAAACCTATTTATTCCAAACTATTTCGGTTTCCAACCACCTTTGATTTTCTCAGAGAGACTTTAAAAAGTAATTGTATATAAAAACTACTAAAACTTAACGAAGAATATAGATTAATCAAATTTAATGAAGTATCCCAGCAATATGTAAATCACAATAATCATGTGCATGTTAATTATCAACTCAATAATATGTTAAATAGTATGTCATCAACCAGTTATAGATTACCGTGAATCCACAAAGACATAACCCAATCTCCCCTTACTTTGTCGATAATTACCGTGAATTCGCGCAGAGATAATTGCTACTCTAATTAACAAGGGATAGGTCGTAAGGCATCGACACCTATTAACCAAGTTAACAACTTTAACATTTAGTTATTCTTATTGAATTAACGTCTAAGAATTACTAACCCCTTATTCTCTATTACCTGGAGGTAACTTTACCACTAATTAATCTTGCCCAACAAAGATTATGTTATTTAACTGGGAATTAATTGGTTCTACCTAATTCAACTAAGGTGATCAATCTTAATTAAATATCAGTAATCAAAGTTATGAGCAGAGAATAAGAAGGAACACATGCAATTTAATTTAAGAACAATTCAGTTTCATAACCTGCCCGGATTAATTGCTTTTACATTATGCCGGAATATAGAATTTGGATACTCATGTTTAAACTAACTATGCGAATAATTATATTATGATTCATGCTATAAATAACTAAAAAGAATAGAAGAAGGATGAATAAAATACTTGAATTACAATCTGAAAAATATCCCCTGAAAAAGCTACCTTCCGTTAGGGTTAACAAAATCTCTTCTGGACAGAAATCCTCAAAACGCTAAATCAGAAAATTAGTGCTACTTGCTCTAACTAAGTACGAAAATATGAGATAAAATTCTAGTGTAAAAACGTGTCCTTCTCCCCTCAATTCCATCCCTATAAATTGGTGTAGAATGGAGAGTAGAAAATAAGATACTAACCCAAATAGGAAACTACTAAAACTATTTTCCATGTAGGAAACTACTAAAAATAATATCCCAAAACCAAACAGGAGTAATGTAATCAGTAACAACTCCTTCTTCATGCGCACGCCACATGTTGGCAATTAATGAATCCAAATTCCCTTCGGATGGCAATTCGGTGATCTCTTGATTAAGGCAATTGCCTATTTCCTTCATTGGGCCTTGTCTTCTCTTCTTTGGGTTGGGCTGCTCATTGCGCTTGGGCTGGACTGTCCACCAACATAAATCATTTACTCCTTGGCCCAATTGCACAACTTGCATGCATGAAACACATTTAAGGGATTCTTTCACCATTCTACCTCCTTCATTGCTTCTGCTGCCACATGGCTCTTTCTTTTCACCCTTTTTTGCATTTTCTCTTCTTTATTTGTTCTCTTTCCAAAACTGCACTTATCTCACAAAAACTAGCACATACCCGTGAGATTTGCGACAAATAGGATCTAAAATTCAGCAGCTAAAGGACACATATCACATGATATTCGATCTTGAACTGGATTCACACTCTGATCAGCCATGTTTTCAGTATCTGCTGTGGCAGAAATCTCTTCTCATATAGGTTCTGAATGGCCTTGCAGCACCTTTTTCGCAGCTGCAAAAGTTAAAACTTAGTGTAATTCCCTGACTCCTTTTATCATTCTCTGCACACTCTTCTCAATCTCTGGATCAAACAACAAAACAGGGTGAGAATATTGGGACATTCACCAAGTACCAAAACAAAATTAATTGAAAGAAAGAAATTAGTGCTTAGCCGTTCCCCGGCAACGGCGCCAATTTTGTTGCGTCGTTTTTACACCAAAATAAACCTGCTCAATTTGAGGTAAAATTTAGCACATGGTGAGTAAGGTCGTCTCCATAGGGAACGGGATTAATTCCTCCTTTCAATTAATGAAAAAATGTATTTAAGAGAGAATTTGATCATGATCAAAATGGGAAAAACTAAAGAAACTAAAATAATAATAAAAACAAATAAATAAAGGCTCTGACAAGCAAATGACTGCACACTAGTTCAAGAACTTCGTTCATGGACGTAGGAATATGTTTAACAAACAAAAATCAACCATTTATGGTTATCGGCGACACGCACATGCATAACCTCATTCCCTCTTATTTTTTGGATAGTCAGGATGACGCATCTCTAACTAATCTCCTAATTAGCTAGTAACCTAGAGAGACGCTCTACTAGAGTGAACCAACTAACAGTATTAAGAAATAAGGAAACCTGATTCTAGCAAAAAGTCTCTAACGCAAGGCCATTCGACTGCCCTATTATTTTCCCTACCTGAAGGTAGTTTTACAACTGATTGGACTCATTGAGGACGCCTCGACTAATACGATTGGTTTTCCATTTTTCTAATTTAACTTAAGTGTGATTAAGAGCTAAGAAAACCAGACATAATGCTTGAACTACACATAGAGAATAACAGAAACTTCTATTTATTAAACTAAAGAACAATTCGGTCTAGCGAACGAACTTAAACAAGAGTTGCATCATATTATTACAGGAAGAAATAGCTAACTACTAAACATAACTAAAAGAAATAAAGGTACAGCAACCAACATGCTTGACTAAAGAAGTAAAAGTGAAATGGTTGGCACAGAAAGTACAAACAAAAAAGAGCAGAATTCCAATCAGCTTATGCAAACCGAAACCGAAACCAATCACTTCTATGTGCTGATTAGCTTAATTAAACAACCTACAACTACATAATAAAATACAAACTAAATTGGAATCGCACATGAAGTGCAACCCACGGAAACAAAACAAATCTCGAAGTACTGAATTCGTTGTGAGACGAATCAGTCTTCGGACTTCAAAAGAGAAATTAAAAGAAGAATTACATAGTACTAATCCTAGAGAATAATACACACCTTTAATCAGGCTCTTCTTACTATTTATAAATGAAAAATAAATGAACTGCAACCATCGCTGAACCGCTCCTCCAACCACGCCAATGCTAGTGTCTCTCCACTTCAACCAAGGAGGTTTCTTTTCCAGCCTGCAAGTCGTTCTCACTTCAACACCGAGATTCAACTTCTCATTTATGATCCCAATCCTCTTTGGTCGTATCTTGAACTGCTCTTTACCAACTATTCCTTAATCTCGTCCGAGTGAGAGATACAGTCCCACTTATTCTCCGCTTCTGTCTCTAAAGAGACCAATTTCAGCTAAAACTGCTCCTCACGTTCAACTTTGCTTCTTCAATTAATAACTGCAATAAAAAGACCATATAAGTGCAGAAATTGTCTAAAAATCCCACAAGCTTCTAGCAAATTACATCACTAAAATCTGGATTATCAAGTTAAAAAAAAAGTAAAAAGGAAAAATAGTAAAATGAGAAAATTACCCCTGTAACTGTTAAATGTGACAAAAATTTCTAATGTTACACATTTCGGAAAAGCACAGGGTGTCATTTGTAGCCTTTTAAACCTTAAGAGTCATCGATAACTTTTTTCGCAAACCACAGGGAGTTGTTCATAAATATGATTTAAATTTTTTATTCAAAACACATTTCAAACCTTTGTTTGAGATGGGATAACATACACGGTTTTAAGCTCTAATTTTGAACTTAAAAGGAACGAAAATACAACTTTTTCAAAATTGATGAATCTAAATGAGACAATAGTTCAAATTAAAAGACAAATTAAGTGATTTAGCCTTTATCATTTTAGAAAAAAAATTTCATATCCTCAATTACGCCCTCCGTCCCTCATAAAGAGTTATAAACAATTGTACCATTGGACTCTTTTAAGGAAAAAGTACATTTTTACATTTTCGATAAAAACCTTTTAGCACTCTAAAACAAAATTAGAATCGCAGCACAACCTTGCTTTAATGACTACAATCTATAAACTAAAAAAATATTCGATTCATGTTTATATTTGTATGCTATTGTAATTGAATTTGTAATTAAAATAAACTTCCATACAATCGTATGTACTAATAATATATTGTTTCAGTTTCATTGAATCAATAAAATTAATTAACCATCAACTCATCACATAGAAAATTTTAAAAAGACGACCTTTCTTGTAATTTGGATATCATGTAGGTAGTGTAATTACATGTATATCTTTTGGAGAAGAATCGGCATGAGATAAGTATTGTTTTCTTTATTAAACGTCACCGATCGGTGAAATTTTCATTGTAGATGGCGATGAGCTGCCGCAAACCTTTAAAATATAATTGTCGGTCTAAAATCTGAAAAAAGATTTTGAGTTTCAAAAGTAGGCCGTTCGGTTCTCACGTGCTATAAATCATCAAGCTTGAGCTTTTCTGCCAAAGCCATCTAATGTCATTACATCAATCAAAATGCATGGGAAAGTTCGTACTCCTTCAGGTTTATTGGAAAAGTATAATTTTTTTCAAAAAATATTTTGCCTTAATAAAGATTTTTGGGGCATTTAGTTTGTAGATGGGAATGAGAATCAAGCTCTGTTCTTTTCCATTCTCACTTCAAGAAAATCATCATTTTTTGTTATAAAATCTTACACAAAAAAATAACTTTAATTTCTACTCAATTTTAAAATTTTAAATTTCCTCAAAATCTCTCCTCACATAAATTAAAAAAATAATATAATCATTACACCTTTTTATATCTCTTCTACACAATTTTTCAAAATAAAATTCCCTACAAAAAATTTCCTTCCGAAAAATAAAAAATTCCCAAGTTAAGTCACAAAGAGAACAAAGCCTAAGAATGAGAATCATAATGAAAATGATAATAATGGAAAATGATTATCGATGTAATCCTTGTAATTGTATTGTTTGATTTGTGATGGAGAATAATTATAATTACCAGTGATTATATTTGATTTACAAAAAAAGTTTGAAAATATAAAAATTTATTGATACATTATCAATTAATTGTAATTATGTGTATTATAATGATAATTTTTATTTTTAACTAACTTTTTCAACTAAAAAATTACGTAAAGAAACTAATTAGTAGGGAATGTATTTTATTCCTCCAAATTTTGAGAGAATTGACTATTGCCCACTTCTGAAATTTGTAGGTCGTGCCTAGGGAATGAAACCCTCCACTCAAATACTCATTTCCATTCTCATTCTCATTCTCATTCTTCTATTTAATGGAAGGGTACAATTTCCATTATTTATTAACTATTGAAATAATGCCATTAGATTGTTAGGGGAACATGTGAGGTTCCCTCTAGAAAATAACACTCTTTCTTTGGACCGATAAAGTATTTGAATAGATAATTTTACATGGTGCATCACGTGTGCTCACGTGGCTAGTGTTTGGGGTGAAGCCATGTGTAAGAAAGAAAGAAAAATACAAAAAAAATAATAATAAAAGAAGAAAATAAAACTAAAAACTGAAAAATAAGGGCAGGCAGGACCGGCCCTAAACCTGTGCTAGGTGAGCCCATGTTTATTTTGGAATAACTTCAAAATGACATTGCTCCACTAAACTGATTTATTTTTAATTATTGGAACGATGTCAAAGCGGCGTCGTACCACAAAACTAGGGAAAAAAAAACCTATCCCAATTTCTTTTCCCCTAGCCGGCACCCTCTCTCCTCGCTAAATTTTTTCAGTACCCATTCTCCCTTTGTCAAGTCTTTTTTTCATCCGGTAGCCGGCACCTTCATCCTCCTTTTTTCTTTCTTTTTTTTATTTTTTGTGGGAATAAACCTTCATCCTCTTCAAGTTGAAGCAATTTCCCTCCCCTCCAAGGTTTGTAAATTATTCTTATTTTCTCTTATTCTTATTCTTTTAATTCAAACACTAATTTAATTTTTCTTCTTATCGTTTGTAACTTGATCTTTGAATGTTCTAAATTTTTTTATTCTCCTCTAATAATCGCTTATTTTAGTTTATATTAATTAATGAATTTTGATTGATTATGTTTTAACAATATAAATTTTTTGTTTTAAATTTATAGATTATTAAATCAATTTTAGTTGTTTAACTTGAATTTAAACTAGAATTGAAATTTTATTATTTTTATTAAGTAATTTCTAAAAACCCCTCTATGGTTTACTAACATTATTGATGACTAATTGTGGGTCAAAAAGTTACGAATAACCCCCGGTGCTTTTTCGAGATCTGTATCCATTAACATTTCCATCAATTCTAACAATCAAACTAAAAGATCAACTACTTTTCTTACTTTTTTTAAAAAATGACAATTTTACCATTTCAAATAAAATATCATCTATATCATTCATGCAAATGATGTATTTACCCTCAATAAAAAAAATACAAATGTAAATATTTTTATTTTGTATCTTTTAATTTAAATATTAAATTTCCTTCAAATATTTATAAATTTTATTTGTGTCTTACTTTCTTTAAATTAATTAAAACTTAATGACTACTTTCATTTAATTTTACAAATCATAATCTTTTTATATTTTAATTATACAGGAAGGAATCGAGAATTTCCTAGCCACGACTTTGATAGAGATGTGGCAAAGTCTACATTGCTTTTACGCTTCCACAAAAGCCAATCGAAGATTTCATCCTCCATCTTCGTCACATTGTTATTTTGTGACATGTTTATCCTGGGACGGTTGATTTGGCCGATAAATAAAGATTGCTAATTTTAGTTGATTTTGTTGGGTTCAGTAGTACTGATGGTTGTTGTCTCTGTTGGAGAATGGTGGTGGTGATTGCTGTTGTTAGGAGAAGGTGATGGTGATATGAGTTTCAATTTTAATAAATGTGGACAATGGGGGGATGCGGCGGTAGTTCTGGAAATGGGAAGCAGTGGTGGTTGGTGTTTGTAGTGGCTAGTGGTTATAGAGTTGGGGCAATAGTGGTGGGCGGCGGCAGCGGTTTTTGTTGGAGAATGGTGGTGGTAATTGTTGTTGGGGGTGTTTGGCGGTGGTGGTGGTGGTGGTGGTGGTTGGCTGGTGTTGTTTAGAATGGAGATGAGGGAAAGAAAGGTAGTAATTATTAATGGAAGGTAATGATTATTATAATTATATATGGAAAGGTAATAATTATTGTGAGGAGATAAAGATGATATTTGGAATTAATTATAGAGAAATATCGAAATAAAAAAATAAAGAAATAATGTTATTTTTATAGAAATTTAATAATTTGTTTAAAAAATATATATATTCAAATCACGATTGAACAATAAATATGTTGTACTATTCACGAGTATCAGTAATAATTTCATAGAATATCAAATTTAATAGGAAGAAATAGAAATATATGGCATACCAATCAATATCTCAAAATATGTTTTAAAACACATTTCAAAAACACCTTTTGAAACACATACCAAACAATATCTTAAAACATCTTTTAAAATACATTTTAAAACACATCTCAAAAGTACCTCTGAAAATGCATATCACACGGGGCCTTAAGCTTTAGCTTTATTTGCGGATCGGAAGCATTCCCGACTAGGAATTCCTGTCAGCAACAGTTGGTTCATCATTAATACAGTAGTATTTCTTCTCTCTTAATTAGTTGTTTCCCGATTCTGCCAATTTTTTTAAATTCTTAATTGATCAATTTCGTGATTAGTAGTATTAATTAATTCATAGTTCATGCATGCGAGTAATTTACTACCAGAATGGCGATGTTGCCGGGGAACAGCGTATAGATTTATTTTTCTTTTTCCTATTGATACGTTTGACATTTTTGGTATTGTATGAGCAGGTCGTCAAAACCTATATTGCAACCTATCTATCTTAAGATTGAGAAAAATTGCAAAGGTTGAAGAAAGAAGCTGACAAACGATGCCAGGACGCTATTAATAGTGTTCTGCCTGCCCAAGAAAATAGTGGTCCCCAAACAATAGCCAAAGCTGAAACTAAGTCTGCTACGTATTCTGAGATGGGAGACAGAGCAGAAGAATACGACAGAGATGAAGGAAGGGATGTAAGGAACCTTGCTCCTCCTAGGGAGCCGACTTTGAAGGAACTAAGCAGCCACGACACTGAGGATGAGCCTTCAAAAATTGTAATACCTGATGTCACGGGCCAATTCCAACTCAAATCTAGTTGGTTGAGTATGTTGCCAAAGTGCCGTGGTAGGCCAGGAGAGGATCCCCACAACTTTTTGAGTGAGTACATCAAGGGGTGCAAGGTGGGTAAAGTACCAACAGGAGCCACTGTGGAGCAGCTCCGACTCGTGGCATTCCCTTTTTGTCTTGATAGGCAAAGTCAACATGTGGTTCTCTTACCTAGAGCCAAACTCTATCACTATATGGGGGGAGATGAAGGAGGCTTTCCTTAAAAATTACTTCCCAGCCACAAAGACTAATGCAGTGAATAAGGAGATAAGTGGGATCAGACAAGATTATGGGCCTGTTCTCTTCACTTGGTTTCAAACCAAGTTTGAAACATTATTTTGGAGAAATAATTTTATAATCAGTTTTCATCATTTTCAATACAACTTTTACTATTTACCCACACCTTTTTATATTTTCAATACACTTTTACATTTTTATATTCACTTGGTTTCAAACTTGGTTTGAAACCAAGTGAAGAGAACAGGCCTATGATGAGTCTCTCCACACCTATTGGCTCAGATTTGAGCAATTGTGCGACAGTTGCCCAAACCATAAGTACTCGGACAGTGAATTGCTGCAGTTCTTTTACCACGGAATGACTAAAGGTGAGAGAATGTACATGGATTCTGCTAGTGGTGGAGCATTTCTGAATAATACTACCATATCTGCTCGAAAGATAATAAAGAAGACACTGGAAGCCCGTAATGACTTCTCTAAACCCAGCATCCGTCTAGCCATGCAAACCGCCAAAGTTCGCATTATTGAAGACATGGGACCTCAAAGCCAAGATGTCATGTCGTAAAACAACTCCCAGCTAGTAGCCGAAATGAGAAAGATGACTGAGATGATGAATAAAATAGTAGCTGGGGCAAATAAGGTTCAGAAAGAGGTAGTCCGTGGTATCTGTGGCAATGTGGGACAATTTGCCTATAAGTGCAATCTTCCACCCACTGACCCACTAGCCTAAGCAAACGCTACTGGGAACTGGCATAGTCCACATCAGAGGAGGGAGCCTTACTCCAACACATACAATCAAGGTTCGAAAGATCATCCTAGTTTCAGATGGGCTGAACTAGGCAACTAGGATCAAGGTCTGCAGCCCTAGTATCAGGGTAACCAGTACCAGAATCAGAATCAGGCTTACCGACCACCTCAGTAGAGAGGGTTCTAGTAGGGCCATAATTCTTACCAGTCACAAAGAAATAGTAAAGAGTCTAGTGATGTGATCAGTACCATACTCAACCAACAGAAGGAATAGAAGGCTAGTATCGACAGCCTAGCCAACATGATATCCCAAGTGTCAGCTTCCATGCATGAGTTGAGGGGTAATCAAGGCAAACTACCTTCACAAGTACAGATACCACCCAGGGAAAATGTAAGTGCGATAACTCTGAGAAGTGGGACGGTACTGGAACCCATGACAAGGAAATCCGCAACGACTATGGTCGAACTGCCCAAGCAGACTACCGCGTCAGTGTTTAGACAATCTGAGATTGAAGAAAAAACCCATGCCCAAGTTGAGTCTTAGAGGGGGCAATCCCTACGGTCCTCCTCAATTCCCAAACAGCCTGGTTAGCACAAAAAAAGTGGAGGTGAAACCGAAATAAGATGAAAGAAACCCCAGCAGAACTGTAACTGATATAACCCTGAGAAGTGGGAAAGTGCTTGAACCAGTAGTCAAGAAATCGCTAGCTACTATGCTTGATCTGCCCAAGCAGACCATTGATTCTGCATATGGAAAAGAGAAATTAGTGCCTGAAGACACTAAGATTACAGAGAGGACACCTATCCAGATTGAGCCTTAAAGGGGGTAATCCGTAAAGTGCACCTTTTTTTTCCAAATAGCTTGATTAGCAAGAAGCAGATGCCAAAGGAGGATCCAAATGAGTATCTAGCTATTTTTGAAAATATGGAGTGAACATACCCTTCCTAAAAGCCATCAAGATTCCATCTATTGGAAAATTTCTGAAGGAATTTATGGCTGGCAAACCAAGAGGAGTGCGAAAGGTCATCATGGGCGAGACTGTGACTACTGTCATCCAGAAGAAGTTGCTGCCAAAGTGCAAGGACCCAGGTATGTTTTCTCTACCTTGCACAATAGGTAACAAGAAAATTGAGCATGCTATGTGTGATTTAGGTGCTGCAATTAATGTAATGCCTTTTTCAGTATACAAAACTTTAAAGGGTGTTGAATTGGTAAATACTGAAGTGGTTATACAGTTGGCTAATAGATCTTGTGTGTATCCTAAAGGTCTGTTAGAGAATGTATTGGTTAAAGTGCACTTATTTGTTTATCCTACTGATTTTTATGTTGTGGAAATGAGTAGTAACCCCTCCCAAGAATCAGCTGGAGTTTTGTTAGGTCACCCTTTCCTAAAGACTGCTAGATCTCTTATTGATGTGTATAATGGGATGATTTGTTTGGACTATTGTGGTGAAAAGGTTACTTTTAGTATGGATGACACCATGAAAAGTCCAATGGTTGTTCAGAATGTGTGTAGTGTTGATGTAACTAACCCTCTTGTCCAAGAATCTCTTGAGACAAAAGTTTTGCAAAATGAGGTAAAGGTAGTTGCCAGTACAGAGCCGAAGCAAAACCTGTCCAAACAGAACCCCGCAAAGATAGGGATCCCATCTTTAGTTCAGGTTGGGAAGCTTGAAGCAGAGCAATGTCCAGGCTATGACAAGAAAAATGACCAGAGATCTGCAAAGGGGTATATCAAAGTCAATGTGCGAAAAAGAGGTAATGCAGAAACATGGCTTGAAACACCCACAAAAATTGATACTGGTCAACAGTTCTATCAAGGCAAAGGAGGAGTGCTAGCAAACTCCAAGATCAAGGGTTTAACTAGTGAGATGAACAAGACAAAGTGGTATGAACCACTAGAATCGAGTTTTGTCTACCCAAGCGGAGTAATGGAGGTTTTCAGCCCAATAACTGGAAGGACATTTACAGTAAATGGGCAATGTCTCAAGCAATTCATGGATTCTGGCCAATTCACAACAATGGATGCAATTCCATTGTGGTGTTGTCTACAGCATTGAAGGAGATGTATTGAGTCTGGCCAATGACTATAAAGAAAGGTGCCAGTGGGAGGCAACCCAAGTTTTATAGCTTTCTATTTTTCTTTTTTCCAACCAAAAAAAAAAAAAAAAAGAGTAAAGAAAAAAAGAGGGGTGGTGTAGTACAGTAGTCCATAACTTTGGATTAATGTTTCAACTTTTTGCGTGCAGGTTAGAAATTAAGCAAAGAGTTGCAAGAGGTTCACCTTGAGAAAGTAGAGCATCACATTACTGCCAAGAAGCCCATGGATACACAGTTTGGAGCTATATGTGCTCGCCTTGCTGAGCTATTGGGTCATCCGACCCGACCCGACCCCCCCCCCCCCCCTAAGTGAGTTTGCTACCCATTTTATGTCGAGTCTTGTATATATATGTGTTGTGTGTTCCAGATTCTCGTGTTAGTTCTCGTATTGTCAACTATAGTTTTGCATGGCTTTGTGTAATCCTTAATTTAATCTTATTGTATGCTTGAGGGCACGCATGATTTTAAGTGTGAGGGTATTGTGATCCCTTTGGTCTTTCTTTTCTTCATCTTTTTATCTCATTTCTTTTGTGTCTTGTTTTGTTTTGTGAGCCATATGCACTTGTCAATTTTGTTTTTCTTGTGAGTCAAGTTATTGTTATGCCCAAGATAAACTCTGATTTGAAAAAGCACCATAGAAGAAAAATAGATCATGATATATGCATGCTAAATGGTTGTGGTATTGGTTTGAACTTGTTGATTCAGCATGGTTTAGCTAAAAGATTCCTTTTGTTACCCTACTGATATAATGTTTTTAAGCCTGCATGGATGTTGTGAGGTGGGAGCTCTCTTGTTTACCTATTTTGATTGTCAAGATGGTTCTTGCCTGTTGTATAACTGGATGACGGGGGACCTGTCTAGGGTAACTCTTTTGGCTTGAATTTCTAAACCTAGCGATACAGTTATCCCTTAGTAAGCCAATTGTAGCCTTGACCATTCCAAAAAAAGTCACTATATATATAGCCAAGGCCTATGTTTTAACTCTCTTTTTTCCCCCAGTGTGCAAAATGTTCATGATAAGTTGGTGATTGCTGCTCTCCACATGTTTTAAAGAAGGTATCATATGTTTGTAATTGTGAAGTGGTCATATGCATGTTCTGTTCACCCAAGAGGAGGCTCTACAGTGGTTAAGTAATGAAAGACCACATAATTCTGGTTACAATTTGATTGATATGGAGCCTGTTTTTGTGCCTATGGTTATAAGAAACTAGGCAGAGCATGCATATTGTTGGGTAGATAATCTGATAATGTACCTAGAAAGAGCTGTCAAATTATAAATATGTGGAGATCTTTGTTAAGTATATTGTACTATTTTGTAATGTAAAGAAAGAAGGCAAGCTCAGCCCGAACTTGGAAGAGAATACATATGTTCTGTCTGCCCTAGTATTTGTTAAGGATACTGTGTTTCAGAAGTAGTAAGTTCTCTCTCATGCACACTGAATTGTTTTGATCAATAATGAGTTTAGAACCTAATAGTGCCCAACCAGATACAGATCCCTAGCCCCATTGCGTCCAAATATTGTTGAGGTTATTTCTTGACAGGGGTATATCATGTAACTCAACTGTGGCAATGGTTAAATGGTCAAGCTTGAGAGATCCAGCTAGACTAGGAGAGTGAGTGACCCAAATTGTTTCAATATATGAGATTGTGAGCATCACTCCCTATAGAGTGTCTGCAAGGAATTATTTGGTTAAGCTATATTTACTTCAACAGGTTATGGTTATTTGGCTGATTGGGTAGTTTGCATATAACTTAATCGATTTTAATTCTTGTGGTGCAAGTAAGATCAGTTCTATATCTGGGCAAGCAAAAGTATGTGTTTGAGTCTAATTCTTATTGAGTCAGTGAGAGTCTCTAGTTAGTTGTGTATTTTCTTTTCATTCACTCTTCTTTGCTTCATGTTCTTTTACTTGTGTGTTCTCGTATCTGTTGAGTCATAGGGGATAAACAACAAAGTAAATACTTGTTTTAATTCTTCACTTCATGCTTGAGGACAAGCGTTATTCAAGTGTAAGGGTATTTGATGTGTGTCTTTGCATTGTTTATTTATAAGGTTTAAATGCGCAGATCTCACGGGTATTTGCAGTTATTTGTGATGAATTATTCAGGTTGAGATGGCAAGTTGTGATGTGTAGGAGAAATGCAAAAGAATGCAAAAATGAAGTTCTGACAGCTCAACGAGCCATCTGAGTAGTAGAAAAGCTGTTATGGGTTCTTCCTATTTTTTCTATTGGGTTCATGACACACGAATAGGCCCAATAGAAGGGAGTATGACCGAGTCTGAAGAGAAAGAGCCCAGAAGGATTTAATTGATCTGATTTACTTCTGATGCAAGTAATGAAGAGTTATTATGGAACTGTTTAAGTCGACATGTGACACTTGTAGGAATTTTATTCCTACCATGATACGTTATTCCTCTTTTAATTCTGCTGCCTTAGTTGTTATTTCTTAGTTTAATTCTATCTATTAGGAGAATAGTTAGTTTCCTTACATTAAGCTAACTCTGTACATTATAAATGGACAGAGTTAGTATAGGATGAATCATCTCGATTTTTAGTTTAGTTTTCACGTAAAGTAGCGGCAGCAGTAGTTTAAGCTTTGAGCTTTATTTTCGGATCAGAAGCATTCCCGACTGGGAATTCCCGTTGGCAACACTTGGTTCATCATTAATACAGTAGTCTTTCTTCTCTCTTAATTAGTTGTTTCCTGATTCTGCCAGTTTGTTTAATTCTCAATTGTTCAATTTCGTGATTAGTAGTATTAATTAATTCATAGTTCATGCATGCGAGTTGATATGATTCTTGGCCGACAATGTTTTGGTTTGATATCGTAATCTAGTATTGCAATTTATTCTATTTGTCTTTGATTGCTTCAGTGCCGTAGGTTAGTAGTGTTAGTCAATTAACTTACCAAACCTATGAGGCCCAAAATACACTTAACTATACAATATATACAACACCACCCCTCAAGTTGGCGCATGCAAATTGTGTATGCCCAACTTGGGTAGTAAAAACTCAAACTGCTGTCACCCTAACGGTTTGGTAAAGATGTCTGCCAACTGAGAATTCGTGGGAACGTGTGATGTAGCAATGGTCCCCTCCACTATGGCACCCCTCAAGAAGTGACAATCCACTTCAATATGTTTTGACTGTTCATGAAAAACAGGGTTCTGAGCCAAATGCAGTGCTGACTGACTATCGCAAAATACCTGCATTGGCCCCTCCGTGCAAATCCCAAGACTCTGGAGAAGTCCCTTAAGCCACTTCAACTCACAAGTCACTTTCGCTATAGCCCGATATTCTGCCTCTGCAGAGGAAAGTGAAACTATAGCCTGTTTCTTGGTCTTCCAAGAGACAGGTGAAGCACCAAGAAATACCATCCATCCAGTAACTGATCTCCGTGTTTTGGGACAAGCAGCCCAATCTGAATCACACCACCCTATCAGCTTCAGATTACAGTCTCTCTGAAGTAGAACACCCTGTCCCGGGCTCCCCTTCAAGTAACGTGCTACTCTCAAGGCTGCTGCCCAATGATCCTCCTTTGGTGCCTGCAAAAACTGAGACAAAATGTGCACGGAAAAACACAAGTCTGGCCTAGTGAAAGCTAGATAGATAAGCCTACCCACAAGCCGCCGATACTTCTCCCCATCGGCCAGGTCCGGACTCGTCGAAGCTGCAAGTTTCTGATTCTGCTCCATCGAAAACGACACGGGCTTCGCCCCCAGCAGTCCTGTCTCAGATATAATGTCCAGAGTGTATTTTCGCTGACACAAGAAAATACTCTCTGCACTCCTCACCACCTCTATGGCCAAAAAATATTTGAGCTTCCCCAGATCCTTCATGTGAAAACAGGCACATCAAATATTTCTTGAACTTTGCATGTTCCTTGGAATTGTTCAAATCATCCACATACACCAAAACATTCATCCTAATCCCCTGCTTCGAAAAAGTAAACAGTGAGTAATCCGAGTAAGACTGAACAAACCTATACCTCCGCAATGCTGCTATCAACTTTGCAAACCAACATCTGGGGGCCTGCTTCAACCCATACAACGATTTGCGAAGCCTACACACTTGGCCATCTCTCCCTTTGCCGAAACCAGGAGGAACCCGCATGTACACCTCCTCCATCAGATCTCCATGCAGAAAGGCATTGTGAACATCTATATGGTGTAGTTCCCAATCCTTTGCTGCTGCAACTGCTAGAAAAGTCCTGACAGTCCCCATCTTTGCCACTGGTGTAAACATATCAGAGTAATCAATGCCTTCTACTTGGTGATTGCCAAACACAACCAACCGTGCCTTGAGCCTCTCAACCTACCTATCTGAACGATACTTGATCTTATAGATCTACCTACTCCCCAATGCTTTCTTGCCAGCTGGTAATTTCTCCAATATCCAAGTCCCATTCTTTTCCAGAGCTTGGATTTCAGTCTGCATAGCCTCACGCCAGCCTTCATCTTTCATGGCATCCTTGAAAGACTTAGGCTCAACTCCAGTAGTAACAGCTGCAAGAAAGGTACGATGGTCCACTGAAAAACAACTACTATCCAAATGATTAGACAAAGGGTAGCGATTACCATGACCGGAGGAATGCTTGGAACTCAATGAACCGGGGGGGGGGGGGGGTGGACTTGAAACCAATAACTGTATTAACCACAAAATCTCAAAGACGAACAGAAGGAACCCGAGTACGCATACCTCTACCCAAATGCACAACCGGATCCCCTTTGCCTCGCACCTCAACCCCATTCACCACGGACTGCGGCTGCTGGCCGCCCTCGGCAGTGACAGAGGGCTGCGGAACAGCCTCGAGATCTCCCCCTGCCGCCGCTGGACCCGGCACATCTAGTGGCGCCGTGGTGGTGCTAGGCGAAGCCGAAGGGGGAGGCACCTCCAGTAGGTTCTCATCTTCCTCAAACTCATCCTGTACAATATCAACCAAGTCTGGTGCAACAATATGTTCCTCAACCTAAGCAGCAGAAGGATGATCGGAGAAAGGAAACACAGATTCAACAAATTTAACATCATGGGAGACAAAATGTTCACGAGTCTCCAAATCATACAACTTCCACCCCTTTTTCCCAAACGGATATCCTACAAAGATACACCAACGTTTTCTATTAGCAAACTTATCAAATTTGGCTTTCAAGTTATTGGCATAGTACAAAGAACCGAAAATACGTAGCTCAGACAGAAGAGGTTTCACACCAAACAGACATTCATACGGGGACTTATAATTCAACAATTTCGAGAGAGTCCGATTTATCAGATAGCCAGCAGTTAAAACACATTCACCCCAAAAATGCACAGGAAGATTAGCCTAAAATTTTAAAGCCTGAGCTACATCTAATATGTGTCTATGTTTCCGTTCAACTCTACCATTCTGTTGGGGGGTGCCCACACAAGAGGTTTGAAAAATAATACCCCGATTAGCCAAAAAATTCCTAAGACAAAAGAATTCAGTCCCATTATCACTTTGCACCGTTTTAACTTTAGCATTAAATTGACGTTCTACTAAAGCTAAAAAACTGGTAAACAATTCAAACACCTCATTTTTATCACAGATCAAGTAAATCCAAACTCCTCGAATGAAATCATCAACTATAGTGATAAAGAAACGAGCACCACACGAAGATAAAGTATGATCGGGACCCCACAAATCACAATGTATCAATTCAAAAGGAAAACATGCTTTATTGTCACTCAATAAAAATATTTCACGACTCTGTTTAGCCTGGCAACACACATCACAGGACTTATTCAAACCATCACTAGAAAGAAACTCAAATGGTAGGTTCTTCACGATCTTAGCTGAGGGATACCCCAATCTTTGATGCTAAACAACTGGATCTTGCTGATCAATAACTCGATTTGCCTGAACACCAAAGCCACCCCTGAAGTAGTAGAGTCCCCCCCCCCCCCCGCCTTTCACCGATTCCAATAAGCATCCTCGAACGTCGGTCCTGAATAACACAGCCAGATTTAACACAGTGTACCACACAGTCAGTGTCATCAGCCAGATGCGAAACAGAAATAAGGTTGCACAATAAATGAGGTACATAATAAACATTGTTCAAGGTTAAGTGACTAGACAATCCGACCGTTCCACTTTTCACAGAAACAACCTTACTACCATCAGGAAGTCCAACAGTGCAAGAAGGCATATCATGTAAATTGGACAACAAAGATAAGTTACCCGTGACATGATTCGAAGCACCCGTATCTATAAGCCATAAACTGGACAGAAACTCACCACTCAATCGATCATCGGTGCTCTTATTACCCAAAAGAGAAAGCAGCTGTTGCAATTGCTCAGAACTCAGACCCGGAATACCCGAAACAGGCGCCGAATCACCACTGCCCACCGCGGCACCTCCACTGGTCGCCGGACAGATCACTACCTGTGCCTCAGCAGCGCGAGGTCGCATCGTTGCACCTGCTGCCGATCCGCCTCCTTTCCCACGGCCAGCTCTGCGATCAGGGTTAGCCTTCCTACGGAATTGAGGCCGTTCTCCCCACCATTCTGGATATCCATTCTTCCCAAAACAGGTATATTCCTCATGCCCAATCCTACTATAGTAAATGCAAGTGACATTAGAAAGAAATCTCGATTTATACTCAGAATGCGGGGCTTTCACAGCAAAAGTCATCACATCCGCCTGGTCAGATTTGACATAACTGTTCCGGGTCTGCAGTTGCTCCTCTTGGCCTTAAAGGCCCAATCCATGGTGGGTAGTGGATTTTGCGCCAAAAGTTGAGAACAAAGGCTCCCAAATTGCTCCTGATTGATGCCAAACAAAAAATCATGAAATTTCGCCTCATCCTTTTTCTTCTGAAACTCTTCATTCATTCCACAAATACAAGCAGGCATCGGATTGTATTTGTCGAGTTCATCCCATACTTTTTCTAATCTCCCAAAGTATGTAGCAACAGACATGGTGGCAGTCTGTTTGCAATTGGCCAGCTCAAATTTCAACTCCTATTGTCGTTGCCCACTACTAACAGTAAACCGTCTTTGCAATAAATCCCACAATGGTTTTGCCTCTTCAAAATAAGGAATCGTGTTCTTCCGTGACTCGTCAATGGTGTTCATGATCCATTGCAAGAGTGTAGATTGCACCGCATCCCAATCATTCAGATACATCGGATTCACAGGTTTGCGAATACTACCATCCACAAAACCATACTTTCGCCTTCCTCGCAACGATAAGCACATAGAAAGAGCCCATTGTTCGTAATTCGCACCATTAAGTTTCATCGTACTAATCATGTTCCCCGGATTATCATTGGAGCCAAGATAACACGGAGAAGGGGGGTCAATTCGCCGATAAATAATCTCTGCATCAGGGTCATCAGTCCCAATCTTTGGGTTGTACAAAAAGTCTATATACAGCTAACATACCAAGCCTACGAGGCCCAAAATACACTTAACTATACAATATATCCAACAATTAGGCATAAGTCTGTAAACTACTTACACCTGATTAAAACTTACGCCTGATTGAGGCATAAGTCTGAAACTTACGCCTGCGTGAAGCGTAATGTTTTTTAGGGTTTAGGGTTAATTTTGTAATTTTAACACTATATTTTTTTAAATAGTACCTGCATTTAGTAATATGGTACCTGCAAATAACATACCCTTTTTTCTCCCCATGTCCCTAACTAAAATAAGAAAATATTTTTGAGTTCATTTTGATGAAAAATTGGGCTAGAGGGCAATAAGTTATAAGAGAAAGAACAACCTTTGAGGTTTGTGTTATTTTTTAGAGGTTTCTTGAATATAATACCGGGTTTCTTTGGTCATTTCATTTCCAAATTTTCCCCCCTATTTGAAAAGGCTTTATAAATACCTAAATATCATTAAAATTATTGGTGATTTTTTTCCGCCATTTATTTTTGGAATAATAAAAATTTGAAGTTAATGGTGTATGGGAATAATTGGAAATTTGATTTGTAGGTAAGTTTACCTACTAAGTAGGTAAACAAATTAATGAGGGTGGGATCAAGTGTTTGCCACCTTATAATTGCATTTGAGGTGAAAAAATCTTCTTGGTCAACTTATGACTTAAGGTGAAATTAAAATAAAGAAAATGCACCATCTGATTGCTGGTATTTGCTCAAAGAAAATGCAGAATAGATGCAAGTTTGAAAATTCAACAAAAAGATAGAAAATATTGTTACAGGTTTAGGGTTCCAAACAATTGACAAAAGAGAGAATACATAAGAAGAAGAAAAGTAACAAAAAAATTAATAATAAATAAATAACAAGACCGGGGGAAGCCATGGAGGGGAGGGAGAGAGAACCTCCGCCAGACAAGGATCACATGATGCATCACAACTTTTAGCATGTTTCACAAAGGTGATTAACTAAGATAACAGAAAATTTACTAACCCAAAAACAAAAGAAAACTATTCTATAGAAAACTAACCAAAGGAAGAAACACAACTTACATTACCTCTTTTCTGTTATGATCTTTATAGCATTATTTACCATGATCTATTCATAATTTTTTACAAAGAGTTCCAGCAAATAAAAGCAACACCTCCCACAAGAGAAAAGTTTCACATGTTCTATTCAGAATCTCTTACAAAGACGACCACCAAATACAAGCAACACCTCACACTAAAGTTTCACATGATCTATTTAGAATTTTTACAAAGAGTACCACTAAATACAAGCAACACCGCATGCAAGAGATAAAAGTTTCACATGCAACATTAAGATTATTTGCCTGCCTAAGTTACACACACAACATGAGCCTTGAACATTTAACTTCACCTAACTTGGAGACAGCTGATTAAGAATTTTCTCAATATTTTCGTCTCAAACTACAACCTCTTCTTGTAGTATATACTGCTGATGACACTGCCAAGAAAAAGGAAGATTAAAGTCATTCGCCAAGGAAATAGGAATAATAAACAGTTTGGCCACCAAGCCTTGAAACTAGAGGTATCAAAAGAAAAATGGATTACATCCAGAAGTTGAACAGAATTAGTAAACTTAGAAGGTCAACTTCCAGAAATGTATGATCACCAATTAATCTAAAAATGCTTTTTTGCTTCAAGCTAAACTGAGCAGTCACTACTATAAAAAGCAGATTCAACGGTGGTAGTTTAACGGCAAATTTGGGGCAAGAATTGCAAGCTCAAACACCAAATGAAGCAAAAACTAACAAGGCAATAAATAACAGTATCTAAAATATGGGGCAAAGGTCCAAATAAGCCCAAATATTTCACCCAAGGTCCAAATAAGCTCTTAACATTACTTTTGGATCAAAAAAGCCCCCGACGTTACCAAAACGGGTCAAATAAGCCCCTCCTCCATTAAGCAATTTTTGCTGACGTGGACTGTTTTTACCTCCACCTTGGCTCATTTTTGCTGGACACGACGGGAGAAAGAAGAGAAAGAAGGAAATAGGAACTGAAACTGAACCAAGAGAAAGAAGGGAATTGGAACTGGAAGCTAGCAACAACAACAAGAGCAGATCTTCTATCCAAGATAACCTGTCCAATTCTGTCTAAACGGTTAAACGACATCGTTTAACTTATTTTGTTCTTTACTCTTCCTTTTCTGCTTCAGTTTTTACTTGTGGTCATTTTTTCTCTTCTTCTCCCTTCATCTTCTTCGAGTCATTGCGTCTTTAGACTTCAGATGAGAGAGAATCTATCTCTCCTTTGCCTATTTATTAAGTCACTAGTGTTAAAGAATCAAAGGGTGCTCTGTCAAAGAATTATACTGGGTGCTCTATTTTTTTTTGTTCCTGAAGGTGTGTTTTCTGTTGTATTTCACTAAAAATTGTTTTTTTTTTTTTTTTTTTGTGATTTTCATGATATAATAAAACTAAGTAAAATTCAGCTGAGAATTCTAAAACTCCAAGAGAACAAAATAATTTCAAATTTCAGCTCATGCTGATTCTCATTCAGTTTTTACTGCATCAATACAATAGCTTCGTGACAACATTATCCTCTCACTCAGATAACAGACGGTCAATACAACACAACAGCAAAAACTATACACCAAAACAATATAAACGTTACAACACAACAACATAAATGGTACAACAAAACAACATAAACGTTACACCACAACAACATAAATGGTACAATATAACAACATAAATGGTACAACAAAACAACATAAATGTTACAACACAACAACATAAATGGTACAACACAACAACATAAATGGTACAACCTCCGAAGAACAATGAAAAACCCAAAGGAGAGAAGAAGATGAGCAGTGATGTTGACGATGAAGCTCCGAAGAAAGAAGAAAACCAAAATGAAAGAAACAAATCGGAATAAACCCTAACTGATCTATACACACACGAGGAAGAGATTTGGTCTGTCTTCCGAATAACAATGAAAAACCCAAATGAGAGAAGAAGATAAGTAGTGATATTGATGAAGAAGCTCCGAAGAAAGAGGAAAACCAAAATGAAAGAAACAAAATAGGAAGTAGCGTTTAACTGAATAGAAGATCCGGACTCGTTGTTGTCGCTAGTTTCCAGTTCCAGTTCCCTTCTTTCTCTTGGTTCAGTTTTAGTTCCTATTTCCTTCTTTCTCTTCTTCCTCCCATTGTGCCCAGCAAAAATTTGCTTACATGGAGGTAAAAACAGTCCACGTCAGCAAAAATTGCTCATGTGGAGATGGTTAACAAAGAAGGGGCTTATTTGGCCCGTTTTGGTAACGTCGGGGGCTTTTTTGATCCAAAAGTAATGTTAGGGGCTTATTTGGACCTTGGGTGAAACATTAGGGGCTTATTTAGACCTTTGCTCCTCAAAAATGTTCCAAAAACAATTAAATATCTGTCCTCTCAGCTTATGCTATAAAATCATAAACAATCTCTGAATATTGCAAGTTTTGACACCAATTGTAAGCTAAAATAACAAGAGGAAAATCTACTTTATAAGGGAAAAAGGATGCAAGAGAGGGAATTGTTGAGCCATCTAGAGGAGGGTGATAACAAACCAAGGACACTGTTGGCCAGCTGGTAAAACTTGTTCATAAACATCAGTGACATGTGCATGCATCATACATACTAATCTCGAATCCTTGATTGCAAAGCAATGACCCACTGGCTTTGCAGTTAGCATTATCTCCATAAATTGGAAGCATTCAAGTTCAGCATCAGTACACTAGTAAGTTTTTCTGCAAATAAGGTCATTTCTATAACAAGAAAAAATAGAAGGTATAGTTACAGATAATGCAACACTAATTCCAAAACTCTCAATTTTGAAAAGGTTAGATTATTTGAGAAGACAAAAAATGTTTTTAGGATCTTTTCAAATTTTATGAATCGGAAAACCATTTTGAGTACCTATAACCAGAAAAGTTTTGACAGAGAATATAGTAACTGACATCAACCGTTACTTGTAAAGACGACAAACCTTGTTGGCAAACTAGCATAATTCAATGTACGAAATCACAATTTGGGTCTACGGTGGATTTTGGGTCTGCAGTGGAATAACAATCAACATCGCTGGAGGTAGCGTTTGCATAGGAGGCCATGATAATTTCTTGAGATTGTTGGGAAAAATAGGCCTAACCAATTAATTGATAGATAACTCGAGTCATGCAAAGCATTATGCTCAAGAAATTATTTCTGGGTAGAAATATTTCTCCAGGATTAAACGAGTTCTTCCTCTGTTAAGAGGGATCAGGAATAGCAAAGCTAAAAGGATTGAACGAACGAGAGAGAAGAATATTTTTCAGAGAAAAAGTGATTCTCAGGAAAATTTAGTTCTATCGATCGTCGAAAATGTTAGAAAAATTACATTGAATTGTGTATTGAATTGTGTCTTACAATTGAGACACGAGTAGCCTTTATATAAGGACTACAGACCTCTAATATGTAACATAATCAATCTAGGAAATAGACTCAAATTATGATAACATAAATAAGATAATTATTCTAACAGCCCCCTTCAAATTCAACGTGGTAGAACCACTTGAGTTTGGATACGAAAAATAAACATGACCCGCCATATGCAATTATATCTGATGGTTGATGGTTGACTTGTCTAGTGTGTGCGGGTAGTTGAGCCGTGGGGAGAGATCTTAGTCGTAGAACCGCATGGACGCGGTAGGGCTATCTTCATTAGAGTTGGAAGTATGAAGATCGTTATAGTTAACCGCTACAGGAAAACCCTAAAAGACGATTGTGTCAAACTGAATATTGTTGACCTGTATAAACGCGGTTGTGCCAAGCAGAATATCGTTGACCTATATAGGAAATTCCTAAAGAAACAGTTGTGTCAAGCAAAGAGCTTCATGGTTGACCCGCATGTGAAGAACCGAAGAGACCAAGATTTCTTCCTTAAGGCCAAAAAGGATTATGAAAATCAGAAGTATAAGCCCACCAAACAGCCCATAAATAATTCTGAAATCATAATTGATAAACCAAACACCAAACAGCCGATGTGGACGTGTGGACGAATCAGTGTCAGACACATGGCAATGACTGGATCAAAATCAAGGCTGATGTGGCACTTTGACCAATCTAATTTGTTCTTCTCAATAGTTTCTTCTTCGTCCTCGAGCGTCAAGCGGCGACGAAGGCACTTTGTTGAAACCTCCGACGGCAAGAGCAGCAGCGGCAATGCGTCTTCTTCTTCCCGTTATGTCCAGCGACAAGCAGTGGCTGTATTTACAGAGGAATGGAAGGAGAGCGAAGCGGAACTGAGAAGACCGACGGCGGCTGCTGATGTGTTTTGCTGCAGCGAAGGGAATTAGATCTAGATGGTGGATTCTAAACAGCAGCGAACTAGAACAGGACTCACAACGGCTTCAGATCTGGTAGGGTGCAGACCGATTAGACGGCGAAGAAGAAAGAACGGCAAGTAATTGTAGCGGTGATGTTCGTCCGCTGGGTTGTCTTCCTCGGCTAATTGCTGAAGCGGAGGAGGAGGAGATCTAGAGAAGAAACAACGGCGGTGCAACTGACTAGCGGCGGAGGAGAAGTCTGAAATCCCGATAACCAAAAGAAAGCTAATGTTGCCGGAATATTGTCAGCAGTGGTGGGGAATATTGTCAGCAAGGTGGCATCGGAAGATGGCGGCTGCTTAAAAATGAACCAGAGGCATAATTTGCAAAAAGAAATTGACTAGAGTTGACCGAAGGATTTTTTTTTCTTCGGTCTCACCATTTCGACACCAATTTGCTCTAATACCATGTTAAAAATTATATTGAATTGTGTGTTATAATTGAGACACAAGTAGCCTTTATATAAGGATTACAGACCTCTAATAGGTAACATAATCAAACTAGGAAATAAACTCAAACTAAGGTAACATAAATAAGATAATTATTCTAACAGAAAACATATGAAGTATTTATAGGTAGAAAAAATTAGTTTAGTTAGAAAAATCTTGCGATCAGGTCTCCACTAACGTTCAGAGAGTTTGACTCTTTCTCTTCTGCTTAAATCTCTTAACGTTAAGTAATTAATTAACTGACCAGGTTTGAAGGAGTCATCTGTTGACTTAATATAAACTAATTATACTTCTCAATAAAAAAGTTAATTACATATTTTGAAATACTAAACAATAATTTTTCTAACACTACCAACTCCTCTACTGTGGTTCCTACAAATTTTATGCACAAAACTCTAGCCTGCAACTCACTGCCACAAAATTCAATGGGTGGAATTATCTTGAGTTGGCTCAGTTAGTAAAATTGGATGGTGATCGTAGAGGGAAGATAAGCCATTTGATTGGTGAGATTTCCAACCCAGTTGAAGGAGATCCGCAACTATAAAAATGGAGATCATATAATTCTTCCATTATTTCTTGGCTTATAAATTTCCTGGAGCCAGCCACTGGAAAACCCCATTTATTCCTCCTCACTGCACGAGATTTGTGGGAAGCTGTTTGGGATCTTTACTTCGATCTTGAAAATCCCTCCACAATATTGGAGTTCAACAGAAAACTTTGGCAATCCAAGCAAAATGATAGGAATTAATGTCACCACTTATAACAATGAGTTGTTGTTAGAAACTTAGCAGAAAAATACACAAAAAAGAGTGCAGAAGCTTTAACTTAGTTTATTTCATTCTGCAGCAACTATCTCTTTAAATAGAGTACAGGTAACAAAAAATCATAAAAATCTCCAAAATATCTTAGAAGATAAAAGATAGACTAAAAGACTTATTCAACAAACAAACAATTTAACTGAAAAGACTAAGTCTCAAATTTTCCTAAATTGATTTTATTCTTGCAGTAAAATCTCAAAATTTAACACTCCTTCTTGGGATTTTCACTGCAATAATCCTTCAAAAAAAGCATCATCACCTTCAACTCCTGCATACTTTTTAGGATTGTTTTCTTGTATATGCATCTCAGTTTTGTCATTTATAGAAATATCCACCTCCTCTGATTTTGCAATCCTTGTCAAGTCTTTGTTGCCTTCCTCATAACCTGTTAACTCGAACAATGCAACATCACATTTAACATTTTCAGAAAGGTTCTTGATATCTTCATTTGTACTGACAATTGCTATTCCACTTGTTGGGGTGATTCCAATATTTTTCATCTTATCCATCATGGTATCTGAACTTGTTCCTGCACCAACTTGTAATAACTCCAGAGAAAAACATTTTATTTTCATTTCAACTGAAAAAAGTTGAACTCCTTATTCTTGAACATTACAGAATAATTTTTCTCAAGTAACTTCCCAACGTTTTATCGATTTCAGGCACATATAAAACATCAGGAATAACCTTTATTCCTGAATCACATTTAATAGCCACTTTACCTTTTCCTTTTACTTCAATATACCTTCCATTTCCGATTCTCACCTTGGAAGTATATGTCTTGTCAAGTTCCTTAAAAAATGACTCATGGTTCGTCATGCAGTGGGTACAACCGCTGTCAATTACCAAGCTTCATTGGTTGAATTTTCTGCAAAACAAGATGACACAAATAATTCTTCTTCTTGTTGTTGATTCACCACCTGAGCTTGTTGTCTATCTTGCTTGTTTCTGCACACTCTCTCCATCTGACCAAATTGATTGCATGCTCTCATTGAATATCAGGCCTAAACCGGCAATATTTTTTCAAATGATTATTTTTCTTACAATATTGACACATAGAAAATGCCATTTTTTTCCATTTACGATTGTAAGCATTCTCCCTATCATCATTTTGGTATTTTTCTTTTGCTTGCAAAGCCCCTTCAGCTATCTCCTCCTTGCGGATAGCTCTTCTTTGTTCTTGTGCTTGCAATGTATTCACCAACTCCTCCAAGGTAATTTGAGAAAGATCCTTTGAATCTTCAAGAGAAGATATCTTTGCCTCAAATCTTTTAGGTAAGCTAGCAAGAACCTTTTGCACCACCATCTGATCTGAGAGTTCTTCGCCAATCAACCTGATTTTGTTGACTACATTCAAGAGTCTATTCCAATACTCTTGAATGTTTTCACTTACTTTCATCCTCAGTAGCTCAAACTGTCGCCTCAAGTTCAATACCTGCATTTGACGAGTTCTGTCATTGCCCTAGAACGCATGTTTCAGACTATACCAACTCTCTTTTGGAGTCTCACAAGTAATGATTCTTGTGAATATTTCATCTGAGACTGCAGTATGAATACAGGTCAAAGCCTTGCTTCTCTTCTTTTTCTCAGCTCTATGTTCTCTCAACTGAGCGACAGTGGGATCTTCAGGAAGTTGTACTTGATTGGTAATAACCATCTCCCAAAGGTCACTAGCTTCTAAAAAGGTTTTCATTTTTACAGCCCAGATTTGATAATTTTGGCCATTGAAAGGTGGAGGATTGGCAAGAAAATTGCTAGGCATTATGCTAGAAATATAGTTTATGGAACGAAAATTTTTTTTCTACCTCACTCTTTTTTATGACACAGGCCCTTAAGATCAAGAGGGCTCTAATACCACTGTTAGAAACTTAGCAGAAAAATACACAGAAAAGAGTGCAGAAGCTTTAACTTAGTTTATTTCATTCTGCAGCAACTATCTCTTTAAATAAAGTACATGTAACAAGAAATCATAAAAATTTCCTAAATATCTCAGAAGATAAAAGATAGACTAAAAGACTTATTCAACAAACAAACAATTTAATTGAAAAGACTAAGTTTCAGATTTTCCTAAATTGATTTTATTCTTGTAGTAAAAATCTCGAAACTTAGCAATTGTTGACATTGTGGAAAGAGTTGGACCAGTGCCATGATGATATTTATGAAAAGAATAATGACTATGTTCATGACAAGAAAAAAGATGAAAATGATAGAGTTATTTATTTCTAGTTGGTCTTAATCAGAATCTAGATGAAATTCAGGGATGTGTCCTTGATAGCTGCCTACTATTTGAGAGGTGTTCTCTGAAGTCAGACATGAAGAATCAAGGAGAAAATGCTCCACGACCCCAGCACAGAAATTGAAAGCTCAGCCCTTTTATGTAAAGGTGCAGTGGCTTAACATAATGGACTTAAGAAACCATAATGAACGTAAGTAATGGAAACAGCACGGTGAACAAGAAAATTGGAAGCCAAGATCCAAACACGATGGTCAAGCCGTACCAGCCACAACAGAAAATCCTGAGTCTTCCAACAACTCAGGATCGGTGCCTTTTACTAGGCTTTGTTTTCTTGGTGACCCAACTTGGAAATTTTTTGTTTTGGGGAAAGAATTTTTTTGGAGAAATTTTTTTTTGAGAAATTGTGTAGAAGAGAGATGACAAAGTGTAATGATTGTGTTATTTTGTAAATTTATGTGAGTGAAAATTTTGAGGAATTTTAAATTTAAATTTTAAATTGAGTAGAAATTGAGGTTGTTTCTTTGGGTTAGATTTTAGAAGAAAAAATGAATATTTTCTTGAAATTGGAATGAAAAAGAACAGAGACTAAGGAACAGTTGGAGCATCAGTACGAATCATTTCAATCTCCAATGTTTCCTTCGACACCATCATGCCCTCTATCTAAGAAGGGTAACCGTGTGCGTATTGCATGTCTAAGTTTCAGTTCTAACCCCATTGATTCTTGGATCATTGACTCTGGTACAACTGACCATATGGCTGGTTATTCAAACTCATTGATAACTATTAGTGATGTCTTTCATGTTCCTAATTTAGCCTACAACTTACTATCAGTTTGAAAAGTCACTTCCGATCACAAAGTGTCGAGCAAATTTCTATTCTTCTTACTGTGAGTTTCAGGAACTGATCTTGGGAAGGATGACTGTTAATACAAGGGAAGAAGGGGGGACTAAAGTAAACTATGGGAAATTACTGGTTTCAATTATGCTGTTATTTCTGAAAATGATAATGTTATGGCACAATCACTACACCAAAATGCCTTAGGGGAGGCGGGTGCGCGCTGTGTGCACCCGCCTCTAGTGCGGGCGCCTCCAAAAGGAGGGCCCGCACCCGCCTCCCCTGTGAGGGATCATTGGAGGCGGGTGCATGTTGCACCCGCCTCCAATAACCATTAATGGAGGCGGGTGCATCTCCAATAACCATTCCAAGAAATTGTTATTGGAGGCGGGTGTCCGTTACACCCGCCTCCAATATTCTCCCAATAAAAAATTTAATTTTCCATTCTTTAATTTATGGTTTCGGTAGGAATCGAACTCGAACCGACGGACTCACTTGACTTTTGCACATTAAATTTACCACTAGGCTACATATACTCATGTATATAAAGTTAAAATCGAAAATATATATTTATATATTTTCTTCTAAAACTTGCAGTTTTTATTACCTAAAAATTTATCTCCTTTTTTCAAACTTATTTTTAATTCTCAAAATTATCCTAATAAATTATTTTCAACTTTCAACAGCCCAAAACAAAGAGAATTTTCGAAACAATATTAATTAAAATTTGGGAAAATGCACCTGCCTCCAATAAACACGATATTGGAGGCGGGTGCAAAACCTTTTCTCACTTAAAAGAGAATTGGAGGGCATCCAATAGTTAATTATTGGATGCGGGTGCATGTTGCACCCGCCTCCAATTGTCTTTGGAGGCGGGTGCATGTAATACTTAGGGTGCATGTTGCACCCGCCTCCAATTTTCTTTGGAAGCGGGTGCAACATCCACCCGCCTCCAATAATTAATTATTGGACGCGGGTGGATGCTGCATCCGCCTCCAAAGGCTTTTCCGGCCCCTTTGGAGGCGGGTGTTTGTACATCCGCCTCCAAAGAGGCGCCTCCTTTGATCATTTCTGTACTAGTGAATAAACTTGGTCACCCTAATTTTGACTATTCAAAGTACTTATTTCCAAACTTATTCAACACTAAAATCATTCTTTCTTCCAATTTGAAATATGTCAATTTGCAAAACATCATACTTCATTTTCACCTCTATCTTAAAAACCAACCTCTCCATTTACCTTGATTTACAATAATATTTGGGGTCCATATCATACTACTACAGTGGTAAAAATGGTTTGTATCGTTTATTGTGTATCACAAAAGATGAAGTTGGATTTATTTGATGAAAGATTAATCTGAAGTGGGAACAATGTTCAAAATTTTTATACCAACCACTATTACAAAAATGACTTTTAATGGCGGTTTTTCAGGGCTTTTAACGGTGGTTTTCGGCATTTTTGAACCGCTATCTATCCGGCAGCCGTAGAAAGTTTACAGACTTTCTACGGCGGTTCCCAAAAAACCGTCGAAGGTCTACTTTCTACGGCGGTTTTTTTCAAAACCGCCGTAGAAAGTCTACTTTCTATGGCGGTTCCTAAGCGAACCGCCGTAGAAAGTTAACTTTCTACTGCGGTTTTGAAGATAACCACCGTAGAAAGTACCAAATTTGTAAAAAAAAATTTAATATTTCATTTTTTTCTCTACATTCAAAAAATATATATCAAGAACAGCAGGAACAGCCTCAGAAAAGTTTTGATATATATATATATATATATTTCAACTTTATTCAAAATATATATATCAAAAACTTCCATGCTAATAAACCGAACAACCACCAAACTTCACAAAATTTTTGCGTGCATCTATCAAATTCTAATTAATTTAATCATTAACAGTATGAACAATACAATAATCACCGATATAACTCTAATCAAACCCGATTTAATCATTCATCATATCACCAAACCCGAATTTAACACTAATAATAAACCCTAGGCCAATCACAATAATCAAGTAACAATAAAATTTGTAAAGCTTAAATAAAGTTGAAACTATTCTATATTACATTTTTTATGATTTGAAGCCCACAACAAGGACCGATTGTGGTGAAATTATGATGGGGGATTAACTCCAAGTGGTGGGTGATGGCCGATTAAGAAACTATATCCGGAGTTGGGTGACCGCGGATCTTGTTATCAACGCTGCCGGAAGAATGACTTCGGGGGAAGACAAGAGAAAAAACCGACGGAGAGAGGATGGGTGTCGGCAACGAAAGAACGCTTCGGTTTGCTGGAGATGGAAACAGGGGGAAGCCGCGGCTGGCTGGAGATGGAAACAAAGGGAAACCCTTAAAATTCAAACAAAATCAAGTTTCTGTGGCGGTTTTTATTAAAACCGCCGTAGAAATGGACTTTCTATGGCGGTTTTAATTAAAACCGCCGTAGAATGCTTTCTACGGCGGTTTTAATTAAAACCGCCATAGAAAGTTAATTACCATAGAAAGTAACTTTCTATGGCGGTTATGAAGAAACCGCCATAGAAAATAACTTTCTATGGCGGTTTTAATTACAACCGTAGTAGAAAGTCCATTTCTACGGCGGTTTTAATAAATCCGCCGTAGAAAGCTGTAATTGTGAATTCCCGCCCGTTCCTCTATTCCTATTAATTTCTAGTTTTTCTATTTTTGTAAATTAACCCCCAAATTTTTTTAAATTTAATAATAAATATGTATTTTACTATTTATCAATTTTTATAGTAAAATTCATCATATTTATTAATTATACGGCGGTTAGAAATACAACCGTTTGGAAAGGGACTTTCTACGGCGGTTAGAAATAAAACTGCCGTAGAAAGTCCCCTTTTTACGGCGGTTTTAGAAAACCGTACTTTCTACGGCGGTTAGTTTTCTAAAACCGCCGTAAAAAGGGAACTTTCTACGGCATTTAGAACGGTTATCAAAAACCGCCGTAGAAAGGTAACCGCCGTAGAAAGTCCTTTTCTACGGCGGTTTTATATAGAACCGCCGTAGAAAGTCCGTACTTTCTTTTTAATGGCGGTTTTGGTCTTTCCGCCGTTAAAGCACCGCCGTAGAAAGTCCATTTTGTAGTAGTGAACGTACAAAACCAATTTCAGAAAACCATTCAAATGTTAAGATGTAATAAAGGTTGTGAGTACTTTAAAAAATGCTTTGACCTAGTTTTTTTCATTAAAAAGGGATTGTTCACCGAAGTTCTTGTATTGACACTCTATAACAAAATGGCTTGGCTGAAAGGCAAAACAATCACCTTTTAGAAGTAGCTCGGGCTTTACTCTTTACTAATAATACTCTTTACTCTTTACTAGCTGGGAGGATATTGGAGGTTGGTGTAACGGGCACCCGCCTCCAATAACGATTTATTGAAAGGGTTATTGGAGGTAGTGCAAGTTGCACCCTCCTCCAATAACCCCTCATAAGGGAGGCGGGTGCAGGCCCCTCTTTTTGGAAGCACCCGCACTGGAGGCGGGTACCCGGCACCCGCCTCCCCTCTCCAATTTTGGGGTAGTGTACTGACTCCCAAAAATTTTCCCAAATCATGTATGACCCCCCTAAAGAGTCTCGGACAATGATACTGCGTCTAGTGAAACATGGGTTCCCCAAAGCAGGGCCGCCCAAATTAACCTTGAACTTCGAATGGGGAGAAAACACACCTAACCAATCTAAGAGTCTGCCGGCTTGGGGGTTGTAGTGACAATATAAGTCTAGAGTTCTTTAGTGCATCATCAACTCCCCAACGCTGAACAAAAGGAAACAACCGAGAAATCAGATGCAATATATAAGTAGAGCTTCATTGCATCCGGTTGGAGGGACTTGAAAGGGAATTAATTCCTTACTTTCCAAAGTACCCGACTTCTAGCCCCAACCACATGATCTGACCAAAGAACATGTAAGAACTCAAAAAATGATGGCTCAGTCGGGCAGGGTATTTGCAAAGCCCTGAAAAAATATTGCCAAGTAGCCGTGGCGAAGGGACTACAAAAACCAGTGAGAGATTGTATCCTCCTCCAAACAAAAGGGACACTTGGACAGCAAATGAAACCCAAAAGTTTGCAAATTTTTTGGGAAAGGAAATAAGCCATACAAGAGTTTCTAGAAAAAAATTACTGATCTTTTTGGGGATCTCTACTTGCCACACAGCCAACGCATGCTCCTAAACTAGCTGGCATTTGCACAGAAGATTATAGGCATATATTTTAAGGTGAAAATCCCTGCAGGCGAAGGGGTCTAGATCATGGTATCCACCTCAGGGACAAAACAAATATGCATGTCTGCTATAAACTCCATCACCCGAGTGTGGGGTTTCGTCGCTATAGAATGAATGAGCACCTCCGACACCATTTTCGCACATGCTCCAAACTTTTCGAGTAGAAAATCCGCATGACTTTTTAATGATCCATTTCCTTTTTTTGGATCAAAGTCATTTCCAATTGTTCTAGAACCTTCTTAACCAGTTGTTGACTTCTACCCTTCTTGGACTTCGAAAATTGACCTCGGATTTCCTCATCAATCCATTCTTCTTCGAAAGGATTCATCATTGAATCCGATGATTTCTTTAACCTATGAGACTTGCTTTTTAACACTGCATCAGATTGATTTTACTAGTTTAGCACACCACACAGATGGCTAAGCTCAGGGGACCGACCATGTGGCTAGTTTGACATGCTAAAAAAAAACCCTCTTCCCAATTACAAATCAAACTCGAGGCGGAAAAATTTGGCACACCCCCATTTGTTCTTTTTCATCGTTTCTGACAAATATATAAAAAAAATTTGACTAAAGCTTTTGTACCCATTATATAAGTTTTAGGGCCCAGAGATGGATATGAAAACTAGTGCTTGTGACTTCAATTTATTGAGCTCCTACTCATTATTCTCTATTCTTATCAATATAGGGCAAAATAAATTTTAGTTTTTTCTCTTATTTTGTTTCATTTGTTTACCTTTGTGTTTATTCAATTGTCTTTATACTGATTTTTCTACTTTCATCTTCTCATTATTATTTTCTTTATTTAATGGCAATAAATTGCTAAATGGGATTTCAGTGAAATCCCATTTAGCAACCGTGAGGGGGAGGGGGCTAATTTGGTTCTAGGTAATTAAAAATTTATTTTTTAAAATAGTTGAAAATAGCAGGAAAAGGAAGCATATAGCGATGGAAATAATTGCAAAAAGCAGCAAGAAACAATACAGAGAGCATGTCGATATAAGTGGTGTGAACAAAAAAATAATCGGACCAAGGATACACTACTACAAAAATGACTTTTAATGGCGGTTTTTTAGGACTTTTAACGGCGGTTTTCGGCATTTTTGAACCGCCATCTATCCGGCAGCCGTAGAAAGTTTACGGACTTTCTACGGCGGTTCGCTTAGGAACCGCCGTAGAAAGTTGGATTTCTACGGCGGTTTTGGGCCTGTTCTTTTTGGGCGTTTTGAAAACGATTTTGAAAACAAGTTTTGGAAAATAGTTTTATAATGTAAAAAGTGTATTGAAAATGTAAAAAGTAAATGCTGAATAGTAAAAAGTTGTATTGGAAATGATGAAATATGATTAAAATATATTAAATTTACTGTTGAAACCAAAACCGCTTTCAAAACGAAACAAAAAGAATAGGCCCTTTGAAAAAAACCGCCGTAGAATGTCTACTTTCTATGGCGGTTTTTTTCAAAACCGCCGTAGAAAGTCTACTTTTTACGGCGGTTCCTAAGCGAACCGCCGTAGAAATTTAATTTTCTACTGCGGTTTTGAAGATAACCGCCGTAGAAAGTACCAAATTTGTAAAAAAAAAATTTATATTTCATTTTTTTCTCTACATTCAAAAAATATATATAAAAAACAGCAGGAACAGCCTTAGAAAGGTTTTGATATATATATATATATTAACTTTATTCAAAATATATATATCAAAAACTTCAATGCTAATAAACCGAACAACCACCAAACTTCACAAAATTTTTGCGTGCATCCATCAAATTCTAATTAATTTAATCATTAACAGCAAGAACAATACAATAATCACCGATATAACACTAATCAAATCCGAATTTAATCATTCATCATCTCACCAAACCCGAATTTAACACTAATAATAAACCCTAGGCCAATCACAATAATCAAGTAACAATAAAATTTGTAAATCTTAAATAAAGTTGAAACTATTCTATATTACCATTTTTATGATTTGAAGCCCATAACAAGGACCGATTGTGGTGAAATTATTATGGGAGATTAACTCCAAGTGGTGGGTGATGGCCGATTAAGAAACCATATCTAGAGTTGGGTGACCGTGGATCTTGTTATCAACGCTGCCGGAAGAACGACTTCGGGGGAAGACAAGAGAAAAAACCGACGGAGAGAGGATGGGCGTCAGCAACGAGAGAACGCTTCGGTTTGCTGGAGATGGAAACAGGGGGAAGGCGTGGCTAGCTGGAGATGGAAACAAAGGGAAATCCTTAAAATTCAAACAAAATCAAGTTTCTATGGCAGTTTTTATTAAAAACCGCCGTAGAAATGGACTTTCTACAGCGGTTTTAATTAAAACCGCCATAGAAAGTAACTTTCTATGGCGGTTATAGAAAGTCCATTTCTAAGGCGGTTTTAATAAATCCGCCGTAGAAAGCCCGTAATTGTGAATTCCCACCCGTTCCTATATTCCTATTAATTTCTAGTTTTTCTATTTTTGTAAATTAACCCCCAAATTTTTTAAAATTTAATAATAAATATGTATTTTACTATTTATCAATTTTTATAGTAAAATTCATCATATTTATTAATTATACAGTGGTTAGAAATACAACCGTCTGGAAAGGGACTTTCTACGGCGGTTTTCTAAAACCGCCGTAAAGGGGACTTTCTACGGCGGTTTTTCTTAATTTTTGTATTATGTAAGATATTCGAATCCATGCATGTATGAAACCGAATTAACATTGTGTCTAATTGGCTATATTCTATTCTATCTTGTGATCAATTTCATTGATGATTATGTATTAAGTTTGATCACCTTAGTACTGCATTGGTAATTGTTATCAAGTAACAAGGCTGTCGGTTAGGTAGTTCCGGATAGATTAGTGTTTACCTTTAACGGTTATAGCCAATTGATCTGCACGTTTTAGGTGTATTATTTTAGGACTTGTTATGGCAGTTCTCACGGGCTTTTGCCCAAGGTTTTAATGTTTATTTGCAGTTTTAGAGATCGGGCCTAAGAAGAAAAGAGTGTGCAAAAAAGTGAAAGAATTGGAGCAGATGAGTCACGCCTAAAAAGCCCACACGATTTGTGGGCTAAATCAAGAAGGAAACCCGCAAGCAGAGCTGCGCACGGTTGAAGAAGAATAAGTAAAAAAATAAATCAGCTTCTAGTAGGCCAATTCCAATTGGAATTTAATCCAATTGGAATTTAATCCAACAACAATGCGTGGGCCTTGCTGCAAATTGAGTTCAATCCAATTCAAAATTCAATGCGTGGGCCTTGCTGCAATTGGAATTTAATCCAATTCAATTGGAATTGATTCCAATCAGTTGGATAAAGCCAAATCCGTGGGCACGCGCAGAATGATGCGGAGAAGCTTAAAAGGGAAGCAATGAAGTTTTGAGCAATTTACCAATCCAAGAAGGAATTAAAAAGAGAAGTTGGGAGTTACCCAAAAGTGAAAAGATTCCATGTGCTTAATTAATTCTCTTTCCAAGTAGGAGAAGGTTTCCTTATTCAATTAGGAGATTGGTTAATTGCTGATTTGTATCCTATATATATGGGATTATTCCTGCACTTTGAGGAGAGATGAATTCATAGATAGCTTATTTTTTAGAGGACAGCTTTTGGGAGACAAGCTTTTATATAGAAGTTTTTAGATAAATTTTATATAGAATAGTTTCTTAGTTTAAAAATAATTTTCGCGCAAGATACAGTTTCGCCCAGTGTAGTTTTCCTCTGTTTTTCCTCTGTTCTGTTCTGTTTTGTTCTGTTTCGATCACAACTTTGGATTTTCCCGACGGGCAGTCTACCGTTTGGCCAAACCGCCGGGTACCAGATCGCGAATTCTTAAATTCCAGTACAGTATTCTCTTTTCTCTTTTAATGTCTTCTTTTATAATTATGTGTTTTTTGTGTTTTATCATGAGTAGCTAATTTATTAGTTCTGGTATTATGTAAGAAGTCATAATCCATGCATGTATGAAACCCAGGAATTAATCTAAGGTCTAATGAATTATGTTTCTAAATTGCCTGTGTTTATATGTCTAATTACTAAGATTCTATTAAGCCTGATCAACTTAGTTTAATCTGGTAGAGTCAGTGAGTGACACAACTACCGGCCGAGTAGTACATGATTAATTGGGTAATAATTTCTAATGCATCGTCAGTAGGAATTATTAGTTTCGGGTTCTTCTAGTTCTTAATGCTTCTATTTGTTAATTAATAAGGTTTGCGGGGACTCGCGGTCTGTTAGTTAACGTAGTTAGAGAATAATTCCTTTGCGGGGACTCGCGGGGAATTATCGAGAATCTATGGGAGAATTGGGATTATTTGCGGGGACTCGCGGTAATACTATAACTGAAACGGCATAAGTAATTAGACAAGTTAAGAGGTTTATGATTACATGCATGAGATTAAGGTGGATTTACATAATACCAAAATTTCCTCTCATTAATTGATATCTGTTTAAGTCTTTTATTTAATTATTAGTTTAATTATTATTTTGCTATATTTAAGTGACAACTCTAAAGTCTCTTAAGAGACACAAAGGTGACTACTAGTCATAGTTTGGTTTTAATTGCACGTTAATTGGAATTAGAATTAAATTGCCGTCTCTGTGGATCGACCCTATCTACTACTGTGCTATATTTTATTAGCATCTTAATTACAGGTTTAACCAGTACTTTTACTGTATTTGGTAGACCCACGACAAGTCTTATCACCAATAAAGAATAAACAGTGTTAGGTTCCTTAATTCTTAAAAGCTCTTCGGGCAGTGATCTTTGCGAGGGACCCCACAGAGGATCACCGAATTACATAAGGGATTGGGTACATCTGAGGGACCCCATGGTACCTAGAACTAACCGGTGTAGATTAAATTAGACCACAAGGTGTTTATGATTACATGCATGCGAGGAGAATTAATTGCATAATACTGGAATGTTTTAATCAATTGTTTATTTTTTGATTGTTATCTTTTCCTAGTAGTTATAAATTGACCCAACTCTAAGGTCTCTTGAGAGGCACCAAAGGTGACGACTTGTCAAAAGTGTGTGTTTTTATTGCATTAATCTCGAATTATAAGTGATTTCTCTGTCTCTGTGGATCGAACCTGTGCTTTCCTGTACTATTCATAGCTAGTAATTTGCAGGTATAAAAATAGTGATTTTTACTGTATTTGGTACTACACGACAAAGTCGTTTATCAAATTGGCGCCGTTGTCGGGGACAGTTACAATCATTTATTTCTTTTTCCTTTTAATGCATTTGGTGTTTTCTTGTGTTGTACATGAGCAAGAGCTCTCAACCAGTATTACTCAGTGACCCAGAGATCCAAAGAACCTGTAAACACTTAAGTATGAAACTTTCTTTATAGTATACCACTTCTGGCTCGTCATGCTAGGTCTCGGAAGCCAACCACCCTGACCTAATTCATGATAAGCCCATCAACTTCCATGGAAGCAAGGTTACAAAAGTTAGCAGAAAGGGCAGAACCAGAATCTATCTACCAGTTGTTTGCCCAAACGGAAGGTAGAGTCGATATAGATTTTCAGAACTCTGAATTTGAGTCAGAAACAGTGGGAGACAAAAACGACGACGGCCAAGGATGAGGTCAGGGTAACTCACCATGACCAGAACCCATTCTGAAGGATCTGAGCACCCATGAAACCACTGATCGACCATTAGCTGTAGTTACACCCACGCTGCCAGGAGGTTTCCCACTGAAGAATGGGTGACTGAACGACATTCCCAAATTTCATGGGAATAGAGGTGATGATCCACACAATTTTCTGGACGAGTACATAAAGAATTGCAATGTGGGTAGAACACCAACAGCGGCCACCCTTGATCAGCTAAAGCTACTGCCATTCCCGTATGTTTTGACAGGACAAGCAAACCGTTGGTTCTGTTCACTGCCAGAGAGCACAGTCACAACTTAGCCACAGATTAAGAGGTTATTCTTGGAGAAATATTTTCCATCCATAAAGACGAACTCAATAATGAAGGAGATCAGTAGCATTCAACAGGAGGTGGATGAATCTCTCAGCAACTATTGAATGTGGTTTAATGAATTGGTGAAAAGCTGTCCGAACCATAAATACAGTGAGGGGCAACTTTTGCAGTATTTCTACCATGAAATGACATCGGCTGATCGGAATTTAATTGATTCAACAATCAATGGGGCGTTCCAAAACAACACAGTGACGTCAGCCAAAAAGGTTATCAAGGATACAATTGCGTCGTGAAGTCAGTATGTGGAGCCCGTCCGTTTGGCCAAGGCGCGGGCAGCTGTGAGTTTTGTGGATGACACAAGTGATAAGAGGATCACTAATCTCACAGCCAACATGGAAAAACTCACAGCCCTGGTGACCAAGTTAGCAATGCCACCCAATAACCCGATAGGAGAGGTGGTATGCGGATTTTGAGGGTATCTAGGACAATATGCCTAGCAATGTAATTTTGCACAAGAGGAGCCAGTAGAACAAGCGAATGCTGCAGGGAATTAGAATCAACTAACCCCCAAACCCAATTGGAACAAGAACCAGCCAAGGAGGGATCTTTTCTCTAACACATACAATCTGAGGTGGAAAGAAAATCTAGCATTTGGGTGGAAGAATCCAATTGAAGGTGTTCAGGTCCCTTTTAAGACAGCGACAAGTCAACCAGCTCTGTCACCAGTCCACAACAATCCTCCTCAAAATTTTCAAAATCTGAATTTAGCTCCGACATACAGGCCACCTAACCAACGCAACTTCTCAACTTATAATTAGGGCAATCAACCCAAAGTTGGAAAAACAATGGAAGAGGTGATGGGTGAGATAATTGAACAACAAAAGGAGCACAGGACAACCATGGATGGAATAGCAGGGGTTATCTCTCAATTATTGGTATCCATACAGATATTGCGAGGGAATTAGGCTCTCTGGCCTTCCAGGTACAGGTACCACTGAAGGAAAATGTGAGTGAGATCACATTGAGGAGAGGGCAAATTCTGAAACTCGAGGTCAACCCCAGGTCGGCGATAGCCCCAGACAGTAAGGAACCAGATTTGGAAGAAGCTGAAGGGCCAGTGAAAAACACAGTCTCTGAGCCTGTCCGACCAGCAAGGGAGGAGAATCTGTATAGACCGGTGCCTCTATTCCCGAACAGCTTGAAGCCTAAGGGAAGGAAGATCCGATTGATTACCTAGCAGTGTTTGAGAAAATGGATGTAAACATTCCATTGCTCAAGGCTACTAAGATTCCCCCGGTTGGTAGACTTTTTAAGGATTTCATAGCTGGAAAACCAAGGGGGGCCAGCAAGGTAGTCTTAGGAGAGACAGTGTCAGCTGTAATTCAAAAGAAGCTGCCACTGAAGTGTAAGAACCCAGGTATGTTCTCTTTACCTTGCATAATTTGAGATAGAACTATTGAGCATGCTATGTACGACCTTGGTGCATCAATATATGTCATGCCTTTGTCTATTTTTAATACCATATCTGGCGTAAAATTATCTGATACTAAAGTTGTCATTCAGTTAGCCGATAGGTCCTGTGTGCATCCTGAGTGCGTTTTAGAGAATGTGTTAGTGCAAGTTAAGTCTTTTGTATACCCTGCTAATTTTTATTTTGTAAAGATGAATGATGATCCTACTAGGGAGTCTGCGGGGGTTTTATTGGGTAGACCATTTTTGAAAACTGCTAAGACAGTGATTGATGTGTATAATGGTTCCATATGCTTAGATTGTTGTGGTGAAAAGTATAATTTTAATATGATGGTGCAATGCAGCACCCTGAAGATGTTGAGAATGTGTATGGCATCGATGTGATTGACCCACTTGTCGAAGAGCATCTTGAGACGTTTTATTTTCCAGGAAAAGCTGGAGGAAACGATCACTCAGAGCTACATTGAGTCAAACATACAGAATGTGACTAATGAGGAAGTGATAGAGGTCATTAGATACCTCAAGCAGCTGCAGCAGTTACAGAGGAACCTGCCCCTTTGCCCAAGGCGACGGGTGCCGAGCGACCAATTCCATCATTAGTACAAGTACCAAAGCTAGAATTGAAGCCCCTCCCAACTAACCTGAAGTATGTATATCTGGGGTAGGAAGAGACCCTGCCAATAATCATCAACGTAGGGTTGACCACAGCGCAAGAGGACATATTACTTCGAGTAATTCAGAAGCACATCAAGGCAATTGGATGGACCCTAGCGGATGTACCCGAGATCAGTCTGGATATTTGTCAACATTATATCTTCTTGGAACCAGATGCAAAGCCCACTTGAGATCTCTAAAGAAAGCTCAACCCGAATATGCGAGAAGTGGTCCTGAAGGAGATTTTGAAATTATTGGTGATGGGGATCATCTACCCCATTTCAGAGAGTAAATGGTTGAGTCCAGTCCATGTGGTGCCTAAGAAATGAGGTTTCGAAATGGTTGAGAATGAGAAAAATGAGCTTGTACCTATGAGTTTGCTCACTGGATGGCAAATGTGTATAGACTTTTGCAAGCTTAAATTCGCAACAAGGAAGGACCATTTTCCACTTCCCTTCATTGACGAGATGCTCGAGAGGCTAGCCGGGAAAATATTTTTCTATTTTTTGGATGGTTATAGCAGCTATTTTCAAATATGGGTTAATCGGGAGGATTAGGAAAATACAACCTTTACGTGTCCATTTAGCATGTATGCTTACAGGAGAATTCCCTTTGGGCTATGCAATGCACCAGGTACATTTCAAAGATGCATGATGAGTATCTTCTCCGACATGATCGAGAAATGCATAGAGATTTTTATGAACGATTTTACAGTGCATGGGGACTCGTTCGATGATTGTTTAAACAACCTGGATGCTGTTTTGGCAAGATATGCAGCAAAGAACTTGTTGTTGAATTATGAGAAGTGTCACTTTATGGTTTGAGAAGGTATTGTACTTAGGCATAGGGTTAGCAGGGAAGGAATCGAGGGTTCTTAGGTCATTGTAAAGTTGCCATATCCCACAAATTTGAGGGAGATCTGAGGGTTCTTAGGTCACGCTAGATTTTACAGGTGATTCATCAAAGATTTTGCCAAAATAGCTCAACCACTCACGAACCTATTGAAGGACGACATACCGTTTGACCTAATGGTAGGATGCAAGGAGGCTTTTGATAAACATCAGCGACAGCAAGTAATATATTTGGGATGACCCCATTTTATGGAAGTGTAGAGCAGATCAGATCATAAAGAGATGTGTTCCAGATCGGGAACAAGAGAGCATATTGCAACATTTCCATTCTGCGGTTAGTGGAGGACATTTTGGGCATAAGCGTACAGCAAGGAAGATTATGGATAGTGGGTTCTATTGGCCCATCTTAAATAGAGATTGCTATTTCTTCTACAAGAATTGTGAACGATGCCAACAAATGGGCAACACCCTCACTACTCGAGACGAGATGCCACAGATTCCAATTAAAGTGTGTGAGATATTTGATGTTTGGGGAATGGAGTTCATGGGTCAATTTCTATGTTCTAATGAAAGGTAGTATATCCTGCTTGCAGTGGACTATGTTTCAAAGTGGGTGGAGGCCAAGGCTACTATTAAGAATGATGCGGTAGCAGTAAAGACTTTCTTCCAGGTGGATCTTTTTCCTAGATTTGGAATCCCAAGGGCAATAATTAGCGATCAAGGCACTCATTTTTGTAATTGCACCATCGCTGAATTTTCTAGAAAGATTGGAGTGCAACACCACATTGCTACACCTTACCACCCCCAATCAAATGGGCAAGCCGAACTGTCAAATAGGGAGATCAATAGGATTTTAGAGAAGGTAGTAAATACCTCAAGGAAGGACTGGAGTCAAAAATGCATGATGCATTATGGGCTTACCAGACTGCTTATAAAACACCTATTGGGATGTCACCATACTGATTAGTATTTGGCAAGATGTGCCATCTTACGGTGGAATTGGAGCATAAATCGCACTAGACGGTCCAGAAGGTAACTTTGGATGCCACGGCAGCTGGGGAAGAAAGTCAGTACCAACTCCAAGAACTTGAGGAAATCAGGTTGGAAGCCTACGATGTGGCCACTTGGTACAAGGATCAAACTAAGATGAGGCATGACAAACTCATTAGGCAGAAAGAATTCAGAGTTGGACAGCTCATGTTGCTATTCAAATCTTAACTTCGGATGTTTGAAGCAGGAAAATTATCGAGTATGTAGCATGGACCCTTGGAAGTCGTAGCTGTTTGGCCGAGTGGGGCAGTGGAGGTAAAGGACCCCAGCTCGGGAGAGCAATACAAAGTGAATGCCCAGAGGTTGAAACAGTTCTACAACTCTAGCCAGGTGAAATCAGTGGATGAAATGTCCCTGTTCTCTTGGCCAAATCACGATTAATCAGGTGTCGTCTAGCCCGGATGTTAAATAAAGGCGCTACTAGGAGGCAACCTAGTTTTTATTATTTCATTTATTTCTTTATTTTGTCTTTTATTTTGGCTTGGGTCCCGATTTTAATGCGTTCTCACGTTCATTTCTATTTTTCGGACGGGCTCCAGTGAACGACGTCACTGACGGGCTCTGGTGGACAACGTCACGAACGGGCTCTGGTGGATGACATCACGGGCAGTCTCTGGTGGACGATGTCATGGGTGGGCTCCGGTGAACGACGTCATGAATGGGCTCTAGTGGGTAACGCATTTATAAAATTTTAAAAAAAAAAAAAATTCTGATTTTAGTTTCTTGTTTTCCAATGCAATTCTGTTATTTTCAGGAGGGGAGGGGGGAGGGGCCAGCAGTGAAATTTATACATAGTGGAAGCGGGCCTTAGAAGCATAGGGGAACTTTCGAAGCCAGCTGAATGTACAGGGGCCCAAAGAGCAATTTGGGGGTAAATCAGTCGCGACCCAATTATCCACACCCATCCACAGTTTTCTTACCCTACCCGGAAATTACCCTTATCCGTCCCTACCATTCCCAAAATTTACTTCAAATTCTTCACCCCCTCCTTAGCTGTGCCATCCACCTACGAATTACCGAATCGTCGATCTCCACTCACCGATGGAACCCACACAGCAGCCAAACACCGCCAAGCCCATGTCCAACCCAACCCAAGTCCCACTCGATGACCACCCATCACCCCCAATGGTGTTTGACCCCGAACCACTTGCAATCATCTTCCTCGACGAGCTGCCCACATCCACCACTATCGATACAACCTGCACCAACAAAGGACAGCTGAGAAACCAGTCAACCACCACGCCGCCGCTATCCTTCCGGTCGTCGCGCTGCTCACATTGTCACCTTGAAGCTGAAAAAGGGGTATCGACCACCTAGCCCGACCCCCGTCACCATTCCCTCTGATCCTGAGGAGTCCATTACCACCACTGGAACGGTCTGGGCCACCAAGAAGCCAAGGCGGACCCCTGTGGCTGCCACATCCACAGCTGTAGTAGGAATAGAGCCACTCACCACGTCAGGGGTTGAACCCCTGGCGATGACCACTTTAGAGGCCATGACATTTGCACCACGAACGCGGTTGTCCACGCGTTCCAAAAACTCCATTACCAGCCGGTGTAGTACTTCTACAACCATGCAGCAAACCAACGATGTGGCTGATCCTATCTCGGAGGATGAACACTTTGCTGATGTCACTAGGACCTCTACGGAGAGAGCTGCCACCGGCACTCTGGCTCAAGTTACTAGAAATCTCCACTTCACCATCAAAGAGCAATGTATCAGGTACCTAGAGGCCTGCTCTCACAATTTCTTACCATTTTTTTCTTGGAATGCTGAGTTGCTCCAATCATTGAATATTCTGGATGCTGTGCGTGCTTATTTTACGGGCATTGGATGGGAATGGTTTTTAGATATGCCTATTTTGACTGTGTATTATGAGATGCTGCTTGAGTTTTTTGCTATTGCCACCAAGAGAAAACCAAGCGTTTGAAGCATGATGAGAAGTTTTTGCACTTTAGGCTTTTTGGTTAGACTAGAGCTTTATCTGTGAAGAAGATTAATACTATTCTGGGTATTGTGCCCTAGGAAGATTTGGAACTGCTGGACTACGTGGCTAGGCCATTGAAGATGACTCGTAGCATTAAGAAACAGGAAGTCTGGACAAAGCTCACCTCTTCAGGGGACTTCTTCATCCCGTCTAAATCAGAGGCCTATATGCTTACGGACCCTGCCCTCCAGTTTTGCCACTACTTGATTGCTCAAAATTTAATTGGTAGAACTTCCATGCACCATGTCATCACTGGGCCAGAGTTATATCTTTTGAACTGCATGGTTGAAAAGGTCAAGGTGAACCTCGGGTTCTGAATCAGGTACAATCTTGGAGACATTGCCTCCTACCCGAAGCGGGATAATTCTTTGGGTCATTTTATTGCTCTCCTAGCTCATCGTATGGAGCTCTTCAATGCTTCTCGCACCTGTATGACCCCATGCTCAGCCCCGATCACACTGGATAAAGCGTACTTAACCGCCTCGGAGCTCATTTTTAGAGGCCAAGATGGGACCCTATGTTTTCACAATACAGAGTTCCCACTACTCGTGCCACTGGTGCAGGGATTGAGCAAATTCAGCAGGCTATAATAGGATTGCAGACAAATTAAGTTGAGTTGAGAACCTAAGTCTTGGGTGAATTGGCTGCAGTCCGGCCATAGCTTGGCCAAATGGCTGCCCGGTTCGAGCAATTCATGACCCTTTTTGAGAATCATTTGTGAGCAGCACGCCGGTTAGTTTTCTGTTCATTTTTTTCAGTTTGTGGCAGTTTTTTTTATTTTGTTTATGTGTTTTCCTTATGTGTTTGTGTCCAATTGTATGCTCCTGCTTCTATTCTTCTTCATGCTTAGGGACAAGCATTGTTCAAGTGTGGGGATGTTTAGAAGGGGTTTTTGTTGTTTTGTGTCTTAGTTGTTTTTCACTTTTTTCTATTTTGTTTCATGAATGTTGAGTCTCTGCCCAAATTTTGAGTTCTGGTTTGAAAGAAGCACCATAGATGAGGAATTATTCTGAGTATGCATGTTGAATTTTTTTTAATGAAAGTGGTGAAGTCTTGTTTTGAGTTGGCTAAATTATGCATGTGTTTCCTTTCCTAAAGCCTACTACATTTTACTAAGCCTTGAACGATGAATTTGTGAATTGAGAACCAATTGCTTGCCTATTAGACTGTCAAGATGGTATGGATAGTGCATAACGGGATGATAGGGGACCTTCCTTAGGATTAACCAATTTGGCTTGCTTTTTCTGAACCTACCTATTTTTATCCCTAGAAGCCAAGTTGAACCCTTATATACAAACGTTTTTCTAGTCAGTAAATAAAGCCAAGGCCAATTTTTTTTGATAAATCCTTTCTACCCCCCAGTGTGTATACAGTGATCCTGAATTGTGAATGTAATTATGAGGTGTACTGTTTAAAGAAATAAGTGGATTATTTGGCCAATGTATTTGTATACCCAAATTTAAAAAGCTCATGGAAAGTCGAATAAGAAAGAAAAAGATATTTTGAATCCTACATTGTTTTGAAGTATGAGATGTGATGAGCTGGGTAAAGACATTAAGTATTGAATGTGTGAGCCATAATCCATACAACATAATCCATACAAAGTGCAATACTGAGAAAGACATGCATCGATTTGCCCAACAGAAAGAGGTGTGCGGAAATCTGAATGAAGGTACAGCAGTTGTAGTACTTGTTGAAACACACTGGGTTTGATCTTTTTTTTTGCAGGTGGCCTAGAACCCTTAGGGTCTATCCAAAGCTTTGAACCTAAGCATTACCATGATTAGAAGGTTGTTCTCAACTGATGTGCACTATCCCGTTTTATACTGTGGCGATCATCTATCAAGTTTTTGTAATTCTGGCTAGACTAAGATTTTACATTTGTCCTGAATTTCTGAATGGTGAGATATGTGAATTACTGTCCATAGAGTGCATGTTTGGGAATTGCTGCATAATTTGTCCCAAACCATTTAAAGACTGTTTTTGAATGTGAGAAAACTTGCATATGAATGATTGGTTCTGAATCTGTGATATGAGTAAAATCAGTAGGAGGAATTGAGGTAGGATTGTTGTGTCATGTTTGAGTCAGTCTTGAGTCATTTTTTCTAGTTGTCTTTCGAGTTTTCCTGTTTTTTCTCGAGTCTAGAGTCATAATATGTGTCAATTACTTGTGGCTGAATCTTCTATCTGTGGAGCTGTGAACAAACTGTTAAATAAGGGGCATTTATCTAATTCTTCATTTCATGCTCAAGGGCAAGCATTATTCAAGTGTGGGGATGTTATCAGCACCTTTTAGTTGCCTAATTTTATAGTCTTATCCCACAGATTTGACGGACTTTTGCCCAGGTATTGCATGGTCATGTTCAGAATAAGAAAGCTGTTAATGAAAGGAGGAAAGAAGGCAATATGGAGCTAAGTGATGACCTCAACCGACCTCATCCGTGACGACCTGGGCTGACCTCATCTAGGACGATCTGAAGTGGATATTGGATCGAGGACGACGTGAACTAAGGTTGACCCCGTCCTTGGAGGACGGGGTGAAGGTAAGCCGACCTCATCCGTGATAACCTGGGCTACAGTGTCCTAAGTGCACGACAAAGGGCGCGGATATAAAGCATTTCTCTACAGCATGCAGGGGATCCCAAAAGTAGGTAGCAGAAGGTGGAGGCGGACGTCACGCGAGCTCGGCGATAAGTTGGGATCCAACGAAAAGCAACCACAGAGTTGCAGTTTAATCCAGAACAATCTAGAAGGAAGATCCAGAATGAATATTCTGTCCAGTAATCACAGAAGAAGTAGAACTCATCTCAAAGTGTGAAATTCAAATTTGAATGAGATAAGGAAAAAGTTTGTTGCTATTTTCGTGGAGTAATTGGAGATAAGAGGGAATCTCAAGAAGCGATAAGGATTGATTACTTCCTTTCCTGGAGTGATCTGCTGCCTTTTCCAGATTTGATTTATTTTTCTTTTGCTGAGAGATAACCAGCTTTATAAATAGGGATATTTTTGTAGGAGGTGGGGGGCAGTTTTTCCTATTCAGTTTTTGATAGAGTTTACTAGTCACGATACATTATTTTAGTGTTAAGTTTTAGCTCTGTTCGGATTTTTCTGCATCTGTGCGCCAGGCCGTTGACCATTTGGTGAAACGGACGGGGTGACTTCCGCATTATTTCAGTATTAATTCAGTAATTCCTTTTATCTCTTTCTTTCATTCTTGCTATGTCATATTCTATGATTATGTGTTTTACTATCGAAAGCATGAGTAGCTATATTCTTAATTTCGGTATTATATAAGATATTAGAATCCAAGCATGTATGAAAACAAATTAGCATTGCGTCTAATTGGCTATATTCTATTCTATCTTGTGAGTCCATTTCATTGCTGATTATGTATTAAGTTTTATCACCTTAGTACTGCACTGGTAATTGTTATCAAGTAACAAGGCTGCCGGTTAGGTAGTTCCAGATATATTAGTGTTTACCTTTAACGGTTACGGCTAATAAAGAATAAACAGTGTTAGGTTCCTTAATTCTTCAAAGCTCTTCAGGCAGTGATCTTTGCGAGGGACCTCACGGAGGATCACCAAATTACATAAGGGATTGGGTACGTCTGAGGGACCCCATGTTACCTAGAACTAACCGGTGTAGATTAAATTAGACCACAAGGTGTTTATGATTACATGCATGCGAGGAGAATTAATTGCATAATACTGGAATGTTTTGATCAATTGTCTATTTGCTGATTGTTATCTTTTCCTAGTAGTTATAAATTGAAACTCTAAAGTCTCTTGAGAGGCACTAAAGGTGACGACTCGTCAAAAGTGTGTGTTTTTATTGCATTAATCTGGAATTAGAAGTGATTTATTCATCTCTGTGGATTGATCTTGTGCTTTCCTATATTATTCATAGTTAGTAATTGGTAGGTATAAAAATAGTGATTTTTATTATATTTGGTACGACACAACAAATTCACTTATCATGTGGTATCCCTAATAAGTCTCTGACAGAAAGGGAGGCAGAAAAGTTTGCAGAAATTTGTCAGCAAGGTTTGAGCCCAGAGAAATCATGGTAAATCGTTAGATTGGAGGTCCAAACGGTGTCCGATCGGTCTGAAATTTTAACTGGAGAAAGAAGACTCATAGATCATTAATTTATATGGTGCAGATTGGATTTTAATGGTTAGATATATTTATATAATTTTCGTAAGCTGCTGCTAGTTTTCTGGTGAAAATTTTCACGGGTTTTGATTTATGGTTTTGGGGTTTGGTGCTTTCATTGATTGTTAAAGGCCATATCTCAATTTTTTATTTGCTGCGAATTGTACTCTACTATTCATTTGATTATAGTGGAGTTTCGGAGTGGACGAATAGTCCCATGGCTTTTACTCTTCACATTGAAGGGGTTTCCACGTAAAAATCGTGTATTCTTTCTGTTTGGTTTTATGCTTTTGGCTTGGTTTAATCTTTCATTGGTGATTTGTTGTTGATTTTACTTAACGCTCCTAAATTGTTCTAATAATTGGTAAGGATTTTTCCGCTGTTTGGTTTATTAAACCTGGTTCCTCCCAACATTTACCCACTCTCAATTGCGGGTAAAACCGCTATTCGGCTTTTTTCTCATTTTTCATTTATTTTCTAATTTTTATTATTTTTATTACTTGATTACTTTATCACATTTTATTTAAAGATAATCTTAAAATCTTAATCCTAATTTAAACATTAACATTTTATGTATCAAAATTAGTTCCTCATTCACTAAAATTCTTCAAATGATTCCATACTTAAATTAACAACATATTTCTAAATCATAATGATAACATGAATCAATCCAACCTTGAAACTTAAATCAAAATTGAAATTGAAATCAAAGAGAGTAAAACTCTTTTAAAAAAAATACTTTATAGTTTTTGCAATTATGTGTAGAAAAATCTTATATTTAAATTATATTATAAATTGTGTTTCTATAATAAAATTTCTTTAAGGAGAATTCTATAACTTGGTAAATATTTGTAAGAAAATGTTTTTATAAAGACATATCGAGATCCTAGGGGTTAGTTTTTACGGTTAATAATTTACGGGGTCTCACAGAGAGCCATTATAGTTTTGGCTTTGGTTCAAAAGTAAGTGAGATGATGAAATGCTGAAAAAGGCTTATTGCCTAATGTGTACAAGTAACTTACATTTACTTTTCAAACTACATATGCATGTCCAATGTTATAAGTTGTACATATATTTCATTTTGAACCAAGGTGAAACTTTTGTTGATGTTGAATCAGCATCCGTGGAAACTTACAGGGATAAAGGAAAGAATTTAAAACCGAATGTAGGGAATAAGTGCAAGATGTGAACCGATGAGCCTCGCAAAAGAAGGGAGGTGGGGAGGGGGGGGGGGGGGGGGGGAGGAAGAGTCCCAGAAATAGAAGGGCAACCAGTATTAAATGGAAGTCCCGAACTGAAATCCAAAATATTTTAGAGTTCATTTTCATAAAAGTAAAAAAAAAGAAAAAAGAAAAGGGTTGGAGGGCTATCATTATTAAGAGAAAGGGAAGCCTTTTAAACAAACAAAGCAATCAATATTAAGTGGAATGGTGGCGCTCTGTTCGGTCCAAAAAATATTTTTCTCACTCCCGAAAAATTACCCATAGCTTACTTATTATTGACGAATGATACAAAAAATATTTTCCCCAAGTCTTGAATTGAAATAAAGAAAAATTTTGAGTTCATTTTGGGGAAAAAATTGGGGTAGACGACAATCAGTATTAAGATAAATGGTAGCCTTTGGACAAAAGAGGGCAATCAGTATTAAGTAGTACAGAAGCACTTAAATTGGTCCATAAAATATTTTTCTTGCTCCCAAAATATTAACCATAGCTCACTAACTCTCGGCGAATGATAGGAAATTTATTTCCAAGTTCAGAATTGAAATAAAAAATATTTTAGAGTTCATTTTGATAAATAAATTAAAATAAAATAAAATAAATTGGGCTGGAGGGCAATCAGTATTAAGAGAAAGGGCAGCCTTTGAAAAAAAAGAGGGCAATCAGTATTAAGTGGAAGGAAAGCGGTTAATTCGATCCGAAAAATATTTGCCTCGCACCCGAAAAATTACCCATATTTCATTTATTCCTGGTGAATGACAGGAAATTTTTTTCCCAACTCCGGGACTCAATAAAAAATATTTTAGAGCTCATTTGATAAAAAAAAATTAAGGTGGAGGACAATCAACATTAAGAGAAAGGGCGGCTTTTGAAAAAAGAGGGCAATAAGTATTAAGTGGAAGGGCAGAGCTCAATTCAGTCCGAAAAATATTTTTCTCACTCCCAAAAAACTACCCATAGCTCAATTATTCTGGTTGATTGATAGGAAATTCTTTTCCCAAGTCCTGGCGACCCCCTCGAGGAGCCATCGACGCTAAGGCTCTGTTCTCTTGTGGCTTTGGTAGAGAATCATCACTTTTTTTTTTCCAAAACTTTACACAAAGAAACAACTTCACTTTTTCAACAATTTAAAATTAAAATTTTAAAATTCCCTCTAAATACCTACTCACATAAATTCAAAAAATAACACAATCATTACACTTTTTTATCTCTCACCTACACAATTTCCCAAAAAAAACTTCCCTCCAAAAAATTTCTAACAAAAAACTTCCCTCTAATAAAATTTCCTCTACCAAAGCCACAAGAGAACAGAGCCTAAGCTTGTACTTCCAGGGTAGTGGGTGGTGCTAGCTGACGACCTTAGATTCCCGCTTTCTCTTGTAAGCCCATCGGGGAATGACCTTACCCAACAAAAAATCCAAACCTGGCATATGCCACAGAGGTTTCAACCCAAACAACTGAAAACAAAAATCAACCAATTAACGCAAAGTTATTGCCTGCGGCACCAGCATTCCAACGTATGTGGCCATGCAATATGCTCACAAAACTTCCCAGAAGACTATGACCAGTAGTATGCCCGTGAGCAAATGAGGTAGCTTCCTAACATTCTAGTCCTCCCGCCGCTAGGAAAAAAAATCTAAAACGTCCCATAACGAGTGCATTTGCACATACCCAAGCTACACAAGATCCATCCATTGTATCCATATACCAGCTGCATAGTCACAAGAAAAAAAAAGGTGTTGGATGGTGCATTTTGCATCAGAAAAAACATATTTAGAGGCGAGGGAGAAACCAATTTTCCGCATTACATTGTCTAGGGGGAGTAATTTGTGTACGAGCCACCAGTAAACACTAGGTGGCCTCGTTCTCAGACTAAATCCTAAGCCGATTTAAAAGTAAAATTCCATTTGTCTCCCTCTTCAAAATCAGATTGTCACTTCTGTCAGAAAAATCTAGTGTTGCCGTGGCGATAACATTGAAAACCTCCTCGGAGAATAGGTGCCCCCAGGCTTCAAGCATCACGTCCCGTCAGCTCTGGATCTAGAGAAGAATCCCCCTCCATGAGGTCTGACAGAAACCCCAGGTTTGTCCAGTTGGAGTACCAAAAATTGGAAGAACCGTCACCCAAAAATACCCCCGTATTCATCGACATAACCTCTTGCACCGATGCGATCCGACTCCACATCGGAGATTTTTGTGCACTCGGTGGCAAAGACCTCTTAAAAGAGGCCCATAATACGTTCGACACGTCCTTCTTCCACCACAACTTACATGAAAAGGATGTGATTGTGTCCTCGACATCCCTGACCCGGCCTAGTCCATTTCCGATATAGGCTTTGCAATATGCCACCATGCCCTCCATCTCTTTTTTGGTGCCCCTTCCGTCGTTCCCTAGAAGAACGTCACAGATATTGACTCTATCCACATAACCACTGCCCAGGGGCACATAAGGTAGCCCAGTAATGGATTGGCAATGCTCCTAAAATGTGGTGTATAAGGACCAATCGCCCCCCTCACAAGAGCAATTTGGACTCCCAGCCCACCATCCTTGCATTGAGCTTCTTCAAAAGAGTATGAAAAAGGACGTATGTCACCCGACCCTTATAAATCGAGTACCCTAGATAGGTGAAAGGAAAACTACCGCTGTGCATGCCAAGTACCGTGTGGACCAGCAATGCCCAATCGACATATTTAGAAGGTACATAAAAAGTAGACTTTGGCTCGTGGACCTTTAGGCCCATCGCTTCCTCATATTGGCGATGACAATAACGAAATCCGACCACCGACTTTTGTTCTGCATTAAGAAAAATAAGTAAATCGTCTGTAAAACGCAGGTGCCCCCCCTCCCTTGGCAAAGCATACAACTGCATATCCCCCACAGCAACACAAGCGTTTAATGCCCTTGATAAAGACTCCTTAACCAAAATAAAAATGAAGGGGGAGAGCGGGCCCCTGCTTGATTCCCATGGAGGCTTGAAAAAATCCACATGGCTGGCCGTTGAGCAGAACTGAGAACCATGCAGCCCTTAAATTTTTGATAGCCAAAGAAATATACAGTTGCGGAAATCCCACCGTTTCAAAAAGCCGAGCCAAGAAAACCCACGACACCCTATCGAAAGCCTTCCCCATGTCCAACTTATAAATAATGTTGCTATCCGTACACTTCCTATCTAGGAATTGAACCATTTCTTCCTCAAGAAGAAAATTGTATGTATTTTCCCGTCTGGGGCGAAATACTGAATTCGGCAAAGACTAATGGTCCAGAAATATGCAAAGGTATTAGGAACTGGTTTTTTTGTCCACGTGCTTGCCATAGCTCTGGGAATGGGAACTCCCGGCATGAATTCCTTAACAGCACCATAACGTTATCTTTTATAATTTCCCAAGAGAACCGATAAAAATTGACCTAGTACTCATCGATGCCTGGGGCACTTTCCGGGTCAAGATCCCAGAATGTAGAATAATTAAACTGAATTTTCTATTAGTTTTTATTTCCTATTCAGTTTATGTTTCCTATTCGTTTGTTTCCTGTTTGGTTTCGTATTTGTTTTAGGAAACCTAATTGTTTTAGGAAATAGTTGTAATTTGAATCAGAGTAGGATTCAAGGATAGTTTAGCATATAAATATATGCCTTGGATTGCCATTGTAATCACATAGAAAATTACAAAGATTTAAAGAAAGCCTTGCGGCTGTTTTTCAGCGTTGCGGTTTGGTCTGCAGCCGATTCTTTTGATTATTTTATTAGCTTGAATTTGATTTAAACTTTGATTTGGTTTCCTTGGTTCGTATGCAATTAATTGCATATAGATTATTGTTGTTTGTTCAGTGGCCGACACTCAGAACAAATCAATTTGATTCAATTCTCTTGATTTGTTCGATCAGCTTTGCTCCGATTGTTCGTTCGACAATTACAGCTTCTGCTATTATCTTGTGGTTTGTTTGTTATGTTGGTTTGATTTATTTTGTGTCCTACATCTGGTATCAGAGCCTGTGTTATTTTTTGGGAGTTCAAGATGTCTTCTTTATTTAATCCTCCTGATTGCCATGTATTTATCTTTGATGGGAAAAATGATTTTGAAATCTGGTGTCAATTTATGAAGATTTTTTTCAAGATGATTGGTATCTGGCAAGTGATAGAGCCAAGTTTTGAAGAACTTGACAAAGACAAGGAAGGTGAAAAATTAACATGTGAGGGAAGTAAATAATTAGAGAAGAATCGTTCTCACAATGATCATGCACTCTATTATTTGAGAATGAAGGTTGGATTAGATGTATGCAGAAGTTTAATAGATGTAAAGACAGCTAAGGAGTTTTGGGAAAATTTAAAAGTTACCAATCGAGGAAACGAAAACGTTCAAAGAAAGAAACTGTAGGAGTTAAGGAGACAATTCGAGTTGGCAGAGATAATGCCTAATGAAAAGGTGCAAGTATACATGGCTAGGGTAAAATCCATAGATGGTCAGATGAAGATCAACGGTGATAAAGTGACGGAAAAGCAGATGGTGTCTAAAGTTCTTCGGACGTTGACTTTGAAATTTCACATAAAGAAGGAGATTATTGAGGCCATTAAAGATCTGTCCACTTTTTTGTATGCTGATTTAGAAGGAGAATTGGTGACATATGAGATGTCATGTGATAGGTCATCCATTGATGCGGCGGCAGAAACATTGAAGGCTTTGGTATATAAGCCTAAAGAATCCGATGATGGTGAAACCAATCAGCAGGGCTAGAATTCTCAAGGGAGAGGATGTGGTGGTCAAACCTTCAGAGGCAGAGGCCATGGTAGAGGTAACTTTTCTTACCAACCAAAGGTTAATTCCGATGGTCAAAGTAGTGGCCAAAAGCGTGATAAATCTAAAGTTAAATGTTATAATTGTGGAAAGACGGGTCACATAAAAAGGGAATGTTGGGGTCTGAAGAATGATAATAATGATGGACAAGCTCAAATAGCTAAAAGTAGTGGTAATAATCAAGAAACTGTTTTATTTACTGTTGCGGCTGGTGAAGAAGATAAAAGTTTTAAGTGGTACATTGATTCTAGCTATAGTGATCATATGTGTGAGAGAAAAGAAATTTTTTCTGATCTTGATGAGACCTATAGGAACATAGTGAGGTTTCGAAATAATTATGTTGTATCTATTGTTGGGAAAGGTATTATTCCCATTACTTTGAAAAATGGGAAAACCAGTGCAATAGGTGATGTCTATTATGTGCCTATTCTTAGTCAGAATTTGTTGAGTATTAGGCATTTGCAAGAGAAGAATTATGATATTAATTTTAGGCATGGTATTTGCACAATTTGTGATGAACGGATAGGGATGATTGCAGAGGTATACGTGAACAATAACAGGTTGTTTCCAATCACTCTTAATTATTGTAATTCAACTTACTTTAGTACCACTGGCTATGATGAGAATTGCTTGTGGCATATGAGATTTGGCCACTTTCATTTTGGCGGTTTGAACTTTACTGTGAAGAATAATGCGGTTTCTAGATTGCCATCACTTAACTCTAAATCTCGACAATGTGAGTCATGTATTTTGGGCAAGAAGCACAGGGAGCATTTTCCAAAAGGTGAAGTTTGGAGAGCAAAGCAGCAATTGGAGTTGATTCATTCTGAACTTGTGTTCTGTTGATGTTCCTTCTTAGGGTGGTAACAAATATTTTATCACTTTCACTGATAATTTTAGTTGGAAGACCTAGGTTTATTTGTTGAAGTTTAAATCTGATGCATGTGATATTTTCAAGAGTTTCAAGGCTTATGTTAAGAAGCAGAGTATGCGTTCCATTAAAACTCTAAGGACTGTTGAGGCACTGAATATATGGTGTGTGATGATTTCTTGAAAAATCATGGGATCAAGCATCAGATGACAGCCAGGTACACTCCACAGCAGAATGGAGTTGTAGAGAGAAAGAACACAACAATAATGGATATGGTAAAGTCAATGATGACAGCCAAAAGTATGGCTAAGGATTTCGGGGCTGAAGATGTAGCCTGTGCAGTTTGTTTGTCAAATAGGTGTCCATCAAGAAGTATTGGTAAGAAAACTCAATATGAGATTTGGTCAGGAAAGAAACCAAATATCTCACATCTTAAAGTATTTGGGTGTGTTGCATATGCCTATGTTCCGGATGCAATTCGGAAGAAGTTGGATGATAAGGCAGAAAAATGTGTCTTTATTGGTTATAGCAGTGAGACTAAAGGGTATAAACTGTTCAATCCTGATACTGGGAAGGAAATTATCAGTAGAGATGTTACTTTTGACGAACATGGAATTTGGGATTGGAAAAAGAAAGGTTTATCGTTTGGAATTTGAGACTGTGAAAAGAGGTCAAGAGAAAAAGATTTATCGTTTGAAGAGAGCCTTGTATGTATTGAAGCAAGCTCTGAGAGCTTGGTATACTCGTATTGACAGTTTCTTTATCAAAAGTGGTTTTCAATGGTGCCCATATGAGCATACTTTATGTGTGAAGTCTTCATCAAATGGGGATATTGTCATTGTTTGCTTGTATGTGGATGATCTAATATTCACTGGAAACAATGGAAAGATGATGTCAGACTCCAAGGAGGCAATGATTAGACAATTTGAGATGACTGATTCGGGGCTTATGTCATATTTTCTTGGGATTGAAGTTTCTCCGACTGATTGTGGAATCTTTATTTCTCAAAGGAAATATGTTGGTGATATTTTGAAAAAAATCAAGATGGATGGTGCTAATCCGATCATGACTCCAGCTAAAGAGAGATTGAGGTTGACAAAGGAAGGCATCAGGAATTCTGTGGATCCAACTTACTTTAAGAGTATGGTTGGTAGCTTGAGATACTTGACTTCTATTAGGCCGGATATAAATTTCAGTGTTAGATTAATAAGCAGAGTCATGGAGAATCCATGTCAGTCACATTTGCAGGCTACAAAGAGAATCTTAAGGTACATTAAGGGTACTCAAGGAGATGGTATTCTGTATCCGAGAGGTGAACCAGTAAAGCTTCTAGGGTATACTGACAGTGATTTGGCAAGTGATACAGTTAAAAGGAAAAGCACTTCTGTGTATGCGTAATTTTTTTGGTTCTGGTGTGTTTTCTTGGAGTTCAAAGAAACAATAAGTGATAGCATTGTCTACTGCTGAGTATATTGTAGCTTCTAATTGTGCTACCCAAACGATTTGGTTAAGAAGGATGATGGGTTTCCTTCAGCATAAAGAGGGTAGTCCGACTACGGTGTTGTGTGATAGAAAGTCTGCAATTTAGCTGACGAAGCATCCAATCTTTCATGGTCGCAGTACACATATTGATATCAAGTATCATTTTATTCGTGATTTGGTTAGTGATAAGGAGATCGTTGTTGATTACTGCAAGACTGAAGATAAAGTGGCGAACATTTTCACCAAGGCATTGAAGTTCGATATCTTTGCAAAGTTGAAGAAGATGCTCGGTATGGCTAATGGCGCGAACTTAGTTTAAGGGAGGCTATATAGAATAATTAAACTAAGTTTCCTATTAGTTTCTATTTCCTATTCGATTTATGTTTTCTATTCATTTGTTTCCTGTTTGGTTTCATATTTGTTATAGGAAACCTAATTGTTTTAGGAAATAGTTGCAATCTGAATCAGTGTAGGATTCAGGGATAGTTTAGCCTATAAATATATGTTTTGGGTTGCCATTGTAATCACAGAGAAAATACAAAGATGTTTTTCCGCGTTGTGATTTGGTTTCTGCAGCCGATTCTTTTGATTATTTCGTTAGCTTGAATTTGATTTAAAATTTGATTTGGTTTTCTCAGTTCGTGTCCAATTATTTGCATATAGATTATTGTTGTTTGTTCAGTGGCCGACACTCAGAACAAATCAATTTGATTCAATTCTCTTGATTTGTTCGCTCGGCTTTGTTCTGATTATTCGTTCGACGATTACAGCTTCCTCTATTATCTTGTGGTTTGTTTGTTGTGTGGGTTTGATTTATTTTGGGTCCTACAGACTAGTCTCTTCAGCTCATCTTCTGTGACTGGCGCCAATAAGCTCTGCGGTTCCTCCACTGACTATGGCACATACTACAAGATCTGGTGCACTGTTACCTCACCCACGGCCTCTGCTTCAAATAAATTTTTGAAAAATGCCACTGCTTTCGTCCCAATATCCTCTTGTGTTGATAAGTTGTTTCCCGTGGCATCCCGTATCTTAATAAAGTGGTATGAAAGTACTGGGTATTGTTCTCTCTTTCTTTCAACCACCGCACACGGGATTTCTATTTCCAGAACACTTCTTCTTCCAGCAGACGCTGGGCGAGCAAAGCCTCTGCCTTCCTCAGTGCCATGAGTTCTGGGTCCCCACCCCCCTCATCATGATCTATTTGGGCCTTTAGAACTTTGGCTTCAACATTCTTGACCCCGAAAAAAATGTTCCTAAACACCTCCTTGTTCCACTTCAGTAAGACTTGGTTTAACCGCCTTAATTTTAATGAAAACCAATTCATCCCATATCCTTGTATATCCTCTTTCCACATGCATTGATACCTGAAAGTCTTACCAACATTTGGCAACAAAGTCGAGGGCTTTACCAATAGTGGGGCATGGTCCGATATGGCTCGACTGAGTGCGTTTATCGAGCATCCCAGGAAAGTATTTCTCCACCACTGATTAATTAGTACATGGTCTAATCGCTTCTGCATCTTTGATCGGGTCCTGCCATTAATCGATATCCAACCCACGTAAATAAAGAGCCAGTAGATAAAGCTGCCCCATCAATAAAAGAAGCAAAATCCTGCATCAACCCTAAACCTGGTGCTGTAGGCCCCTTGTATTCCTCTAGTGTCACATTGACATCAAAATTGTCCATGCATAATGATGCCTTCCCTGCCATGGCCGAGCTCAATTCATCCCATACTGGCGCTCATTGTCTTTGTGTGTGCGAACCATACACGAAGGCTGCCACACATAACACTACCATATGCGGGTGTGTCACTTCATAGATCAAGGTTTGGCCACTATCCTTAACCAAATTCATACCCTATCCAGAAAACTCATATCTTCCATGGTATCCCAAACCCACTCCATAGTATTCTAGATTGTCGTTGGAAATCATAGGTTCAAGAATAATAATTAAAGAAACATGCGAGCTTTTAATTAAACACTTCAATCTTCTGAAAGAGGTGTGTGATTTTACCCCCCTTATTTTCCATATGAGACAAGCCATATGGAAACTAAAAATTGGTAGAGGTCGATTTCGCACATTGCCTCGTTGCGACTGTACGAGGCAATCCAAAATAGTTATTTCTTTGCTTTTGCTTTTTCCTTATGTCATCTCCCCATGCAAGATCCTTAAGCAGCGCTTGGACCCCCTCCGGCTCTTAGTCCAGTAGCTAAAAGGAGTTGCTAAAAACCTGGAGCGCAGGCGTGGTACTTCGCTGTTTGTCCCTATCCAGATTGATGTTGAAGTAGCTATCCCAGTGTTCTTCCACTTGCTTCACGCCAAATTCAAAACTGGGATAAAAGGTTCCTCCTTCTCCTCATCGTGCGTCGATGCCTGCATGTTTTCTTAGCACTAAGCCATGATGCCCCGAACCTGTTCCACCTGTGTTTGGATAGGGTAAAAATTTTCTGCTTAGACTCCTATTTTTTGTCCTCTAAGTCTTTCTGTTCTGAGACATCATCCACCACGACAATATCTTTTAGGGATCCTTGATGTATGGCCTAATTGCCGAGGGGATGTTACTAGATTGTCGAAGCATCCTGCACTATGTTTTCCTTAGGAATTGTCAATTCTACATGTCTAACTCTTTCCCCACCACCCTCTTCACTTTGTCCAACACTTATTCATCGCCCAAAACCACAGCATGTCACTACGGCGGGGCAGCACCATGGTCGTCACTGACCTGGCCCACTTTTCACTGGTCAACAGTCGTCTAGGGTTGTTGATCTGCCGATATTGTACCTGATAATTTAGAGCGTAAATGGATTTTAGGAGCACAAAGGCATCCAAGCGGATCCGAGATGACCTCTGCCGGACAACCTGAAGAGCTGACCTCAGCCGGACTCCCTGAAGTCCAGAGTTACCGATGTGCGATTGATGGCAAAAATGACACGTGTGAAGATGTAGAGATGACACCATGACTGAGCAAAAGGTCGAGGCCGATGTCACACCAACTAGGCGTTAAATTGGGATTCAACAAGCTGTTTTGCGAGGTCAAGGAAGAAACGAAAATAAGTGATTCCGTGTGAAACAAGAAAGCAAAAAAGGAAGGAGAATCCAAGAAGGAAAGAAGGAAATCGGAAATCCGAGTGCAAAAGATTTCCTTCCCAAATCTGAAGTGCTGATTGATTAATCTCCTTATTTGATTAGGAGATAGGTTTTATTTCCAATTACTAGTTGCATAAACCCTAAACCCTAAACCCTAATATGCAACTTGAGATAATACTCGGATACCTTTTCTTTTACACAGTTTTCGTATTATATTTAGTTTTGCTTCGGTGTTGCCCTGAGATTTCTGTAGTATAGTAGTTAATTGATTTGGCTTTTGAAGACACTTAATCTTTGCTGCGTTCTGTTCTTCGATTCAAAGTCCAAACGGCACCGGCACTTTATTCCAATAAAGTATTTCGTATTTTTCTCATAATTTCAATTCCAAGTTATAACTTTGATTGTCAAATTATGAGTAGCTAAATATATTGTTCTACTATTATGTATTGAAATCGTAATCCATGCATGTATGAAACTTGAATTAATCTAAGTCTAATTAACTATGTTCTTAAATTAATCAGTGTTTATAAGTCTAAATTCTAAGATTTTATTAAGACGGACCACCTTAGTTTAATCTGGTAGGGCCTTCGAGTGGCACAACCTTCGGCCGTGAGGTACTATTAATTGAGGAACAATTCCTTGAATTACGATGATAGGAGTTGCTAGTGTCAGGTTTCTCTAGATCTTAATGCTGCTAAATAATTAATTAGGTGACTAGCGGGGACTCGCAGCTTAATTAATTAGTTGGTTAGAGAAGTAATCTTGACTAGCGGAGACTCTCGGAGATTGCCGAGAAGTTAAGGAGAAATTGGGTTATGACTAGCTGGTGCTCGCGGTAATATATAACTAACCGGTATAGGATAATTAGACAACTTAAGTATTCATGATTGCATGCATGAGATGAAGGTGGATTACATAATACTAGAATACTTTCTCTATAGTTTGTACAAGTTAATTGTTGTTTCTATTTCTCTTAAGCGTTCGTGACAAACTAAAGGTCTCTTAAGAGACACAAAGGTGACGACTCATCAAAATAGTTACTCACACATTAATAGATAAAAGGAAATTAAGAATCTCCGTCCCTGTGGATCGATCCTGACTACCATTGTATTACATTTATTTAATCCTTTGATTGTAGGTTAAAAGCAGTATAATTACTGTGTTTGCAGAGGTATACGACATCTTTGTCATTTGTCCTGTCCGGGGAGTTTTTCCTCCCCTTTCGATGCGGCAGCTATGGCCTAAGAGGGCATTCTCCCCAATTGTTTCCATCCACCTTGGTCCTTTCTCTATGAAAGTTCATCATGCCTGACTTTCATGCATGATGTGCAATTATATTCTAGCTTCGGCGTAAATTCTTTCCCCCTGGTTCCTAAGTATACCGAGTTCAACAGTGGCCCTAGGAGATTAACCTTCGTACAAACTCTCACCTCCTTGGCCGAACCAGTGATGCTGAAGCCATGTTTATTTTAGGCCACGTCCAATCATGTCGTCGATGGACATAAGAGACCACTCATTATATAGCTGAAAGGGCAGCATGGGTAGGGTTACCCACACAGGAATGATTGAGGATTCCGCCCTGGGGTCGAATCCACTTGACTATCCTCAATGCATAAGTCTTGAAGTTCCAAACTCCACACATGAAACAACGCTGTAGTCGTTGTCTTCCTCAAACTATATTAGAACAAGCTTGCTATCAATCATGCTGATATGTTAGCCACCGTTAAACCCTGCTGTTAAGAACTCAGTGCAGACATTATCAAGCGTCGTTCCCCCCTTGGAGAACTTTCCGACTAGTGCTAGCTAGAGGGAGGCCTCCAGTTCGTCCATCTTGCCAACAAAAAAAAAAGAGGGCCAGCTTGCCCTTGTGCATGGTTACCTATTTTAGTGGTCGGACGATTGGTAGAGGCGGTAGGCGGTTCCTCGATGCCACCGCTACCGTAGAGTGAGAGCTGGATTTCTCCGACCGTTGTCCATGCCGGCAGGAGGTGGAAAATGTCTTTAGCGGCTGTGCAAATTTCACAGAGTGAATTTGGTTAGCGAATTTTGTGGAAGGGCAGCACTCAATTCGGTCTGAAAAATATTTTTCTCACTCCCGAAAAGCATTCCATAGCTCACTTATTCTTGGCGAATGATAGGAAATTTTTTTCCTAAGTCCTGAACTAAAATAAAAATATGTTGGATGAGATCAATCTTGAATTGGCAAAATACACGATGAGGGTGATGAAGTGGATGCCGTTGTTCGATATGAACGCCGAGCCATCCATAGTCCCTGTCTGGTTCACCCTCCATAAGGTTCCGACTTTCTATTACAATGCCCAAATGCTGGTGGAAATTGGAAACCAAGTCGACAAATTCTTGAAGGTAAATGCCACCACACGACTCCTAACCCACCCCTCTACTATTAAAATTTGTGTCAAAATTGATCTTCTGCGAACGCCCCTATCTCAGATTCGGTTGGGATCCCTCACCAAAAATATGTGGATCCCAATCAAATATGAAGCATTGCCAAAATACTACTGGTTTGTAACAAGATTGGGCATGATGTAAATGAGTGCCACCATGCCCACCCGAAGTCGCAAAATCCTCTATCAACAGAACTTCCAAAACTTACAAAAGCCCCTCCCCCGACCCCAGTGCAAATCCTACAAAGACCCGCAAGTGAGTGGAAAATGAAGGGCCCAGCAACCTTGATCGAGCCTACATTGAATTCTAGAGCCCCTTCTCAATTGGGTGGCTCGGGATTAGGCCCCGAGGAAAAGCTTTCAGTCTCTATGGACCCTGTACACATTAGGAATGCTTTTGCTCTGTTAGAGGATCCATTAGAGGAAGATATTGAAGAGATAGAAGCAGAGCCATCTCACAAGCATCCTGACGATGTGCTGCTTACCTCTATGTCTGAATTCCCTATCCTTCCTAAGGTTGCTCGTTCAGAAACAAAAGCCCCTATCCAGGATGATGACTCAGATGACACTCAGTTAAAAGGGTAGCATTGGAGAAAGAAGGAATTGCTACCTCCTCGGGATGTTCATCAGCGGGAACTTGTTGACTTTTGAGATGAAATCCACTCTGTTTTGCTGCCTTTGATAGCCCAGGTTCAGACTGCCTAGGATCCGTCCTCGCCAGGTGCTGCCCACTCCTCCTCTGACACAATATGAGGAACTCAGGCTCCAGCACAACTAGATCACCCACCACCAAGCAAAAGTCCTATGGGGCTCAGCCCAAAACCAAAATGATGATAAGGTCAGTAGCTCGCTCCCTCTCTCATAGTAGTCAATCAATTACAATTATATTGTGTGGAATGTGCATGGAATAAGAGGTTGCCCATCGCAATGCCGAATTCAGCAGTTGGTACATTTACATAAAATTGCAATACTGGTTTTGCTTGAACCAATGGTTCCAAGTACTGAAATTGATGACTTTAAGCAATTGTTTGGTTTTTACGATTGTGTGGCAAATTGTAGTGGTAAGATATGGGTTTTTTGGAAGGGGGGGTATATACTAAATTTGAAGGTTAATCATGAACAATTTCTGTCCTTGGACACGAGGCACCCTGGACTCTCAGCGGTTTGGAATTTAGTTTTTGTTTATGCCCTTCACACAAGAGCAAGTTTGAAAGCTCTATGGCAGGGGTTGTTGCAGCTTCTATCTGGGCCAAGGGTAATTATGGGGAATTTTAATGTCACTCTCTCTGCAGAATAATATCTCGGTAGTAATGTTCCACCTGAGCCTGAGATGCAAGATTTTCAAGACTATTTGGCTAGAGCAGAGCTATTTGAAATGCCAACAGTGGGCAACCAATATACTTGGACTAGGGTTCGACATAATGGTAGGGTCTGGAAATGGCTAGACAGAGGCCTGAGCAATGACAATTGGAATAGTGAATTCCCTGGCAGTACAATACAAGTGCTAAACCGCACTCTCTCAGATCACGCCCCACTATTTCTTGAACTGAAACAGTCCTCTTGGTTAACCCCAAAAGGCTTAATGTTTCAAGAAATGTGGATACGATGCCCTAATTTTTTAGAGGTGGTAAAAATTAATTTGGGCCCAGCCGCAGTGTTACGGGGCGCACATCCCGTGCTTACTCCGCAACCCCATCGATGCCCCATGAGCATAAAATTGCATGTTACAGCTTGTGCTCAAAGCTGAGAACCGACGGAGCGGAATCGTACGACGCATCACACCATATGTCGGATCGCACTGGGCGCCAAACACATGGTGCAGCACAACACCCACTCAGCGAGCGCCCAAGCCCCAAGCCCTAGCACTAGTGGTGCGCCCCTGCGCATCAGCACCTCAGCGTGCGCGCCCCGCCTAGGCTCAGCGAGCGCCCCACGCCCAGCGCCTCAGCCCGCGTGCCCACTCTAGCGCCTTAGCCCGCGCGCCCACCCAGCACCTCAGCACGCGCGCCCGTGCCCCAACCTCAGCGCGTGCCCACGCCCCAGACTCAGTGTGCGCCATGCAGCAGTGGTGCAACCCTAGCGCCTCAGCGCACTACAGCGCCCCAGCGCCCTCAGCGGCCCAGCGCCTCAGCGCGCGTGCCCATACCCCAGCCTCAGCGCGCGCCCCCCACCAGCACCTCAGCGCGCCCAGCGCGCCTAGCACCACAATGACCGAATCCAACGGCGCCCAACCTTGTATATATTAATTTATATTAGTTATTCATGTTGTAATAGTTAGTAATGTTGGGGGATGTTAGTTTTAGTTAGACAGGTGATTTTTCACAAGATCACCCATTTTGTACGCCTTGATCCCCCCTCAGGGCACTTCTGATTTTTAGCCTTTCTAGTTATTGGTGGGTTGATGTAATGCAAGCAAGAGTTTGGTTCCCACCACCCATTTAAGCTCTTGGCTACTTCTTGTAATTTTCCTTCTTTTATTAATGAAAACCAAGTTTTGGCTTATGAGTTTTCCTTTGTTTATTTTCATTGATTTGGATGGCTCAATTGCAAGTATTTGGGAACAAGTCCCAGATGCGGGAGTTGGCGAAAGCTTGGCTAGCGGTAGCCTTGCTTGCCACATGGCGCGCTCATTTTGGTGATTCAAAATAGAGCCCCGTGACAGTTGGTATCGTCAAGCAGAAAGGGTAGAGACCCAGATTGCAAGATTTATGGTGAGATTGAGATGGTTAATATCCGAAACATCCCAACAGTCGACCGGTCCAGCACATTGAAGTGGAAGATCTAAGAAGCACAGTCAATCGGTTAAGCCAATGGTTGAGTGAATATGGGTAGAGACAAGATTATTGGTGAAATGGAGAAGGCTCAGATCAGGACATCCCACACCCAGTTCGAGAATGGGTCTAAGGAATAACTTATGTTGAAAATCTAGTTCAGGGAACGCCAGTCATCAGAATAGAAGAAACCACCAACCTTGTCCCAATGGTGGTGCGCTCCAGCAAAACAATGATGAATTGGGTTAGAATTCACAGTGGGGGAGGAGAATATTGTGGCAAAACGAAGTAAGATTGCTCAGATCGAGTCATCACTCTGAGAAATTTTTTTTTTTTTTTCTTCCTCCATGGGACATTTTCAAGTGCAGGCAGTTACAACAAATGATGTGCGTTGAAGCCAACCATGTAGAACTTTTTGTCTTGCTGAACATGGACTCAAACTAAAAATGAGTGAGTGTTGAATGAGCAATTCCTTCCGGATGGTGGCGATACACAAGCAGAAGTGGGCACAAGGCGAGGAGCGATTCCTTTCAGATGGCAAAGATGAACAAGAAAAAGTGGGCACAAGGCAAGAAACCTCAATGCTTTCCAAGTTGTGAAGTGTCAAGAAGAATATTGATGGCGCCGCGGACGTTGCCAAATCAAGTAGGGGAGAATGTTGCAGGGCGCACCTCCCGTGCTTACCCCACAACCCCATCGATGCCCCATGAGCATAAAATTGCATATTGCAGCTCGTGCTCAAAGCTGAGAACTGACGGAGTGGTGATGCCCCATGAGAATAAAATTGCATGTTGCAGCTCATGCTCAAACCTGAGAACTACGGAGTGGAATCGCACGATGCGTCGCACAACGCGTCGCACCATATGTCGGACCGCACTGGGCGCCCAACACATGGTGCAGCACAACACCCACTCAGTGCGCCCCCACGCCCCAACCTTAGCACGTGCCCAAGCCCCAGCACCAGTGATGCGCCCCTGCGCACCAGCACCTCAACGTGCTCGCCCCACCCAGACTCATCCAGTGCCCCACGCCCAGCGCCTCAGCATGCGCGCCCACTCCAGTGCCTCAGCGCGCGCGCCCCGACTAGCCCCTCAGCGTGCCGCCCCGCCCAGCGCCTCAGCCCAGCGCGCCCAGCCTCAGCGCGCGCCCCACACCAGCGGCACAGCGTGCCCAGTGCCCCAGCGTGCCGCGCCTAGTGCCCCAACACCCTCAGTGCCCCAGCGCGCCCAGCGCCCTCAGTGCCTCAGCGCGCGCGCCCACACCCCAGCCTCAGCGCGCGCCTCGCACCAGCCCCTCAGCGCGCCTAGTGCCTAGCACCACAATGACCGAATCCAACAGCGCCCAACCTTGTATATATTAATTTATGTTAGTTATTCATGTTGTAATAGTTAGTAATGTTGGGGGATGTTAGTTTTAGTTAGACAGGTGATCTTTCACAGGATCACCCATTTTGTACGCCTTGATCCCCCCTCAGGGCACTTCTGATTTTTATCCTTTCTAGTTATTGGTGGGTTGATGTAATGCATACAAGAGTTGGGTTCCCACCACCCATTTAAGCTCTTGGCTACTTCTTGTGATTTTCCTTCTTTTATTAATGAAAACCAAGCTTTGGCTTATGAGTTTGCCTTTGTTTATTTTCATTGATTTGGATGGCCCAATTGCATGTACTTGGGAACAAGTCCCAGATGCGGGAGTTGGCGGAAGCTTGGCTAGCGGTAGCCTTGCTTGCCACACGGCACGCTCATTTTGGTGATTCAAAATAGCGCCCCGTGACACGCTGGTAGGATATGGAATGCATGGCTTTTCGTTGAAATTACGAAGGCTAAAGGGATGTTTGTAAGAATGGAACAAGAGCAGCTTTGGGAATGGGAGGGACAACGTAGTGCAGGCAGAGGAGAAGGTGGCCAGGCTAGAGACAATATCTGATGTGCAGCCAAATAGAGAGGAAGACTTAATGCTATTGAATCAATGCAGGGTAGAATTATTGCAAAGATTAGCTGAGGAAGAGACCTTTGGAGGCAAAAGTCTAGGATTATATGGCTGAAGGAAGGGGACTTAAACACATCATTCTACCATAAATTTGTGACTGCCAAGCATGCAAAACAAGGAATTTTTAAAATTCAGAAATCCAATGGAGAATGGATCAGCGAGGTGGAGGAGATTGGAGTGGAGGCCGAGGTTTCTTACAAAAATCTTTTGTTGGCAAAAAACTCGAACTTGGATGGGGGTACAGCTGCCTATCTTTTAAATAATATTCCATCTTTAATTACAAATGAGGATAATGCAGTGATGTTAACTCAGGTAATAATGGAGGAGTTGAGACAGAAAGTTTTTGGCATGGACCCAGACAGTGCAGCGGGGTCTTATGGATACGCAGGCCATTTTTTCCGAAATTGTTGGGATATAACTAATACAGACTTGCTAGCTACAGCCTGAGATTTTTATGGCAGGTGTCCCTATCCCCCGGGTAGTGGCTTTGGTACAGATCACTTTGATTCCAAAGAAGCCGATGGCAACAACATTTGCTGACTTTCACCCGATAAGTTTATGTAACTTCCTAAATAATTTTTTTTCTAAATTGCTGATGGAGAGAATTAAGCTATACATGCCCAGGATGATCTCGGAGGAACAATCGGCCTTTGTATCAGGGCAAGAACTCTCAGATAATGTTCTTCTTATGCAATAGGTCTTACGATTTTTGGATAGGAAGGTGGTTAGGATTTAAAAATACAAAAGCAAGGATACAATTGTTGTCGATGATGTGGCGAAACATTTGTATGCTGCAGTTGCACCTAATCCTGATGTTATAATACACACTTCTGGTGAGACCCATTTAAGCAATTTCCTGTTGTGGCAAAGTGCTAATATCCTTCTGTATGCACCCTCAATATTTTGGCCAGAGATTGGTTTTCGGCATTTAGTCTGGGCTGTTTTGGAGTTTCAAAGGAATTTCTCTTACTTAAAGCAGAAAATGAAGCAACCATAAATTTTCTTGTGGATAGTTTGTTGCCACTGTGTAACTCATGACTTCACTTGGTCAATGGTCTGCTTAATGGTTCAGATTTTGAAGTTTATATGGAAGACAGATTCAACAGAGGTTAGAACTTCTTTTAGTGCCCAAGACCTCAGAGTAGTAGTGGTGAGAACTTTGTCAATAGTAGGGGAATGTGGAGTATGGTTCTTTACTGGTACTGACCTTGTTCTCCATATCATCTAATTTAGACACTGGTTGTATCCATGGTTCTTTGTTGTTGATTACTTTTTGAGGAAGTTTTGATTAAAGCCTCGAAAAAAAAAGGTAGCTTCTGTTTTTTGTTTTATTTTTTTTTTCACTTCAATGTTATTTTTCTGGGCTAATGCTGTTTTAGTGTTCACTGGTTTTTGAGATTAAGGCTGGTGCTTGGACAGGCATATTGGCCAACATTTGAAGAAGCTGGTGGCAATTCCAAATAGTAGGAAGGGGTTATTTGGCTAGCTTGTTGCCTTCTGCTGATGCAAATGTTGTGGTTCTTGAGATGGCCAATGAAATGTTGCCGGTAACTATATTTTTAGGAATGAAAACTTCTTAAGGATTGTTATAAGGAGCTTTCATGATTTAATTGCATTTGTAAGTACATTAGTTAGCTGTTATTGCCCAAAGGGGCAAGCATCTTTTCATCGTTAAAAATTTTCAGGTGGTTTTAAAGGTTCTTGTTTTGTTTGGCATCTGTGCAACTGACCCATTTCAGTGAATTGAATATTTCCTGAAGCTTTGGAGTCTTTGTTTCTATGGGGTGCGAAACTTCCCCAGTGTTGGGCTTTTTCTTATGATGATTTTAGGTAAAATCTTTAAGAAATGGAATGGATTACAGGTTTATATTAGATGCAATGTGTCTAATAAATTAGAAATTCACGAAGCAGTACTGTTTTGAAACTCAATGGGAAGATAATGAGTATTGCAGAACCTGATCTTAGCTGAATTTTAAGTATGTGAAACTGCTTATACTTAACTGGTTTGATTGTGTTTTTTCTTTATTCTTTCTTAAGTTTGTACTTACATGATATTCAGTAGAAACGTCTCCGTCTGTGATTTTTTGCTTTCTAATATTTCAACTTTTATGTGTTGCTTTTTGAAGATGAAGAATGAGAAAACCCAAGAAGGATAAAAATTACTGTTTTCCAAAGGTAAATCTTTTCATGCCATATGTAAATCTGATATGCCCTCTTCCCTTTTATGATTTAGTTTTCCTGCTTCAATTGGTAAGGAATGTCGGCTTAAAAGTCATGGTGCAAGTGGCCACTAACTATGACGACTCTAGGTGATTCTTTCTCAAAAAAATTTCTTCTGTCGTTGTGTTCATTTGCTCAAATTTTACATTTTTATGATTCTATTGGCTTTTATTTGTAGATGAGAACCTTTTTTTGGTGTGATTTTTGGCTCATATGCTACTAAATCTGATTATTCGAATGTATTGTATGCACTTCTTGAATGTAAACTCATCAATAGGTAGCTGATTATTTTCCCCAACTTGTTTTTGCCACTTTTACTGTTCATTTGGTCAAAAATTATAGTTTATTATTTTACTGATTTGTATTTTTAGATGGGAAGCTTTTTTGGTTTGGAGGTTAAGTAAGGACAAGAATAACTATTTAGCAGCCGGTTGATTTTCATTCTCTTCATGGATCCTTAGAGGAGCGGCTCTTTTTGGAGAAGAAGTGGTATTTCTTGATGAACTGACGTTGGAATTACAAAAGAGGTCTTTACAAAGAAGCTATTGAAATGTGGTGGCTTGATTGATCCTGTTGAAATGTGGTGGCCTTCAAACCTTGCTGAGGTTTTTTTTGTTTGGGTATGCTTCTTTTTACTTTTTTTTGAGGGTGTGGTTGGCCTGAGGAAAAACTCACTCCAGTCCATTCTTTAGGTAAGATTCATAATAAATTTTTCTTCTTATCTTAAAATTTTTCATTACTGAAACTGGTGGCCTTTCCAATGATTCAAATATATTCCTCTTTATTGCAGGAAAAAACAAAGCAGCTAATTCACTACTTCCAATGAATCTTGCTAAAAAATTTGACAATGCTGCCTGCTCTGATGCTAAAAATACAGGAGAGAAACCTGCAAAGAAACCAAAAAAATGCTTGATCCATAGTTGTCTATGTTAATTAATGAATTATCTTATCTTATAAGACATCCTTTTGCTTGACCCTATCAATTAAATAGCTTTTAAGTTGAGCTTACAGTTGTTCAAGTGTGAAGAATTTATAGTGCATGGCACTCAGTGTGACTATTTTGTAATTCTTCGTAATGAAGATCCTGCTTTTCTTTTGGTAACAACATTATTGCAAGCTCAAATGCTTTGATCTTTTTGGTTAATACCATATCTTTGATTTTGTATTATTATGATCAATTATTTTGATGTAACTTTAATGGAATCTACAAATATTTTGAACCTTTTGTTTCTTCCATATCATGTATTTTGCTGCAGAATTAAGTTGCTCATGTTAATATTAATATGAGTCAATTATTGTGCTTGTGCATGAAAAACTTGATCTTAAACAACCAGACAAATCATTAGATGATCATTTTAAGGGATATCTAATGAACAATATCCTTTTGCTTTATTATTTTACTATGGTGGTCAATTACTTTTGTCTTCTTTATTCTCTCCATTTTCTATATCAAAGGCAGGTGCTATCCCACTAGTTCTAATTAAATGGTATACTTATCTTATTAAAAGTAAATTTTACATTTACTAACATAAATATAAGTTATATGGAATATTCTTTAATCTTGTATTTTAATATAATTTTATTTTTTATAAACAAATTATCTAAAAAATTTAAAATAACTATAACGTACATACAAATAAGTGAACCTTTTGTCATAAGATTTAATTTGTTAAAAAATGAATATGAATGAAAAAAAATTCATCTCAAAAATTTAAAAATAACTATATCCTATATACAAATAAGTGAACCCTTAGTCACAAGATTTAATTTTGTTAAAATGAATATCATTGACAAAAATTTATCTCAAAAAATTAAAATAACTATACCCTACACACAAATACGTGAACCCTTAGTCATAAGTTTTAATTTTTTTAAAATGAATATCAATGAAAAAAATTTATTTAGAAAATTTAAAATAACTATACCCTATATACAAATAAGTGAACCCTTAGTCACGAGATTTATTTTGTTGAAAATAATATTAATGGTAAAATTATTAAACTATCCCAAATGATTATTTTATATTGGTAAAAGATTTAGGTAGATCTGTAACTAAAAATTCTATAGTAAGTTCAATAATTATAGGAAGGTAAAAAGTGATTTCATAAGATATGTATACAATATTTAGAATATATCAATTTATAAAAAATTAGGTGGTATTCTGTGATTGGATGTCTGATGAGTCCTGATATAACTTATATCAAGATGATCCTGACAAATATTAAACTCTTTTAATAAATGTTTTATTTTAATTGCAGGTTTCATTATGGATCATATTTTCTTTTTTTGCAGACCCTGTACATGACCTTGAGAGGGTTACAGCTTTTGCAGGTGCCGCAATGCTAGTGTTGAATTACATAAGGTTTACTATTATGACGAATCCACATGGGTGGATTACGAGACCATTAGGTATTGGAGAGGAATTAGGGTCAAAATTAGATAATAGTTTCAAATTTCTAATCACAATGATTAGGAATATATATTCAATAAAGATGCTTTGTCAAATTAGCCGGTGAATTTTTTTGATAGACAGTGGATTCGCCATTGTCTGTTTTCTTTTTATTTATTATTTTGTACTTGAGAGTACAGGGGTTATTAGTACTAGTGCCGCTAGATACATTTGGAGACACTATTTGTTTGGGGTAAAATTTATATGTCAGATTAGCAAATTTGGTAGGCAAGATTATATTTTGTAATTAAGATAGTACGTAATATTATAAGTGAAATAAATGTAACAATGAGAAACTTCAACAAGCACAAAGAATATTTCTGAAGATGTTACAGAAACTTCAAAAAATAAGAAGTTCACCCTTAACTATTTCCTTTTATTTTGTTTTTTCTAGAGTGGGTTACTTAGAGGGAACCTTGGCCACCAGATCAGCCCATTACAAATGCACCTGATATCATTGTATGTATAATTTATTTTCTAATTTTAGATCATATTAGTTTTTTACATTCCCAAATTTCGTTTTAAGTACATCAACCTTTTCAAAATAGTCAATATTACTATAAATTGGGCAAATCACATAAATATAAGTCAACTTATAAGTTTTTTTTTTTTTTTACGTTATATATTCATGATACACGTCACTTTGTACAGTCATCAAAATTATAAACTCAATTTTATATAATTATTAAAACAAATATTAATCATCCATATTGAGTTTAAGGGAAGTCACCTCGTCCATGCATTAATCCTTGCAAAATTTGTCACAATTTATCCTTGACCTTTTCTCTTTTTTTTTTTGGCTGTTTGTGTACTTATTTTAACTTTTAAGTGCCATTTTTATACTAGTGGAGGGGAACATGAAAACGAGATTTTATTAAGAGTAATTTTAAATATATAGTAATAGAAGGAATGAAAGTTTTATACACTTTTAAATTGTATTTGAAATTACTTTTAATAAAAATTGCACGTAAATCGCACATAAACTTTGAATTAATATAATAATTATGGCATATGAGCAATACTTGAAGTAAAACTTGCATGTTAATCGCACATAAATTTTGAATTAATATAATAATTATGGCACATGAGAAACACATGAAGTAAAACTTGCACGTTGATCGCACATTAACTTGAGATTAATATAATAATTATTGCACATAAACAACACATGAAGTAAAACTGGCACGCGAACTATATGTCTAAATGTTACTTTTGCTGTGATGAAATAATGTAAATGTTAATCAATCAACTAGTTAGTAAACTTAAATAATTAATTAAAGCACCCACTTGATGTAGCGCTCTGTTTTAGTGGGGCCTCGAGGTGTTTTTAGTATGTCGTTCTTCTTCTGGAAACATTTTCGATCCCTCTATTACAAACAGCTTTCCATAAATACAAACTATTGCCAATTTTTAGACATTTCCTTCATTCTTCTCATTTCCATAGTCCAATTATCTTCTTTTGTCACCCTAAGGGTGGCAATATTTCTTAGCATCAAATGAGGAAGAAAATTGGTGATCTATAGTGGCTCGATACTCCAGCTGATAGGGATTATTTTTGTCCTACTGTTTCGAAATTCAATCGTACTTATAGTTGGGCTAGCTTTCATTGGGTGTGGCATAGGATTTCTTACTCATGTGATTCCCACCCTATGTTCAGAGTCGGTCCCCAAATATCTAGGCAGGCATTTTAGTTCCCTATTTGGTTACCAAGTATTTGGTGCCACTATAACTTCAATAGTAAATTATTGTGCTTCAAATTTTCTAGTGTAGGGTTGGAGAGTATCTTTATACATTCTAGGAATTTTCCTAGTCATCTTGTTTGGAGTTTCATTGTTTGTAAATGAATCTCCAGTATATCTCATCGAGAAAAACAGGGAGGGGGCAGCTCTAGAAATGTTGAAAAAAATGAGACCATAGAGCATATTGAGGGACATACAATTTGAGTGGGAAAAGATGGTAGACAATAAGAAGAAAATGAGGGCAAAAGCAAATTGAAATATTTATTGGGTAGAAATAGCCTGCATATATTTCTCATTCAGTTACTAGGTGGTTTGCTACCACAGTTATTGACTATCGTTCCCATACTGTTCTTTGGTCCTCTAGTCTTTTCTTCTTTATCCGAACCTAAAAACACAGTGTTTGTCATAGCACTTGCAGCAGGAGTACTTGGACTCCTCACTACCCTCTTTACCTCCTTCTTCCCACCGATTCTTAGAAGACGGAGATTACTCCTTGGGTCATCCATTGTGATCCTTGTTTCGCAAGTAAATTACTATTCAGATTTAAATTCAATTTTATAGAAATGAGCTAAACATATTTCTAACAAATGTTTGATTCTAATTGCAGATTTCATTATGGATCATATCACTACCCCAAAAACACATAATGGAGGTGGGTTTTCACATACATTGGAGGCGTGTTTCGCGACCCGGCACCCACCTCCAATGCGGGCACCTCCAAAGTGGAGACCCGCCTCCAAAAGGGTTATTGGATGCAGGTGCGGCATGCACCCACCTCCAATAACCCATTTAGTAAGTTCCAATAACCCACTCAGTAAGGTTATTCCTCCAATAACCCTAAAAAAAAGTCCGTCAGTTGAATTAGACGAAATCGTTAGATTCGTCCGAGTTTACGAGTCCAAATTTTTTTATTAATTGTGTATTGACCATGGAATTTGTACCATTAGCCCCGCTAGAAGATGTGCTTAGTTTGCTGCTCTTGTTGCTTGTTTTATACTAAAGTTTCATGGCCCCAACTTTGTTGGTTGGCGATGTGGGATTTGGCAAATGAAGGTTAAAAATTTCACACCATTGGATAATGGAGGCGGGTTTTTTTGCACCCGCCTCCAAAAAGGTCCCATATTGGAGGCGGGTTCCGGCGAGACCCGCCTCCAATACGTTAGTGCATAATGGAGGCGGGTTTTTCTTGCACCCGCCTCCAATATAAGTCCTTTTTGGAGGCGGGTGCAAGAAAAACCCGCCTCCATTATGCACTAACGTATTGGAGGCGGGTCTCGCTGGAACCCGCCTCCAATATGAGTGCTTTTTGGAGGCAGTTATAAGAAAAACCCGCCACCATTGTGATATGTGAAATTAATCACATCCTTTGGAGACAGGTGTTCAGGAACCCGCCCTGAATGCCTATATTGAACCCGCCTCCAATTTGGCGCCTCCATTAACCATTTATGTGGTAGTGTATTTTCTTTTTTGGCTAACCCTCTACATAACCTTGAGAAGGTTACAGCTTTTGCAGCTGCAGCAATGCTAGTGTTGCATTGCATAGGGTTTACTATTTTGATGAGTTAACATGGGTTGATTAATATGTCATTAGGTATTGTAGGGGTGGGCACGAATTGGTTTCCTCGAATTGTGGTTTCCTCGAATTGGTTTCCTCGAATTTTAAATTTTTTTTGGCCAATTCGAAAACCAAACCTAATTTGATTTTAAACTGAAGAAACCAATTCGAATTTGTAATTCGAATTCGGTTCGAATTCGGTTTTAAACCATGGAAACCAAATTCACAAAATTAATTCCATAATCAAAATTTTACAATCTAGTAACTAGTTTGAACAAATAAATCCAGCAGCAAACTCTTCTAGAAAAATAAATATAAGTTCACCCTCTCAATCACATGCATCCTATAAGCCTTAAAATCATCCTGTAAGCATAGTTTTGGTAACCAATGCAGCTGATCCTTGGCCCAACTGTATCCGCACCTGATATTAATATAAAGAAAATAAAAGTAAGAATTAAGAAACAACACCAGGAGAACCGTGAAAGCAAGGAGGAGAAGTATACTTTGAGTTCTACAATCCATTGCAGAATTGAAGCGCAAAACCTTCCGCAAAGACGGCACCGGCGGAAGGAGCAGGGGATTGCGGCGGCGAGAAGATCCGATCTAGAGCAAACGTGAACGTACGACGGCGAGAGAACGGAAATTGCAGCATGTCGTCGGAATCGGTGATGTTTGTCTGCTGGGTTATCTTCCTCGGCGAACTGCAAAAATGGAGGAGGACAAGAATATAAAGAAAAACGGAGAGGGAGGAGAGGTGGGAGGGAACTGAACTCGGGGAGGCGGCGGTTGATAATACTTTAGAGATTAGGTTTTAGTTTTACTCATTAGGTAAGCTTTAGCCTTTAACTTTATGACATCTTTATCAATTTAAAATATTAGCTTTTAACTTTATGACATCTTTATCAATTTAAAATATTAATAAAGCCTTTAGGTGGAAAAAAAACTAATAAATATTAATAATAAAACTAATTCGAATTCGGTTTGGTATTTGGTTTGAATACCCAATTCGAAAACCAATTTCATAATTCGAATTCGGTTTCAAACCAAACCTAATTCGAATTCAAAATTCGAATTAGGTTTTTTCGAATTCGGTAAATTCGAATTCGGTTCGAATTTTGAATTGGCCCAAACCATGCCCACCCCTAAGGTATTGGAGAGGAATTAGGGTCCAATTTATGGAAAAGTTGAGTATTTTTAATCACAGTGATTAGGAATATATATTCCATAAAGATGATTTGTCAAATTAGTGGGTGGGTTTTTTGATAGATAGTGGATTCGTAATTGTCTGTTTTCCTTTTATTTATTATTTTGTACATGAGAGTACAGGGGTTATTAGTACTGGCGCCACTAGATACATTTGGGGACCCCATTGGTTTTGTGGAAAATTTATGTCAACGGGAGATTAGCAAATTTAGCAGGCAAGATTATATTTTATAATAAAGATAGTATGTACTATTACGAGTGAAATAAATGCAACAATGAGAAACTTCAACAAGCACAAAGAATATTTCTAAAGATTTTACAGTGAAGGAGTAGGAGATTGTGATCATTCATTCATTTTCAAAGATGACATAGCTAGGTTCTGTCTGCCGTGTATGTGGACTCATCGATAAACCAATTGACACCATAATTGATTATAGTCAATTTCGAAAGAAGAAAAGGAAGCACAAGAACTTAGAGATGGTGATATGATGGCTAGAGGACTGGAGAAATCTGACATCGACTATGAGAGTTTTGCGGAGCAGATGCCATTGGCCAAATGGGTTGCCGAGATTCACAACTGACAGCTGAGGGAGAAGCTCCGTCTAGGGCCCTCTGAGATTGTAGCATGTAGGGAGATTTAGGATTCATCTTATGTAAAGAGATTGGAACTTGTAATTTAGAATTAAATGTATATTTATCCCTTCAAAAAAAATAATAATCATAATAATCCGTGCAAAATTTGTCATAATTTATCCTTGACTTTTTCTCTTTTTTTTTTTTTTGACTGTTGGGGTACTTAATTTTAACTTTTAAGTGAGTGAACATGAAAACAAGATGTTATTAAGTAAGAGTAATTTAAAATATTATAGTAATAGAAGGAATGAAAGTTTTATACACTTTTAAATTGTATTTAAAATTACTTTTAATAAAAATTGCACGTGAATTACACATAAACTTTGAATTAATATAATAATTATGACATATGAGTAATACATGAAGTAAAATTTGCACGTTAATCGCACATAAATTTTGAATTAATATAATAATTATGGCACATGAGAAACACATGAAGTAAAACTTGCACGTGAATCGCACATGAACTTTGGATTAATATAATAATTATTGCACATAAACAGCAAATGAAGTAAAACTTGCACGCAAACTATATGTCTAAATGTTACTTTTGCTGTGATCAAATAATGAGAGTTTAACTTTCACCATTGCTTCTAAACATAGAAAATTACTTTAAAAAATTATTTTTAAATAAATACAACTTTTAAAAATAGATCTAAAATACGTTCCATTTTTTTTTTTTTTTTACATCAAACAAATTAAATAGATCTAAAATACGATTTATATTTGTATTTTTTTAATTATTTTGCTTACATTATTCAGTGATGTAGAGGCATTTAAAATGAAAAATAATAGAGAAAGATTTGTCTAGTTTTGACACAACAAATACTGATGAATCTGATATCAAACCAAATATATATAACATTTATAATCAATTTAATTAGATATCCTTGCGACTGATATAGCTAGAGGGTAAATAGGTATAAGAACAAAATTATGATCTCAATTTAGAGATGAAATTATAATATATATATATATATATGTATATATTCTTAATATATTTTTTCAATATCTATGTATCTAGTCAATCTAAATAACAAATGAGCCCTACATACTTTTTGCCTCACTAATAAGGTCACTTCTTTTAGTAGTCATTCATCCCCTTTCATTTACTTTGGCCTTTTTAATTAATTTACATATGTACTGCATGTGTACTCATGCTCCTTATAGAATTTTGAATTTTTTGAAATTTAAAAAATAGTGAACATGAATTTTCAGGAAATGAGTGCTCCCACCGTTCAATATGAAGTGTTGGATGAAGGCAGTTCTTGTTTCCCGGAGAGGTATTTTTAAAATTTTAATTTCTAATTTATTACTTTTCTTATTTTGGATTTTATACGATCTAATACTAATATGATAATTATTCATATTTGAAGTTCAAGGCGGGGAAGGCCAACCTCCTCAGCAACACACCACAACTGCCGCTGAAAATATTATTGTACGTATAATCTATTTTCTGATTTGTGTTAATATTTTTTATGCATTTAAATATTTTCTTTATGGAGAAATTTTTTTCCTTTCATTTTACTAAAATTACAAGAGCATGATTAAAAAAAAAAGGTATCCTTTTTATGATTGGAAATTTGTATTATGTTTTATATTTTAACAATTAATTTTCATATAATTTTGTATTTAAGCTAGTACGTTGTGGAATATATGATCAATAATGTAATTTTAGTTATGAAATATTTAAATTTAAAAATAAAAATATAAGTATATATGAAATATTAATATATTTATTATTTAAAACATGTTTCTGACGTCATCCAGGTTAATTCCAGGTCGTGCAATTCCTGTCTCCATCTGGGTCAATGTACGGTCCGGACTTGACAATATTGATTTTTTTTCAGCCCTAGGTGATATGAGTTTCCTTACATGAGCATTAACAAATGTACATATTTTGAAACCCAAATTCTGAGAAAAATTGCAATTTATGTCTACAACTTTTATTTAAGTGGCATGTGTGGTTCATATTCTTTGAAAATTTCTTAATTAGTCCATATTCTTTCAATTTTCTTAAAATTGTAGTCCATTTAACAGAAAATTATAAAAACTAACGGTCACGTTTCTTACCGTTAGTCAATGTGGACTAAAATTGTAAAAGAGTAAGAAATTCGTGTTGTGTCTGGATTATCGGATTTGGGTTAGAGGGTTCTTGTGTCAACACCCCCATCAACTCTAACTTTACCTGCTAAATTATTCGTGGCGTGTTTTCGTGTTGTGGTATAAATTACTCATGTTGGGTTCGGGTTGGCAAGTTTATGTGTTGATATTCTTAACCCTAACCTCAACCGTTTAATTATTCGTGTTATTCGGGTCGACCCATATAACCCACGAACCCGCCAAAGCTTAACCCTAACCTGTTCATTTCGTGTCGTGTCAACAATTATCAACTCTAAAACAATCATAATAATTTTTGTCTACATACTTAAATAGAAGGACAGTCGCATAAGACTTTTTTTTTTTTTTTTTCTCCCTAGTCGTACCAGAAAAAAAAGGATTATTTATATGAAACAAAAGTAATTCATTGTATTTTATAATTCATAATAAATTATACATTGATTGATGAAACTAAAAAAATAATTTTTTTCTCAAAACTAATATAGTATTTTATTTCAATTGCTTTTGCACCGTAGAAATTTTCAGAAAGGACAACTTTATTTAGTAAGATGCCAAAAAGCAGTGTAAATATTTTTTTTCACCAAGCAGAAATCTGAAATGAACAAACTAATCATATAAAAGGGACAGATGAGAGTTGAATAATTGACTTCTCCATTCCTTGAAATGGTAATGACTGAATCAAAAGTTTCCATTACCAGAGTGCATAGGAAAATTCTCGACTCTCAGAATTTGCTGTGTTCCTCCTCTTCCTGTGGCTGTTGATGTCTATTTAAGACATAATTTTCAACTGAAGTTGTCATAATTTCTATGCAAAATTTGTCATAATTTATCATTGACTTTTTCTCTTTCTTTTTTTTTTGGCTGTTGGGGTACTTAATTATTTTAACTTTTAAGTGCCATTTTTATACTAGTGGAAGGGAATATGAAAATAAGATGTTATTAAGTAAGATTAGTTTAAAATATTATAGTAATAGAAGGAATGAAAGTTTGATATATTTTCAAATTGTATTTAAAATTACTTTCAATAAACATTGCACGTGAATTGCACATAAACTTTGGATTAACATAATAATGATTGCACATGTTCAACACAAAACTTGTACGCAAACTATATGTCTAAATGTTATTTTTGTTGTGATGAAATAAGAAAGTTTAACTTCCACCGTTGTTTCTAAACATAGAAAACTACTAAAAAAATTATTTGTGGAGAGATGATGAAATTTGACCAAAATATCTTATTATATATATATATATATATGTATATTATATAACTAAGAAAATATAAATTAACTGAAAAATGATAAAATTAATTTTAAAAATAGAGATGAGATGAGATATACATAAACTAACTTCCAATTCAAAAGGGAAAAAATGGAGAATATCCCAATAATTTTAAAAATAGAGATGAGATGAGATGAACAGTTTGATAGATGAGTTTTAACAATATAAAAATAAAATTTTATAGATAACTAATTTGAGGTGTTGATGAAATTAATTGGAATTCAAAAAAAATTTAATACCTGTAAAACAAATTAATTTGAATTCAAACTCTTAATTTGAGGTACTGATAAAGACCTGTAAAATTTAGAAGTATAGTAAAATTGAAAAGTAAAAATTGAAAATGTATTAAAAAGTGATGTGATGAGTTCTCTTACGCCACATAGCAGAAGGAGAGGTGTTGTTAAATGATGTTTTCTTTTCTAATATATACTAGTTTGCGTTGCCCGTGAGGGTTTGCCCATTAACTGTATTAAAAAGAAATTTACTTAAAAATATGTAAAATGACTATTTAAAAATTCAATTTGTCTAATTAAGTAAAATTTACCAGATGAAGTACAATGAAAAGTGAAAAGGGATATTTTTGATTAAATAAGAAGGAAAAATAAGTAGAAAAATTTCTATAATAATTGTGAGTGAAGATTTATGATTCAAATAAGTAAGATTCATATCTTTATTGAAAAGACTAACATTTAAACAATCAATTTGATCACCTAAAATGGCCATATGATAAATCAATAAAATTATTCTCGTCTTCAAGCATACAATTAAAAATAAAAGATATGAGAAAATAAAAAAAATAACAAAGATTTTATCCATTCATCTCAAAAACTTGTCACTCTAAACATGACTGTGGTTACTGGACGGCACTATACGATTGTACGTAGAACCTTTGTGCCATCAACTTCCTCCGGTGAATATCAATTTGGAAAAAGAAATTTATGGTGTTGAGAATATTTAATACAACACTTCCTCCAGACAATGCATAATTTTGGAGTGTATGAGAAAGAGGAAGTGTTGTATTAAATATTCCCAACACTTCCAACTGAAGGAGAATTTGATTTCTCTCAGATCGTGTTGTAACATGATTATTTGATTTCTAGTATATTTGGCTTCCCCGCAACAGGATGTTTGGTAACAATCAAAGGCTGTTTTTCGGGCGATATAGAAATGTTGTTTGACAGGGTTGTGATGCCGCGCGCTCAATCCTCCTGCAGATGCAATTAATCTTTTAGCTTCTTATGGTAAAATTGAAAAAAAAAAACAAAAAAAGGGAGTTCTCCGATCAGCTACAAAGAAACAATGAAACTAAAAATTTTATATAAACCGATGAATCGAAACAATAATATACATCTGTAATTTATCATAGCTAAACTGGCGTGCAATTCAAAAGGAAAATATTAAAAATAAAGATGAGATATGAATTTCCTTGCAATTCAAACAAGTACAATAAAAAAATCTGTGCTTATCCAATCGTTGGGGAATAGCGATGTAAAATTTAAATATTGGATAGATGATGGAATTTGACTTGTTCATAAAGTTAGTTTAAATTTTAACTTTTTAGAAGTGCAACAAAACTGGACTTTAAAAGTAAATATATTAAATATGACGTGTGAAAATAAGTCCATGCGGCAGTTGAGGTGTCCTACGCCACATGGCAGAAGGAGAATGTACCTTTTAAATGTTGTATTTTTTTCTAACATAATAAGATATTTATTTTTAGATCATCTGTGCTGGAGATGATCATTTAAAACAGATTAAGGTTTTCCTTGTATTGATAAAATGTCTATAATAGATTCGAAATTAAGAAGTACTAGTATTTGATCTGATTGTCTTCATCATCCCGTCAAAGGTGAAGAAGTAGATTTCAGTTCACAAGATTTCGTACAAATAAATTTGTGCTATGAAACTCTTCAAAAAATTGAATAATTTCATAGAGGAATGTGCTCTAGTCCCTTAGAAGAAGCCAACAAGCAAAATCCTTCTACCCTGATGCAATTGAAGCAATTGCGGATTCTTAGATTTCATGGATTGAAATTCAGTGCTCATCCAAAGACAGATTGAAGGGAATCAATCCAAAAAAGGTTGTACAGAGAACATGACAATGGTTCCTTTTTTAACTTCTTTTTTTTCTTCCATTCTCTAGTTGTTTCATATATATACTGGCCGGTTTTGCTTCCCATCTTTCTTTGATGTATTATTAGTTATTGTAAGGATTCGTGAAGATAGACGGATATAAAAAGAAAGAGCAAATGTCGTTGGTAAAAAAAGAACGAGGAGTTTGAGATAGAATTCGTAAAGAGATAGAATTTGTGGTTTGGTTCATTAAGGTCTAAATGCTAGAATGTGCTTTGACAATAACATTAGCCATATATTTATTGAAATTAACAATAAAAATTACATTGGACATACAAAATTTCGACAACGCTCTTAATCGCAAATATACATATGATGATATGACTTAACCTAGGCAAGTGGTGCCCGCGTGTCAACCCATCCCTCCATGCATAAGAAGTGAAATTTTGTTTGGTCGTGTTTATGATTTACCAATCAATCTTAACTGAGTTTATGATTACTTATTAATATTGAACTTATCCACATACGCTGAGAGCCCCAATCTAACACTTTTAAATTAGCTTATACATCAAATTAGTGTATCTGTCATGACTATTGCATCTCACATTGCTAAGATATGGGACTTGAGTGTGGTTTATAATAGTCGCTTTGGCATCCTCTCCTATTGAACATGCATGTTTTTGAGGATGAGTTCTACTCATAGAGTTGCAACAGTATCGTAAGTCTAAATTATAATGCATGTCAAATGCATAATCATATGAATAGAGCTTTATCCCTTATTTGTCCAAACTTTTACAAGATAATTCCTCAATTACTAGTAAATCAATAATGGACTGCATATGTATACCTCATATGTATGAAATAATTTCTCCAACTTTTGACACAAGTGAACATGTTAATCATTATAAATTAACAAAATAATTAGCCAAAATTGATTTATGGGTACTTTGTTCCAATAATATTTATATCTATAAGGTAGTACAATTTTCGCCAAAAAAAAAAAAACAAAATATACAATTATATTTGGGTTGACTATAATTTTAGTCTCTCACATATTTGTATATATTGTACATACCTTTTAATCTATACTTTTAGTCCTTTATTTTTCAATTGTAACTTTTTTAATCACTAACATTTAAAATTACTTTTAGTGCTTCATATTTTGAACCATAAATTTTTAGTTCATAATCTATTATCAAACTGGTAACTTAGCATTAAAAAATTACTTATAAAAATGTAAAAGATCAAAAGTATAAATTATGAATGTAAAAAGAAGCAAAAAATTATTTATAAAAATGTGAAAAACTATAAAGGAATGCATTTTAAATCTGAGCGACTAAAAAAGTTAATCTTAAATATGTGAGGGAATATAAATATGATTCACTATGATATTCTTAATTTTTAATGAGGGCGATGAGTTATTCGTTTATATTAAAGTAAGAAATTGAAATTTCATTTAAAAATACTCTAGCACCCTTACCAATTATACAATTGCATAACTCAGCAAATTTGATCTCATTAAATACACAAGTAAACTCTATGGCCCTGTCTGGTAAGTCTGTTTGAAACATGGGTTTGGATCTAAGGTCCAGACCCAGGTTTCAACTTTTGTTTGGTATTTCAACTTGAGTTTAGTTATTAGATAAGGTTCAGAGTCGAAGTTTAAACTTAGATTTGAGTTGTTGTTTGGCATCATGCTTTAGAATGATTTTTGAAACATAGTTCACAATTATAATTTAAATTAATGGCTTTTTTCCCCTTAGTTCAAAACTCTTTTTTTTTTTTTTTTTTGTAATGTCAATTTTAAATAATTCTTTTCTTATTGCAATTCTTTGAAAATATATTTCATCATTTAAAGACAATTTATTTTAGTGCCATTGTCTGTAACATTTTTTAGGCAATGTTCTTTTCCGTTCCATTCCAGGAAAATCATCAATTTTTCTTCCAAAATTTTACCTAAAGAAACAACATCGGATTCTATCAAATTCAAATTTTGAATTTTAAAATTCTCTCTAAATCTCCACTCACATAAATTCAAAAAATAACATAATCATTACACTTCTTTGGTCAAACAAAGTGGTCAAATATTTGTGGATTTAGTGAGTTTAATGGGCCTTGCTCAAATGGGTGCCCAATTAGGGTGAACCCAGCCCAACAATCTCCCCCCTTCACCTCAATTGGGGGCACAATCATACCGACTTCCTATCTACAGAACAAGAGTTTCTCTTAGGCAGTGCCTTAGTCAACATATTTGCACCATTATCATCAGTATGAACTTTCTCAAAAAATAAAGTCTTGGATTTCAACACATCTCTAATTCAATGGTAACTCACATCAAAGTGCTTTGGACGAAAATAGAATTCTTACTTAAATGAATAGCACTCTGACTATCACAACATATCACATACCTTTCTTGCTTTATGCCCAACTCTTGTAAAAATTTCTGTAACCAAAGAACTTCTTTGCATGCTTGTGTGGTTACGATGTACTCAGGCTCCATAGTAGACAAGGCTATGCATTTTTGCAGCTTACTTTGCGAAAAAAACTGCTCCCTTTACAAAAATCATCAAGTATCCAGAAGTGGACTTCCTACCATGAAGATCACCTGCCATATCAGCATCTATGTATCCATCCAAAGTGGGTTTTTCATTGCCAAAGCATAAACACAGTCCAGAAGTACTCTAAGATCTGAGAATCCATTTAGAGGTTTTCAATGCTTTTTACCTGGATTTGACAGGAATAGACTGACAACTCCAACTGCATGAGTTATATTTGATCTGGTACAAAACATAGCAAACATAAAACCCCGAACTCCTGAACCATAAGGAATTCTCTTCATCTTTATTTGTCTTTCTCAGTTTTAAGACAATGTTTCACACTTGACTTGAAATGGCTTGCAAGTGGAGTAGTAATTTCTTTAGCATTGCTCATGTTGAATTTGTCCAGAACCTTCTAAATATACTTTTCTTACGGTAACTAGAGCTTCTCATTCTATCTGTCATGGGAGATTTGATCTCAAGAATCTGCCTAGCTGGATCCAAATCTTTCATTGCAAAAGATTTGCTTAGCTCCCTTTTGAGCATGTTAATCTTCATAGCATCATGACCAACAATCAACATGTCATCAACATAAAGTAAGAGAATAAGAAAAGTATCATCAGGAAAATTTCTCACAAAGACCCAATGGTCAGTTGTATTCTTTTGGTACCCATGGTCTGCCATGAAGGAGTCGAACTTCTTGTACCACTGCCTCGGAGCTTGTTTCAATCCATACAAGCTTTTGTTGATACAACTCTTTTTTCCACTTTCTTTGAACCCCTCTGGCTGCTCCATATAAATCTCTGCTTCCAAATCACCATGTAAGAAAGCGGTCTTTATATCAAGCTATTCAATCTCAAGTTCAAGCTAGCTGCTATACCAAGAACAACTCGGATAGAAGACATCTTTACAATATGAGAATATATCTTTTCAAAGTCTATATCTTTCTGTTGATTGAAACCTTTAACAACCAATCTAGCCTTGTACCTTGGCTGTAAGCTATTTTCATCAAACTTCAGTCCAGACACCCACTTGTTTATGAGTTCCCTCTTGCCATTAGGCAGTTTAACCAAATCATAAGTGTGGTTCTCATGTATTGATCTCCTCTTTCATTGCTGCCAACCACTCATCTTTCTGCTCATGACTAAGAGCCTCTGCATAAGATTCTGGCTCCTCTCCATCTGTCAATGACACAAACTCGGTAGGATTATACTTTGTGCCTTGTCTTTTCTCTCTCATGAACCTACTTAATTGGCTAAGAGGTGATTGAGTTGGTGATGACTCTGTTCTTGAATTAGAAGCACCATCATTCAAATCATTCTGCTCTATCCCAGCTTCCCCTCCATCAACATCAATCGGTTGTGGAGGAACCAGATCATAATTTGCAAGAATCCCAACTGAAGAAGTTGATGCCTCACATTTTTCTAAGTCTTCAACGGTGTGATCTTCAAGAAAATTACATCTCTTCTTCTAGCCAATTTCTTTGTAGCAAGGTCCCACAATCTGTAGCCAAACTCTTCATGCCCATACCCCAAGAAAATACACCGTTTGAATTTTCCATCAAACTTTAATCTCTCATCCCTAGGAATATGTACGAAGGATCTACAATAAAAAAACTCTCAAGTGTTTATAAGAAACATCCTTCCCTATTCATACCCTCTGTGGAGTATTACCATCTAATGGAATTGAAGGGGAAAGGTTAATCAAATTAATCAATAGTTGTTCGCATACCTTCAGCCTAAAAGGATTTCGGCAACTTAGCATTTGACAACATGCATCTCACTCTCTCAGTGATGGTTCTTTTCATTCTTTCCGCCATACTGTTCTGTTGAGGAGTTTTTAGAACATTTTTCTCAAGTCTAATACCATGAGATTTACAGTACTCATCAAATGGCTCCCTGTACTCACCACCATTATAAGCTCTAACATATTTTAACTTTTTGTCAATCTCTCTTTCAACCAAGCTATGAAAGTTTTTAAATATCTCTAAAACCTGATCTTTAGATTTCAAAGGAAAACACCAAACCTTTCTAGCAAAGTTATCAATGAAAGTGACAAAATATAAAGCACACCATGAGATCTATCATTCATATAACATACATCAGTAAGAACAAGATCTAAATGACTAGACTTTCTAGATGGAGACAAATTTTTAAATGCAACCTTATTTTGTTTTCCATATATGCAATCAACACAAGGATTCAAAGACATAGCTTTCACCTCAATGAGAATATACTTCTGAGCAAGCATCTGAAGCCCCTTTGCACTGATATGTCCAAGTCATTTATGCCAGAGATAAATGAAGGAATCTTGCACTGCATTTATATATCCATTCTTTAACTTTGTATTATCACATACAAAGTACTATCCTTTCTTCCTCTAGCAACAATGAGACTCCCCTTTGTAAGTTTCTATTTGCCACCACCTTCAATGCTATGATACCCTTCATCATCAAGTCTTCCTGTGGAGATAAGGTTGAGGCGCACATCTGGAACATGCCTCACATTCTTTAATACAAGGGTACAACTGGTGTCTGTATCCAATAATACACCTCCCATGCTGACAATGCAACATGACATATTGTTTCCCATATTCACAGAGCCAAGTATCCAACAATGTAAGATGAGAAAAAAATTCTTGTGATGACTAACATGATACGAAACGCCTAAGTCAATGACAGATTCACAGTCATGTCTTGCAATATTTATCATACTGTTTTAATGAAACACAAGAAGATCATTCTCAGCTACTACTACTACTGTGGTATCATTCTCATCTATTTGTTCATCTTTCTCGCCATTGCCTTTCTCCGCTGACTATTCTCTCTTGAGAATTCTGCGCTGATTTTTGTAGTGCCCAACATTTTGACAATAGAAACATTTCACATTCTTTCTTGACTTGGATCTATCTCTGGACTTGTCATTTTTGTTATAAGGCTCTCTACTCTTGCCTCTTCCTTTCCGGTCATTCTTTTCTGTCACCAAAGCATGCTACTCGATCTCAAGACCCTGCTCATCTTTTAATCTCTTCATTCGTTAGAGCATCTCAGACTTGTGTCAAGGATAAGACACCATCTGGAGTATAATTGCTAATTGAAACCACCAAGGTTTCCCAACTATCTGAAAGTGAGCTAAACAGTAACAATGTTTGAACTTCATTATCCAAGTTCAGTTTTAACTTCACAACATGATTTAACAATCCTTGAAAAGTGATCAAGTGTTCAGACATATTAGTACCATCTTTATACCTCAGTTTGGTAACCTATTTCAACAGAGAAGCTTTGTTCAAACCACATTTCTTTCATACATATCTTCAAATTTCTTTCATAGCTCATTAGCTTTCTTTTCTTAAGAAAAGTAATGAAAAGTCTATCCAACGCCTAATTGTGCCAACACTCTTCCTATGCAAATCACCATTTCTTATCAGTCATTTCTTCCGGCCTACCCTTATCTCGTAGAACAGGATCAAACAAATCCTTACAATACAAAAGGTTTTCCATTCTAGGTTCAAAATTGAATAACTGGATGAAGTCAATTTAATCATAGTATCAAATGATAACTCTTTCATTTTATAAGCACACAAAATTCAATCAACCAAGGCTCTAATACCACTTTTTGTGCAAAGGGAAATGATTTACCTCACAGCGAAAACACAGTCATAAAACTAATACTAATTTATCTTTTCCAACGGCTCATAAATGGTATCATAGGAATACCAAATAACACACCACAATAAGCGTAAAAGTAAATAAGAATGAGACACCGAAATTTTTAACATGGAAACCCAAAGAGGGAAAAACCACGGAACCTAATCAAGTCAAATCTTCACTATAATCAATAATGGGCACACAAGAGTCTCCACCACATAGGTGGATACACAACAATATCATCAACAATACATCTTCTAATTTTAACTTTAAACCCAAAGTAAAATTAGAATGATCTCACTAAAAGAGAGGAAATGAGAAATTGCTTTGATAAATTTGAAGGGGTAGATGAGAGGAACTCAGGGCTACAATTTCATCAAGATTAGGCTTCAAAATAGCTTCCAATCTTGGCTTGAATAACACAATCTTCACCTATTAAAGAACCCTAAAATTTCCCACAATTTTTCTCTTCTTCTCTCCCTCTATTGCTCTCTCCCCATTTTCTCTTCTTTCTCTCGGCTGGACAGCACTCATAGTGCATAGAAACAAAAGCAAAATGAATCAATTGATTCATTTCTTTGGTCAAACCAAGTGGTCAAATATTTGTGGGCATAATAGGCCTTGCTCAAAGGGGTGCCCAATTGGGGTGAACCCAGCCCAACACCTTGGAAGTCATTTGTCGGCGACGAATGAAATCAAATCGAGTCAGTGAGCATTAGTCAATATTGAGTTGGTCGGTGCTGAATGAAAGAATCGCGTCATCGCTGTCAAAGAAAATATTTCAATAACTACAAGAAAAGTGACCTATTGTGACATATTTACATTCGACATTACATGTAGGGGTCGCGAATATACCACGCTTACGCATTTGTGTCTTATATTTTTGACATCTTTGCGTCATTTAATTATTGTGTCGCGCTTTTGTGACATAGATCCGGCATCTTTTTTTGTCTCTAAATTATGACATTTTATTTGCGACACTTGAATAAAATGTCGCAATTAGACAACATAATTATAATTGTGCCGCAAAATTGGGGCACAATTGCGCCATATGATTAGCATAACACAAATTAGCGGCATAATTTGAGTCATCTCACAATATTCATGTCAACATTATCGAAACACCACAAACAATATATGTAGCACCCCCAGCCCACATTGAATTTATACAAACTCAGTCAAAGGCTTATAGGTTACTAGTATCTTGGCTTAAGTATTTTGGGTTAGCAAGAACAAAAGCCCAAAAGTCATTGAGCCAACTTGCAAGCCTGGGCATTACAATTGATATCAGAACCAGCATGGTCTGAGAGTTAAGTGTTGCGTGCAGGAGCCACCTCTAGAATCCACGGGACTAAGTGTTACACATGGGAGCCACCTCTAGAGTCTTGTTCCAGAAAAGAAAAAAAAACAAAACAAAACAAGTGTTGGATCTTGCGAGGGCACAAGGGCCTTAAGGGGATGAGATTGTAGCAACCCCGTCCCACATTGAATTCCTGCGTGTATATATGTCAAAGGCTTGTGGGGTAAGCATTTTGGGTTTGTGAGTACAAAGGCCCAAAAAGTTATTGGGCTAATCTGCAGGCCCGGGGCGTTACATGATATTCACATCTAACTGTAATTACCTATTTCTATAGAAGCTCATCATAATCTGTATGTTAGATGGAAAAGAATGTCTATATGTCATCATACTTTTGTCTGTAATAACTCCAACATCTGTTCAGGAAGGTTTCCAAACAATTTTGTAATGATATGGGCATGTCCAATCATTGCCCAAGTTAAAATAGATAGGCACTTGATTTTTAATCCAGCTACTCAAGCCCACAGTTCTGTAGGCAAAAACATTCTTTCAGCCAAGCTTCAAGTTGTAAGGGTTTGTTAGAAGTTAGAACGATTCTATGCCTTGTTTCACCCACAACTCCTCAAAGTTCTCTGGCCCATCTCAGTTTCATGCAGTATCCTATTCATGTGTACGAGGTTTTTTTAAAGCCAGGAAGTTGCATATTAGTCCTCAACAATTCCCAAAGGAATTCATCAATGATTTAGGTTTACTCCAAATTCCATTTGCTTTTGGATGGATGTACAGGTTCTTTAGCAAACTTAAACTGTTCTTCGTCTAGACTAGTAAGACTCCCCTAATCAAGTCTTTGAGTAAAACATGCAAAAAAGTAACACAATACTCTGATTCTAGTTATAGCTAACGGTGAACCAATGGCACTGCAAAAGAAATCCATTGACGCACCCGCTCAATTTTTTCTTAGCCGGGTCATCTATTTACAGGCTAGATGCAAATACAAGCAAGCATGTTGTTGATGCACCACCTATGGGACCAGCAGAGGCTAACTCACATAAAAAATATATAAAAGAGTAGCTAGCTTGACAGCCAGGAGCAAGACAAATAGGAAAAAGGAAAATTCTAATTGTCTTTACCAAGAACTGCCTTTCCAAAATATGCAGTTAAATTGTGATATAACAGGTTTAAATAGACTTTATAAGGAATGAAAAGGTGGAAACTCTTAAACAGAGAATCTATAAACAAACAAAGAGAAAAGAAAAGGTGTTTTCATGTGAGGTTAAGTGGCAAATGTCCACACTAGCAATTTGCTCCCCAATCACACTAATTATCAGACCATAACATAACTTTTTAGGCAGTGTTCAACTTATACTTTAAGGAGTTACCATAGACCAAAAAAATGTTAGCAGAAGAAATATATGAGCAAAGAAAATTCAAGCCATTAACGTGAAAATCGATGACTATTGAATATTAGAGGAATGCATGATAATGCATTAGAAAGAAAATGTGAGTAGCTCCATTAGATGAAAAATGCAAGAAGCATGTCTGAGGTGACCTACAAACATGCCTATGAGACTTTTACATGCACCAATATGGTGGGGAAGAAAATAAAGAATTATTTACTCAAATTAAAAAAAATGAGTGGTGGTGTGGTAGAACACCTAAAAGTACTAGAAAACATAATTTTAAAGAAGCATGATACATTTAAGTTAAATAAAAATACGTGTTTTGATAGAATGCAATGGTCTAACTGACTGAAGATTAATTCAGTTACCAGAATACGCTTGACAAAACAGGCGATCAAGAGAAAAAAAATTAGAAAAACACTTGCCAACGCAAAAATTCCAAAGTTAACTGGGGCAAGCTTTTTTCTTCTTTGACAGATTATCTGACTTGTAGTGTTATCTGTTAATTGTTGGCAAGAGCAAGAGTCCTCAGTAGTACAATGTAATTGTGTATTTCTGGATTTATTTCAGGTGATGTGTAGAGAATCCTCAAGAAAGAACAGAGCTGATTCAGGCACTACAGAAAGTTCTCCAATCTTCCACTGATCTATCAATTCTCTTCATTATTTCATTATGCTATCTTGAATCTGTACTACAAGTGTGCTTAAGTTTCTCATTGCTCTGCAGGTTGTCTGCTTCTCGCATCAACGGTTGATGACATTCCATTTTCATCGGCTTTTTTCTTTTTTTTTTTCTTTTTTCTGGATCAGAACTCTGTTTTGATATTTTGTTTTTATTTATTTTTCCCCCTAATGCCTTTTACAGTGAAGGATATTCTGGTAACTAAACTAACCTTACCTAAATTGTTACAGATTCTACTAGATTCTCAAAATTAAGGGAGCATCAGAAGGGTAAAATTTTGTATGATGAGGTTCATCAGAATATGTTTTAGTTTCAAGAGGAGTGTTTATGTAAAATACACGAAGAGAGGGAGAAGAAGAAGTTGTGCAAAGATAATCCATATATGCATGGGCTGGAAACAGCATCAACTAAAAAGAGCAACCAATCCTTTGATCAGAACCTAGGTACACTCCAACCTATGACAACAGCAACTAGAGGTTCCTAAAAATTCACAGAAAGTGGACCAAGCAGGATGAAAGTACTTAGGAAATCTGAGATAAACTTTTAGTAGTCCTAATCAACTGCTGTAATTGCAATTAACAGCCAAATGCCCCAAAAGTACAGCTAAAGTCCAATTCTTCTTAACAGAAATATAAGTGTGGGCAAAAAGTTCATAAAACTCATGACAGAACAAATTCGCAACTAATTCAATTAACTCACAGCACAAATAAAACAGATTTACTATGGAGACATATACTTGAACCTAATTTCTAATGCAGGATATTATTAGCTCAGCTACAACAATGATTTTTTAAAAATTTCTACATGTAAGCAACACCACCCAGCAACAAAATGTGAGCTCATACTATAATCTATCTAGATGCAGTTAAGTATGACAATCACACATTGGTTTAGTGAATAGGTTCCATATTCTACTTCTTTATAGTACTACTGCCACCAACCTAAAAAGAAAAAGAAAAATGATTAATTTGAAGAGAAATGCAGCAAATAGAAATTATGAGTCTGGGCCACCAACTAAAAAAGCATTAGATCACAAGACCAAAAGAGTCCAAAGCAAGATCATCTATTTCTTTGTACTTTTTATCCAGTCTTCAACATAAGACACATTAGCATGCTCAATCTCATAGTATAAGAGCCAAATTTAAGGTTTGTAAACCTCTCAAAGTTGAAAATCTTTCCCCAAAAAGAAAGGAAAAAAAGATGATGAATGCAACTCACCTCACCAGTATATACCAAGAAAACTTTGTAAACTTTGTCAAAGCCTCTGTCCCAAAAAATATTCTCTATTGCGGCTTCCAGTTTAGCAAATCCAAATGTCTTACACTTGAATCAATCACACCTCCATTACCAGAAGCTCTCTTTCTGACATAATTCACCTCGGTGGCTGAAGATAGATTGATATATGTGATGTCTTCCTTACTGTCTCCTTTATTTGGTTTCACTGACCATGGTATCTGAACCAGCAAATAACAAACGAAAAGACACGAGTGAGCTAGAGGCCAACTGAGAAACAGGGGAAAGAGCAATAAAGAGCACATGGATTATAGACAATGAAAAGCACAAATATCAATTACAATCAGCAAAGTAGAAGGGAGAAAAAGCAACCCGAGGGCAGAAACTTGAGTGGAAGCCTTTCAACAATTCAATTTGCTGTTGACAATACTTAGACAAGTAATCTTCTGGACCTGAACCATCAAGCAGAAGTTAATGAAAGCCTTACTGTATCCTTCCTCAATAAAAATCAATGGGAATTTATTTAAATAGAACTAGGAAGGAAGCATGAAATCTCCAAGAAAGAATTTCACACATTGAGAGATGAAAGAAAAATAATTCTGCCCTAAAAGTAAGGATTCCAGAAAAGACCAGGAAAAATAAAAATAAAGACCCAAAAAAAACAAAATGTAATTTCTTGCCTTCAGAACTATAAAATCCTCAGGCATCTCTTCTTCCCCATGACTTTAGAACTATAAAATCAACCAAGCATGCATAGAGCCATTACTTATTCTATCTAGTTTAGCATGTCCATTCATTTATTTTACCATTCTCATTTTTGTTTAATTTACATGGTCACAGAACACTATAATCAGTTAAGTTTCTGGTCTTAAATAACCGAAGAGTAAAATGGAAGAATATGTTCAAGTCAATTGAGTCTTTCTTGACCTTCCTCAAAAGTCCTTCCCTCATACAATCTAAAATAGCAGGAACTGTCGTTAATGTGGGCTTTAGCATTAAAGCATCTCCCTTGGTTCCTTTCTTTTATTTGATGTGTCTGTTAGTGTCAATGGTGGTCCATAATCAATTGTAGCACCTGCAGTCAACAGTAAAAGAAAACAAAACTTGGAAACATGTTTGCCAGTAGAATATTGCAAGCAGAAACAAGAAAGAAGTTACCTCAGCAGTTAACTTGAAACCATGAGCTAGGGGCAAGAAGGCTAAATAAACATCATCCCTTCTATGTTTGGGGATCACAATCATGACTGCAGCTGAAGTTGCTACAATTTTACCATGAGTTATCATAACTCCTTAGAAATCATGTAAGCACAATGTAAATGCTAAAGAAGAAAAGTGTCTAAAAAGCAGTGAAAACTTCTTTAATCCTCCCCTGGGGATGTGGCTTATAAAAGGATTTTAGGTGAATTTTTCAATGTGGGCATCCGTTTATCTCCATTCCTCCTCCCCATTTCCTCAATAATCTAAAGTCCATAAACTACCAATTATAGCTTCAAAGGGTTGAAACAACCAGAGTTGGAGAAACCTTTAAAGAACCACAAATTTCACATGATCTCATTCTAGACATTCAGTTACACTTCTAACCGCTTGTGCTGTGTCAAAGCTATGTCAAAGAGAGTGAGGAAGTTGTTTTCTAAAGTGGAGTACTTACACCATACATCAGCCAAATTTATGTTGTTGACATTTTCTCAAAATGAAATGACTGTTAATCAAAAAAAATGTTCCTTACTAACGCCCTTCCATATGTTTTTTCCACGAGGATAAGTATTGACAGGTGATTTCCACCACCTATTATTAACCACACTTTCTTTGAACTAGTTTCCTTTAAAATATTTTTTGGTCTACTATGACCACAGTCACTCTTCTTCCAAAGATGTACTAAAAGTTCTAAGGTCTCTTACAACCAAATTGAGTGGTGGCAAGCCCTCATTCCACTCCATCAAATGATGCCTTCTCTCCTCTTCCTCATCTTCTCACTAACAACTATTTGCAGTTGTTTTAGTTTTTTGCAACAGAACAAGAGTGGTCAAGACATGCTGTAACAAGGTAGCAAAGGCAAAGTGCCTAAGCAACACTACCCTCCAACTAATGTGCTCCCAGAATTTTCCAAAACCAAATTGGAATTTCTTTAGCTTTACATATTGCACCTAGAGGATCAAGAAAAATAGGAAGCAGACTACCTATTTAATAACCAAAAAATTGCCCCTGCTTCTCACACAAGACTAAAGATATTTTTTTTAATGTCTCAAGTTAAACCAGGCCACAACAATTTTTTCTCAAAATAATCATTTAAACCAAAAGGCAGAATTTGATGGTAACATTTCAATTATCAGCATCAAAAGTTAGACTCAATCCACTGCAGTAGACTACTTAACTATGATCAAAGCTCATAAGGGAAAGCATATCATTAGAAATTATACCAAGCAGCAGAGAAGAAATTTGGCCGTGACAGGAGCCTCTCTTTCTTCTTTGGTACATATCAGAAGCTCTATTCAGTTTTTACGCAATATCACCCACATGAGCAGTACATGGTTCCTATGACATATCCACTCGTGATTCTTTCTATTACTTCTGTAGCATACTTGAAAATAGTTTCACAGATTCCAGTAGGAATGAAGTGCTTTAAAATCCATCTGGGATAATTTGAAAATGAATTGGGTTCACTTCTACCCTTGAATCCTCAGAAACTGGGATTGAAAATAGCAATCCCAAACGCTAAAAGTGGTGGCTTTTTTTTTTGTGTTCTGCTAATTGTTTCTCTCCCTCACAACTTCTCCTTTTTTCCAAGAAAAACATCATATTTCTCAGGCTGATCTTCAACGTTCCCGTTGTTGTAGTCAATTGTCACATCAGCACCTAAGCTTTTGAGAAGCTCGGCTTTGGCAGAGCTACAAGTGGTTGCCACATTGGATGCACCAAAAACATTATATTCTAGCTATGACAGATGAAATCACTCTCTAGTTATGAACACGAGTTCTAAATATGATTTTAACCCCATCACAATGCAGTTGTGAGAAATGTTTGAAAACGTAACTCAAATCTCAACAGCCAGATCTAAAATTATTAGTCAAAGTTGAGAACAGAGTATAAGATTCATATATTACGGCCTGAATCACAATTTGATCGCAGATCGGAACTACTGGCGCTTCCCAATCGATAATCATGCAATTAGAAATAATGATCTGTATACTAATCTAGAAATTGAATGTCTATGTGTATGTAAGCTAAGACAAAAATTTGGGGTTCCAAGACGGAATAGCAATTAATGGTTAACCTCGTCGGTTATTATTACATAATCAACAAGTAATCAAAACGCAAAGATTTAACTGAATGGTGAGAGTACCAAACACCGCCAGAACCTCCGAGAACAAGAAGTGATTTTTCAGCAGTAAGACCAGCGGTTTCAAGGCCCTCGTACGCTGTTTCGACGGCGGTGGCAACGGATAACGAATACGTGATGAGACTGAGAGACGGCAGACGATTGGGTTCGGTGAAGTTCAAGTGGTACGGTGAAAAGAAAAGGGTTCAAGTGTTACAAGAAAAAATAAAACGGTCAAGGAGCAGCCCATCTTCCCCCCCCCCCCCCCCCCCCCCTTTTTTTTTTCAGAATCAGATTTCCCTCCTTTTTTTTTTTTTTTTTGCCCTTTCCCCTCCTTTTTGTTATTTTAATTTCCACTTACTCTGAATTATTTTTACATTTTCATAATTCATTACTTTAAAAATTTTAAATATTTGAATTTTAATAATTAGTCTTCTTTTCGTCAAATTATATGAGCTTCTGGTAGTATTATCTAAAATATTATTCCATTAAAATGGTCTTTCTTTTATAATTATCTCAATTACAAAGTTTTTTTTTTATATACATACATACTTTTACTAATATAATTCTATGTTTGCGTTTTTTTAGAGAGTGAGGACGTAACTAGAGACAATTGTCTGAAATTATTTATTTAGATTTTTTTATATTATCACTCATTCAAAAAATATATTTCAATGTAAACTCTTTTAGTGTGCCAAATGTAGTCAAATATTTCCAAATTAAAATTAGAGTTTCTTCAATTCAAATAAAAAGGGTAAAATTTTAAATTAAATTATTCAAAGAAAATTATACCATGTATTGCAAATTTTATTTTAATTTTAAATAAAAAAATTACAAAATACATATAATCACCAAAGTAATTTTCCTTTTTCTAAATAGCAAATTTGTCCAATAAAATTGACCCTCACGTTAGCTAATGTTTTTATCTTATTTCAAAATTTGTTTTCTACCATACATTTTAAATTTTATAATCATTTTTCATTATTATCAAATTACTCTTTCTTACCATTCAAATATGTTGTGACACTTGTGAACGGTAAGAGCATACTTTTTGTATTTAAACTTATACTATTGAGAATTGAACATTTATTCTTTGAAATGAAGAGCTATTGTAGAAAGTAAAACTTGTAATTCTAACGTAAAATTGATACTTATGAAATAAATAGTTTATTGTGTAATGTAACACTTATACTTTTGAACATAAAACTGATACTTTTGATAATTGAACATATACTTTGGAAATGATTAATTTATTATATAAAGTACAGCTTTATTTGGTAAACTAATTAGCCACTTAAACATAATCAATTAAGTACTTAATAGATTAAATTTGTTTGATAACTGACAGTCGTAATTCTTAATGAATTAAGTGATCAAATAGTTAAGTACTTAATCAATTAAGTGTGTTTGATAACAAAAACCTGAATAACTTAATTAATTAAGTGGATTTGAAAAACAAGTATACTTTCGACCCAAAAAATAAGTGATGAGTGGATTATTATCACTGAATATGAATTGTATATAAAAAAAAATGTTTTCTTTAAATTTTTTCATTTTTTGTATCATTATTTAATTTAAAAAAATATTTTTAAAATTTTATCAATTCAAAACAATTATGTATAAATTAATTATATAACTATAAAAAATAAATAATTTATTATCATTTATTTTTATAACTTTCTTACAAATATAGAATAAATTCAATGTTAAAAATAAAAAAATTATTTAATATTTAATAGCTTAATAATATTAAGACTCTAGTCTTCAGATTGCGCACTTCGATCTAATTTCAAATATTAAATTTTATATTTCATCAAATAAAGTAAGTTGATGAATTTAGATTTCAAACTGCAGATTTCATAGTTCTACTTAAGTTTTCAAATTTCAATTTTATGAAACGAAGCCTAACACTAATACTTTTAAATATGAAACGAATACATTTGAAAACTAAAATTATACATTTGAAACGAAAATTTTATCGTAAATAGTAATACTGATGCTTTGAACGTAAAAGTAATACTGAAAAAAAAAAAAAAAAAAGAAGTCAAACTCAAGGAATTGGGAAAAAGAAACTTATGCAAAGACATGTACAGTCTAATTTCAATTGTTATTTTGTATAAATAAGATTTTAATTTTAAAGTATCAAATTTTGGTCTAAAATTAATATTTTTTTAACTTGACAAGTATCACAACTATTCATTTATATAATAAAAGTAAAAAAAAAAAGAAAAAGAAAGTAAAAAAGGTAAAAGAGAAAACAAAGTAAAATATATATAAATCAAGCAAAAAAAAAGAAATTACTTGTGTGTATCCTGTTCCATGCAAAAATCTTGTGCACACAGGTCTTCGTGTGTATTAATAATAATACTATGTTTTAGGCAAATAAATAAATAATTGGACGGAGAAAAAAGTGGGAGGCTGAGGGGGAATTTTTTAAAAGAATTTCAGTTTGATTGAGAGGGAAAAGATAAATAAAATGTGGCACCTTTTACACTAAAATTTTCAACACAACACCATTCTTAGATTTATGAATTCGTTTTTGTCATTCTTTCTCCATTTTCACATTCAATACAGAAACGGTAAGCATTTTTTTTCTTTTTTACAATTGATTGAATGGGTGAGCTCATAATTGAGGGATTTGTAAAAAGAAATAAAAATATTCAAATGTGGAAGATCTATTTTTGTATATTATTATTTTTTGTGGGTATTTAATTCCCTAGTTTATTTACACCACAGCCGCCAGTCAACCCTAAATATTATTCTTCTTCATCCGCTATGGTCAGTCGGGAGTTAACAACAGCCGCTTTGCTCCTCCATGCTCGATCAGTCTTCATCCTCCATTTTATCTGTCGATTGATGGTTTATTGAGAGGAGACAACAAGAGCATGCTGGTTGTGAAAGAATTCAGAAAGCACAAAGTTGCAGAACCTTTTGAAGCATAGCCTCAAGCCTTGGGTTGTCCCCATCTTCTCTGTCTGATTGTAATTCTTCTGGTATGTTTACATAATCTCAATTTTGTAATGTGAAATCTTATTTCTGGATCGCAAAATTTTGAAGGCTAAAGAACATTATTATTAGGATATTTACAGTTGTTGAACAGAAATTGAAATTGAGTTAAGTCTCTGTTTTATGGCCGTCTGAGAGAGTAATGTTAATAGGACTTTGACAAATATAAGCCTGAACTTTGAAGTAATTTTCTGGTGGATTTTTTTTCCTGAAATGTTTCTGTTGCTTCTCTTGAGTAATTTCCTTCAATGTCTCTTGTGCGGTTTCCTCTTGACATGTTAAGTCCAAGGACAATATTTTAATGTTTGATTCTGGGTCCTGCTAAAATTTCACTCACTCTATTTAATGGCTGACTCCTTTAGTAATAGAAAGAGTTGAGTGTTGTGTTGTGTTAAAAAAATTTGTAAACATGCAAATATGAAGTCTAGGATTTGTTCATGCTTTGGAGAAGTTGATTTTCCAGCTTTATGGGGCACCTCAAATCCATATGTTAGTTGTAAATAATTATGCCATTTGAATAGAAGCATGCTGATCTGCTATAATTAGTTCAAACTTTAAAACCATATATATATAATTATGTATATATATATATATATGAATACAATTTTCTTGACTTATGGTAATGTCGAAAATCACCTCCACTGATTTTTCGCAACCAGAGTGTTCATTTTCGAGACACAAACTATTTTTCGGGGTTCTTATTGCGGGTTCACATTGGATATATTCTAATGGTAGCTTTTACTTAATGTTGTATTGGATATTCACTATAGTTTATGTTTACACCTCTATCTATCTGGCTCTTTAATTTTTTACCAAGTTTCTTTTGCTGGATTTGGTACTCATTCAATTCAATAGTTCATTTCCAAAATCTGAGGAACATCCACCGCAGATCTTAATTCTCCTTTTCTTTAAAGCTTTTCCTAGCTAGACAATGCCTTTTTTTTTTTTTTTTTTCTTTCTGTTCCAAACAATTAGCTCCTCAAATTACTGAAGACTCCTAATAAGACGCACTGTGGGAATTTGGTATTGAAATACATGGACTAGTCAATTAAAGGCTTGTTGCATTGGAGCTTCCATGTCTCACAAAATAGAAGAATTTAATGGTTAAATTTAAGTATACCAGCACTATATCAGAACTTATAAACTTAGACAGGAGAAGAAAAACAGGTAACCTCTTTTGCGATGCTCATTAAGTCTTTTACTGTCAGATCTTCAGTTTATTCATTTTCCAGACAACTTTCGACATCCTTATCAGTTTCAGTCTCTAAACGCGTTTCTTTTTTTTTTTTGTTTAGTCTTTCTCTTTTTCCTTGAAACTTCCTCGTGAATGCCAGTATCACGACTGGTCTCAGCATCAGTAGTAATCACTTCCCTTCTTGTCTGATTTCTTAATTTTTTGACATCTCATGAGTACTGATGATGATGATTGGTTCAGCTTGAATTTACCAATCTCATTTCTATTTTTCTGTGACTTTGATTTCAGCCTTTTACGACATTTGTTTACTCTGTCCTCACCTTCTTTGCATTCCCTATCATCATCTCTAGTATCATTTACATTTGAAGTTTAAGATTTGCTCTTGGCCTGATCACCCAACATCCACAGGGATAGGCGGCTCTTTGCACCCTCATTAGCAACAAGCATATTCTCCATTGTTGTTTACTCAATCATCAATGCCAACCCAACCACTGCTTTATGGTGCGTTCTGTCAGAGTTTGTGAGGTCGACGACAGTGATTAAGGGGTTTCAAACTTCAGTAGGCAAACAAAATAATTATTCTGGTTCTTTAGATTCAGACAATGACTTTATAAGCCTCTGATTGGTTTAGGCTTCATAAAGATGGAGAAAATCTTAACACAAATGAGACGACCCCAAGTGATTCTGTTATGAAATTATGTGATGTGCACTTTTGATTCTATGAGAATGAAATGGAAAAGGCATCTACATCCATAGGTGCTTGGTTAACAAAGGGAAGTGCAGTGTATGAGTCAATGCCTCCACTCTCATCCTATAATATAAGGTTTAAAATAGTATTACCAATATCTTAAATTTCCACAATCCAAGCTGAAAAAATCCTGCAATTGTTCTAATAACTCCAGAGATGATGATGACTTTTTTTGAAGAAATAATCCCATCAAATGAGAATGAAAAGACCTAGAGTAGTTTTCGTACTGATATTTGTTTTGGGGCATCATATTCTTGTATTAGTTCATTGATGGAGTTTTTGCATTTGTTGTGACCTCCAACTTCATTTCTGTTGTTTTGTCTGCAAGCTGAGCTTAGTTATTATTGAGCTGATGTTTTTTCCCCTTGTTGTTTGCTATAAATATGCTCTTCGGGTATAAATGTTGTGCTTTTGCTATTAGTTGCTCATTTAATGTGTTGTAGTATGTGATTTAAATGCATCTAGTTTTTCAAGATACTTGTTTGTTGTTGGTTATGGTTTTTCAAGAAACTGAAGATGGATTAGAAAGATGCATGATAGTGTTTTTTACAAAACTGTATAAGCTGCATTCTGTGTCTTGATGTTTCTATTTTCTGAGTGCTATGCATACTTGGCTTATGTTAGCTTAATAGTTTGCAGCTTCTTATATTTTTTATGGCTCCTGTATTTTGTTCTCGTGTGCGGTGCTTCACTTGGAAATGTCAGGTGTTGTACTATTGCTCTGGCTTATCCTGTGCTTACTCAATCGTGTTTAGCGTTGTTTTGTTGCGAACTTTTTTTTTTTTCTTTTTTTAAAAGTTATGATATTATATGGTGTGTACTATCAATTCTACCATAATGTGATTAATATTTCTTTTTGTATTTTATTTTAGTGCATTAATATTCGTTTCTCTTATCAATTGTCGTAGATGAGAAAAGAGATAAATAACACCGATACAAACAACCCAAACATCTATTCAAATGGTACTTTACCAAAGGTAATGTAAACAATTATACTTTTCTATTAATTTCTCTACTATATGTGTTAAATATAATTAATTTTTGTTAAAATTATTTATGAACAAAGAAAAAGTCCAAGGAGGAGCAAGAGGAAGGCAAAATAATCTTCTTCAAAATGTGACAATTTGACTTATGGAATTTGCATTCTAGTACTGGAAGATAAATTTATACATTTGCAATTTTATTTATATATGTTGAGTCATAGATTTTATATTTTGAATAATATTCTAGTTAACTTATTTTTTTTATATACAAATTGTGAATTATTTACTCTATTATTGCATTTGTGCCGCACAAAATTTATGCAACAAAAAATTTAATGATGTAAATTGTGTCGCTAATTATTATGTGACATAAGTTTTACGGACGCAATATTGTGTCGCAAAATAACATTACGACATTTCAAATAATGACGCCACATGTGTAGCAAATAAATATGTGACATTAAAATTGATGACACAAATTAGTGTTAAAAAAACGCGTCATTGAAACTAATGACACCTAATGTGTTGCAAGATTTATGCGACAATAATTAAGTGATGCAAAATGTGTCGTATTTTCTGTGACACAACTAGTAAAAAAAAATGCCACAAAAAGGCTACGTAGCCTTTTTTGACACGATAAAGTTTGTCGCAAAATTGTGTCTCTAATTTGTGTTTGCGACAGTAAAGCTATATTTTGCGACTCAATTTACATGTCCCGAATATCCTTCGACGTTTTAAATGTGACGCCACATTTGTTGCAAATACTCTTGCAACATTCATTTTAATGACACAAATCAGTGTCGTAAATAAGTATGCGTCACTAAGACAAATACCGCATAATCTATCGCGAATTTTAAGTGACAATTAATTTAGTGATACAAAAAGTGACATTCATTTGCGGCACAAGTGAAAAAAGTGCCACAAATTTGCTTCATCACCTTTTGCGATTCAATAACAAGAGACGCGTAATGTGTCACAAATTAGTATTTGCGACACTAAATTGATTTTTAGAGACACAATTTCCATGTCGCAATAGGTCACTTTTCTTGTAGCCGTAACTTCTTGATCCGGGTGGATTTGTAAGGGTTCCATTGCTTTTAACATGGTTACTAAGGGTTGGGGTTCTCTACGTCAAACAAGTGTTCTGTCTGTAGGGTTAACAAGAGTTAAGCTGTGAGTTCTCCACAGAGGGCGCCAATGATGAGTTTCCATTGCTTCCGCTGGAAGGAAGAAAATTCAGCATTAAACACAGTCCTCCTCTGTGGATCAAAGCCGTTAAGGGCCTGTATCTCCTCCAGCATAATGTCGGCTTCACTTGCTCCACCCCCAATTTTACACCATCCGACACATATCGCCGCTTGCAATCTCTAGCAAAGGAACCCAAAGCCTAGTTGAACTCCAGCGAATAGAAAAACTTGGTTAGGAGCACCTCAAACTCCTTCGTCAGCAGCTGAGACACTCCACCCTCCAACTCTTTCTTTTCCTGCATCCCCATCTCCAGCGCTTTTTTTGTGGAATCCAAGTTTTTTTTCAAGACTTCTTTTTTCTTTAAGCGGTCCCCTCGCGCCTTAGCCTTCGCCGCGTCACTACGCGTCAACGCCTCAACACTCTCCACCTCGGCTTGAGCTTCCTTGGCCTTTTCGTCCACTTGCTTAGCCTCCGCCACCTCCTCTTTGGCCTTCACTAGCTAGTCCTTCAACGCAGCCACCTCCTTTTCATTCTCGGACATCTTCCAATAAGGTAGCAAACTGCTCAGCATGGACGATCACTAGCAGAGTAGCAGCACCAAGACCTTGCTGCAAGTCATCCTCTCCTCCCTGCAGCAATCTGGAACTGCTCACCCTCTGGCATGCTACCCTTAACCCATTCCCGCAATCCGGACGGATTACGGGACAAATCTCCCTGCTGCATCGGAGACAAACTCCAGTCCCTTCCGTCAAAAGGTTCGCCAGACCAACCGTCATTCCCCTCGGCGATTGGCTCCAGCACCTCGGTTCGAACGTCCGCCAGAACACTTGGAGTTTTCTTCTTCTTTTTCTTAGTGGCACTTTTCTTCTGCCGCACCATCACGGCCCCTACTCTCGCTACAATGGTTAAATATGAGCTTATTTTCTAACATCTTTTATTCAATATTGTCATACCAAAATATAATCAAAGTTACCTTTCGTAGTTGTTGTCGCTTCCCCGGAAGGCCCGCCTCCGGACGTTGAGGTCCCTTCCCGCAATGAAGAATCCACCAATGTTGGTCCCAGCACGGAACCATGCAGCACATGCGCCAGTTCCTCGAACGTAATGTTCAAAGGAACAAACTTCTTCGTGGCACAAATCTTTTCCAGCTTATATTTTTCCTTGTAAGCCTTGTCGTAGCTCTTGTCTCTGCCAATGGCCTCAACTACCCAGTCAGCAACATTCTTGACAAAGCGTTCATAATCGAGCTCTGCACCATCCGTCGTAATTAACATAAAAATAATAATAATAATAATAAACAAACTAAGGTACCTTGTCTGTGGTCCGTCATGACAAGTAGGTCCGGCTTTGGCAACACTTGGCTCAACTCACAAGGAACCAATATCCGCTCATCAGCCACGCAGTCACTCGGAAGAGAGTTGTGCAAAATACTATTAAAAATGGACTATTCTATCCTAACAGGTCTTTCGGGGCTACTCTTCTATAACCCATCGCGGATACTCAGCCAATGGTTCCCACAACCCTCTGGCAAGTGACGCCGAGCTATATAAAAGAAACCATAGTGCCGTTCGGCTATCTTATCAGCAATTCTAAGTCTACCTTGGGCGAAGGCGAGGGACGGTCTTGAAATAAAAACCAACCATTCGAATTAGCAATACATATAGGAGTCAAATTAAAAAAAATCTAAATATATCTATAGTTGGCGTAAAACCTAACCTATGTGCTTGGATAAAAAATCTCACTATCTTCTGGATTAAGTTAGGCACTATATGAGTTAAACTTAATCTATAGTGATTCATAAGGGAGGCAAAAAACGGATGCATAGGTAATCTAAGCCCAACTTTAAAACACCCCTCAAAAACAGTCACATAACCCTCTGGAGGATCCCTTACAGTATTGTAAACCCCATCTAGCAACTTAAAGTCATATTCACCCTTCGGAAGGCGCAACCTAGACCGAAATAAACTTAATTTATTTGCAGTAAATCCGACCTATAGTCCAACATAGGCCTACTTTTACCCTCCGTGGGCACTTTCCCCATCCAGCCACACAATTACTTACAACTAAGAAACTTAAATCTGCAAGACAACAAATCCGAAAGAAAACTATAAATAACGCACAACAAATCACATACATACCTTAGGAAATTCAGAAGGAAGAGTAAGAATACCTTTCGAATTAAGCACAAATGGTCGTCCGGCTTAACACCCTCCGCCCTAGTAGCAAAGAAGCAATGCACACACAAGAACAAAAGAGAAGCAAGCTTAGACGTTCTCTATCTAGAAAAACTCATAACAGCAACAAATGAAATTCACCATCCTCTACCCTTTATTAGGCACTACTGGGCCCCTACCTCCGAAATTGAACCGTTGGCCCAAAATAAACCCTAAGCCCAAAAGTTGAACAGTCACAACTATCTCCAACCGTCACAACGAATCCCAATAGTCACAACGATCTCTGACAACCTTATCCATTAGAGCCACGCCATCAACCTTCTCCCAACAACGTCAGTGACGTCGTTGCCACGTCGACTACAGACCCTCCGTCCCACCCCTAAAACGTACCCCCACTAAAATGAAAAAGTTCTCATTCCGCTACTCAACAGAACGTACACATTCTCCGTCCCACTGTTAAAACGGACCCCCCCTAAAACGGACGCGTTCCCCTTCTGTCAAACCACATTGAGAGTCACGCCTATAAATACTCTCATTTACCCCACAGGTAAGGGGGTTACTTTCTCTCTCTATATTTGCTCCTTATCTTTCTATCGCTTATTGTACGACTACTGACTTGATTGTCGGAGTGTATCCCGAGAGCCCATCCCCAGAATACTCACGGTTCCCCTATTTTTGACAAGATTATGATGGATAACCTTGACCTCTGTCCCAGACGGCCCTCCTGCCAAAGCTGACATCATCAACCACTGAAGTGCTCATTCATGCAGGAGAGATAGGGAACCGATCCTCGTAGATATGTCACAGCATAGAGGAGGTCGACTGCTTCGACAAGGGTGTGTAAAAAGAATTCAGCCTGGGTGAAATACTATAATCGCCAGCCCGGAGGGGGGGGGGGGGCTTGGATCTCTCAGCTCCCTTTATTTTAAATTCGTAGCACGCCCAGAATTCTCCCACCGAACAGTGTGGTTTCAGACTTGATAGAGCAAGGGGGGGGGGGGAGGCGTGGCACCATGAGCTAGTGAGGGAATTTTCGATCAGCCTACTGCGGAGAAAATACTTTCTATACCGCTTGGGTGCTGGGTGAGAGAGATGGTTGGTACTTGCACTATACGAAAAATGGGCAAGACATAGTGAAATCGACCTACCATCTTGTAGCACAAGGGAATCGCGGCCCAAGAGGGGATAACATGGCAAATGATGTGAAAGTTAAAGATACACCAAACGTGTACAAGTTTTATGTGGAGGGCGTGCAAGGGAACGTTACCTTCGGCCTTAAATCTAGCAAAAAGGGGACTAGAATGGGATTGACACTACCTTATTTGCGGGGTGGAGGATGCGTTGGAATTGCACCTGTTCTTTCTTCGCGGATCGGCACGAGTGATGTGGGAATGCGCTGGGGTGTATGTAGTGATTTATGGGCTCCAAAAATTATCGGCTCTACTGGTTTCAAGACTTACTACTACAACTAGATGCATCGATATTGTGTTATGTGGCAATGATCGCGAATGCCATATGGGCAAATAGGAATCAAAAGATTTTAAGTGAAGAGCATAACTCATAACGCAACTTTGCGAAACTGCAAAATTGATTACGAAACTTTCAAAAGCTGATTTTTAGTCACGCAACTTTCAAAAACGTGCAAAAAAGGTCATTCCGTCAGGGGCAGCCGTTAACTCTCTAACGGAAGCTATTTTTTAGGACAAAATCGTCCAATTTCATTTTTCTTTGTCTTATCTTTCAATTGTTTTACTTTTATAAACAAATAAACCCCTAATCTTTCATTTTTTACATTTGCAATAAAAATTAAACTTTACTGCATAATAATATTACTAAACTAGTAACTGATGAGGAAATCCAAGGCTAAAACAACACAAGTTATGAATCAGAATCCACGAAAACAAAGGAAAGCTCCAATGACCTTAATGAGAAAGAAATGAACATTACAAGAGTTACCCTACTCGCCATCAAAGTGGAAATGGTGAATACTAATCATCCCAGCTAAGGAAATGGTGGAAATGGTATTTACGAGCTAAGAAAATAGTGGAAATGGTAACTACAAGTCTTTCTAGTGAAGAAATGGAGATTTCATAAAGTGTGAATAATTTTAGAAGTGAAATATTTTTTGAGCTTCTGAAATGATTCCGGAAGCTTCCAGAAGCTTCCTATATCTACATCATCATGCTACATCAATTGGGCCAAATCCATTAAGTCCACTCCATCTACAATTTGGCCAAGCCCAACACTTCACAAGGAAGCCCACATGCGAAAACAAGCTAGGGTTTTACTTAAGTTCTAGGGTTTAAGAGAAATTAAGGTTTTGTGCATGTTACCTAATTCTCTTCTTTTTCTTTCCTTTACTTTTCGGTTTTACCTTTCCTTTTAAGGTAAAAGTTGAATTTTCCCTTTCTTTTACTTGGGAATTTCGTCCATAAGCTTTCCTTATGGCAGCCAAAATTTCCCTTTCTTTTCTTTTACTTTTTCAGCAAGTAAGTTCCTTTTTCTTGCTGATTTTTGTGAGTTACTTAATCTCTTGATTAAGTTCCAATTTTATGTTTTCTTTCCTTATTTTTCCTTGTAATTTCGTGCATCCTCTACCTATATATAGGCGTGCTGCACTTCATTATTCTTTAGTGATTAATTGAATGAAAGTTTATACTTTATTATTGTTCACTCTTCTTTATTTTGGCTTAAGTAATTTGCATGCTTGTTAATTGCTAAAGTACATGAACTATAGGCTAATTAGATAATTGCTCCATCTAATTGCATGCTTGGTTTCACCTCTATTACTCTCCACTTGCTTCGAATTGCGTGTTTAATTTAACTTGTTAAATTAGTATTCTACCGAATCCAAGGGTAAGGATTCTAGAGTTTTGAGAGATGCGTCTTGCATACAGACTTTCCTTGGCAATTTTCTGCATTGAGTTCTTGTTTTCGCCAATTGGAATCAAGGGTTCACATCAGTAACTATTCTTAATATTATGATATATTTAAATTTTGATATGAATATTTCTGTTTTAAATTATAGTATTTGTAATTTAAGATAGTTTAATATTTCATTTTTTATTTTTAAATTTTTTAAAAATAATTTAAATTTTATAATAAATTTTTTATTATGCAATAAAATTTATTTTTTGTCGAATATGTTAAAAAAGAGAGGAAAGATTAGGGGTTTATTTGCTAATAAAAGTAAAATAATTTAAATATAAGACAAATGAAAAGGAAATTATACGATTTTGCTATAAAAAATTAGCTTCTATTAGAGAGTTAACGGTTGGCTTTCACGGAAGGACCATTTGTGCACGTTTTTTAAAGTTACGTGATTAAAAATCGGCTTTTCAAAGTTGCATGATTATTTCTGCAATTTTCGCAAAATTACGTGACTAGTTATGCACTTCACTCAAAGATTTTCAAGGAAAAATATAGGCAGAGAATGAATTAGTAGAGTCAGTTGCAACCCCAGGCTATACCCGCTATCGCAGGGCATGAGGTATATTGTTACCCCATCGAGAACTAGCAAGCGGGTGTTCTTTGATGTAGTAGTTGGACTCACAAGCAATGCCACAGGCTTGTGCATTTATGAAGCAACTGAGACGGGATCCTTCCTTTCGGCCATAGCCAAGACCATACAAGGTAGGTTGCCACCAGAAGTTGCGGAGTGCATGGCGCTAAAAGAAGCACTTGTACTGGCGATGGAATGGAACTGGGGGGGTATTTCCATGCGCTAGGCAAAATTCAAGAAGTGAATGGGTAATTATCCTGGCAAAGCTCCTTGTAACTAGTCCTGAACGATATTAAGCACCTTCTGACCGGGGCTCGCTCACTCCTTATACAATGGATTAGCATGGGAGAAAATTTAGTTGCTCAGAAGTTGGCTCAGCATGCCAAACACAATGTACCCATTGATATTACGTGGGTAGTCATCCGAACTTCCTCCCCATTAGTGCTGGAATTACCGGCTAATTTTCTTATAAAAGTTTTATTAAAAAAAGAAAAAAAACAATGAGATTTTCTTGATAATTTAGATAACTTCAGGCGATGTTATGTAATTTACGCAAAGATAAAAGTGAAGCCCAAATAAGTTTTGAAAATTAACATTCACCCCATAGAAAAGCTTTCTTTGCAAAGTCCATCCAATTGGATTCACTCGCCAGTCACCGCCATTTTTATTCCGTAAACCCGAACACAGCCTCCGAACTCACAAAAAGGGGCGAAAAAAATGGACCCTTCCTGGCATCACCACCACTACCACCGCCCTTCTCCGCCAGTTCCTCCGGGTGGTGCACCTCTGCCGCCGCCGCCACATGGAACCATATGCCCAGTTTGCTCAATCGACCACTTCCCATTCTGCCCTCGACCCATCCCTCAAAACTACCCTCCCAACCATTATCATCAGCACCCACCTTACCGCCCTGATCAATTCTACCCCAGACCTCCGCAACACCCACCGCCACCCATTCCACCACCGACGGCCTACGATCCTTTTGTTGATCACCTGGGGGGCCCGGTTGGGGCCCCTCATCGTCCGTTTCTTGATTCACAGCGTCCGCAGTGGAGGACCAATTCTGGGCTTAACAGAGACCCACATGGGGTTTCGTATGCAGATAATAATTACGGTAATGTCGGGTCAAAGAGGATGAGATTTGATGATTCGGGCTTTTCCTCTAGCCCCGCTGGGACATATGCGAAGGAGCTTTTTGTTAATCCATCTTCAGACGACGAAAGACTGTTGAAGATGATTCGGGATCATGGTGGTGCAACCGGTGGTGAAGTTGATCGGAATTCTGGGGACAAAAGGAGTTTCGATGAATTTAGTAATGTGGGGTTTAAGCCCGAGACTAGCTCAGTTACAAAAAGTTATTTAAATAGCAATTTTGATAGAAAGGGGAATTTTGATGGGGTACTGAGGGATATGCAACTTGATTATAGATCGCATCAGACAAATTTTCATGAATATAGTAGGCATAGTTTCAATACTGTAGAGCAGCCTAGGAAAGATGATGTAGCAATTAGATACAGTTTGCACGGTGTTTCTGGGGCTAGTGGTGTTTATAATGATAGACTACGTGGTTTTGATCGGGAATTACATAGTCCTGATAATCATTTTGTGAAGAAAAGTGCAACGCAGCATGTTATGGAGCCCAAACCGAGCCAATATGGTTTCCCTTATATGAACAGCCAACAGCCACCACTTCCTATCTCTCCACCACCACCTCTTCCCGTTGAATCTAGGGGGAAGTTTGTGTCTGAGCCTGCCTTCTCGAGGTCACCGCCTGTTTCATCTACTTCATTGTTTCCCATTTTGCCTAGTTCTTCAGCTGCTGGGGCGTCACCATATCCTCCTGTTCCTGAATTCCATTCCAATAAGGGCCATCCGTATGCGTCTAGTGGCTATGTACCTGAGGTATGCTATTCAATTATGGCAACCCAAGAATATGTTGTTATTTTATGCTTTTGTTTATCTATGGTATCTGGTTCAAAGAAAAGCTATCATATGAAAAATTGTGAGTTTGTATTGGCTTAATGAATGGAAAAGATTGTTATCTTTTTGCTTCTCCAAAATGAATGACACAGAAGTAGATTACCTTATAGTTTTTGAGTTATTAGTTAGTGGCGGTATAGAGCAGACCTATTCCAAGAATAGAAGTTTGTTTCGATAATGTAAGACAATGGCAATGCTCTGTGGTATTATCAGAAGAATATTTGGGGAATGGGGCGGCTGCAGCCATTCTCTTTGAGGGTAGAGAGGTTATCTATTCTTAATTTTGTGATTTCTGAGCACACAATATAGGTTTGTGGGTCTTGCGTTGAAGTGTAGTCCTATTGAGCTTTTGAAAGTGCTTAGTTCTGTAAGTTTATGAAGCTTTATAAAGTTTCTTTTCCCTGCACAGATCCTTATTTTCATCATTTATTGTTGCATGCATTTTTGTTTTTGTTTCTTGTTCTTATGGTGTTGCCTTATGTTTGCCTGTAACTTTTGTATCTTAAACCATAGAAGTTGATGAGGAATTTAAGATCCACTTATTGAGGATTTAGCTTAGTAAATATCTTGTGATAAAAGACAAATTTGAACTGTCATGGTTGCCTTATTATCTCTTGCATTCGCCAACCTTGAAAGTCTTTTGCATGTGGTTGCCAAGTCATGGGCTGCATGTCAACTACTTTCTCTTTCCTTTTCATTAGTTTCTTTTTATTATTAATTCTCTGCCTTCATCTTGCTGTTCCCCTTCGTTTGAATATGTTTTGTATACACTGTAATTAACTGCAAGATTAGCTTGTTAAAACAATATAATGTGTATTCCTTAAAATACTTTTGATCAATATTCAGAATCAACCTCTTTTGGTTTCAAGTTAAGGCTTTTGAGAAGTTGCCTTTCTGAAGCACAAGATGAGTCTAATGTTAGTTCTAGTAAGCATGGAAACTTGTAGGATGTATGTATAAGCATAAATTTTTATGGCTATATCTTGCACATAGCCAATGTGTGGTATCCTCTGCAAACTTTTACATGAACAAGAGTACTTTAATCATCCAGAGAAACAGTGAAGCTGATGAGAAAAGGACTAGGACGATTTAATTCGAAGTTGCTGAAACTCTGGAATAAACTTAAGGTTGTGATACAGGCAAAAAGTCTACCAGTCATATGTACTGATATTTTGCAATTTTCTAGATGCTCAAAATCTCTGAAATAGTTTAAATATGTTATTCAGTTTTAAAAGTGATTACTTTCTTATGATGTTTCCATTTTCTAATTGTAACATGAAACATGTTGACATATATATAGGTTTTATTTTACTTTAATTTGGGAATAAACAAATAACGTGCGCCTCATTATTTTCTTTATTTTTCGTCTATGGATGTGTTAATTTGAATTTCTTTTTCCTGCCCACACTGTGGGATAAAAGCTTCTTTGTTGTGTTGTATGGATGGAACTCATTATTGCTGTTCTCTGTTTCATTCTCCGTTGTTTTCTTTTTTTCTTTTTTTTTTAATGCCCTGGAATACTGTGTCAATGCGCTTCTGCTGTGTTTTATTTGAATGTTATGTCTGTTTTCGTGTTCTTTGAAAGCATTTTTATAGTTAGACATTCATTTAGATAGTTTCAGGAAAATCCTTGGAGACACTGAAGTACATGTCGTTTAGTACAGCATCCATAGTTTGTATATGATATCAGTGAGAGGAGGATTATCTTGAAGTCTTAGCTGTATCTAGCTAGTTATCATGACATAAAACTCTTGGGTTTTGCTTGTCTATGTATTCTTTTGTTTTGCACTTCTCTCATATCTGATTTGGAGATCTTACTTGATTGTGCTTTTCAGCAAGCATCATATAAAGCACACTTTGCAGGAAGTGAAGCAGTTGCACAAAGGCCTCTACCACCTGATAAACCACAACTTATTGATGCCTCTCACATAATAAAGCACCCGCACCGAGCAACCCGACCGGACCATATTGTTGTCATCCTTCGTGGGCTTCCAGGTTCTTCCCATAGTTTGCTTGTATCTTAGTCATTGATCTGCATATAGGGATATTGTGTGTAATCTTTACAAATGTGTTTGGAGTGCATCCTCTGTAACAGCAAACATGCAGTCAGGTGTTACATCTTGCATCCTGAACATTTGTGCCTGTGTCATCTGGTTTTTGTATTTCTTGTGAATGACAAAACATTTAACTAGGGTGCAAGCTGATCCAAAACTTTGATCGTGAAATTTAGGATGAGATCTCTTTTTTTTTTTTTTTTATTTTATATTTTATTGTGCCTGTTGTTTTAAAAATTTTGCATCATAATTGCTCTTTTTTTGTGACATATTTGAAATGATTTAAATACTTTTATTCTGGTTATATTTAAGTGTATGTGATTTAATAAGAAACCTCACTGTTCCTTTTATACTTTTAGGTAGTGGAAAGAGCTACTTGGCTAAAATGTTGCGTGACCTTGAGGTTGAAAGTGGTGGTAATGTTCCACGAATACATTCAATGGATGATTACTTCATGACTGAAGTTGAAAAGGTGTTGCTTATATGAAATATTGTTTTTTCATATTTAACTGTCTTAAGGCTTATTGGACTTATCTTATTGTGTTGCTTCTAGCATAAAAAGGTCTTATGCAATACTCATTCAAAATCCCACAGGTTGAGGAGATCGAGGTTCCTAAGACTTCTGGTATTGTTAGAGGGAAGAAGGCAGTTACAAAGAAAGGCATGGAATACTCTTATGAACCTGAAATGGAAGAGGTCAAGATGATAATTTCTGATTCTTTTAGCATGGTTATCATTCTTAATTTGATAGTAGTAGGTTGTATCCACCGTGTGGAGTGCTTTCTGTTTTTGTTCCTACTTGGGTAACTTATCAATGTTATCATGAAGATGCTGAATCGTTTGCAACAGATTAAATATCTTGTTTGTGGTTTCTTAGTTATACATTCTAATCAAGGTTTTAGGTGATTTTTGTGCTTTCTTCCAGTGGTTCAATTAGAATTTTGATTTAATTTAATTTTTTATTTTTCATTTTATCTTCTATTACAGCAGCTAGCTAGAATGCCTAGCCGTATCTAATCCCATCACAATCTCCTTTATATAGTGCATTTTTAAATGTTTCCTGTCACTGTGTTCTCTCTTACATAATTTGTTATAGGACAAAAGAAAGAATTCGATGAGTCTAACCAGTTGTTGATTGTTGGGGATGTATTTTTTTTTTTTTTTTTTTAATAACTTTTTAGGGTTCTACTTGTATTGTTTGAAATGTATGTGTCATCCACTAACATTATGTGTTCGCATCAGGCTTACCGATCAAGTATGCTGAAGGCGTTCAAAAAGACCCTTGATGATGGGGTTTTCAACTTCATAATTGGTATGATATTTGGTGGTATAATACCTGACTTTTAATTTTGAAGATTCTTTTTATTTTCAATGCTTTGCTGTTCTGTAACCTTTTGAAGCATCATAGTGATGTGAGAGATTAACTGGAAGTCTTCTTGTCCTTAAACGATGCAATGAGTCTAATTTTGTTGAAATTTCTCATCCTTCATTTATAGTCTTATATTTATTTGAATTGCTTGAAGCACATGCTTGGCTTGTGTTGATCTTTTGTGTGGTTTTTTATTCTAGATAAACTCAAAATGAGTAGGTGAAAAAATTTTACTTGGTAAACCTAGGATTGAAGATATTACCTAGGCTTGGTTCTTGGCTATTCTAGACTATTAATGTGAGGTTCAAAGATCCAGTCTGATTATAGACTTAGTGGGGATGCAGTACTTCTGCATTGCCTTCAGTTTCACTAACTACAGATGCAGCTTTTTCCGGCTATTGACCTGTTTCTTGCTGGTATTTGTGCCTCATTTAGTGGATGACCGCAATCTGCGGGTAGCTGATTTTGCTCAGTTTTGGGCAGCTGCAAAGGTATTCCCTTATTCTCTCATTTATTGAAGTCTGTATGCTTTCTGTTGGCACTGTCCTACGCAGGGAAACTTGAAGATTGGTAACCACTTTTACTTAATCATAACTTCGATTATTGGAAAGAAAAACACTTTAAATTTGCATATTGATAGTCCAAAAGAGACAAAAAATAGTAACAATGATTTGAAAGAAAATAAATGACCGTTTTCGATTTAAGTACTAGCTTTGATGGTTGTAGTTATTATCTTTTACCTTTACCAAGGGAAGACTTAGGTGTGTTTTGTGATTGAGGTTTTGGGTTAACTGCCGGGGGAAGAATAGAACAATATTTGGGACTATGCTCCCCTGTATATCATCTATATGATTTGGAGAGAGCTTTTATAGGAATAATAAAAATCTAGAGCAGTCAAAAGTTGTGACAGTTCTTATTCCTATTATGTTATAGTTGTGAATGTTTTTGATTTAGTGGCTTTCTTGGAAAAGCATCTCGCATGTAATATTTAGTGTCGGACTGCTTCACTTATAAATCAACTTTACCTTCAAATGAGAAAAAATAATAATAAAGTTCAGGTATTGTCTCTATTGATGAAAAGCTTTCTAGATTTGTGTGTTCTTGTTACCAAATTCTGTCGAAGAATAAACGTTCCCATAAACACAGTTCAAGGGGAGGAATCCAGCAGTCAAATGTGATGTTTTTTATACACTTCTAAACATTGATTTAAAGAAATACGCAGGGCGTAGTATACATTATTAGTTTAGAAATACAGAGAACTGATGACATTATTAGATATGCTCCAGAACTACATTAGCTTATTTTCTGATCCAGAAACACTGTCTTGTCTCCTTTGATGTGAAAAATTTATTCCAAATATGTGGATTGTATGTACCCATTAAAAGGACTCTATGGTGTGGCTAAAAATTTGTCTCGAAGGATAGAAAGTCAAGGTTTTGTGAAGAAATGGTTATAGTTTGATCTGAAGCGTAGGGTTACATCTTATGAACTAGTTTAATCTGAGTGGATATTACATATGACTAATAAAAGACATTTTCTATTTCTCTAGACATTTTACTTTCCATGCTGGGGAAGAGGAGTTCACTGTACTTTCTTGGCCATGCTTGAGAAGAACATTGCCCAAGTTAAAATGTTGACTGAGAAAGTATAAGCTAAAGCATAAGATGGTGGAACATAACCAGACAATATGTTCAATGTATTATTAGCATATGGTAGATGATTTGCTTGCTTAATGCTCGTGGATGCTTATAGAACCTACCTATATGGATACATTTTTTGACGTGGTTTAATCTTTCTTGTCCTCATGTATGCACATCTCATATGGGGATATATGTGATTGAGTTATCTACAAGCACATGTTCCTTGCTGGTTTTTTCTGCCTTCTGCCCTAAGCATGTTGTTTTTGTTCTTTGCTTTTTCGGGTATCAAATGTAGCTGATTACTGCTGCTCTCAATACATGTGGCTCTCTTGTTATGAAATCTTCTGAACTCTACAACATTTGATAGCTAAGGTTGCTTTTTGTTGATTTGCATTTTTAGATTAATGAAATAACGCCATAATGATTCTTTTTGTTAAAAAAATATTAATAAAAAAATTAATGATTGTACTCAGTTTTTTTAGTGAATCCCACTGTAGTGCCAATGGTAAATGTTTGTGTCCTGTGTTGAAGACTAACGCTTTTTATAGCTGAACAATTCAGTTGTTACAAAAGAATCATTATGGCATGTTATTTTTGGATCACTCTTGTCAACAGTTGGTTGGGTACAACTTTGGCTTCTAATTAAGCAGCAGCAGAACATCATTATCTTTGCAGCTTATATATTTTTCGTATCAAACTCAGGCTCTACTCAATGGATGAGTAATCAAGATGCATATAAATTAACTAAGCCACAAGTGCTTTCTCTTTTTTAAAATCCTATAGTCACTTATGAATGCTGGACATTTAATGAATCTTTGAAGAACATGTTACATTATTAGAACCATCCTCTTTTTAAGTTTTTCAGGATAGGCTCAACATGCAGCAGTTTTCATTTTTGATTTTTGGAACTTGTTTTAGCCGACCCACATGGTAGGATAAAGTCTTAGTTTGTTCTTGATTTTTGTAACTTGTGTCTCCTTAGTTTTTACTATCATGGAACTGTATCACTATCTTCAGCTGTTTCAGAAATATGCATTCTACATTTAAGTGGTTAAATTCAAATTTTGTTTTAAGTTATCATGAGTATAGAATGTTTACTGTCCACTTAGCAACATGGGTTATCACATCAAACTATATCCGGTGGTTGAAATGTCATTGAATATTTGGGTCATGTGTAAGGCATTGAAGAGCAACAATTGGATTTATATAGAATATAGAACGGGCATGCTGGTGGTAGTTCTCGTGTTCTGTTGCTGTGATGATCTAGAAGATAGTTATTCATATTCAAATAGGTTTCTAGGACAAAGTGTTTCTAATTAGGGGAGTCAATTGATGTGAAGGAAAGTCAAACCATTTATTGATATTCTTATCCGGTTATCCTTGGTGCTTTTTTTTTTTTTTCCTTTACAATCATACTACGTCTCTTTGGCGTAATGGACAATTGACCCTCCTTTGTATACCAAGGCAGTTTAGAGAAATGTAAAAATTGTTGTCTAGATCATTAGATATATTGAGATCTTTCTGATCATTGTGGAGATATGCTTGCCATGCATAATCATATGATGCTGTGTAAATGCTATCTTGTTGAGAATCAGTTATTCAATTATATAGTTTCACCTTTTGTGGAATCACTTTTAAAAACTTAACTTTATTTCTAGATTAGGAGACAATATTTATAGGCAATTTTCTTTTGCATGTGCTTTTATGTTTCTTGAAATATGAAATCTGATGCTTCTGATCCCTCCCTATATTTAAGTTTGACATCTTCATTTTCTTCTTCACTTTTTACGTTTTGTGGTTATTCGTGGATTCACAAAGTTGACTGAAATTTGGAAGGATTTTTAAAATTTTTTTTTTATGGAGTATTTTTCTGTTGCTGTCATCTTGTTCTCATTGTCTATAATTTTGATAGTTGGAAAAACTTAGTTGGGCCTAGCTTGAGTATGCAAAATTGTCTTATGATACTGAAGGTAACATAAAAATATTATTAAAAGAAAAAAAAATTGTTATGTTTTGACATATTGGTAGCTGGTTCAAACTTTTGTCGGGCCTGCAGGTTGATTTGGGTGACTGGTACTTGGTTGATTACTGATGACTGCCATATTCTGTGAATTGTATGTAGTGGGTGATATAATTTTTATTTTTCCTTTTTTTGGCTGAGTTGGTTAACTTGTAGCGAGTTTTCGTTCTGCCAACAAGGTTCTGGTTGATAGATTATTGCTTACCTGGCTGAATTGCTAATTATAGGTTATTATACAGCTGGTTGTTGATTTTGCTCTTACCTGAGTACTTCGTCGTTCTTTAGCCACTTAATATTGTTTAGTTATTGGTCCTCTCTATTTTGTTTTCCCAGAGAGCAGGCTATGAAGTTTACCTGTTAGAAGCTACTTATAAGGACCCTGCGGTGAGATTCTCATTGTCTTTTTGTATTTCTTGTTATGAACTATGATATCTTACCATAAAAATAAAAAAATTGATCAAATTGTTTGACACTGGGGAGCCAGTGGACTGATTTTCAGTGCTGGTCAAATTATCTCGTTACTCGGTTAAATGCTGATATAGTTTTATATATGTTATAGTTTGAATATATTTGTTCTTTCTATTAAATGGATGATTTGAGATCTCTCTACAACTGCAAAGCACTTTTTGATGAACTTGTGGAATTTTAGGGCTGTGCAGCAAGGAATGTGCATGGTTTCATCCTAGACGATATACAGAAGATGGCTGACCTATGGGAAGATGCTCCATCCTTGTACTTGAAACTGGATATAAAGGTTTTGTTGACTCATAATTTGAAATATTATTTAGTGAGGGATATCTAATCTGAATGGTTGCTTATAAGTAAAGCTGGACATGTGAAATATATCTGATGAATAATGGCAGTGAATTTTGCTGAAATCTATTGGTCTTTCACTTTTAATTCTCTTACAAACAGAAAGGCTGCACTGGAGATGATTTTATTTTTAACTTGTTCTCTTCACATTTGACGCTTGATTCCAAACTTGCCTTTTATGCATCTTTCAGTCATTACTACATGGAGATCGTTTAGAGGAGAATGGGATTAAAGAGGTAATTCCATTGGCCTGTGATTGCTAGTTAGCTTTCTCCTATACTGGTGGTTGGAAAAGTTGGATGCGTAGAAGCTATAAATTAATGTGCTTTTCAAATACTATTGGTTAAGGTTATTTGTATTGGAGGTTTGTGAGGCTAGAATATGGTTTCCATGTTTTTTGTTCATGGCCTTTTGATTGTATCACAAATTAGGATTTATTGGTGCTTATAAATATAGATGTCACGAAGTTTCAGCATTTTCTTCATTTGGAATGTATTTGAATTTTGAGAAAGCCTTATTTTGAAGATATTTCAAATGTTTTCTGGATATATATCTAATTTGTTACAAGAACGAAGTAAACTGTAAGGATTATGGGTGATCATTCACTTGTTCTTACAGGCTCTATTAATGCAAGAAACCCATCTGGGGGTAGGGACTAAGAAAATATCAACCGGACACCTTTTTTTTTTCGTTTTCCCCCCTTTTCCCTTAAAAACATTTACAAAAAGGGAATAATAGTATTTTCATATTCCCCCTAAGTGGGTAAATTTGTGTAGTTATAATGTTGTAGAGAAGACAACACTGGTGTTGTGGGTGATCCCTAAGTATCTGGTGTGAACCATTTGATGTTGCTATCAAGTGATGTGATATCATATTCTAAAATCTATCAGGTGGACATGGACATGGAAGATGAAGATGCCGTTGGAGGTCATTCTAGTACTCAAGAAAACAATGTTGAGAAGCTTGTTGTACATCCAGTAAGAGGCCTCGTTGCTGATGGTATGCTACAAATGCTTGAATTCAGTGTTAGTTTTGTTGTTTCTCATTTCTTCTTCCTCTGTTTTCTGCCACTAAGATTGCTTCCTCTGTTTCTAACTTAATATTGTTGTACCATCTTGTTATGTGTGTTGTAAATCCTTGTTTCCATATTTTCCGGCAGATGTTTATTGTTTGTTGAATCTTAGCAATTTATTTTTTGCATTTAGTTCATTAGTATTTTCTTGCTTAGACCCTGCAATTTTTATATCTTCAACTGTTTTCGAATCACTGAAGACTGCTTGAATTGAGTTGTTATCTAGTTTGATGGAGCTAAGAAAACCACCATTGTTGTGCATATTTGTGTTGCTTTACTCGTTAATCCTGTTTCTAAATATGAAGCTCTCTGCAATATTCAGGACAGTAGGACTATGAAGTAACTGATTGCCGAAAGGCCTTCTTTCAACTGTCAACAACTATAGCTTATAATGTTATTGTTGTCTGCTTTTTATGGTAAACAACTGTTATTACTGAACAGAAAAACAATCAGCTAATTCTGATCATCAATCGGTGTTTTGGCCAAGTTATATGGTTGTGCCAGAATTGCATGAGCCCCATTGAAAATGAGAATGCTGCTGATATGGTGGTCAGTTGGATTGAGCAGGCTCTTACTTGTTAAGCTTTCTGATGTTGACAATTGTTTTTCCAAGTGTTGAACAGCAATATTGTGCATATCGAAAGCCCTTTCTTTTTCCTCTGCGAGAAATATTAATAAACCTAACTCTGCTACGTTGGTGTCTTTTCCGTTTCCTAAGTTGAATGGGTGTGCTACTTACTGATTTTGGTGCGCATGTATATCTTCTCCGAAAATGTCTCCTTTCATTTGATACCTTATCAATCAGTGGTTGCGGCTCTCTTATGTACTTTATGACATGTATGTTAGGCTCTCTGGAGGATGAGAAGTGGGACGCTGAAGCAGATCATCTGCCAGAGGAAGTGAAAGAATTGGGCAAGAGCAAATGGTCAAATGATTTGGATGAAGATGATGTCTACAAAGATGAAGCCAATAGAAATATAACAGCTGTTTCTGGGTTGTTAAAATCTCGTAATAAGGAAGGTAAATCAGTGCGTTGGGGTGACCAGGTATGTGTTAGTTAGCATCCAATTTATTCTGCTTTTCTTCATGCTGATGCCAATATTCACCCTGGTTTTGTGCATAACGTGAAAATACAATTTAAGTGATTAAATGAAATCATTAATTACCGCTATTTATTTACTATCTTGAAGAAACCTCGTAATGGGAACATGAGTATACAACTAATGCTCGAATCCTCTTTCCTAATAAAAGGAAAGCAAGGATTAAACTTCTAGTTGTTGTGTTATATGAGCTGTACAATAACCTTCATTGAACACAACACAAATGACTGGATTCAACTCTTTACCCCATCACACCCCACTTTGAATTGGAATAATGACATTAAGAATACAACTAATTTTCTAGTCTTTTGTAGAAAAAGGAAAGGAGCAATGCAACTTCTAGTATCTGTATAATACTTGCTGGAATGGTGACGTTTGTTGTTAATTTTGCACTTAAATCGTGCTTCTTGATTTTATGATTATAGTTATTACTAAGAGTTTAAATAATTGCAAAATATGAGTATGACGAATTAGTATTTCTTCTGATTACAAGTTACATCTCTGTACATTGGCTTTGGGTAACATTTTATTCTCATACTGTCAGAATCATTTAGGACTGCTACATTAATGGGTTTAGGGTTAAGTTGGGTCAATAGGATTTTGGGTCAAATGATTGTTCAATAATGTTTGATCACCTGAGTAATTAGGGTAAAATGACATTGAAATTCGTTGATAAGGGAAACTGCGACAAAACAAATTTTGGGAGATCAAGTTGGTTATTACTTCATTGTCATTCTGAGCTCTTCGCTTTAGGAGAGATATTAATGGAGTTTGTAGGTGGGAATTAAGTACCGGAGGGAATGGAAAGAGGCAAAAGGTACAAAGTGCCTGTACAAAGTGTTTTTAACCCGTAAACTGTGGGGTTGCTACAAGATGGTACTATTTTTCAAGACTATCTGCCTTAGTTCATTGACAACCTGCCATGTAAGCACTTTGCAAACTCTATTGATGCCTTCTAATAAAAAGACAGCAGCGGAATATGAATGTCTGTTAATACGCACTGAAAGATTGAATAATTTTATCTCATTGTTTTTTATATTGTTCCTTTTGGTACGAAAATTAGAGGAGCTCTTTAAGGTGGTTTATTCGTGTGTGGAAAGTGTTTATGGTACAGCGTGCAGAAACAGATAATCATCAACTCAAATTAAAAGGGAAGGGTAAACCTAAAAAGTAATTGGAAAGAAACTATTGAAGAAGACCTCACATATTTAAACCTTAATCAAAACATGTGCTTTACTGAATGGGATGTTAAGATGTGATCCATATAGCCGCTTCCCATGTAGTGGTATAAAGGTGTGTCTATTGTTCTCCGTTTTGCTCCTTCTGGGAAAACACTTAAGAGGTACAATGGGTGTTTTCTTTCTTTCAGGTTGGCAATTCTGGCTTTTCAATTGCTGCTGCCAAAGCTGTGAATGTTGCCTCTTTGGTGATTGGTCCCGGTGCTGGATACAACATGGTAAGAACATTTACTTGTTTCCACTTTTTTGAAAAGGTTTGTACATTTGCATCGCGATTGACATGATTTTCTGTACAAATTATTTCCACAAGCATTGGTCACAGTTGTTCTATCTGGGCAGTGTGAGTTGTTCAGTTACATGACAATGGTATCAGATAACTACCACTGACAGTTTGTTATTAAACAAATGCAGAAGTCGAACCCCTTGTCGGATGAAGAGAAGATAAGGTCTTCCCGCAAGACAAGTGTGGCAAGAAAGCAAAACGTGTTTCAAGATCAATTACGCGCCGAGCGCGAATCATTTAAAGCTGTCTTCGACAAGAGGAGGCAACGAATTTCTGGGTTCGGTGGTGAGGAATGAGGACTAGTTATACCTGCAAACAAGAGGCAGAGAGGTTAGTGAAGCTCTGTTGATTGTGCGATTGCTGAGTTTGAGATACCAAATTCTGCATCCGACAACAAAAGAAGTAAAAATTGGTTCCACTGTTCTAATCTTTTTGTAATATCTCCACAGCAGGTTAGAGTTTAAGCTCTGTTATCTGTATTATTATCAAAAATGGAAATGGCAGATAGTGGGATGTGCGTTGAACAAAAAATTATTGCATATATCTGTTGTATTTACGTTTTTGGTGCAATAGTCCAATAAAAATAGAGTATTAGTAAATTTGACTTTATTTGCTCGTGCTTCACAATAAAAGTACACTATTACTGTTATTTGTACAGGTTCAGGTTGTATTGTTTTATGTGTGACAGCGGATGAACTAAATAATTTCTCCTGGTATATTTCTGCAAAGGTGGGTTGGGAAGTGCGAAGATGGCGCTTTTATTCTTTATCAAATCAGAACTGGCGCACAGTTTACCAAAATGGGCGGTGGGCAACAGTCAATTTCGGTCAGAGTCCCGAATGAATATCTCATTGATCTCTCTCTAATTTTCTTCTCTGAATTCTGTGTTGAAATTAAGAAAATGGCACCCATACTCCCTAGACTTCCAAAAGATTGGGTGACTGGCCTAGTTGCTACTAGTGGAAAAATGGAAAACAGTCAAGTAGAGAGTGCCGTATGAAATATTAGGGCTGTTCAAAACAGAAAACCGATCCAAACCGAATAATTCGGATCGGTTCTGGATTAGTGATCCAAAATTTCGGGTCGGTTCGGATCGGTTCGAACTCGATCCGAACTAATCCGTTTTTTTCTTTCTTTCTTTCTTTTTGCTGCACAGTCTTTTCACAGAAAGAATTCTGCATTTCAGTTCCTATTGCAGAAGACATCAAATTCAATCCCTCAATTGGGTCACCATTTTTTCCTCTCAACAAACAGTAAATACATTGTAATCTCCTAACATTTATATTGAAACTAGATTCAAACATGAACATTTTTTTGGTTTCTGCTCCAGCAATTCTCCCCACAATTGATCTCCACTTCTCCAAAAGTAGTACTCTAAAGTGTGAGTAGAGTTGGTATCCTTACCAGCAGTGGTAGCACCATTAACAGAAGACAAACTGACAAGAGTGGAAGTGAATCTCCGGTAACAAATCAAACGGCGGCTGGAATTGCAATGAACCTCAAGTCTCAAGAAATCCCAATTGGGATTCAGGTAGAAACAATGGCTCTGGTTGGATGCTGACCGTTTGGATGAACTGTAACTATGGCTGCCCATAAATTTTCCAACAGCTCCGACTTAAACAACCCAATTGAAGAGAGCCAGAAAAGGCAGAGATCACAGATTGAGCTGGCGAAGTGGGGGGTGGACGGAGCCAGCACAGCTAGGAGGCGAAATCGGCAGAGTGAGAAGTGAGAAACCTTGCGTGAAGATTAGGGATTCGGTTTGGAACTTAAGTTTTTTTTTTTTTTAATTTTATTTTAGGTTTCGGATCTGATCCGAAACCCATAGTGATCCGAACTAATTGATCCGATCCGATCTGATCCGAAATTAGGCTAATCCGACCCGATCCACGGGTCAGATGAGCACCCCTATGAAATATGAAAGTCACGTGTAGGATTTTCTGTTGCACTTTTACTGTTTGTATATTTAGTTGAATTGAAGTAAATGACACCTTGACGGTTACGGTTATTGACATTATTATATACATAGTTGAATTCAATTACTCAATTAAATGGTGTGACATAACAGTTATAGTATTAGACGTGAAAGGTTAGAGTTTGAATAGTATTTCAGGGCAATTACATTTACCTCTCCCAAGGTTTGGTCAAACTGCAAAGAAATCTCTATATTTTTGAAAAATTACGAATACCTCCCTGAACTATTTAAACTGTTTTTTTGTTGTTTTGTATATATTTTTTCACTAATAGTATGGGCGATATCGAGCTAAGTTGCGCTGAGATTTAGAGCATTCAAACTGAGATGGTTTATTAAATAATCAAGTTTAAAATTCTGTTCATTCGTTTATTTATTGAATAAGTAAGTTCGAACTGAACTTTTATCGAGTTGATTCTGAACTTTAGTGAATTAAGTTTGTATTCGTTCTCATCCATAACTAACCGAGGTCAGTTTTGTAATTATGATAAAATCACGGGAAGACATTTGTAATTTCCATAATCACATTAACGTATTTATAATTTGACCAAACCTCCAGAGTAAATGTAACTACCCCTAGTCTTAAGAGTATATACAAGCATTTATAAATCTCTTATCCACGTTCTTTTTACTTGTTTTTTATATTGTTTTTGAATTTACAATAATTTAAGAGTATATGTTGTTGAATTTATAGAGGGTTTCAACTTTGACGTGCTCCATGCAATTATTGGAGTTTTGTTGTTCTTCAATCAAATATTATTTTTCTGGCTTCCTATATATTCCTTATATACTTTCTTGTCCCAAAAGTGTTAAGAAAATAATGTTAGCACCACAAGCAGCCATTTCAAAATTTTCTTTAGAATACTATAATTTAAATCCCTTTTTTTCTTTGGACAAAAAAGCTTTGTCATATTAAGTATCCCAGTCAAAAGGATTGGTTTAAAAAAATATAAGGATTCTATGACCAATTTTATTTTATTATTTTCATCTCATTTTTATATATTGCAATTTTTTAAAATAATTTTATTGTAACATTTATATTTAAAAAATTAAAATGTTAAAAAAGTGTACTCCAATAGCTTTTTAAAAAATATAATTTAGTGCGAGTATTACTCAAGTTTTAGTTTTAGTCAGTTAATTTCTCATTCATTTATTAAAATGTAAAAGAAAAAGTAACTTTCTTTTTTCCGAGCCAAATATTCCCTCCGTTCCACTTAAAGAGAGTGCACATTCAAAAAAAATTTTATCTCATTTAAAGAGTCTACTTTAAATTTGTTTACATTACATACTCTTATTAATATAATAATGTGTGGTCTATAATTAATCTTACTTATAAAGTAAGAATATAGTTAGAAAATATAGTGTCAAATTATTTATTTTAGGAGTTGTCCATGTACCCACAATCCATAATAAATTATACATATTTCAAAATGGACTCTTTGAATGGGACAGAAGGAGTAATTAACTAGTAAAACAAAATATTATTAATCCAACCAAAGAGTGAGTCGAAGACTATATATATAGATTAGGAAAAAATCATAGTCTCGTTGCAGAATCATTCAGTTATTTAATAACATAGGCTTGAATACCCTACTAATGTTATTATAAGAATCATTACATATACTATTATTCAGTACTAAATAGTTTCATAACGAGACTGTAATCTTATGGGTATATCCAGAAAATAATGATCATTGTTTCCTTAAGAAATGCAACATTGTCATGTAACATTTTCCCCCTTTCATAATCACAAAAGTCTTCGTTGTAGTCTCTAACATTTATAGAAGTTATCCATTTAGTCCCTTGTAGAAAATCTATTCATTTTAGTATGGTAAACTTGTTCTCCACATTTTAGTAATTGGCCTTTTTAATCCGTCAAATTGAAAACAGAGATTTTACAAAAGTAATCCTTTCAGTCCCTCTTAAAAAAGAGATTATTAATTTTTTTCGACTTTCATTTTCTACTTTGTAAGTTGAGAGGTATTTAATATAATATCCGAATTTGAATTGTGAAATGATTTTAATAGTTGATGGATATTGATTTCTTAATTTTCACATATTATATACTCCGTATGTTCTATTGGAAGAGTCCACGTTGTAATATTGTTTTGTAAACTTTTCTAATGGAAAGGAGGGAGTACACGATATGTTTGCCCTATATTTAGTGAAAAATAAAAATAAAAAAATTTATAAATATTATATATAGAAACTGAAAATTAAAGGGACTATATCTGTGTTTACTTCTTTAAGGCTCTGTTCTTTTCCGAATATAATCACGGAAATATTACATAAAGAAAAAATATTATTTTTACAAAATTCACAATTCAAATTTAAAAATTCCTTCTAAATCCTCACTCACATAAATTCAAAAAAAATATAATCATTACACTTTTTATTCTCTTTTCTACACAAATACCCAAAAAAAATTCCCTCAAAAATAAAATTCTTCCCTAACAAAAAAATTTTCTATTCATAGTACTAAGAGAATAGAGCCAAGAGAGAATCATAATTAAGAAGAGAACAAATAATTTTAAAAAATTCTGAACTTTACGTATCTAGTATAACCAGCAGATAGTGACTTGACAATTTTGTAGCCCTCAAAAGGGGACCAAATTGGCATGAATTTGACTTTAGTTTTATTAAAAAATTGATTTAGCTAATCTCAAATTCAAAATTTTAGGTTAATCATTGTATTTGACAACTGCAATATTAAATGAACATGTACACCTGCTATCTTGTGTTGTACCTTTTTACTTTGTCGAATCCGAACCAACACGTCTGCATGGCGATCCCCCTCTCATAGGTAGGTTCTTTGTAAGAAGACCGGCCTTTTTTTTTTTTCTTTTCTTTTTTTTTCCAGCAACTAGATGAGCAATTGGCATGAATTATTATACGATATAACTTAGAATAACTAAAACTGTTTCATTAGTTTTGTTTTAATTTGGATTTTACATTAAATTTAATTTTATACTAAATTATTTTTTTAAATATAATTTTTTACTATTTAACGATACTTGTTTACATTTGAATATAGGTTTATATAAAAAAAAAATTTCTCAAAACCATCTTTTAAAGATGCCCTAACTTAACACACACACACACACACACATATATATATATATATATATATATGAAACTCGTATTGGCAGTAGTAATTAACGTAATCTATATGTGAAACTCGTATTGGCAGTAGTAATTAACGTAATCTATCTAGTATATATATATATGTGAACTATATGTGAAACTCGTATTGGCAGTAGTAATTAACGTAATCTATCTAGTATATATATAAATATGAAACTCGTATTGGCAGTAGTAATTAACGTAATATATATATATATATGTGTGTGTGTGTGTGAAACTCGTATTGGCAGTAGTAATTAACGTAATCTATCTAGTGTATATATATATATGTGAAACTCGTATTGGCAGTAGTAATTAATGTAATCTATCTAGTATATATAAACATATATATATATATATATTAGTGAAACTATAGTCCCTTTAAAGTAATTATTTAGCCATTAAATTTCAATTTATATAAATTAACTAGCAATTTTACATACGTACTTAATTGTATAAGTCAAATTCAACGACTCAATCATTCTTTGAAGGGACTATAGTTTTTCTCATCAGACATCCAATCACAGGCTGCCACTTAATTTTTTATAAATGGATATATCTTAATTATTGTATACTTATACTGTGAAATCACTTTTTACTATACTAAAATTATTAAATTTACCATAGAATATTTAGTTACAGATCTACCTAAGTCTTTTACCAATATAAAATAATCATTTGGGATAGTTTAATAATTTTAGGGTTAATTATGCAAAACCCCTGTGGTTTGCGAAAATACAAGATGACCTCCCTATGCTTTAAAAAACTACGCAAAATCCCCCTATAGTTTCAAAATCCCTGTAAAGTAGACGAAAATCTTAATTTGTAACAAAATTGCCCTTATTCAGTCAAAGGGTCATCAACTCCATATAAAAGTATAAAAAAATCTCACAAAATTTCCCAATATAGTTATCGGTAGCAACAGTGGAAATAATATGTTTTATTCTTTTGGGAAATTTTGTGAGATCTTTTTATACTTTTGGGAAATTTTGTGAGATCTTTTTATACTTTTGGGAAATTTTGTGAGATTTTTTTTATACTTTTATATAGAGTTGATGACCCTTTGACTGAATACGAACAATTTGGTCACAAATTAATATTTTCGTTTACCTATAGGGGTTTTGAAACCACAGGGGGATTTTGCGTAATTAACCCATAATTTTTTGCCATTAATATTCATTTTTAACAAAATAAATCTTGTGACTAAGGTTCACTTATTTGTATATAGGGTATAGGATTTTAATTTGTTTTAATTAATTTTTTTCATTGATATTCATTTTTAACAAATTAAAACTTATGACTAAGGGTTCACTTATTTGTCTATAGGGTATAATTATTTTAAATTTTTTAGATAAATTTTTTTCATTTATATTCATTTTTAGCAAATTAAATATTGTGATTAAGGATTCACTTATTTGTATATAGGGTATAGTTTTTTTGTATTTTTGAGATAATTTTTTTCATTGATATTTATTTCTTAACAAATTAAATCTTATTACTAAGGGTTCACTTATTTGTACGTAGGGTATAGTTATTTTAATTTTTTTAGATAATTGTTTTTAGAAAATGAAATTATAATAAAATACAAGATTAAAAAATATCCCATATAATTATATTTTACGTTAGTAAATGTAAAATTTAATTTCCATAATATAAGTATTATCATATAATAAGAGATTAGGTGACAACCTGAATGGATGCGTGATGAGTCCTAATATAGCTTATATCAGGATGATCCTAACAAATATTACTCCTACATATATATATATATTTGAAAATATCTTGTATAATTATAAATCTAGGTACTAACTAAAATAACATTTTCTTTGTTTGAAAGATAGAGACAAAATTTATGAGTCATAGTGTAAAACTTTTAAGACTTTTAATTTTATTGGGACGAAGGAAATACAATTGTTATCGCATTTAGCAGATCACGTATCCAAAAATAAGTTTGTTTTAGTATAAGTAACTAATCTTCTCATAACAAAAAGAAAAACAATTTATTCGTTGTACAAAACTGGGTTATACATCCTGAATAACATCGATCAATGGTTTTTCTATATATTGTTTTTCTTTATTCTATATATTCGTTGTACAAAACTGGGTTATGCATCCTGAATAACATCGATCAATGGTATATATGTAAATCTTTTGTAAAAGTGTGTGCAAATAAGGGGCTAATTTAGTGATTATTTATTCTTATTCAATATGTTGCACTGAGAATACTTTTTCCATAAAAATCCTAGATATGTAGAGTGAACTGTCAAAAATGTCATCATACTTTTCTAGAATTTCTCGTTTGGTCACAAAATTTTTATTTCCCCCCAGAAATGTTACCATATTTTCGAAAAGGGGTCAGAAAAGTCATTCCATTTGATTTTTCCGTTAGAACTAACGTAATAGTCAACATGTGCCTCTCACATTTTTTTAGGGGTATTTGTGCCTTTTTTACTGTTCATTTCTTTTTCTTTTCTTTTTTTTTCTTTCTTTCCTCTTCTCCGATGGTTCAGAACATCTTCTTCATTTTTTTTTTCTTCTTCTAAGACTGTTCATACCAGCTTATCATTTTTTCCCTTTCTTTTTCTCTGACGGTTCAGACCTTCTTCTTCGTGTTGCCGCAACCACCTCGTTCGTTTGTTGTATTCCTGAGGGGGGAGGGGCGGCAGAGGGAGTGGGAGGGGAGGAGGATAGAAACGGAGAAGGTAGGAGGTATTTGGGAAAGAAGATAAATAGTAAAAATAGGAAAAGGAAAAAAAAATAAAAATAAAAAGACAACAATACCCCTGAAAAAAAAAGCATGTGAGATGCACATGTTGCCTATTTCGTTAGCTCCAATGGAAAAATCTAACTGAATGACATTTCTGACTCATTTTCAAAAGTATGGTGATATTTCTTGGGGAAAAAAAAAGTTTAGTGATCAAACAGGAGATTTTAAAAAAGTATAGTGATATTTTTTGGCAGTTCACTCTAAGATATTTAGGTACTTTAAATTTGAAATCATTAAAGTATAAGTTGTATAACCTTGAACTCTAACTTGCTTATTCCTTTTTTTTTTTTTTTAATGAAATTAATACATACATAGAGAGACAACACGAGCTTTTTTAGTTACTCTCCCGTTCTATTAGAAGGGTACACTTTGATCAATGTACAACTTATTTGAATGTCAATGTACAATACTTAAAATAGTTTATTTAACACTATTTATTTTCATTTATATCTTTACTTAAGTATGTGCTAATTGTGGACCACACATGATTATATTAGTAAGGTAGAAGTAAAAATTTTGAAAGTGAACTATTCCATTAGATAAAAAAAAAAAAATTCGAGATGGACTCTTCCAATGAAACAGAAGTACTATCAAAGCAAATCCAAGATAGTTAAGGAAACACAAATATGTAATTTTAATCATAAGTACAACAGCTTGGAAAGTGATGGTATCGACTGTTGTTTCTTAAAATAACATTTTTTTTAATAAATAAAAATCATATTATTTTGTCCTAATTAATGAAAAAATAAAATGGTGTTTTGAAGTGTGTAAAAAAAGTTGGTATGCAAACTAAAAAAAAAGAAAAAGGGCAAAGGTGCATTTTTAGCACTAACATTCTTCTCAAGATCTAACTTTGTCACTAATGTTTTTTTAGATCCAAAAATGCCACCGACATTTTTAAAATGGTCCAACTTTGCCACTAATGTTTTTTTTTTGGGCCCAAAAATGCCATAGAAGTTTTTAAAAGAGTCCAACTTTGCCCCTGTATCTTTGTGGTTGAACCATAGTTTGCAGTATCGCGATACGTATTGTAGGATCGTACGATACTACGATCCAAAAACATCAAATTGATTCTACTTTCAATTCTATCCGATACTATGAAAATTTGTTAAAACAACTCAAATAATAGTAGTTTTTATAAATTATCAGTAATTTTACACCTGCGCATTTCGTATAGGATCTTACGATTCTACGATCCGATCCTATCGACACCAATCCTACACCCAAATCGATCCTACGTAGGATCGCGATTTTGCAAACTATAGGTTGAACTCCATATGTACCTACTTTTTTTTTTTTTTCCAGCAAACACACATAGGCCATGTTATTATTAAGTAGTGCCAACTGCCAAAGCAAAATACAACAAAGAAACACACACCAACATGAACACATTATCATCATTTTCCAAATACTTGAGTACATCATTCCCAAACTCATTCTTGTATTGATTCAGTGTTGCATTGACCTGTGCATTGCTCCTCGGAGCCACAATTCTAATAACATCATCATCACTGTAATGCTTTCCCTTGATTTTTTTTCATGTAGTATCTTAGTGATATGATCCACTTAAGGATCTGAGGGATTTTTAGGAGAACTTAAAGGACTGGGAATTTTTATTTGATGCCTTTAACTGGGAGCTGTGTGGCTTTTTATAGCCATCCCGATTACTGCAGCTCAAATTTACAAAGGTGGTTTGTTACTAGAAGTAAATCAACAGCATAGGAAAAGAAGGAATTAAATGAGCTAAAAATAGCAATGGAGGTGCAGGTCTTCGGGAGCTTATTGCTGGACCAAGTCTTCCCTCCTGCATGCATAGGATGTGGTAGACTTGGTCGAGAAGCCATCATATCAGTCCACCCCCTTGGAACAGGATTGTCCGCAAGGATGAAAGTAAGGTAGGTCTCGGTGAAACGGTGTTCCGATTCCTAGGTTGCGTTCTCCAGCGACATCCCCTTCCATTGAATGAGGACTTCTGGTTTAGCCAGTACCAGCCGGTCTGGATGATGTGACGATCCAGCAGAAGGTGAGGCTGAGGCGCAGTGGGAGGGTCGTCAGTGTGATTGGGCAGGGGTCCGGGAGAGTGAGTGGGGATGTCCCCCATGTGGCGGCGAAGGCGGCTGACATGGAAGACGTCGTGGATTCAGGACGAGGCGGGAAGGGCTATGCGATACGCCACCGAACTAACTCTGGCCGTCACCGGAAAAGGGTCATAGAAGCGGGGTGAAAGTTTCTAGGAGTGTTGGTGGGCGACGGACTCCTGGCGATAGGGTCGGAGTTTGACGTACACCAGGTCCCCGATAGAAAGGTGACATCCCGGCGGTGTTGGTTGGTACGGAGTTTCATCCGATGGTTGGAGAAAAGTAAATTCTGACAAAGGTCCGTGAGGATGGAGTCGCGGCTGCGGAGGTGAGTGTCGACGGCTTGGACCTTGAAAGTGCCTGGGGTATATTGGAGCACATAGGGCGGCGGAATGCCATAGACAGCCTCGAAATGGGTAAATTTAGTGGTGGAGTGGTGGGAAGTGTTGTAACAGAACTCGGCCCACGGAAGCCAATCTATCCACTGTCGAGGGTAGTCCCCTGAGAAACACCTGAGGTATTGTTCAAGGGTCCGGTTGGTGACCTCCGTCTGCCCATCGATTTGGGGATGATAGGTGGGACTCATGTTTAACTTGGTACCCTGGAGGCGGAACAGATGCTGCCAGAAGAGGCTGGTGAAGACTTTGTTCCAATCACTTACAATGGACGAGGGGATTCCATGGAGGCGGACAATGTCAGTGATGAAGCCTTTGGCCACTGTCACCACAGTGAATGGATGTTTGAGGGCCACAAAATGGGCGTATTTGGATAAGCGATCCACAACGACCATAATGACCTACAAGCCGCGGGACGGGTAGCCCTTCTACGAAATCCATCGAAATGTCTGTCTAGATTCTGTCGTGAATGGGAAGAGGTTGGAGAAGGCCAGCGGGTTTGGATGTATCTGTTTTGTAACGTTGGCAGATTACGCATTCCTGTAAAAATACCTTGACGGTGCGAATGAGGCCGGGCCAGCAAAAACTCAATTTGATGCGCGCCAGGGTTTTCTGGAAGCCGAAGTGGCCACCGAGGGGGATGAATGGCAATCTGCCAAGATCGAAGGAACCAGGGATGATTTGGGGTTGAGAAAAACCTTGTCTTGACAGTACCAAATGCCATCTAGAAAGGTCATGTGCGGGGCCTGGTGGTCAGAGGAAAGCTTAGTGTAGAAGGGGTCGGTCTGGATTTGTCTGCGGAGGAGGGCCTGCCAATCTGCCTGAGGAGTGGAGAGGGCCAGGAACTGAAATTTTACGACCCGGGATAGCGCATCGGCGGCTCGGATGTCGGACCCTTTCTTATATTCGATGACATAGTCGTACCCCATGAGTTTTGGTAACCAACGGGATTGAGCTGGCATGGCGATACACTATTCCATTAGATATTTGAGGCTCCGATGGTCTGTCCGAATGGTGAAGTAGGGCCGCCACTTACAAATGGACTTGACGAAGGCCAACATTTCCTTTTCGTAAGTGGACCATTGCATCGCGGTGGGCTTGAGGGCTTCACTGAAGTAGGCGATTAGTTTATTGTCTTGGATTAGAACAGCCCCGATCCTGACCCCGCTGGCATTGCATTCGATAACAAAGGGTCGACTGAAATCCAGGAGGCTGAGCATGAGAGCAGAGCTGAGAGCGGCCTGGAGCTAGCGGAATGCTGACTCCGTGGACTCATCCCAATGAAACCCCGCCTTTGAGAGAAACCGGTGAAGAGGCATTGAGGTGACGCTGCAATGGCGGATGAATTTTCTGTAGTATCTTGCGAGGCCAAGAAATCCACAGGCGGCCCGAACTGAGGTCAGCCGGGGCCATGCCATGACTGCCTGGACTTTGGAAGGATCCACTGCGACACCTTGGTGCGAGATAATATGGCCCAAATAGTCCACCTATTAGACACCGAACCGGCATTTCTTTGCTTTGACCACCAGTTGGTTATGCTGCAAAATCTGAAAGGCTGTACGGAGTAGACGAGGATGTCGTCGAAAAAAACCAGGACAAATTTCTGGAGTTGAGGCCGAAACAAGTCATTCATCAAGCTTTGGAATGTAGCAGGGGCATTAGTCAGCCCAAATGGCATTACCAGAAATTCGTAGTGACTGTCATGGGTCCGAATGCTGTTTTGGGGACATCCTCCTCGCAAACGCGGATCTGATGATACCTCGCTGTGAGGTCCAGTTTGGAGAATAATCTTGCCCCGAACAATTCGTCCAATAACTCATCGATGATGGGGATTGGAAACTTATCCTTGATGGTAATAGAGTTGAGGGCGAGGTAATTAATGCAGAAGTGCCAGGATCTGTCGAGTTTGTAAACTAGAAAGACCAGGGAGGAGAAGAGGGAGTGGCTTGGCCAGATTAAGCCGGAGTCCAATAGTTCGCAGACCATCTTTTCAATTTCTTGTTTCTGGAAATATGGGTACCGGTATGGCCTGACATTTACGGAATTGGAGTTGGGTTGGAGAGAAATTTGGTGATCATGGGCTCGATGTGGTGGAAGCACTGGAGAGTTATTAAATATGGTGGTGAACTGGGCAATTAAATGGGAGAGTGCATTGGAGTGGGACGCTTGGGCTAGGCTAGTGGGCGTATAAGGTGGAAAGGGGCTTTAGGAGGGGGGTTGAATATGGGTGGGCTGGTGGGAATTATGGGCAAGGGGCGTGGCCTGAATTTGGTTGGGCTGGTGGGAATTATGGGCAAGGAAAGTGGGCTGAATTTGGGTGGGCTGGGAAAAAAGTGGGGAATGGAAATATGGAGAAAAATGCCCAAGTTGAGGCCTTCTTGACAATCATGGTGAGTGAGAGGGTTTAAAGGTTGTGGGTGCATGATGTGAAAGGTGTGTGTGGCACCGGCAAGGGTGAAGCTCATGGTGAGATTGCTATAGTCGGACTCAATCGTCTCGAGGGTGCGGAGCCACTGTACCCCGAGGACCACCTAGCAGGCGGCGACAGGCAGGATGTGGAAGTCGGCGGTGACTGCGGCCTTCTCAATCGTGAGCGTGAGACCTGAACAGAGGCCGAGATAGTCCATCTTGTCTCCATTCGCGATGGTCACCTGCAGCTTAGTCGAAGGAGAGATGGGAAGACCCAAACGATGAGCCAAGCGATGATCGATAAAGTTGTGGGTGCTCCCGCTATCCACGAGGATGGTGACCGATGAAGCCTTGGATCCGAAGTGTTCGTGGATCCAATGTGCAGGCGATGCCGTTGAAGGATATTTCTGGTGGTGGGTCGGCAGAGACATCCAGGTACATGTTCGGTTGCTCAATATCCTCGGTGCTCTCTACGATCATGAAAATTTAAGGGTGAGTACAACGGCGGCCAACGAAGTATTTCTTGTCGTAGTAATAGCACAATCCCTGGAGTCAGCGACTTTTACTTTCATCCTGGGTCAGGCGACGGATGGGTGGTGCGGCTGGGGTTTGGTGGGGGGTGTTTGAGTGGGGAGTGGTGGTGTATATGTGGGGTTTAACGGACTGGGAGTGGTTTGGGGATAGTTTGACGGGCTGGGGGTGGTTGGTGTGTGTGTTTGGGTAGTGTTTCGTGAGTAGGTTCGGAAAGGAGAGGGGGTGGTTTCTGAAGATTGACTTTGGCTTCAACCAACTAGGCTACCCCGATGGTGTTAGCAAGGGTTCGAGGTTGTTTCAGTTTGACCTCGTATCGCAGTTCATCACGTAACCCCGCCACGAAGCAGCCGATGAGGAACGGATCCGGCAAGTTATCCACTTGGCTTGACAACTTTTTGAACTCCTCCTGGTAGTTCCTTACCGTAGGGGTCTGTTTCAGGTGGGACAGGGATTCCAAGGGGTATTCATACTCCGTCGGACCAAACCAGAGAAGCAGCTCCTTCACGTACTCTGACTAGTTTGGGGGGAGTGTCCTTCTCTTGAGCCAGGTATGCCACTGCAAGGCTGGCCCATCGAGATGCAATGCCGCCAGATTGATTTTGTTGGTCTTGGTAGTACCACGGTAAGCAAAGTACTGTTCACATTTGCAGATCCAGCCAGTGGGATCTTCGCTGGCGAAGTGAGGAAATAGCAGTCGGGGGTTTGCGCTGTTTTTGTGGTGGTGGCCAGAATGAGGAAATGGGTTGTCGGAGGAGGATGCAAACGGGTTATCCGCATAAGGGGGCTGCATGGAATCCAGACGGTCTATGATAGCTTACATAGCCAGATTGAGTTGGTCAAACTGTGATTCATGGCGAGCAAGGATCTCACTCACATCATTTTTAAACTCGGCATTGGACTTGCCTTGAGTATCCATGGGTTCGAAGGGAAGGGTGGGAGGGTGCTCTAATACAAGATGATATGATCCACTTACGGATCTGAGGGATTTTTAGGAGAACTTAAAGGACTAGTAATTTTTATTTGATGCCTTTAACTGGGAGCTGTGTGGCTTTTTATAGCCATCCCGATTACTGCAGCTCATATTTACAAATGTGGTTTGTTATTGGAAGTAAATCAACAGCATAGGAAAAGTAGGAATTAAATGAGCTAAAAATAGCAATGGAGGTGCTGGTCTTCGGGAGCTTGTTGCTGGACCAAGTCTTCCCTCCTGCATGCATGGGATGTTGTAGACTTGGTCAAGAAGCCATCATATCACTTAGCCTCAGATTTCGTAAGGGTCAAGTTTACCTTGTCCCCTTCATATCGGTATGAGCTCAGCAAGACCAACCCCTCAAAATCAATTGTAAGCTCTTTGTCTAGTTCCTTGAGAAGATTTACACCATATTTCTGTTCATAAGTGATGCGACGCAAATTGTCCTTCGATGGATGCTTCTTGCGGCCTAATAAGAATTGTGATACAGCAAGGCCCACTCGTTTGTTTGCTGGTTCAAGAGAAGGGAAACCGCGCTGAAAACCGGGCTAGATGGCTCGGATGGACTCGAATGAAAGGGAAACTTGATGCTGTGACTAATTCTGATGACAAGCACAAAAACGCAAGAAAGAAGTGGGGCTTTCCCCTCGGTGTAACTCCGAAGGTCAAGTTAGTATGATGGAAGAAGATAAACCGTAGGCACCAAGATCTCAAAATGTAAATAGTTGCGTACCTCACTAAGTCTCAGGACTTAGTATTTATATCAAGACTCGATCATGCCCGTTGAACCTTCATGATTTGCACTTTCACCTGCTCCCCTCTATTTGCCGTGACGTGCACGCCTTATGCCATCATCACCTGATTTCATGACCTCTTTTCTGTCGAAGGTCTAGGAAATCCCTGTGTATATTCAAAATGTATACCTAATCCTTTAATGATTTCTACCTACTGTGTCAGAGTAACATCTCGGTCCGACTTAACTTCTATGGCTCGGTAACGATGACTGTTGGGAGGAATAAAGGAAAACTTAGTGAGACCGACCTAAGGGTTAAACCGATCTAAGCTTATGTCTTTGGCTCGGCTTTATGGCACTTTCCGACCTAAAGTTGGTTTTAGATCTTTTTAGATATCTTTATCTTTTAACTGTTAATCCTTTCTTTTGTTCATTGGGCTTGGCCCAATGAAGGCCTATTTTTATGCACACCAACAAGTCCCCCCAGTATTAGGTTTTACCGAGCTAAAACTTAATACTTTTTGTGTTTTACTGAGCCAAAAATTTGATTAAGGTATTTATCATGCATCCACCCGATATCTGTCCAAACTACTTTTAAAATTTTCTTTCCGACCTAAGCCAGCATGAAATGTAGATTGTTCCGACTTAAGTTTACTAGAAGTGTTGAACCATTTCAAGTGGAGTAGTAAAAATGGTTGCCGACCTAACGAACATCATAGCTATCAAAAGAAAAGCATGACAAATCCGACCCAAAGAAAATAATATGATAGCCGATTCATAAGTAAATAATGTGATGTTGACCCAAAAAGACTGAATTTATCAATAAAGGCGTACCTCAGCTTTTGAAGAGTCAGGACATGACAGGACACGCTCAGCGACTTTCGAGGCGCTCGGTACGACTTCCCACGTTTGTCCGTTTCTCGAGGCGGTATTAATAGCTCCAGCGGTTGGCTTGTCTGCTACACTTCATCTTCCCGAATCTTTCTTTAAGTAGCGAAGGGCCTTGCGTGGTTGCCTTCACGCTTTCAAAACAATTTCTTTCTACCCTTCTGATTTAGATTGTCTCGCCGGAATTGCTCGCGTCGCTGCCTTTCTTCGCCGTGCCTGTTAGCATCATTGCCGCGTCTTCACCGCTAACCCGGAGAATTACATGGCTGAGGAGCGAAGTTTCGGCACCGGCTTGCCTTCATCAAACCCGTCTGCAGGTTAGTCGGTTCTTCTTCCTTCTTCTGATACTTGCGACTGATTCGCCGGCTCAGGAATAGTTTTCCAGCAAGTGTGATGCATAAGCCCTTTTTCACTGATATTGGATGTAGATCTGACTGTTAGTTTAAAGCTTATATGAGATCTTTTGTTTTCTTAAAATTATGCATGATTCCAACATATCTATAATGCTTCATGTAGATACGGCCGCCTATGAATTCCACCCGGATGAGATACCTTCCGAACTAACTAGGGTAGAATTAGAAACCCTAAGATCGACTCATCATTTTGACCCGACTATCCCAACCCGACTGCCCACACCCGAAGAACGAATAACCAGCACCTCCGGAGGTTGGGTCGGTGTATATGAGCACCACATAAAATTCGGACTAAGATTTCCTGCCCCGGCTTTTTTAACCGAGCTATGTAACCATTTGGAAATCGGGCTGAGTCAACTAGTACCTAATGCCTTTAGGTTCCTAGTGGGTTTTATGTCTGTCTGCTTGGGGGCCAAAATCCAACCCACCATAGATCTGCTGCTTCAATTTTACACAATTCGCCAGTATCCCTACGAGCCGGGATGGGTATCTTTGCAGAAGCGTAGAAACGGACCTACCCTTATAACTGACTCCCCAGATACGAATAAACATTAGAGAACAAGATTCTTTATGGTGAAGGCCGATGAAGCTAATCTCCCCTGCCGATGGTCGGAGTTTGTTGCGCTGACAGATCAAACTTGGGACAAGTCCAATCCCATAGTGCTGTCGGATTATAAGGCTTTAAAATCTTACACCAATTCGGAGAAATATTCGGTTAAGTATCCCTCCGAGGGCCTTCTTGTCTGGGCCGGGCTGAGCCAGGCCCCCAATATTGAGCAAGAATGTAATAATCTACCTTTAATCTTTAACTGTGATCTTCCTTACTTTATGTCGGCTTCTTAGATCGGCTTTTCTGATGTATTTATGTCTGTCTTATCTATTCTTAGGTGGCTTTAGTGGATATGGCCGGAAGAGAAAATCCAGCAAGTAGGCGGTGGCTTCAGGATCCTCAAAAAGACCTTCTGTGGAGATTGATCTGACCCAGGAGGTAGAGGTTGCTGATCCTCCTGTTGACGCCTTAGTCTCTCGGGCATCTAAGAAGAGCAGGCCGACCTCCACGGAGGTTCAAGCGGCCAGAAGTGCCAAGGCTCCTCAATTATCAGCCAACCCAACCTTTGGAGCCGAGATACCAAGCCCGGATGAATTGCTGGGACCTTTGGATTCACCAACAAAAGAAAGGAGGATTATTCTGAAGGACCAGAATGAGAGACCGGGCCCTCTAGCTCGGCCCATTTATCAGCCTCACTTGGCGGGGCCCCCACTTGAAGATGCTAGGCCTTACTCGGCGCTAGTGGCCGACTCCCACGGCTTCTTTACGGAGATCGTCGAGGCGAGCAGCCAGATGAAGCAGAACCTCGAACAGTTGGCGAGGCAAGAAGCCTTCTTAGCTTCTAAAATAAAAAAGGTAAACTCCCAACCTCTCATCTTCTTTCCCGATATTATAATCAACTGAGTGATATTCTATAAGACTCATACTTTGAGTTTTGCAGGTCTGTATAAATTACGGGGCCATGGCCAAGAGGACAGCGACTTTGGACCTCCTCGCCCAAAGTTATGAACAGGAGAGGTCGAAGAGGCCGACAGAGGAGATCGAGGATTTGAAGATGAAGTTGGGGGTCGAGTCCAGCAGAGTGACCGACCTCCAGGCCAAAAATACTGAGCTCTACAAAGAAAACCAAGAGCTCGGTACTAAGGCCAGCCAGTTGAGTACCAGATCCCAGGGCTTGGAGGCGGAAGTGGAAGAGTTAAAGCAAGACAAGTCCGAGCTAGAGAAGAGCATTGCTGACCTGGAGAGGGCGTTGGAGGAGGAAAAGAAGAAATCTTCCGAGCTGCTAAGTCCGGCTGAGGTAGAAGCGGCACGTCAAGCTGCCTTAGAAGATTTTAAAGGGGGGCCACTGCTGGATCTTATGAACCGCCAGTTTATGGAGCTGATCCTGTGTGGTTACACAATCTGCTGGGACGAGTTCAAGGGCTCGAGGTCGGTATATGGCCTTTCTGAAGATTCCCTGGCTCACACTTCCCTGTTAGCTCAGGATCGAGACCCCTTCGACCTGATAGAGGAGGTCAAGCAGGAGTGCCGAGTCAATGGTATTCCTTTGCCAGAAAACATGGAAGAGGAAGATCCTGCGGCCGACCCAAATTGGGCAACTGATGAAGAAGCGATCTCCCAAGCTCCTCCTTCTTAGCTTTTATTTGTACAATTTTCGGAATATTTTTATTAGAACAATCTCTGTATCAGGCCGGCACACCTTTTTCCTTTGAATATATGACTCGACTTTTTCACGATCTTGTCTTCAACTTGCTCAAAGATAGTATTTTCTTAAGTGTGCTGCGTTCCAAGCCCGCGGAACTAACTGTCTTTGCAAATCTTCTAACACATAACTACCAGTGGGTCGGGCTTCGATCACCCGGTAGGGCCCTTCTCAATTAGATACCAACTTGCCTTGATCTTGTGGCTTACTGATAGCTCGGTTCCGCAAAACCAAATCTCCCGGTACAAAGGCTCGATGTTTGACCCGAGCATCATAGTGTTGCCGAACTAAATTCTTGTAATTTAATTGGTGTACGTAGGCAGTGTCCCGAACTTCCTCCATCAAATCCAAACTAATCTCCAAGTTTCTTTGATTCTGGTCCCTTTCGAAGTGCCTGACTCGGGGCGCACTACTTTGTATTTCTGGGGGTATGACAGCATTGACTCCAAAGGCTAGCTCGAAAGGAGTCTTTCCCATAGCTGATTTAGACGTAGTTCGGTGACACCATAACACATGAGGTAGTTGTTCCACCCAATTTTTATCCTTATCTTCTAGTCTGGTTTTCAACCCGTGTAACAAAGTTCGATTGGTGAGTTCCACTTGCCCATTTGCTGGAGGATGAGCCACAATGCGAAACGTTGGGTAATACCTAGCCTTGAACATAAGGCTGTGAATTCCTTGGATTCAAACTGAGTCCCGTTATCCGGGATAACTGAATTGGGCACGCCAAAACGGCAGATGACTTGCCTCCATAGAAACCGAGCTATAGTTCGCCCGGTAATATTTGTCAACGCCTCGGCTTCCACCCACTTAGTGAAGTAGTCTATGGCCACAACTAGATAATGACAAGAGCCGATTTTAGGAAATGGCCTCATAAGATCTATCCCCCATTCTGCGAAAGGCCAAGGCGCAATTATCCCGGTAAAACTGGATGCCGGTAATCTATGAATCGGAGCATTATGCTGGCAGCTGGAACAATGCTGAACATACTTGACTGCTTCTTTAAATAATTGAGGCCAATAAAACCCAGCCCCAATTACTTTTTTTGCCAAATTCTGAGCCCCGATATGGGACCCGCAATCCCCCTGGTGTATTTCTTTGAGCACGACCTCCGCTTCTCCTGGACTCAAACATTTTAGTAAGGGCATTAGGAACCCCCTTTTGTATAGATCGTCCCCCACTATCTGATAGTGCTCAGCCTTCTTTCGTATTCGCTGTGCTTCCTTTCGCGAGTCTGGCAAGGTACCATTTTGTAAATATTGCCATATAGGAGATTGCCAATCCTGACTCTCGCTTATGGACAAGATTGTTGGCTCGGCCGTACTCCTAGTCTTTACTTCTTCTACTAGAACATTTTTAGTCAGATGAGAGAAAACCGAAGAAGCCAATTTGGATAAGGCATCTGCATTTGTGTTCTTGCTTCATGGAACTCGTTGTATAGTCCATTTTGGAAAAATTTGCAGCTGTTGTTGTACCAGTACCAAATATTCTTTCATTTTCCGATCTTTAGCCTTGTACTCCCCCAAAATTTGTTTGACGACCAACTGGGAGTCTGAACAAATTTTTAGATTTCTGACCCCCAGTTTTCGGGCTAATTTCAGACCGACTACCATGGCTTCGTATTCTGCTTCATTATTGGTTGCCATAAAACAGAATCGCAAAGCATAAGTGTGGACTTCTCCGGTAGGGCTAGTGAGAATGATTCCAGCACCCGATCCGGACTGGCTAGAAGCACCGTCTACATAGAGTGTCCATGGATCCTCGCCTTTTGCTATGGCTAGAAGGAGGTCGGTTTCTGGTGATGGATTAGACTCGTCTTCCTGAATGTCCGGTATTCCTTCAGCTATAAAATCTGCCAACACCTGACCCTTGACCGCGGTGCGAGGCACAAAGGTGATATCGTACTCCCCCAGTTCAATGGCCCATTTGGTGAGACGACCTGAAATTCCAGCTTTCTGTAAAATGGCCTTTAAGGGTGCATCAGTGTAGACAGTGACTCTGTGAGAGTCAAAATAAGGTCGGAGACGTCGGGTGAAGTGAACTAGAGCCAGGACTAACTTTTCCAGGTTGGAATAGTTTTTTTCTGCACCCTGCAAAACTTTGCTAACAAAATAGATGGGTCTTTGAACCCGGTTATCTTCTCGAAGCAAGACCGAGCTAATCACAGATTCGGTGGTGGCTATATACATGTACAATTGTTCCCCAGGAATCGGCATAGTTAAAGATGGTAGAGATGCTAGATATAATTTCAATTGTTCAAAAGCTATTTGACATTCTGGAGTCCACACAAATTTATCTGATTTTTTTAAAATGCTAAAAAATGGCAGAGCTCGTTCTGCCGACCGAGCTAAAAATTGATTTAAGACCGCTAGTCTACCCGTTAATTGTTGTACCTCATGAATTGACCTAGGAGAGTGCATTTGCAGGATAGCCTCTACTTTCTTAAGATTAACAGAAATACCATTTTCAGAAACCATATAACCTAAAAATTTTCCCGATGTTGCCCCAAAAATACATTTCTTAGGATTTAATCTTAGCTTGTATTGGACTAAGGTTTCGAGTGTTTCACGCAAATCAATTAGATAATTAGATTCATCCCTACTTTTAACAAGTAAATCATCAACATATGCTTCTATATTCCGACCCAATTGATTTTTAAAGATCTTATTTACTAGGCGTTGAAAAGTAGCTTCAGTATTTTTCAAATCGAAAGGCATAGTAATAAAGCAATAAGTACCTTTATCCGTGATAAAGGATGTTTTCTCCTCGTCTTCTTTAGCCATGAAAATTTGGAGATAGCCCTTGTAGGCATCCAGGAAGTTGAGAAAGTGGAATCCAGCTATGGCATCGACCAGTATATCAATTAAGGGCAAGGGGAACCAGTCTTTGGGGCAGGCCTTGTTCAGGTCGATGAAGTCGATGCACATGCGCCACGAGCCGTCTGGCTTGGGAACTAATACAGGGTTAGCTAGCCACTCGGGATAATCCACTTCTCGAATGATACGCACCTCTAGCAAAGCGTTGACTTCAATTTCTATGTATTTGCTACGTTTCCTCTGAAGTTACGCTTTCGTTGGCGAACCGGCCTATGACTGGCATCAATGGATAGCTTGTGTTCAATGATGTTTCGAGAAATGCCAGGCATGTCTTCCGGCCCCCAAGCAAAGACTTCCGCAAACTCACGCAAGAGGTTAAGTAAATCATGTTGTAACTGAGGAGGTAAATCGGCTCCTATCTTAATTACCTTGTTCGGGTCGGCAGCTAGAGGGAGAGCCTTAACTTCAGCCCCAACCTCAATGGATCGGTCCGAGCTACCTGCTAGGCCGGTGATGTTAATGGGGTGAGTGATATTACTTTGAAGGGTAGCTGGTGAAACCCGGGACGCGAGGGTCGGGGCGACTGCTGAAGCACCTTGCGATTTTCTATCCAGGGGAGCCTGTTTTTTTAGAGAAGCTGTATAACATTGCTTGGCATGTATGACATCACAACAAAGAGAAGTCACACCACCCATGGTGGGGAATTTTAAAAGCATATGCATGGTAAAAGCAATGGCCTGAAATTGATTCAGTCCAAGCCGACCCAGAAATACATTATAAGGTGAGGGCTCATCAATGACCACGAAATCTATGGGTTCTGTTCGTTTTAGCTGGCCAGCTATCAAGGTGACTGGTATGCTTAACTGCCCCACAGGAATAACACGGTGGTTGCCGAAGCCAACCAAAGGTGTACGTACTGAATTTAAATGTGCCTTATGCAACTGACATCCTGCTAATGCCTTGGTAGTAATTATATTACTAGAGCTATCAGTGTCTAATAATGTTCTATGTACTTGATAATTAGAAATGTAACAATCGATCACTAGTGGATCATCACAATCATAAGGTAAGAAAAGATCATTGTCGTCAAAAGTAATAACCGGTGTCATGGTGTCTGCTTTACGCTTACCTAGAACGTTTTTCCTTTGTCGATATACCTGTTTTCTTTGATGATTAGAATCGCCTTGAGTCGGTCCTCCAGCTATGGTATTCACTACCCCAGCTATAGTTATGTCGGCACCAGCCCCAGCGTTTGGGGCCCGGGGATCGGGTTGGGAACACTCTCGGGCAAAATGACCGGGCTCCCCGCATCGATAACATCCTGTAGGTCGTTCCCGACCTAATGGAACTGCTGGTTTGGGCAGAGGAGCCACTTGCGTATATTGAGGTAATTTTCCAACTTGGATAAGCTTTGCTATCTCTGCAGCTAAATATCTATAATCATTAGTATTGTGGCCGATATGCTTATGGTAGTTACAATACCTGCTAGGATTGAGCCGATCTGTGGGACCTGTCATGGGACGGGCCGGAGGTAGCAACCCTTGATGTTGTATGGCAGCATATATGTCGACCCGAGGCACGGAAAAGGGCTCGACTACCTGCAAGGCATTAACACCGACCCCAACCTTCGGGCCAGTGTTGTTAGTATTTACAAAGTTCTGCTTCTTACCTCCTCTCGTGGTAGGGGTTGGAGAAGAAGCTTTTCTCTTGCTATAATTGTCAGAAAAACCCCTCTCTCGTTCCTAAGTACTGCAGCATCCTCAATAACAGCAAAATTAACAGCAGTAACCATCATTTTGAAGTAAGAATGTGGGGGTCGGATGGCTAGTTCAGTAGCTAATGATCCCGACCGTAATCCATTAATAAATGATCCCATTATGATCCTATCATCTTTTTCATGGAATTGCCTAGATTCTACATTAAACCGATCTATATAGGCCTGTAACCCCTCTCCCACCCTCTGAGTTATGTTCATTAAATGTGAAATAGGTTGAGATAATATCTTGTTACCCATGAAATTAGCTAGAAACAAGTCACCAAATTGATCTAATGAATGAATAGAGTTTCGAGGCAGGGTACAATACCAATTGATAGCCTGACCTTTTAGAGTAAGATGAAAGGTCATGCAGCGGTTAGCATCTGATAAATTTGCAGCATCCATGACACTCATGCATTGCATCCAGTGAGCCGTCGGGTCAGCAGTTCCATCGTATTTGTCAACCTTACCTAAACCTTTGTAGCCCGGTGGAAATGGAGCTGTTTGAATTTTCCAACCAAATGGATGAGATACGCGAGAAATGGGCCCGGCTCGTCCCAACTGAGCATATCCAGATCCAGGGAGGGCTGCTTAACCGGGCTGGGCGTATCCTGTTTGACCTAAGGGGTATCCTCCCATTCCGGGATAAGCAGGTAGTGATCCTCCAGTTGCGAAGTTTCCCACGCTGGGCCCGGTATAATAGCTCGAGTTAAGTAAGGGAGAGTACCCAGTGAGGGGCTGCATGACTCTGCTTGTGCCTATGCCGTAATGTTGAAACTGAGCTAAGCTTGACGGTGCTATGTGTCCAGGATATCCTAATTGGTTAACCTTGGGACCAAGGTGGCTAAACTGGCTCAATTGTTGACCTAGGCCGGGCTGACCTATTTGACTCGACTGCGGACCTAGACCAGGCTGACCTAACTAACTCACTTGCTGTCCTAACATAGGAAAAGGCAAACCCGACATGAAAGGGTAAGTATTGAGCTGGGCGGTAGGAACCATGAAAGGAGCTGGAAAGGTAGGGGTGACCTGGGTATGGGCTAAGGTGGTGTAAACAGGAGGAGCAGTAGAAAGGGTAGGGAGACCAGCTACGTAGTTAGACCCTGAAAAAGAACCCCCCCCAGAGTAAGGCGGACATCCCGAAACAGCGACAGACTGGGGGCGGAGACTGGAAATCAAAACAACGGAAGGATCGGCCATGGGGTTGAACAGAGCTCCTGGTGGAGGAATAGTGGGAATAGCCTGTGAACCAAGAGGATTCTCCACGTTAACTACATCTGAGACAGTGGTTATAATGTTTGAGACGGGGAGTCCCAAACCAGGAGTAGAGGTGGTGGGAGGGCTAGAATTAATGAGATGAAACAACTGTGGGAACAAACGATAAAATTTTTCTCTCTCAACTTGTTCTTGCTGAGGGGTGAGAGGCTCCGTAGTGTGAGATATGACAGCGGTGATGGTAATAGGTGGAACATTGGTGGTGGTAGGAACTACGGTGGCGGTCGAAATGATCGCAGCCGTAACGGTGGAATCGGCGGTGGTGTTGGAAGAAGAAGCACCCAGTCCCGAACAATCTTGAATTTGCGTCATGGTTTCAACAAATTTCTTTAAATATGGAGAAAATTTGATGAAATAATTTGATCAAACGTTCCCCACAGAAGGCGCCAGTTGATGCGAGGCAAATTGTCCTTCGATGGATGCTTCTTGCGGCCCAATAAGAATTGTGATACAGCAAGGCCCACTCGTTCGTTTGCTGGTTCAAGAGAAGGGAAATCGGGCTGGAAACCGGGCTAGATGGCTCGGATGGACTCGAATGAAAGGGAAACTTGATGCTGTGACTAATTCTGATGACAAGCACAAAAACGCAAGAAAGAAGCGGGGCTTTCCCCCCAGTGTAACTCCGAAGGTCAAGTTAGTATGATGGAAGAAGATAAACCGTAGGCACCAAGATCTCAAAATGTAAATAGTTGCGTACCTCGCTAAGTCTCAGGACTTAGTATTTATATCAAGAGTCGGTCATACCCGTTGAACCTTCATGATTTGCACTTTCACCTGCTCCCCTCTATTTGCCGTGACGTGCACGCCTTATGCCATCATCACCTGATTTCATGACCTCTTTTCTATCGAAAATCTAGGAAATCCCTACGTATATTCAAAATGTATACCTAATCCTTTAATGATTTCTACCTACTGTGTCAGAGTAACATCTCGGTCCGACTTAACTTCTATGGCTCGGTTGCGATGACTGTTGGGAGGAATAAAGGAAAACTTAGTGAGACCGACCTAAAGGGTTAAACCGATCTAAACTTATGTCTTTGGCTCGGCTTTATGGCACTTTCCGACCTAAAGTTGGTTTTAGATCTTTTCAGATATCTTTATCTTTTAACTGTTAATCCTTTCTTTTGTTCATTGGGCCAGGCCCAATGAAGACCTATTTTTATGCACACCAATAAGCATGGCGAATTGCCTTCAGTTGGGCGGCATTCCTGTGAGCCAAAATGGATATGATCAAGTGCTCATTTGTTCCCCATCCTTTAAAGACTTTGCGGAGTTGTTCAGCATCTTCACCCACGGAGGGAACTACAGATGGTACGGTCAAACTAGCCATTGTTGATTGGAGAGAATATAGAGCGGCAATGCCTGAGAGGGAACCAAAGCTGCATTTTTAGTGGCAAAGTTGGACCCTTTTCAAAAAGGTCGGTGGCATTTTTGGACCTAAAAAAAATATTAGTGGCAAAGTTGGACCCTTTTAAAAATGTCGGAAGCATTTTTGGACCTAAAAAAATATTAGTGGCAAAGTTGGACCCTATTAAAAATGTCGGTGGCATTTTTTGACCTAAAAAAATATTAGTGGCAAAATGCACCTTGCCAAAAGAAAAATGTATTCAGAAAGTAAGTACGTACAATCAAAAATTTATGCGAGAGAATTCAAATGGTTTGACAACGATTTTATAAAATGAGAAAATTGCATTTTTGGTCTCTCTTTTTACCCCCGTTGCATTTTTAGTTCCTCTTTTTAATGCCGTTGTACTTGTGGTTCATGTCTTTCTTACTGTTTTGGTACTTTTGGTGCATATCAACAATAGAAAATTTTTGTTGACTAATTTTGTAAGCCAATGGTAATTTTGTAAGTAAATAATAGTTTTTAAAAATTGCATAACTACCCACAAATGACTTACAAAAGGGGGGAGATCCGTTGTCCCGCGCGCGACAGTCTCCCCCCTCACAGTGATGTGGGGGCCCACAGTGTGGTGCACTTGTGGGCCCCCACATCACTGTGAGTGGGGAGACGTGTCGCACGGGACAACGGATCTCAAGCCCTTACAAAATATTTTGTAGATGGTTACAGGGACCAAAAGTGCCAAAACAGTAAAGAACATAGATCACAAGTGCAATAACATTAAAAAGAGAGACAAAAAATACAACGAGAGAAAAAAAAAAAAACATGAACCAAAAGTTCTAGTAATTTAAAAGTATCTTTGATGTGTTTAAAAAAAAAAGAAAAGAAAACTACACTCGTGAACAGTAATTATATCGTACTATTCACGAGTATCGGTATTAATCAATTCAAGTTTAGAAATAAATAATAAACATAGGAGGGAAAAATCTTAAGTTCGTATCATCACTAACGATGTTAGTAATTTAAAAGTATAATTGATGTGTTTTTAAAATTTTTTTTTAAAAAAAAACCAAACTCGTGAACAATAATTATGTGGTACGATTCACGAGTATCAGTAATAATTTGATAAAAAATAATTTCAAAATGAAGAATGAAAATTCTGCAATGCCATACAATATGTTAAAAGATATCTTAAAACACATTCCAAAAACACTTTTTGAAAGGTATACCAAATAATATCTCAAAATATCTTTTAAAATATATTTCAAAATACATTTTAAAAACACCTTTTGAAAGGCATACCAAACATAGCCTTATTCTTTAATTTTCTCGTTTGAGGTGGAAAGTTAACGCTGACTTGTGATGTTTCCACCTTCAAAGTCTACATTGGCGTGTGGGAAACCAAAGTATATATTTAATGTTGGGATAATGTTGAAAATGATCAGAAGTGTTAATTAATGTATTTTCTCAATTTTATTTTATTCAAATTTAGATGTCAAATATAAATCAAGAATTTTGGTGATACGTAAACCTAAAAAATTACTCTAAGTTATCTCTGATGTTCGACGTGGCATGTTCTTTTTGTTTCGTTTTGAAAACGGTTTTGGTTTCAACAGTAAATTTAATATATTTTAATCATATTTCATCATTTCTAATACAACTTTTTACTATTCAATATCTACTTTTTACATTTTTAATACACTTTTTATATTATAAAACTATTTTCCAAAACTTGTTTTCAAAACGCCCAAAAAGAACAGACCCGTAGAATATTTTAGAAGTTAAACTTGATATGCGTGCTTTTTTAATACTTGTATTTTAACATGACTACGAGAGGCTAAACTTAATATATAATACATCATAAACTAAATTCGATACGCAATATTTCAGCAATGAAACTCATAAACACAATACATGAGAAGCTATATTGAATACATTAGAACATAAACTCAATAAGCATACACCAGAAACAAAATTCGATAGTGTCTTTTTATAACATAATCGTGATACTCCATAGAGACATGCATTGTTTGACTATCAGACGCGTTTTTATACAAGTTTTGTGTACTAAAGAGTTGTCTTTTTTTTTTTTCTTTTTTTTATTATAAAAAAGCTCCTACTTAAATTATCTTCTTTCTTTGTCTTTAATACTTTTCATACTAAAGATGGCTTTGTATGGTTCACAATTAATATATAGTTTAAAAGATTTATATAAGTAATAAATGTATTATATTTTAATGCTCATAACAAGTTATACATTTTGAAATCTCAATCCTTTAATGAACAAAAAAAAGTAGAACTCCAATACGTTGAAATTAATTAATAAATAAAATTATTTTAGCAAAGAAATTATAATTATCATGATATTTGGTCATTTATTTTAAGATTTGGGCATTTATTTTGAGGATGTAGTGATTCTTGGAGCCACACTCAACCTTAGAGAAAACAGTACTATTAATTGTCCGCTTGACTCCATTTTCCGTGAGTAATGCCTAATATGTGCATCAATCCACGCTTTTTTTCATGTGAATTGTAAGTTTTTTTTCGTTTTTATTTTTTATTTTTGTTTTTTTTTTTGGGTTGTTTTCCAAACAAGGCTTATATATTATAGAATTAATATCTGAGCATAAAATGTCTGATATGTTTTTTTTTTTTTTTGAAAAAGAAATGTCTAATAATTAGAAAAGAAGGGCACATGATCGACATGTATCTCTTTGTGTAATATTTCAATTGACAGTTAACTTTTCTATTTTTTAAAATACATATAAATGGGTTACTATGGTAAGTATTTGAGGCATACTATAACGGGTTTTAATTTCAACATCCCAATAATGTGGGTGCCATAGAAAAAGTGCAAACTTTCTAAAGGTGTTTGTTTTTACCTGTCTTTTTATGTCATATCTTGTTAAATCTACTTAAAAAGTCAGTGTATATAGTCATTATTAATAGCGATTTCTGTCTTACCCATTTAAAATTAATAGCTGCCATAGAATTCTGTTTTTGTAGAAGTGATAGTTATCATTCTCTAATTCAGGATTAGAGTGCCATTTGGAAAAATAATTCAAAAGGTGACTGGAATTATATTTAAAATGGATGAAATTAGAAAATAATCTTATACACTTAATTTTTGAAAAAAGTAACAAAACAGGAAAAAAGCTTCCTCACACCGGCAACACCCCAGAAACCGTCAGCTGAAACATTTATCCCGCCGGCGATACCAAATTCCGGCAATTTGTATCAGCATCAGCTCCATGTAATCAACAGAAAACCAGGATTTAATCAAGATCGATCAAATAATCAAACACCAAAACACAGGTCAGTTTTGTATTGACATAACCGTCATCATGCGGCAACAAAAATTCTGATTTGCATTCATAGAGAAAAATCCAGCAACATCCCAACAAAACCAGAATATTTTGTACTATTGTTTGACGGTTCGATAGACGATATTTCCCACTTATTGACAAGTGCACATGTTTTCTCTTAATACATGTTTTTGTTGTTTTAACATAATTATGAAACTTTAGTAGCTAAGTTCGACACTTTAGAAGCTAAACTCGATAAGGCGACTTTTTGTGAAACAGGTTCATGTATGAGACCATCTCCTATGTGAAGTGTTTTTTTAATATTTATTTGAAAAATAAAAAGTAATTGAAAAATTAATATTGCTGAACTGTATCCCCGACACTTTTCAAATGTATCAGTATAAGAATTTTTTTTTCTTCAAAAAATATATATATATATATATTTGAAAAATAAAAAGTAATTGAAAATTTAATATTGCTGAACTGTATCCCCGACACTTTTCAAATGTATCAGATTTTTTTTCCTTCAAAAAATATCTATATATATATATATATATATATATATATATATAGATATACATATTAATTGCGCTGGACTTGCGGTTCATGTCGCATACATGAACCTGCAGTGGCATTGAAGTTTTTGCCAAACTCAATACTTTAACCCTATAGCTGACCTAAATTCAATACTTTCAAGTTTTCAGATTTGATTGACTACTTCACAGATTCTGTAATCTAAGTCTGTTTCTTGTTTAGATACTAATACAATAACTACTCATACTTCCTTTGTCCTCATTAATTTCTATAATGTTTTAACATTTAAAATTTATCTTAATTTGTATAATATTTTAACATATAAAAAAAACAGTGCATTTTATTTCAACTTTACCCTTATTAATTAACTTGGTCATTTATTTATTTTTGAATTTTTAAGGCATTTAAGATTATTAGTTACAACTTATTTAAAAATTTTGTATAGTATGTTAGTTTTATCAATAAATTAATAAGGTTGCAAAACTCTATATTTATCAAGTATATGATAGTTTTATCACTAAATAAGATTGGAATAATCACACAATTCACGATGTTTTCTAATACTCATATTAACTTTAATAAATTTAACAATGTAATCTTATTAGTTTTTTAAATTTGTGTAAAAAAAATTAAAGAGCAACGTCAACATTTGGTCACTTACATATTACCTAATAACCTTATCGGTCTCCTTCTTTTCAAAACAATCTTTTTAGTCCCTTATTATATTTATCGAACGATTTGGTCCCATACATTTCAAAATAATCTTTTTGGTCCAGTATTTTTATTTTTCAAACTATTTGGTCCCTTAGCGGCCCGTTGAATATGACAGAAAACTTAATATCACTCACGTGTCCGCTCACACGACTCAATCAGCGAAGAGCAAACTTGTCTCACTATCATTTTTAGCATCCTTGGGACAAATTTTCTCTTTGCTAACAGAATCGTGTAAGTTACACGTGAATAATATTAATATTTTCCATGGAGAGTGATCTATAAGGGGCCAAATATAGACTTTACTCAAAACTAAAAAGTCATGTAATTTGGGACGAGGGGAGTAATACATTAGTTGTTAATCTAACACCGTCCTTTGATCTTGGTTTTAATGTCTAAAACGAAAACTCCAGAAGAATAAAAATTCGTCTATGATTCTGTAATCTATAATTGATAAATAGAAGGGTAAAAGAATCAAAATAGTGAAGAAGAGAAGACTGATTTATAATGATATAACGTCATTTGACTGGATTAATTCTCAAGTTTATTTATTACTTTTTCTGTTTTTTTAGAAAAGTCCACTTTAACTAATGTACAAATTATTATAAATGCTAATGTATAGCACTTAACATAATTAATTTGACACCATTAAGTCGATTCATATCCTTAATTATTAAGTATGAGTTAATTGTGAATAACATGTACATGATTAATTGATTATATTAGTAAGAGTATAAAGAGTAAAAAAATTAAAAATAGACTCTTTATTAAAACAAAAAATATTTTTCAAAATGGATTTTTCTAATGGACGAAAGAGTACATTCATTAGTTGTCCGTTTTAGGAGAAAAAATCGTACTAGAATACACAAGTGATGATTTTTACGTAAACTCCAAACTATATAAAATAATTAGAGAAATATTATATTATGGAACTATGACCATCAATTAATTTTACGTTCGGGGAACAATCTCTCTCCTCTTGTGCTATCGTGTCGTGTTGTGCCTCTTTCTTTTACTACAGTAATTAATTTAATTGGTGCACGACTTAGCCCTAGAATATAATTAAAGGTTAATTGTAAAAGTAACCCTTTAACTTTTAAAGTTTACTCTTTTTTTATTTTTGCAAAGTATCCCTAAACAAGATCAATTGTAGCAATTTACTATTTCTGTGCAATTTCTTTAATTAAGAACATGAAATCACGAACTTATAAAAAGTTATTGTTCTCAAGTCTTCATTAATCTTGCATTAGTTTTTAAAGATGCTTTAAGCATTCTTCCAAGAGGTTCACAAGGGTAATTAAGTTAATTCACGGTCTCATTATTCAAAATGGATTAAATACTTATAAGAGCAGATGATCGATTTCTATAAAATGGCTTAATTACTTTTTAATTACCATTCTTATGCAGTTATGCTTCTAAAATTGTTTTGACTTTTTATCCCTCTATGTTTTCAAAATACATATTTTACCTACTCATTTGTCACTATTTTACAAGAATTAACACTTTTGCTCTCACTCTTATTGATGTCAATAGTATGTTTAAAGACCATTAAGGTGATAATGTCACTTTTTGCAAAAACTAGAGAGGGCAAGCGTGTTAATTTTTATAAAATACTGAAATTCAGGGAGTAAAAAGATGTATTTTAAAAACACAAGACAAAAAAAGAAGTCAAACACCCCAAAATATAAACGTATAAAATTTCACAATTAATTTTTTTAGGGGATATTTTGCAAAACAAAAAACTTTAAGGGAGTCATTTGCAAATAACTCATAATAAAATCACTTAGTCTTCACTCAAAAATTCAAATATTCTACAAAAAGATCACTAAGAAATTACTTGGAAAGTACTTGAAGTAAATAAAACAAATCAATCGTAAAATTTTCATTCATTATTTTATATTCAAATTTATCACGCAACAAAAATAAGGCTTAGTTAGCCCTCGCGAAGCGGCCTTTTTTGACCAGTTTGGATAAAATTAAATTAATTATAATATGAGTGTTGGAGTCCGCGTGGTGTGAGGCCATTTTGTGAAGAAAAAGGCATGCATGCATAGCCAAAAGTCACAATAAGTCAGTATTTTAAGCTGACTAAATAGATTCCCATGCCGCGCGTATGACAACTTAGAATATAACCCACCAATTAATTTTTATTCTTTCTTTGAATTTTAATACACATCAATTTTAGAATTCCTTTTTTCTTCCTTTTTATATTTTCAAGTCAAAATTATACTATCTTTCTCGTCCCAAGTAATTTAATGAGTCTTTCTAGTCTAACATGCATAGCAAGCTAGCCACAAATTCAAACAAAAGTAATGCAAATGATTATTAATCTACATGATTAGAACATTAACTTAAGAAATAATTAAAAGTCCAGTTTTATCTTGATCAATATGTAACTAAGTTGTATTGACAATGTTTCTCTTTTCGTTCTGATAGAAGAATACTATATTAAAAAAATATTTCTATTTTAATAAAAAGAGTAGTGTTTTGAATTTTATTTTTAGAAAAGCAGCATTAAGGGGTTTAGGGCATGGAAACTCTATATTAATATAAAGCCAAAAAAGGCAAATAAATGTTCGAAGGGACCCTTTATTTTATATATATATATATATAAGTATTATTTTGATACTATTACTAATATAATTATGCGTGATTCATATTAATCCACACTTATATAAGAAGGTCATATCAATGAAGAAAAACAGCAACAAATATCCAAACTCATTAAAAATTAAACAATTTTTTAAATAGGACTCTACCATTGGAATCGAAAAGAAAAAAAAAAGGGCAAATTACATTTTCCCCTCTTGAAGTTTGGCAAAATTACAAAAGCACCCTCCTAGTTTGTTTAAATAACAAAAACACCTCTTGACCGGCTAGTTAGTTACAATTGCCCCCCTAAGGTTTGGGTAAATTTTAAAATCACCCTCCTAATTTGGTCAAATAACAAAAATGCCCCTTAACCAACAGGAAAATTACATTTTCTCCCTGAAGTTTGGATAAATTACAAAATAATCCTCCTAATTTAATTATAAATTGAACCATTTAAAAATTGAAATATGACGTAAACATTATATACTTGGGAAGACTAAAATGCCCTAACTTAATCTATTTAAAATTTAAAGATCAAAATACCATTTACAAAGACACATACGAGGGCTTAAAATCCATAATTTATTACGCTAAGAGAAAAAAAAATAGTTTTTTCTGTTTCTCAAACAAAAACATCGTTGATGGTTGCTTTTTCAATTCTAGAAGAGGCCGTAAGTGAATGACATTTAGTTGATTTTAAGCACTAATTTGTGTATTTGTGAATGGCATTTTGATCTTCAGATTTTAAATAGATTAAGTTAGGGGCACTTTAGTCTTCCCAAGTATATAATGTTTATGTCATATTTCAATTTTTAAATGGGTCAATTTTATAATTAAATTAGGAGGATCATTTTGTAATTTATCCAAACCTCAAGGGGGGAAATGTAATTTTTCTGTTGATCAAAGGAGATTTTTGTTATTTAACCAAATTAGGAGGGTGAGTTTGTAATTTACCCAAACCTCAAGGGAGAAATTGTAACTAACCCGTTAGTCAAGGGGTGTTTTTGTTATTTAACCAAATTAGGAGGGTACTTTTGTAATTTAGCCAAATCTCAGGGGAGAAAATGTAATTCGCCCAAAAAAAGAATGAAGAAAAAAGACTTAATCAAGAACTAATCAACATCATTAATTTGTAGTACATGGGAGTTGTTTAATTTAATTCATGTTGAAAATTTTATTCTCAACAAAAGAAAAAAAAAAAAAAAAAGAAAGAGAAAAGAAAGAATGAATGACCACAAATCAATGGTCAATTTAGACTAGCTACAGTCAAGTTCCACAAAACTGAGAGAAAAGTATATGGTATATAGTAGTACCATGAATTTAGGCCATGTTTGGTAACATGACTCAAGCTATGGTTTGAAATTATTTTTATTTTATAATATTAAAATTATATTGGGATTGTAAAAATGTGTGTTGGAAATATAAAAAAGTTTATTGAAAATATAAAAATACTTATTGGGAATAATGAAACTATTATAAAATCAAAAGTGGTTTTAAGCCATGACTTGAGTCATGTTACCAAACAGTTAGTTGCATGCTAATTCGGTTAGCAGCTGCTTGCTTTTTGCATGCTTCCCATATTTTCAAACTTGATTGCTTCCATCCCTAAAATTCAACATTAGAAAATTTTATATACTTTGGGAAATTAAATAAAATTGACCACTACTTAATAGTCAGTAACATGACATTCACATATAAATTCATTAAATTTATGAAGTCTATTATCAGGTTATTATATCAATGAGTAACTATAAAAAAAATATTATGAATTTGTAATTATAAATATTAAAATTTAATTAAATTATTTTACTATAGAATGCGTTTATTTATTTATTTTCTTAAAAATAAGTATCATATGTAATTATACGCGCGCATAATATAGCTTCCAATTGCAACAAATAAGAATATACACACATATATATATATATTTATATATATATGTATATATATAAAGAACGCCTCTAGTGACTTTCTCCTCTTCCCCTTATTTTTTAGTTTGTGTTTCCGAGGAGAAAATTGATTTTCTCCATATCATATATATTTAAAATTATCTTTCATAATCATGATAAATGACGTGTTGGAAAGGAGTACATTTTCTCTCTTTTTTTCCTTTCTCTTGAATGAAGTAAAGTTAAAGAAAAAGAAAAAGAGATAAATGAATTAAAGTTAAAAAAAAAAAGAAAAAAAAAGAGATAAATGAAGTGAATTAGTAGGGTAAATATATTCAAATTAATAAAAAAATCCTAAGTGCATTATAGTATTATACATAGATTGATATATACATGTATACTTATACACACACATATATCTTTATATATATATATATATATACATGTAAATATATATGTATATACATATATATTTACATGTATATATATATATATATATGTATATATAAAAAGAGATATGTGTGTGTGTGCCGACAAAATAATAGTCAAGCCAGTTCATCCCTCAAGTTGTTATTTATTCATTAAACTTTGCTAATACAAGGCTACAAAATATAAGCTTCAAGTCCAAGAATTTTTCTCATTCACCCGACTACAATATATACTTCCTCCATCCGTCCCATTCAAAATGTCCACTTTATATTACTATTAATATATATACTTCCTCCCTCCGTCTCATTTATAAAGTCCACTTTATATTATTATTTTTAGTAATACAAAATTGTCTCATTGAGTGAGACAGAAGGAGTATTATATAAGAAAAAACTATAATCTTTTCAAAGAACTGATTATTCATTGAATAATGATTTATTATGCATTATTAATGTCATTACAAGAGTGTAGGTCAATATTCAATGAATGAATGGTTTCTTGGAGTGACTTCAGTGTTACCCATATTATCTATATATAGAGAGATATTATACTCCATTCGTTCTAATATAAAAGTTCAATTTTAAAAAATGTACAACTTTATATGAATATCTATGTACAACACCTAAAATAGTTAATTTGACACAATCTGTTTTACTCATACCTTTACTTTTCAAATGTGGATTAATTATGGACAGCACACAATCATATTAATAAGGGTAGAAAGAATAAAAAATTTAAAACTGAATTTTTCTATTGAAACAAAAATAATTTTCAAAAGTAAAATCTTCTAAATGAAACGAAGGAAGTATACATAAGCTGTCATTCCACATACTTTAGGGTACAATATTGATCAAACCCTTCCGTTTTGTCTAAATTATTCATACAGACCATGTAACCTTTAATTAATTGAACCACGAGTTGACTCGTTAATTTCATCAAATGAAAGGACCTGTTTAGTAATTTTGACAAACTTACGAATTTTGATAAATTTTCACAGCCATCATCCTAATTGTTTTTTATTTTTACTTTTTACCTGATCAACTTGCCATTCAATTAGCACATGACTGGTATGATAGTTTCATCACATCACGTAGTTTTATATATTAATTTGTACAATCGTCAAGGGGTTTGATAATTTACCATTGGCCTATAAACTATATATATTATACTTAAATGGAATTATTGGTCAATATAAATATAACAAATATATATATATATATATAAATAGATAGATGAGAAATACTATAGTCCCTTTATAAAACTATTCAGTCATTGAATATTGATTTATGATGCATTACTAATGCAATTGCATAGACCATTATACAGTGATTGAATGGTTGCGTAGAGAGATTATAGTCTGACCATTTTTATTTATAACTATGAGAATTCGAATATTGTGGATGCAAAAGTTGCAAATAAGGAGGGGGTTGGAGGGATTCGAATTCTCATAGTTATAAGTATATAAATATATATATTTCCTTCGTTTCATTAGAAGAGTCCACTTTGACTAATGCATAATTTATTATGAATGTTAAGATACAAGACATAAAATAGCCAATTTGACATGCTTTATTATATTTATATCCTTACCTATTAAGTATGAGCTAGTTGTGGATCACACATGATTATATTAATAAGGATATAAGGAGTAAAAAAATTGAAAGTTGACTCTTCTATTAAAAAAAAATTGAAAGTGAACTTTCTATTAGAACAAAAAATATTTATCAAAATAGATTTTTTTTAATGAAACGTGTATAGTTACCACATATATATATATATAGAGACACAAAAAATGAATTGATGATCAAAATATTTGACGGCCACCCATGTGTGGGAGACTTGACTGTAAGGCCCTTCTCACGTTTAATTGGAAAAAGTTTTTAGCGCGTGCTGTCAAGTTTGAAATCTATTAGACCACCTGACTAAACTAGATTCAACCCAATTTATTGTTTTTAAACCGAAAATTCATAGGCCACCTTACTAATTGAATTCTATCTGCCCACTCAAAACTTGGCGACTGCGTACATGCATACTATATACAACTAGACAAGCTAAAAAAACAGAAAACCACACTTCTAATTATAAAAAAAAAAAAAAAAAAATCAAGTCATTGTATAATTAGGGGCGAGAAACTAGACAAATCATTCAGTCATTGGATTTGGATTCTACAATTGCATTAGTAATGCATCAAGGCCGAATCTAATGATTGAATGATTTCTTAACAGAAGAGTAATTTTTCTCTAAACTTAAATTAATTGATCAATTACATTATAAAATCCCTTACATGCAAATAAGTTGAACTGAAATGGTCCATTATATTTATAGAATGCATATTTTTTGTGCATTATATATATACTTATCTGATTTTTCAAGGATAAAATTAATTAGTATTCCGCTCTTCGATCCTATTAGAAGAGTCATGTTTCTATTATATTACATTCTATACTATTAATAATATAATTATGTGTGGTTTTTTATTAACCCATATTTAAAAGTAAGTGTATAAGTAACAAAATAGTGTTAAATTACTAATTTTACGTGTTGTATTTTACTACCCATAAAAATTTATTCCTTTCAAAACTTTATATGAGACGGAGGGAGTAGTAAAAACAAATCGTTCACATATTAGTTCTTGTACTAAAATTTTAACTAGAATAGATTGATTTATTGACCAATGATAGATATCTTACTTGTAACTGTGAAGAAATCAATTTCATATGTAAGGGAACAGAAAGAAAATGATTGAAACCAATATAAATGGCAAATTTAACAAGTTAATGTTAAAATCATGTTACTTGTACATACAAGGGATATAAAGTCCTAAAAAACACGTGAATTTTGCAACAGTGCGTAGGTAATTTTTTTCACAATTTTTAATGATAAAAAAATTGGAATAATTAACTTGTGATTGTGAAGTAGGAAAAATTATTCCATACAACTGTTGCATCCATCTTTTTAGTGCAACAGATCAATAAGAATTAAAATGAATAAATATAAACCCCTTAAAATAATACATATTATAAAGTGTCAATTTATACAACGGGTACATAAAATAATTTCTCGTGGGGTAAATTGATAGACTCCTGTGATTTTTAAATAAGGTTTGGTTATTTCCATCTTAAAACCTTTGTCCCATAGGTTAAAACTCATGAATAGCATGAATATTGGTCGATAATATAAATTAAGAGATTTTGATTTTGAACCCAAAATTTCATTAACACAACATTAATGTACAGAAGATGTAATAAAATTAAAACTAATTGTAACTCTAACTTGTTACGAGAGTATGTGTGACATTGACAATTGATCTAAAAACAACAATGCAATTTATTTAAAATTTTTTTTATTTTATAGCAAGTTTGTGAGCATATGTGATCACGACCTTTGTAAGAATTTAATTATTTTATATTATAAACACACTTTTCTTTAATATATTGGAAACAAATGAATATTTGTTACAACGAATCAATAGGCAATCTGTGTCAAGTGTAAAATGCAGAAATGCCGCTCTTATAATAGAGTAAGATATTTAAAAAATAAAAAGAAAAAGAAAAAGGAAAAAATGGACAAATTACATTTATCCTTCTCTGTGTTTGGTACACTACTATGACCTGTGAGGTGTAAAAAAATTACTGTTATCTTCCTAAATGTTCAAAAAAACTTCAAATACTTCATCCGTCTTAGGTACAAAAATCATATTTCTCAAAGTTACAACTTCTTATAGTTATAAGGTATAACATTTAAGAAAAGTAATTTGAAACCATTTTTCCTACTTATGTCACTACTTTTTAAGCATATGTTATTTTTGAATCACTCATTATCATATTAGTAAATGTTTAATATTTAAATAATTAGAAACATGACTTTTTTTTATTGGGACGAAATTTTTTTTAGAAACATGATTTTTGCAATGGGGAGTAACAAAACAACTCATGAGGTTTGTGTTCATTGTTAATATACCAAGAATGTCCTCAAAACATAATCCAATTTACTTGGCCCAACTCTGTTCCCCGTCAGTCTTTTTGAATCCAACTCTCAAAATTCTATATGGGTTATTCGGGACGTTGGGTAATGACATGCCTCGATTATCCTCCCATTAACCTCTCCGACAACTCCCAATTTATGCTCCTGTAATTCCTATAGCAGTTTGTGGGTTTACTTATGTGCCAATTTTAAAATAACAAAACGGCCATATTCCACTACATTGTTGTTATGAGCATTATTAACGTTATTGTTGTTATGAATGTTATCCAAGTATTGGGTTAATTTATAACCGTTATCCCATTATGTCCAAAACAGTTTATGTTCAATTGTTTGTTAATTATTAGAAATCGAGACGAATAAACTTATAAATAATAAGGGTAAACGCTATTAAAAAGGTATGTAACTATTACTCACTTATACTTCTCTAAATTATTCTTCCTTTATGGTAACTTAGGCATCAGAGGGGAGCAAGTCCAGCCATTGCAGGTGCATTTACCGGAGTCTAATAACAGTTCTTCGATATCTATTATCATCTCTAAGGTGTGTTTCATCAATTTATTCGACTGATAAACGACAACAGTAATTTAACCAAATCAGAGAGGATTAATTGTTTTATATATGTTAACACGAACTTCAAAGGGTAACTAATAGTAGTTTTTCAAACTTTCGAGTGGTGTAAACATAATTTAGTCAAAAATCTTTGTATTGACCATGGTTTTGAGGGGTTATAAAATGATTCATGAAAAGTTGAAGGACCATTTGGACAACTTGCACTTCATTTCTCCCTTTGAGCCTTTCTATAAATAGATGGGACCTCTCCACTTTGCAAATCGTGCACTCCACTAGCTAATTGAGTATCATTTGAGAGAGAGAGCTTGGGGCGCTTTCCTTCCTTGAGAATTCATCTTCAAGACTTCAACTCCATAGCCATCTCTCTCTCTCTCTCTCTCTCTCTCTCTCTCTCTCTCTCTCTCTCTCTCTCTCTCTCTCTCTCTCTCTCTCTCTCTCTTTCTCACTACGCAAACAATCACAATACGTCCCTTTCTCTCTCCAAAAAACCCTATCAGAAATGGCTGCTACAACCGGGCAATGCATCAATGCACGTACCATAATGGATCTTTCCTCATCCAGGAAATACTCAGTCTCCGGACCTTCTATTTTCGGAAGGCGGTCATCGGCCGCTAGTCCTTACGTTAAAGTAAGTCCGAGATGTCCGAACTCATGTGATACATATGGGAATTCAGTGTGTTTCTTGTTGGACTTAAACATAAATTAATACTTGTGAGTGTATAGACTTACCCAAAATGGAAACTTTTTTTTGTTGTTGTTACAACAGAGATATGTTTTTACGTGTTCATTGGCCATGAATGGATGCCAAGGTGACCCTAGAGCTCCCATCGGAACGATCGAAACTCGGACTTTGCCGGCAGTTCAGAACCCGGCGTTGGCCATGGACCGCCTCAATGCCGCCATTGCCGAGATGCAATCCGACCCGTCGGCGTTTGAATCCGGGATTATCCGTATTGAGGTACGTTCACTTGAGTTTTTTTTTTTTTTTTTTTTTTTTTTTTTTTTTTTGGGATGGGTTTTTCCTCCATACTTTTTTTTTTCGCTTGAACTGAAAGGAAAATGATTCTGCCACGTGGTTGGCAGAGAAAAAGAGGAATTGGATGATGGAAATGAAACGATCAACTTGATAATTTGCATTGTTTTTTATGATGGCTTGATACTGCTTTCCGTTGGTGAAATTATCTTGTGCATTAATCCCAGTTTTTTTAATCTCTTTTTTTCTTTTTCTCTTTTCCTTAAACTAAAAAGGCATTTGTAAGAAAGAGAAAATGAAAGATTAAATAAATATTTACGAACCAAATCAAAATCTCCAAATTTGATAATGTTTGGTACCACTCATGACTGTGTTAGAGCTTGAAGGAATGTTTTGTTAATTATTTTTCTCCCTTCATCCCTTATTTTCTAAAACCTTTTTCTTTTTTAACTAATGGGGAAAAGATAAAAACGATAAACAGGTATTCTCTTGTTTCATTTTATAAAAAGAGTCGTATTTCGAATTGTACTTTGTAACTCAAAACAATTACTTCACCATTGGACTATTTTAGTGGGAAGGAAATCAATAATCGGTATGCATGGGACAAATAATAACAATACAAGGCTGCAGTCTGCATGCATGCATTTCATAATGTAATTTCGAAATAATTAAGATTAATATTTTCGAGTAAGTAATTTGCTTTAAACGATGCCGTCCTAGGAAGTTTCATTTGCAGTAATTTGTTGTCGGACTTGAAAAATTCGTCGTTTTAATTAATGTTTACTGTTTAATATGCGTGTGAACATCGAAAGTGGCAAATTGCTAATTATTTTTTTCTTAAAATAAAATTTTGCAAGTGAAATCAGTATTAATTATTATTTTGTGATGCTTATAGAGATATATATATATATATATATAGTATTTCAGTATATTTATTTATTTTTAAATTTAAAAAAGGGTGTTTTGAATCATTCGAGAGATTGAGTTTTATCATTTATACATCAATTAATTGCAAATAGGACATGAACCATGCAGGTTGTATTTGATCAATGGCATGCCTTGACAAAAAGAATATAAAACCTTAAACAATGTTATATGAGATTATGTAATTATCAAGTTGGCATAATAATTTTCCTAACATTATTTTAGAGATAATTTAAATATACTCATTAGTATAAGGTTGAATTTGGAGTAATTGATTTATTTCAAAAGAAAGAATATGGCCTAAGCCCGCCATCTACAAAAGTTGGAATATTCTCTACAATAAATAATGATAAATTACACTCGTATTGGAATTCTTCACATTTTACTAAATTACATATTGGCCTTTGATGTTTTCATAAATTACAGATGAGACCTAAAATTTGTCCAAAGTATTTTCTTGATTTCTCTATAGGGACTGAGATGTAACTTTCGAAATTTTAGGGGTCAACAGGTAATTTAGTAAAATATTAGGGTCCAAAATATAAATTTGCAAAAAAATAATATTATTCTGTATAAAGGGTTAGAGGGTCAGATCTGGAGTCTAGTACTGCGGACCCTGACCGTTATTGATTTTGTTGGACAATAACAACGTTGATATCAGTCAACAAAAATATTATTTTTATTCGTGTACAAACAAATATTCATTCTTAAAATTTTATTGATTCATTGAAAGAATTTATTCAAAAAAATATTTTTTATTTTAATAGAGAAGTTTATTTTTAATTTTTAAATTTTTCTTATTTGTATTTAATAAATAGAAATCTAAATTAAATAAAAATATTAAATTACTTATTTTAAACATGGTAATTGATATTCATAATAAGTTATACATTTGTTAAATAGACTCTCATTTTAGTATGAAAGGGAATGAGAGAATTATATTCTAAATTGTCATGCGGCATTCTTCCTCTTCAAGAACGGTCAAATTGTGGAATATGCATGAATTTGATTGCTTTATTTTTCCAGAAACGATACTTTCTTCCATATTTGAATAGAAAAGTAATGATCTTTTTGGCTAATTTAATTTCTTTCTTTTTCGAAAAATAAAGGTCCCCATCGACCAGCAAGTGAAGGCTCTGGACTGGCTTAAATCACAAGACCAGAGCAACGCCCTTCCTCGCTGCTTCTTTTCCGGGAGGAAGAGAATCACCATCTCCGATTTATCCTTGAATGGTCGCATCAATGGGAATGGGAATGGCAGCGAAAGTTCCCACATTTCCACTTCACTTGAACAGAACGACGTCGTCAGTGTTGCTGGTATGGGCTCTGCGGTACTCTTTCGTAGCCTTAGTCCGTTCTCTTATGACGATTGGCAGTCAATTAGAAGGTATGGTAAATCTGACCCACACGGTTAATTGTTAATCAATTGAGTTTTTTAGTGAATTTCTGCTTATATTGTTGTATCGGATGCAAACCCTTTTCCCTTTTCTTGATTTTTTTAATTGAATTCAATCTTTGAAGCATTGTAAAGTAATAGAGTTGTGGCTTTTTGTTGATTCCTCCATAGGTTTTTGTCGAAGAACTGCCCTTTGATCCGTGCATATGGTGGTATTCGATTTGATGGGAGAGCTGACATATCCGCTGAATGGAAGAGTTTTGGTTCATTTTACTTCATGGTTCCTCAGGTGAACCGACTGTCTCTGTCTCTGTCTTTCTCTCTTTCTTTCTCAATAGTTTGTTTCAATATGTGACCGGCTTTCTTCTTTACATCCAATTACAGGTTGAGTTTGATGAACTAGAAGGAAGTTCAAAAATGGCTGCAACAATTGCTTGGGACAATGCTCTCTCTTGTTCGTTTCAGAACGCCGTAGCTGGTATTAAATCAACTATGGCTAAGGTTTGTACTTCTTTGCCTGAGCTAAAGTCAGGGATTTGTGGGTCTTTTTCATTCTACTTTGTATTGAAGTTTTGATTTTGATGCAGATTACATCTGCTGTTCAAAGACAGCGAGAAGAAGTCCCTCCTATGCATATAACAAGAAAAGCTCATGTTCCTAACAGAACATCATGGGATGTTTCAGTTAACCGAGCTTTGGATGCGATAAAAGGAGATGCACCGTTAACAAAGGTATGGTTTAGTGCATTCTTAAATGTTTGTAAACCATTCTGGTTTCTTTCGAGCATTAGACTACTATATTTGATTAGCATCTGGGTGTTCTTTGTACCCAATAGCTTATTTAACTCGCTAATCTGTTTGCTCGTTCTTCGTATTCTCTTTGTACCAATATAGGTTGTACTTGCACGTAGTAGCCAGGTTTTGACCTCAAGGGATGTTGACCCTTTAACATGGTTGGAGACATTAACGGTAAATTTTGCTCTTTGTTGATGAAGTTCCATTACTTTCATCCTTAGGTGGTCTCATCTAACCTTTTCTTACTTAATCTCAGGCTGAGGGGAATGATGCTTATCAATTTTGCCTTCAACCTCCTGAATCAGCAGCTTTCATTGGAAACACAGTAAGTTGCTGAATGATGATGTTTGTTTCACATTTTGTAGTTTCAGTTTTTCATGGCCAAGTAGGATGTATGACTCGGATCTTTAATTACTAAATATATTATTGTGATAGCTCTATTGTTTGCAGGTCTACATTGTTACATATGTTGACTCCATTATCTATTATTTTCTAATAATTTGTGCTTGTAACTGCAGCCTGAGCAACTCTTTCGCCGTGACCAGTTGAGTGTTTTTAGTGAAGCTTTGGCTGCAACCCGAGCTAGGGGTGCAACACTGTCCTCAGATCTTATGATAGCGCAAGACTTATTTTCCAGGTTTGTGCTCTACTTTTGCTAGTATTAAAAGTTATTTTTCTTGATTCTAGAGATGTCATTTTCCCTTTTTGGTTTATCAAATTTGTCAGTGTGTAATATTCATCATCTCTTGTGCAGTCCTAAGGACCACCATGAATTTGCAATAGTACGAGAGAACATAAGGGGAAAACTAAAGGCAAGAAACTCAATCCTTTTCCAAAATTACTGCTGTGCAACTTAGAGATATAGATCTTCATACAACATTATGAAATTATCTATATCTCCCTTTTTGACTCTAATTTCTTCAGATCTGAAAATAACAACTTTTTTTTCCCGTGTTTCTTGCAGGCTGTGTGCTCTAATGTAGCAGTTTGTCCAGAGAAAGTTGTTCGCAAATTGGCCAAAATTCAACATCTTTATGGTCGATTTTCTGCTACATTGAACTCTGCAGATGATGAGGTATAGTCTTTTCTTCCTCCACAGTTTGTTGATATCTCTAAGTTTCATGTTGGAACGAAATAGAATTCGTAATTCTTTGTGAAATAGTATTTATTTGGATTTACTTTACTTTCCACATTTGTTTCACTCCATGTTAAACAAAAAAACATATCATCTCTTTCTTGCTTCTTATGAAGGAAATTTGTGTTTGGATTTCTTTCATATGGTGATGGAGGATGATTTATCTGCTATGTCATTCACAATTTCTAAAATTTCTAACGTGCTGACTGCTTTTATTTTCAGTTCAAGATTCTATCCTCCCTTCATCCGACCCCAGCAGTTTGTGGGTTTCCTGCAGAAGATGCTCGGAATTTCATCACAGAGATGGGTATGGGGAAATGATACTCTACTTTGACTTTGAACATCTATTTTGTATAGTTTTAGTTTTCATTTTGTGATCTTCTTCAGATTAAAAACCTGACCTTCAATGTGAAATAACTGTTATTCATATACAGAAATGTTTGACCGAGGAATGTATGCTGGCCCTGTTGGTTTCTTTGGAGGTGCACAAAGTGAGTTTGCTGTTGGAATTAGGTCTGCTTTGATTGGAAAGGTGAGTTTAATACTAATTTCCTTCTTCCCCTGTCATTGATTTTGAACAGTTACAAAACCTTTTCAAGGACACTTTCCATACTTAGTGTAAACTAGTTATGATGATCTTTTCAGTAACATGAGCTAATGGCTTGTTGTCACTACATATTTACATGATTGACTGAAATCTACTATTCTCATGGTTTAGGATATTGGTGCTTTAATTTATGCTGGACTCGGCATAGTTGAAGGAAGTGTTCCTTCTCTAGAATGGGAGGAGTTGGAGCTCAAAGCGTCACAGGTTTGGACTTCGCTCTCTGCAACATCAGAAACTAGCCTAATATGGAAAACTTACTTCTGTTAATGTTCTTCACTTCTGACCATTTTGCTTCTATCTGCAGTTCATGAAGTTGATGAAATTAGAGGTGCCTGAGTTGGCAGCATTAGCAAAGTGAAAATAATGTGCCTAGCTACTTAAAAGGTTAGTGAGTGCCTTTTTTTCTAATTGATTACTGAAATATGGATTTTGTTATTTGATTCTTAATTAAACAGTTTTAAAATAATCACTAACACTTCATATCTTTTGCAACTTTTGCAGATACCTTGAAAATAATAATATTAGTGTCGACATAAGACCGAGTTTGGCTGGTGATTAATGCCATCTTCAGCTCAAGATGCTGGTCAGATATTAAGGAAAAGTTGCTGATATCAGAATGTAGAGATCTCTTCTTTCTTTCATTTTTTGTTGGGTAATCTTTTGTATAGAGAAAATCAATCTCCATATTCTTGGGGCCTCCATTTTGTTCAGTTTGTTCTCATCATTTTGAGGCTTAATTTGAGTTTGAAGTTTGCAGAGCTCTCAAACTCTTGTAGAAAAGCACACAGAATTGTTACCCTATTATATATATTTATATATATGTGGTGAAATATAGCAAAATTTCAGTTATCTAGCTACTTTCCCATGGAACTTTTTCTTTTGACTTTGTTTGGCTTCTTATAACTTGCAACTAATACCCTCAGGACCACTAACGGGCCGGGGTCATTGTAGTATATAGTTGATACATATGATCTGACGTGGATCACTAGCAATACCCTAACACGAACTTGAAAATCATGGTTATCTAACAATACTATCGTAGTAGTTAGTCCTAACAATGTTCAATTTATTAGCAAGCCGTAGTAGTTAGTCCTAACAATGTTCAATTTATTAACATGGCTTGCGGGGAATGCATTTCATGGCTCCAGTAAAACTAGTGAGTTTATTGACAAACTCCCCAGGCTGTGGTTTGATCATATCTGGACCTGAGGGAAAAATGTGCTTGCGATCTCCTGATTGCACAAAGAATGCTCCATTCATTAAGAGATCTCCCTCTGATATCCATACCCAGTCTTTCCACACACTCTCTGGTGCATAGTCCCTCTTTGTCACCTACAAACACCAACATTTTCGCCGGGAGAAAGGAAAAGGAAAGCCTCAATCAAAAAACACGACTCTTTTAGTGGGACGAAGTTAGGGAGTAGTTAACGTTCATCTATTTACCTCTTTGGCATTTACATTTGGAGGGGCGATGAAGCGATTGCCCTGGCTGAGGATGGTGGGATGTTGGCTTCCTCCTATGGCATACATGAGCCAGTGTGTGTAGTCATTGTTGACAATATGCACAAAACCCCACCTTGCTCTTGGCATTCTTTGTACTATTCCTTTACCAAAATGATTGAACACAAGAGTAATTTGCATTATGGCATCCTCCGAGCTACTATCACTTGCACCAAACAACAATGCCTGCGGACAATACACGCATCAGTGCGAGAAAATGTCACGGTATTAGAAACACGACTGTTTGATCTTCTTACCTCGTTGTGATGAGTGAAATGGCAATTGGAAATGGTTACTGCTGTGGAAGCCTGAATAACATCAATGAGTCCATCTTGACAGTTTGACATAGACATATGATCAATCCAAACATTCGTGGAACCAAAAATGGAAATCCCATCGCCATCGCTCTTGGATCGCTGTCCAAAATGCTCAGTCGAATCTCTAATCATCCCGCCATTCCCAGCTTTAGTATCATGAATATGGAGCCCATGGATAATAACATTATGAACATATTGAAGGGTCAGCCCGGCTCCTTCTGCAATATGGACATGTGCCCCGCGCCCATCAATCGTCTTGTTTCCAGTCATAATAAGCTCTTCACTAAGCCTAATACTCATACTCTTGAAGAAAATGACCCACAGGGGCTCCGGTTGGATCAGGGCGTGCCTCAAAGTTCCGGGTTTCGGGTTGAGCAAATCGTCGTCGGACGGGTCCGTTACGGTGTAGAATTTCCCATCTTTGCCTCCGGTTGCATGGCGGCCGAAGCCTAAGCCACAACCCGCTAGCCTTTTCCGGTTGTTAACCCAGTCTTTGTCGCATCTCCAGCATGCGTCGATCGGGTTGGTCGCCTTGCATGGACCACTAAATATTTTTTTCTGCTTTAAATCCCTTCTTGTACCTTTTTTAGTACCATTTGTAGACCTCCATGCATGAGAAAAAAAACCATATCCAAAACTCAAATAATTAATAAAAATTTCTCATTAAAAAATAACAGAATTGAAAAAAAGAAAGAAAGACTCACTTATGGACATTCTCGTTTAAATGTGAAACGACGTCGTGGGGGTTTTTCTGATAAGACTGGCGAGCGAGTTGCTTTGCTTCTTGTGAGCGTTTCTGCCAGTATTCATCGTACTCGGCATTGTTTGCCTCAACGTTAACAAGTAAAACAACGAAAGAAAGCAAAAATAAACTACTTCTAGTCAACTCCATTTTTATAAGTTTTTTTTTTCCTTTTCAAATTAATGGTTTCATCAACCAAGTTTGTTTGTGAGAAAATCACAACTGGGTTTGAACCTAAAATGCTCAAATCCCATTAACCCTAAGGGTGTTCACAATAAATTAATTAAGGGAGTGGCCAATGCCTAGGCATATTTATGTTGTTGAGTTTGAAGGTTTTTTCTGTCAGGACAAGAGCACTAGAATGAAAAGTGGAGAGGGAAGAATGGGGAGCCACTTTCTTCGTGTTCATTTTCTTTCTCCACTTAAGATTTAGAATATAGATTCTAGAAGTATAATTTTTATCTAATGGACTCCATAAATAACAAATTAAATCACTAAAAAACAACTGTAAGCTTCTATTAATCTATTATGTAAGTAATTAACTCCCAAACAATTATTCCCTTGTAATAATTATCACAATTTCGTATTGATGAAATCCAACAATAGAATCGTAGAAAAACCATTTTGCTATTTTGAAGCGACTAATATTACACCAGTTTAGAACTGATATATTTGTTGTCAATATTGATGAGATATGGCCGGATTCTTTGGTCTAGTCAGAATAGTGCTTCTAGAAGTCTCAAAATAAAGCATTGCCATAAGCATCCAACTACGGATATCTTATCTATAAATATCATTCACCCTACAAAGATACATGTCCAAATAAGTTACAGAAGTACCAGAAAAAATTAAATTTGAGAGGGGCAGACTAGTATAAGAAAAAAATGAAACAATAACTTGGATGAAATGGATTTATACACGCAATGCTGTTTGTACATGTGACGCCATGTCATCCACACTACTACAAAAAGAGGCTTTAATAGCGATTTTTTAGCACATTTAACGGCAGTTTTCTTGCATTTTGAACCGCCATCTATCCGGCAGCCGTAGAAAGGTTAAGGACTTTCTACGGCGGTTGGGAAGAACGGCCCTAGAAAGTTCGACTTTCTATGGTGGTTCTCAACCGCCGTAGAAAGTCTATCTTTCTACGGAGGTTCCTAAATAAACCGCCGTAGAAAGATGGACTTTCTACGGCGGTTTCTAACAAAGCTGCCATAGAAAGTACAAGACATTCCCACCCAAACCGCGGTAGAAAGTGAGGAATTTCTCTGGTTTAGAGCAAAACCTGCTTCTAATAGTTTAAAATTAATATACTAAATATCATCAAGATAGAAGTAGAAATCGCTATTACATTACAGTGGCATATCCACAAAGAAAGATTTAATTTCAAAAGATAAGGGCCATTAAAGAAATTAAACCAAAGGAGACAAAAAGGAGGCTAAGAAAGGTTAAATTTTAAAAGGCAAGTGACATTTCACAACTTCAACTCATGAGAACAAGCATTTAACTCATTATCACTAAAGGAGGAAAACAAAATAGAGTAAGAAACGTAAAAGGTTTAAGGAGAAGTGACATTTCACACTCTCCAAGTATAAAAAAAGGATCATTTTCAAGAAAAGCGACACACAAAGGATACTAGAAACGTTTCTAAAAAAGATAAGGGAAAGAGAGGCAAAGAAAGTTTTAATTTCAATAAACAAGTGCTATTACCCACTTTAAACCAAAGGAGACACAAAAAGTGGACTAAGAAAGGTTAAAATTGAAAAAGCAATTGACATTTCACCCCTTCAACTACTGAGAACAATCATTTCACTCATTAGCACTAAAGAAGGAACACAAAATAGAGTAAGAAAGGTAAAAAGTTTAAGGAGAAGTTCATTCATTTTACATTCTCCTTGCCTAAAACAAGAAAAGCATTTCACTCATTATCAACTCTCCCCCCTCCCCCAACCAACAAAAGGGTAAAATTAAAGGCATGTAAACACTCTCCATGCCTATGCATACCATAAGAAACAGAGGGACCTATAACCAAGTGAAATAAAACCACCAGATAGAAGTAATGGTGTAAAATGAAAGTGCGAAGGAGAAAAACCAGTTATAGCACCAAAAAAAAAAAAAAAAATTGCATACATCCCAATCGATCAAAACCTGAATTCAAACACCAATCGATCAAAATAATCATGTAAAATCGAATTCAACACCCCAATCGATCAAAACCAAACACGAACTCAAAAACCATTCGATCAAAACAAAACCCGAATTCAACAACCAAACCAATTAAACCACCAATCGATCAAAACCAAAACAATCCAAGCATTCATCATCTCAACACACCTGAATGCAACATTAACAAAAAATCGTAGGCCAATCACAAGCAAACAAATAACAGTAACATTTCTAAAGCTTAACTAAACTTGAAACTATTCAGCTAAACCTTAGTTAGGATTTGAATCCTACAACCAAGCGACTGATAAGCCGAAATTCTGGTTGGGGAAAAGATATCCAATGGGCGCCTCTATTCCGATTAAGACGCTAAAGCTGGAGCTGGGTGACGGCTGGGCGAGCAGCCAACGCCGAACAGCTTCGGGGAAGAGAATGAGATGGTCTCCAGTGAGCGGATGGTGCCAGCGACGGGTTCCGGTCGAAGAAGATGATGGAATGCAACGGGAAAGAGGAGAGGGAAACAAGGGAAGGCTTCTAAATTCAAAATCCTAATTTGAATTGATTAGGCCAACCCGACCCATGTTCCTATGGCAGGTTCAAAATAAACTGCCGTAGTAAGTAACTTTCTACGGCAGTTATTTAAAAACTGCAGGAGAAAGTGACTTTCTACGGCGGTTGTAAGAAAACTGCTATAGAAAGTCCCTACTTTCTATGGCGGTTTTATTACAACCGCCGTAGAAAGTCACTTTCTACGGCGGTTTTCAAATAAGCGCTATAGAAAGCCATTATCTACGGCGGTTATTTAGGTTCTATATAAACCGCCGTAGAATAGGCGTATTTAATAGTACAAAACTTACTAGTATAAGTTTCTTGTTGTTTATAGTTGTTTAAATGTTCATTGTTTATTTAACAAGGAGTTTTGGTTATCGAAATTGATGTGAAACTGAATTTTGCAATTATTTGAAATTGTATAAAACTTCACTATTTTTGTTAATGTGATCGGGAGGTTTGGTTTAAAGTTGTTTAAAACTCCAATATTTTTGTTTTAATTTACAGTTAAACCTTGATAAATTAATACCCTAGGGATCAGAAAAAAGATATTCATTTAGTACAGTTTTAATATTTCATTGAAGTACAGTTAAACTTCGATAAAGTAATAAGCTTGATTATAAAATAATTTTGTGCGTTTTCGACTTGGGCGAACGGGCTAAAGTAATAAACTCGCTAAATGCATTAAGTAGTATAAGAAAAATGAATCCTTAAGGGCCCAATAAAAAAATAAAGTAACACTTACTGGATTTCATTTGCTATATATATGTACGGACACGAAATCATTTCTCCGCGAAAGTAAGTTTCACTAAAATTCCCGCGGGCGCCTCTATTCCTGTTAATTTCTAGTTTTTTTTTTTGTAAATTAACCCCAAAATTTTTTAAAATTTAATAGTAAATATACAATTTAATATTGATCAATTTTTATACTAAAACACATTAAATTTATTAAGTTGATCAATATAATGTATTTTAATTACTTGCAACGATTGATCATTATTAAATTGCATATTCAATATTAGAGTTAAAAAAATTTTGGGGTTAATTTACAAAACAGAAAAATTAGGGATTAATAGGAATAGATCGAGGCGTGCGCGGGAATTCCATTTTTTCCTCATTTTCTAAGGCGGTTTAACATAAACCGCCGTAGAAACCCACTTTATACGGCAGGTTTGTTAAACCGCCGTAGAAAATGTTCTGAAAAATTGAGAGAAATCCTGCGCCCGCCTCTATTCCTATTAATTTCAAGGTTTTCTTTTTTGTAAATTAACCCCCAAATTTTTTTTTAAAATTTAATATTGAATATGCAATTTAAAATTGATCAATTTACAGTAAAATACATTATATTTATTAATTATATACAAACTCCAGCCTTTATACTGATGAAAAAAAAGGTAATTAATAAATTTCAAATTTTCAGTTAACCAATCCATTATTTTAGGGCCGCAAAAAATTTTCAAGTACTGATACACAATAATTATAGGAACACTTAAAAAGTAATAATTTTCATTGAATTACTAGTAAGTTTTGTACTATTGAATTTCTATCTACTTAATTATCTCTATTTAAATAAAGTCAATCAAGAATTTCAATTATGTTAAGATAAACCATTCATAGCGGCAATTAATTAATACTCTTTACAATTGGTTACCAGTATTACTCAATGTCGTATCCATGTATAGTCTTAATTAATTTTCGATCGTTTCTGTATCTCTCATATACATACAGGCTAGTTAGATCTTCCTTTGCATCAGTACATTCTTTTATTCAAATTAAGAGTCGAAAAAATAGAAAGAGGTGGACGTGGGTACGAAATGCGCCTTACCCCTGTACACAAATTTCAAATAATGCAGAAAATACACTTTAAATTTGAATATTACAGTTAAACCTTGATAAAGTAATGTTCGATAAAATAATAACCTCATTTATTAATAGAAACTATATTGAAGAACTCTAAAATAATAAAAATTTATTAATCGATAAACAAATAATTTATTCATTTAGCGGTCAATAACTAACATCGCTAAATGAATATCTTTTTTTCCGATCCCCAGGGTATTAATTTATCAAAGTTTAACTGTAAATTAAAATAAAAATATTGGAGTTTTAACCAACTTTAAACCAAACCTCCCTATCATATTAACATAAATAGTGAAGTTTTATGCAATTTCAAATAATTGCAAATTCAGTTTTACATCAATTTTGATAGAGCTTTCCCTGTAAATTTAACCAAAACTCCTTGTTAAATAAACAGTGAACATTTAAACAACAAGAACTTATACTGGTAAGTTTTGCACTATTAAATACGTCTATTCTATGGCGGTTTATATAGAACCGCCGTAGAAAGCCATCATCTACGGCAGTTATTTAGAAAGCCATCATCTACGGCTGTTATTAAATAACCGCCATAGATAGCCATCATCTACGGCGGTTATTTTATTCTATGGAGGTTTTATTACAACCGCTGTAGAAGGTGCGAATTATCTCCATCTTTCTCAGCTCTCTGGCTTTTTCTTGTTCTAATTCTTTGCTTGTCATTTTGGTTACTGTTGACCATGCGACATAGGGTGCGAATTTGCACACTGTTTCACACCATTCTCTACTGCACTTTTTCTACATATTCTACAAAGTCCTTAAGTACAAAGTAACCCGTGGTCTTGAACACTGGTTTTTCAAATCTGGTGTCAAATGATCTGCATATTAATTTATTTTTTTTTTGCTTACATCGTGTTTTAGTATAATCCTTGTTAGGAACTTTTGTTGTAGTAGTGATTACTGATACTCGTGAACAGTACCACGGGTATTGTTCACCAGTATCAAATTTATATTTTCTCCATTTTCTTCTTAAATGCTTCTACAGAAGAGTAATAGTGCTACTCACTTGTACTCTTCTAGAGGAGCACTTATATTCTTCCAAAAGTGCAACTTATACTCTTGTGAAGCAGCATTTAAACCCATATGAAGACGAGCACTTTACTCTTATAGAGTTCTACTTAACTCTTCTTAAATAACACTTAAACTTTTCCAAAGACCTGAACTAGTACTCTCATAGAGTAGCACTTAATTTTTTTAAAAAAAGTAGCACTTGAACTCTGTTGAAGTCCATGACTTGCACTCTTATAGAGTAGCACTTAAACTCTTTCGAAGTAGCACCTAAATTCTTCTACAGTAACAGTTAAACTTTTCAAAAGACCAGCACTAGTACTCCTATAGAGTAGCAATTAAAGTCTTCTGAAATAACACTTAAACTCTTATGAAATAGAACTTAAACTATTATGAACAACATTTGTACTCTTATAGAGTAGCTCTTAAACTCTTCTGAAGTATCAATTAAACTCTTCTAGAATAGCACTTATACTTTTATAAAGTAGCACTTCCAACAACCAATTACAGGACTTCTTAATCCCTTCCTCTTATACTTTTATCCTAGTTTCAATAACCACCTATGGAGGCCTTCTTATAGTGAAAAGTGAGTATTGTGTGTTGACTAATTTCATCTTTTGAAGGTTAAGGGTGGCTTTAGTACGGCCCACATGAGAAAATGAGAATAAAGGTGGATGATTTTGTGAGGTAAAGGAGGTATGGTATTGTAGAATTGAAAGGTGGATGATTTTGTGAGGTAAAGCACATGCATAGTGACACATGATCAAGGTCCTTGTTAAAATGTTAATTTAAGTTCTTTCTTTCTCATTACTTTAAAATCTAACCAGTAACTTTAATTGTCTTATGAGTGTGTCATAATTTTGTTTAATCTATATTTGTTTCCATTAAATTATATTGCTTTCGTTTAAACTTGGTTATTTTTCTTAATTCTCAAGATTGTTAATTTAATACAATTAATTAGTTTTCACCTAAAACATTATAATGTTATAATTAGACTTTTCTCTAACTCTGAACTTAAGTTGGATTGAAACTTCATCTTTAACTTATAATTTTCTAATCTAGCTTTGCGATTTCCTATTACTATGATATTTGTTATTATTTCGATTTTAATCTAGATGTGTTACTTTTAGTTTGTTTGATTAACAAAATTTTAAACTAATCCAATTATGAAAATTTTAAGTTTCATATTTATAGTTTTAACTCTTAAATAGTTTTATAAAATTTTTCAATCCACATTGTAGGATGTACTATGTCCCTTTAACCGAGTCAACTCATGTGAATTATATTTCCTACACGTTTTAATATGTTTAGAGGTGGGGGCGGTACACGAGTTGCCACCAAAAATCAGAAAAGTAAAAACCGGTCAACCCTGGTCAAAACTGGGATTTGACTGGGTTGTGACCGGATTTTTTTTTTTTTCAAACCCGCCCATTTTTTTTTAAATTTTAAAAATGCGCTTTTGAAAATTTTGTTGTTGTTCTAGCCCACATCTTGTTTTGGGCTGCAATTGGTTAATCTTTAAACATATTTTCATGCCTATAATAAATTAATTATTGGACCCTGAAACTAAATATTATGGTTTTTTTTTTCTTCTGAAAATAAAATGTGATGACTTGGACCATTTGTATTAGTTTAATAGAGTTTTTACACTACTACTTTCTTATATAACCAATGTGGGATAATTTTATCTTATATGATTATCCCATTTTTAATTTATTGACAAATTTTTTGTTAAATTTTAAAATTATAATTTAATTTTCTTAAAAAATATTTAAACATATAACTAGAATGTCTTTACTATAGAATATAAGGGTTTTTAAAAATAGAATATGTAATATTCTTTTACTCAACTATAGATAGTTTAAAAGTTAGATAAATAAAATATTTTGTAACAACTATAACATTAGAAATATTAGAGGTTATAATTATTAATATATTTATGATGTCATGCATCCGATTCAACCCTATCTAACTGGTCCGACCGATCCCTAAAACCCTAGTTTCCCGAATCGGTCACTAGTTTAAGTTTAAAAACATTGCTTATACTACAATACAAGATGTTTATGATTTAATCAAACCAAAATTTTTTTAACTAAACCACATTTTATAGGAACTTTGTGATTTACATGGTTAAACGTTAAGTTTTTGATCCAAAACATTGTCATAAAATAGTTTTAGCTTGGCTGGCCAAAAACATTTGCGCGTCTAATCAACCTGCAAGCTTGAACACAACTAAATAAAATATTTGGTTCGATTTGATGGAAATTTATGATTGATTTGGATTCGGGTTTTAAAGATGGGTACCGAATCGAACTGATAAATGTCCTTTTTTCAAAGAAGAAAAAGAAAAGAAAAGAAAAGAAAAGAAAAACATGTCCCGTCTGAATCAACCTGATACCCTTGGTTCAAAACCTAAATAAAATAGAAAATTGAAGAGATGCCCAAATTGAAGGGGAATCAAGTCCAAACTGAATCAAACTGACACCCTCAGTTCAAAGCTCAAACCACATCAAAACCCCAGTCGATTTGGCCAATTTTTCCCATTTTTGCACCTAGGCAGTTTAGTTAGGAGTGCAACGTGGAAGGGTTTATGGATTAAATATAATTATTTCTTTAGTTGGACCATTAATTGCTATTTGATTTGGTTTAGTTTTAAGTAATTAATCGAAAAATTGATTGTATATTTTAAATATGTTTTACATATTATATGCATTTTAAGAATTTATATATAATGTTTATGTACTTTGTTACAGCAATACTCCCTCCCTATGTGATAAATATTTTGTTAAAAAATAATTGTCCCTTTATTAATTTTAGAGTGACACCTTACTTTCATAACGTTCAGCTTTTGGTTACGATACTTTGAAAATCTGATTTATAGTCACCTACTTTTAATTTTACATTTTTTCAGTCACTCTATCAAACTCTTCTGCTAAGTGCCTAAGAGAGCCTTTCTAAGGGCATTTTGTCCAACCACCCTTTCTTGTACCAAAGTCATCATCCTCTCTTCCATAGCCCACTGCAAAATAAAAAAGCAAGACATCAACATCAACGGATGGCTGTTGACGAAAACGCAGGGAACAAAATTAACCCAAAAATTGAATAATTTTTGTTCAAAAATGAGATCGACACTCATCCGTCAACCGCCGGTGCAAATTTCAAAATACTGTCAAACCTCGCTACCCAACTGTTCGACAATAATCCTAAACTCAAACCCATTTGATAATTTTCCAGGGCAAGTCTCCTAGCCGCTCAAGAATACAAAAAAGGCCAAGACTTGAAATTGAAACAATAAACAGAACAAAGAAGTTCCACCCTAATTGCAATCAGAATGGGGTCATAACTATGCAATTCACTCTTGTCTTCACTGTAACAGAAATGAAAGGACCCCTAAATTCCGAATCAAAAGACAAGGAAAAGACAGAGTTGTTGGTTTTATGTCACCAATTATATTATGGAATTATAATATATATTTATTGCCAATGTGTTTTAGGAACCTAAAGGGTCACACACATACAAATAATTGATGGAGTTAAAATGATTATATTATGGGTTAATTTATTAGATAAATTAACTATAAGGACTTATTAATAAATATCTTATAATGGTTTCCTATTTATGTTAGGTTTTCTATTCTGTTAGGTTTCCTACTTGTAATAGGTTCGTATCGTTAAGATATCTATAAATAAATCTTTGGTCATTGGAATGAGATACATCTCATATATCTTGATTTAGCTGTCAATCCTTTGACGGATCAATCCTGTACAAGGATCCCAATTATGATTGTTCGTGTGGATACCGTTAGAGGCCAGATAATTTTGTGGCTCGTGATCAGTTTCATCTCCTGCATATTGGTTCGTAGATGCTGAATATTGTTGATGAATTTGCTCCTGAGGTAACATCTGATCTGGTATACTATATTATTCATATGGTTGCAAAGTGATCCTAGCGTGATTGAATATGTATTTATTTCACTGCATATAGATTGATTTACTTACAAGAGCTTAGGTTGGAAATCGAGAGGAGAGTGGCGAGTCATCTTCTCTTCCTTAGGAGCTATACGAACGATCTGGAGGGACTTCTGTTGGCTATGCGGCATTAGAAAACCGCTGATTGAATTAGACGAAGGCGGAGACGGTAGCAGGAAATAGCCTACATGTGGTTGACACCTCACGACCGACGAAGGAGTAGTCGTCAAAACGTGTAAATATAGAGGAGCTGATAAAGAAATCAACTCCATCAAAGTGAACCCCTAATTCTTTGATTTTTGGGGGTTAATTTTCTTCCTTGCGCTTGCATCTTATAGCTTCTGTCCCCCCTTTTCCTGCGTTTTCGTCAACCGCGGTTTGTTAATGTCTCCTTTTTTTCCGGTGGGCTATGGAAGAGAGGACGATGATGATGGTACAAGAAATGGTGGTTGGATGAAAATGTCCTTGAAAAAGGGCTCCGTTAGACTTTTAAAGGAGGAGTTTGAGAGAGTGACTAAAGAAAATACAAAATTGAAAGTATGGTGACTACAAATCAAAATTTTAAAGTATGGTGACCAAAAGTTAAACGTTTCAAAAGTAATATGATTAATAACTAAATTCACCCTAAATTTTAATAGAAATAAGTTTTTAAAAAATTCATAGTTTCATCTGATTTAATAGTATTTATCACACTATTTTCTTTTCAAATGCTCATAATTTACACAAATTCCATTTCTCTTTTTTAATATGTAGTTAATGTGATTTTGAAACATTTAATAAGTGACTGAAATTGAAGAGTCATTGATGAGCAATAAAACTCCATCATTTTCAGCCACACTAGCTAGATAGCACTGACTAAAGAACATCCAAAGATGGGGAAGATATTGGACATGACCGCAACTGGACGATATCAATTTTATGTTTACTTGAATTTGCAAGCAGATCTTGGTTTTGATTTGAGTAACATACCTGGCGATGAATGGGATCTAATTAAAGAATAGGGATTGAAAATTTCTATGTGTGAGTTGACAGGGATTTTGATGTCGTTGTATTGATTTTACTTGATATGCTCATCTTTTGTGTGTCTTTGATTTTAAGAGTGGATGTATTAGTTTTGTTTCTTTATAATCTTCTTATGTTTTCTTTGTAAACTCCTGACACACACTCACGTCGCAAGGCGCATCAGAAAAAATCATCCTTAAGCTACTTTGGAAAATATAGAATAGCAGTAAGTAAGGTATCAAATCCCAAAAGACCGATGTTCCTTTTATTCTCTGAGTTAAAACAAAGTAAATATACATAGGCAAGTAAAATATATAATGATCACATATTCAAGGACATCTCTTATGCATGCAATTCCCTTAGTTATAGTACTGAGACCTCTTTCGAGCGAATACCAATTCTCCCTTTCAGTTGTCGGTAGGTCGAGAATGTCTCTAACTACTTTAACCAAAATACCACATTTACCCAAATTCTCCCGCAGATGAGTAAAAGATGTTAATATTTCAACATTATTAAGAATATGAGAACCTAAGGCAAGCCAATCACATATCTACCAACATGCAATTTCAACAAGATTACTGCCCCCTAATATTGTGCTTAGTTAACCGCACATGAATTTAATCTAATTATTCAAGAACATTGACTATTGAAATAGAGGCAAAGACCATTTAGATCTCACAGTTGTGTAATTTAGTGTCTTGTTAATTCACTTCAGAATAAACAAAGAACATAATTTATAAAGCAATTAAAAATGAATAAGAAAAAAAGGAAAACAAAACTGAATTAAAGAACCTACCCTTTCAGCTGGGAAGAACTATGCGGGCAAGCCGCCTACATTGTGTACTATGGTATCTAGTCTACTGAACAGAATGATGAAGAGTTAATAAAACATTCTACCAAATAGTCTATTTGTACGAGTTCATATAGTATAAATTTTGTCGGAATCTAAGTAAATAAGGAATATACTAATTCTAATTACTTAAGGAACAAGCTAAGCTTGTTTCCCGTAAGTAAACATGGATTGGAATTAGAAAACTAAGAGAAAATAAGCTATTGCTCTTCTATTGTAGATGGGCCAAGCAAGGAATTGGGCCATCTAGAAATTAGGACTTTACACCTTTTAGCTCGCGTTCAGTGCGTTTTCATAGCTTGGGCAAGCTTGAGTTGCCTTGGTGTTACGGGACGCACCTCCCGGGCTTGCCCTGCAACCCCATCAGTGCCCCATGAGCCTAAAATGACATGTTGCAGCTCTTGCTTGAAGCTGAGATCCGACGGAGCGGAATGGCACGAAGCGTCGTACGACGCGTCGCATCATATGTCGGACAGTACTTGGCGCAGAACACGTGGTGCAGCACAACATTGCCTGAGCGCGCGCCCAGGCCCCAGCCTTAGCGCGCACAATCCAAGCCCAGCACCAGTGGCGGCACCAGCCCAGCACGCCAAGCACCAGTGGCGCAGCCCAGCCCAACGCCCCGCGTGCCCAGCGCGCCAAGCACCAGTGGCGCAGCCCAGCCCAGGCGCCCAGCGCCCAGCGCCCAGGCCCCCGCCAGCGCCCAGCGCCCGCACCCGGCACCCCGCGCCCAGCACGCCAGCGCCCAGCGCCAGCGCCCTAGTCGCGCCCCAACGCGCCCATGCACGCCCCTGCGCGCCCCAGCTACCAGCGCGCCTAGCTATCAGCACCACAACGACCGAATCCAACGACGCCCAACCTTGTATATACTTAGTTGTGTTATTTCTTTATATTGTAATAGTTAGTAAGGTAGGGGGAAATGTTAGTTTTAGTTAGATTAGTGATCTTTTGCAAGATCACCCTTTTGTACGCCTTGATCTCCCCTCAGGGAACTTTGGATTTTTAGCCTTTCTAGTTGTTGGTGGGGTTGATGTAATGAAAGCAGGAGTTGGGTTCCCACCACCCAATTAAGCTCTTGGCTATTTCTTGTAATTTCCTTCTTTTATTAATGAAAACCAAGCTTTGGCTTATCAGTTGCCTTTGTTTATTTTCATCGATTCGGGAGGCTCAATTACAAGTACTTCGGGAAATGGCGGAAGCTTGGCTATCCGGTGATGCGGGGCCTTGCTTGCCTCACGGGAAATGGCGGAAGCTTGGCTATCCGGTGATGCGGGGCCTTGCTTGCCTCATGGTGCGCTCATTTTGGTGATTCAAATTGGCGCCCCGTGACAGTTGGTATCAGAGCCATGGAAGAGCCCCGAGCCTCTCGTGCGTAACTACCCTGGTGAGCTATGGGTAGGGTGACGAAGCGTGACTCTCCGTAGGGGACGCCTATGCAGACCGAAGGACCATGGTTCTTCCACGAGGGGAGCAATCCGTGGTGAAGGTTGGTAGGTGGCAAGCTGATAGGTATAACTTGGAGTCACCTATCGGGCGATTGTGGTCCAAGTTGATATCAGAGTCTGGAGACGGGATGGACTGAACAGTTTGGATTGCAGTACTAACTGGGTTCAAATGACAGTTGGTCGTAGGGACGGACCCATGCTCATCTACATTTGCGGAAGTGGTAACTTGAGAAGAGGCGATCTACGTATAGAGTGTGCACGCCAATCAGAGTACACCCCGGTGGACGGAAGTGGTGACTTGAGAAGGAGCAACTTATACCTAGGATGGGCCAATCAGGGGACTTGAGAAGAGGCGATCTACGTATAGAGTGTGTACGCCAATCAGAGTAAACCGCCGGTGGACGGAAGTGGTGACCTGAGAAGGGACAACTTATACCTAGGATGGGCCAATCAAGGTCTACCGCCGTGAACGTTGGATCTTAGTGTGGTGATTATTCAGATCCCAAGTTGGAGACTCTCGAGGTTAGCATCCTTGAGTTGCGGTTTAGCAGTAACCCAGGGAGCGAGACCCCTGGTGTAATGATCGAGATTTTCTTTGTGGGTTCTTGGTGGACAAGTGCCCCTATCATCAGAGATCAAATTGCTTCAAGGAGTACTTGGAGTAAAGAGTTGCGGTGTCCGATTTGCTGTGGGTTCGACTTGATTGAGCAAGTGCTCCAGTTATCGGCCGTGGCGTTGTCCGTTCTGCTACGGGTTCGACTTGGTGGACAGGTGCCCTAGTGGTCGGAGGTGAAACAAACAATGGCGCGTGTTGCGCTTATTTTGCTGGTTCGACTTGATGCGTCAGAGGAGGTAGTCAAGTGTTCCAGAGTTGAATGGCATGATGTGCAGCGTTGATTCCCTGTGTGGTTCAAGTGGATGCACTCATGAGTCCAGGTCAACAATTGCGCGTGTTGCGCTTATTTCGCTGGTTCGACTTGATGCGTCAGAGGAGGTAGTCAATTGTTCCAGAGTTGAATGGCATGAAGTGCAGCGTTGATTCCCTGCGTGGTTCAAGTGGATGTGCTCATGAGTCCAGGTCAACAATTGCGCGTGTTACGCTTATATCGCCGGTTTGACTTGTTGCGTCAGAGGAGGTAGTCAAGTGTTCCGGAGTTGAATGGTATGATGTGCACGTTGAGTCCCTGTGTGGCTCAAGTTGGATGCGTTCGTGGTACCAGGTCAACAAACGCTAACTTGCGGGTTGGTGAAAATTCTGTGTTGTTACAAGATGCTGAGTTCAAGGACAATGTTTCTTCCGGGAGTGGAGCAAACGGTTGTGAAGACTTATGCTGAGATGTGAAGCACAGTTATTAGACGGTAAGTTGAAGGGCAACAATTCTTCCGTGATGGGGGCAATTTGGTTGCGAAGGCTTATCGCATTTTATAAAGGTGTCAGAGACGATCACATACCTTCGTTGTGGATATACAGCGGTGACAACATGTATGTGGCAAAGAGCTTAACAAAAAAAAATCCATCTAGCCGATGGTCAATATTGGAGCCATGCACGACTATATGGGTAGGGATGCTTGGTTTCGTGTTGAGAAGTGCTAGCAGAAAGGGAGGTGCAGAACTACAACGTACAACTGTTCGTGAGTGTCGCAATGATGCATGGACAGAACTACAATGGGCAACTGCTCGTGAGTGTCGCAATGATGCATGAGCATGTTTGCTCCTTACCGCCACCCCAGAAGCTATTGTTCATGCCGTGAAGACAGAGTGGAAAAGTAACGATCTGTGGCATGAAGTTTGATCGGGATTGCTTGGAGTCTAGTGGTGCAAGCCTTGTTCTTTATTGCAGCAAACCGGTACGAGAAGCCGAGAATAATGGTCAAGCCAGCAGTCAAGCACAGAGGGTTAAAAGGTCCTAGTGCAAGATTTATGGTGAAACTAAGTCGGCAAAATGATGATTGGTCCAGTGTTCGTTTGTGGGAGATTGATAAACGACGCCCTAATCAGTTAAGCCGTTCGTCAAGCAGAGATGGTTACAAGCCCAATTTGCAAGATTTATGGTGAGATTGAGATGGTCGACATCCAGAACATTCCACACCCGACCGGTCCAACACACTGAAGTGGGAGATCTAAGAAGCACAGTCAATCGGTTTAGCCAATGGTTGAGCGAAGATGGGTAGAGACCCAGAATAGCAAAATTGTTGGGGAAATTGAGTTGGCACAGATCAGGACTTCCCACACCCAGTTCGAGATTGGTTATGAATGCTGAATTTTTATGTCTCGTTCAGGGAACGCCCGTCATCGGAATAGAAGAAACCACCAACCTTGTCCCAGTGGTGGTGCGCTCCAGCAGAAACAATGATGAATTGGGTTAGAATTCACAGTGGGGGAGAAGAATATTGTGGCTAAACGAAGGAAGATTTCTCAGACCGAGTCGTCACTTTGGGAAAATTTTTCTTCTCCTACACGGGACATTTTGCATGCAGGCAGTTGCAACACATGATGTGCGCTGAAGCCAACCAAGCAGAACTTTTGTCTTGTCGAACATGGACTCAAACTAAAAATGAGTAAGTGTTCAATGAGCTATTCCTTCGGATGGCACAGATGCATAAGCAGAAGTGGGCACAAGGCGAGAAACCTCGATGCTTTCCCAGTGGTGAAGTGTCAAGAAAAATATTGATGGCACCGAGGACGTCGCCAAATCAAGTGGGGGAGAATATTACGGGACGCACCTCCCGGGCTTGCCCCGCAACCCCATCGGTGCCCCATGAGCCTAAAATGACATGTTGCAGCTCTTGCTTGAAGCTGAGATTCGACGGAGCGGAATGGCACGAAGCGTCGTACGACGCGTCGCATCATATGTCGGACAGTACTTGGCGCAGAACACGTGGTGCAGCACAACATTGCCTGAGCGCGCGCCCAGGCCCCAGCCTTAGCGCGCACAATCCAAGCCCAGCACCAGTGGCGCGCACCAGCCCAACACGCCAAGCACCAGTGGCGCAGCCCAGCCCAGGCACCCAGCACGCCAGGCACCCCGCGCGCCCAGCCCGCCAGGCGCCCAGCGCTAGCGCCCCAGTCGCACCCCAGCGCGCCCCTGCGTGCCCCAGCGCGCCCATGCGCGCCCCTGCGCGCCCAGTCGCGCCCCAGCTACCAGCGCGCCTAGCTATCAGCACTACAACGACCGAATCCAACGGCGCCCAACCTTGTATATACTTAGTTGTGTTATTTCTTTATATTGTAATAGTTAGTAAGGTAGGGGGAAATGTTAGTTTTAGTTAGATTAGTGATCTTTTGCAAGATCACCCTTTTGTACGCCTTGATCTCCCCTCAGGGAACTTCGGATTTTTAGCCTTTCTAGTTATTGGTGGGGTTGATGTAATGAAAGCAGGAGTTGGGTGCCCACCACCCAATTAAGCTCTTGGCTATTTCTTGTAATTTCCTTCTTTTATTATTGAAAACCAAGCTTTGGCTTATCAGTTGCCTTTGTTTATTTTCATCGATTCAGGAGGCTCAATTACAAGTACTTCGGGAAATGGCGGAAGCTTGGCTATCCGGTGATGCGGGGCCTTGCTTGCCTCACGGGAAATGGCGGAAGCTTGGCTATCCGGTGATGCGGGGCCTTGCTTGCCTCACGGTTCGCTCATTTTGGTGATTCAAATTGGCGCCCCGTGACACTTGGGCAAGCTGCACGGAATCTTCACTTGGTTACTGGAGTTTATTGGACTTTGTCCATCTTGATCAAATCGCGCTTGGCTTGGGCAAGTCGCACTGGAACTTTACCGACTTCTACTCTTCAGAATGGCTTGCTCAGCTCTAATTTCAATTTGTGCATTTCTGCAACTTTTTAGCTTCAGTTCTCCTCATTTTTCTTCCTTTCCCTTGGGCATGCTGCAAAGTAGATATGATAGGTTATTAGTGCAATTCTAATAAGATATAGCTTGTTTTCCCACTATGACCTGTTCCCAAGGCATGTCAAGAGTCAGTCCGATCAGCTCCCCTATTGATCGGAGCCTTTTTATTTCAAACATTTTCCAAAAATCCATTACTAAGGTTAATGAAAAATGTACAGAAGTTGTTGCTTCGAATGTTCTCATGGTTATGTTGCATTCCTTGCAATTTTCATATAAACTTGACTTTGTTATAGATCACCATTTCCTTTTATGTGAGTGGAAGAGTTTATTGTATTGTGGTTAATCCTTTGAGAAAAATATTATTTCCTCTGTAACATTAGAAGAGTCTATTTTCAATATTATTTTATTCCAATAGAAGAGTCCAATTTTAAATCTTTTACACAAATTTACCCTTACTAATATAATAATGTGAGGTTTATAATTAATCCACACTTAAAAAGTAAGGACATTAATGGAATATATGGTGACAAATAATTAGTTATTTTAGGAGTTGTAACTTAAAATCCATTATAAGTTATATATTTTAAAATCGGACTCTTCTAATAGAACGAGGGAGTATGCAATGATGCCAAATTACTGGATTTTGTCTATTTTTCTTTCCACGTTAGTGAATCTATTTAACTTATTCTAATCCCATACTTACATTTAATGTTATCCAACCACAAAAGACATTTGAAAACAACCAAAGTGTGATAAACACACAAGGCGCCGAACCCAAATTTTGACCAAATGAGCCTTTTAGCGCTTTATTGTTCATACGAACTTTTTTCCTTTGTTTGAGGTTGTGCTCGTGTCGAGGCTTTTTAGCCAACAGGATTTGTTGCGATTGTGGTTGATTAAGGCATGATCGTCTTTATTGGCAATGAATTTGTAGAGGGTGGTTTTTGGGCCTTCGTATTCCATAGAATCGTACTCTTTATTAAATCGCATTTTATGCAAGAAAAAGCACTAATAACAAAAACAAGAAAGCAACACTTATTCCTATGCGGCACTATGCAGCACTTATTCTAATAGTTTTGCTTGCAAATTTAGACACAAATTCATAGGCACCCACATGCTTCTTAACCCTTTTCCCATAAGCTTACGGTAGTGATTCAGAGGGTTTTTTTTAGTATAAAACATTCGAAGTGTGCATGTGATTTCTTAATATGGAGTATGATAGTTGTCCTGCCTATGCCCCTAGGGCTAGGCCTCAGGATGGCTTCCCTTTAATTGATTCCTTTTACGAGGCCTCTGTTTGCTTTATAAGGGCTAGCACCGTTTGAGTTTTTAGGACGAATAGTTGGCCTCGGCCATGGCTGGCCTTAGGCCGTTATACTTCCATTTACCATCCATTAACGTTATCTTCCATCCTTCTTCTTTGGCTTGTCTTCCTGCCCCCGGAGTTGGTGGATATATTTCTTTGTCCTGTCGCGACCTGCCCGTGGTGAGGCATATGCGTATCCTCTTTTCTTCTTTGCTTCGTCTTTTTGCCCTTGGAAGTGCACCCTAAGTGGGGATTTCCAGGAGGCTGCCTCGAAGTGCTATCCCTCAGCCTCGTTTAACGGCCGTGGACCCTTGGGGGCTATTAGTTTGCTGATCGTCGTCTGCCTGGGAAGTTATTATCCCCCCGTTGGGGCCTGACGACCTCTGTAATTTCTATTTTAGTTCTCTTGTCTTTCTCGTCCTCGGGTTTGCCCACTCCTCAAGGCTCGGGGTCCCTTTCTTCGAGTCCTCGATGGCCATCAATTGCTTCCCCTACTCGGCTATCTTCATAGTTACCACAAAGCTTTCTCGACCCTGCTTAACGTCTGCCCTTAGCTTGGCAACCCCTCCTTCTGTTGTGAACTTGACAATTATGTAGACGATGCTGAAAAAAGCTCCGAAACAGTTCAACCCGGGTCATGGAACATATTGTATGTTAATGGTTTGTCTATAAAATAATAATAAAAAACTCCAGGGACTCCATGCAGTATCTCTTTCCATTCGACAATGTGACTGGCAAGTTGGCCTTATCTACTGGTTAGGTAGGCTGGTTGTCGAACCTGACTTGTGGCGTCTTGACTGGGGTTATTAGCTTCCTGTCGAATTGTCATTTGTCAAAAGCCTCCTAGCTAATTATGTTTATAGATGAGCCGCTATCTATAAGCACTCTCTTGACCTTTAGGTTAGCCATGTAAGCTTCCACTACCAACGGGTTACGGGTTACTTCTTCAACCGTAAAAAAATCCTCCGAGGAAAAGAAGATGTCTTACTGACGTTCTTCTGTATGAACGCCTCGGCCTCCTCCTACGAGTTCCCTCAAGTAGTTCTTTCTCCAGTTGGCTAATCTCCGTTAGTGGGGCCCTGGCTGATCATATCTACGGCCCCTAACACCTGGGATTTCTTCCTAGTGCTCTAGTCCCTCTTGGCCCTGGAGTCCCCCTCGGGTTTCCTTGGTTCTTCCCTCTTCGCCGAAGCCTTTAGAATGAACTTCTTGCGTTATCTTCGCCTAACTGCCAACTTGATCTCCTTCTTCAGTTCGTTGCACTTCTCCGTGTCATGCCCATGCATTTTGTGGAACGAGCAGTACTTATCTGGGTCACGTCAGTCCTTTGGTGAGTTCATCGGCCGAGACTTCCTGAAGCCCCTTCTACCACAGCATATACCTCTGTTCTGGTGGTGTTGAGAGGTGTTAGCTTGAAGTCGTCTGTGAGTGGCTTACTCTCCCAGAACCTCTTTGAGTGATTTCGCCCACCCTTTTTGTTGTCGGGCCATTTCAGTCTAACATGCTGTTGTCCTCAGGTTCCTCGGTCTTCTTTCTGGTCGCCTCTAGGGCCTTTCTACTTTTGCTTAGGCGGGGTGTCCCCTCGAGCAACTCCCTTGGCTTAGTCCTTAAATGTAGCGTCCTACTATAACAATCGCTTTCTCCAAATTTTTAGGGGGATCCATTGCTATCTTTTGACTAAATGGACCCGGGCGGACTCCACTAAAGAAGTAGGTGAGGAGGAAGTCATTGCTTTTTTGCGTCACCGATCCCGCCTCAGTGTAGAACTTCACGTATTCTTTATAGGTCTCGCTTTTTTTTTTTTTTTTTTTTTCTGGATGATCGAAGACAGATAGCTGACCGGCTTGCCAAACTTCCTACTCCCTAAGAAGTTATTTATGAACTTCTTGGTGAATTCCCAGTACGAAGCTATCGAATCTAGTGGAAGGCATACGAAGCTATCGAGCCATACACTTATTCTCCTCAGAGATCCTGAGCATGTTCATTACTCCTTTTTCATGCTGGCACGTGGTCCACAGGATCCTTCGGCCCGTCGCACATGTTCATCTTAACCACTCTAACTATAATTAATAATAAGATAATAATCCCTTAAATCGGGAAATTTAAGTTTAGAAAACCCATTTGAAAGCAATTTGTCAAGTGTGGTGTGTGTTGAGATTTGCTAAAATATGAAAACAAATAAACAAAGAAAGTAATACACTATAAATTATAGTTGTTCTAATCTCCTTTGAATTATACTCCACTACCCAAGTTCTATAAGTTCAGATTTTCCTAATCCAATCTAAGAAACACTTAAAGGTGTGACTCAAAACCCCTACACTTCTTTAAGATCAAAATCTTGATTTTAAAACCTTTTCTCATTTCCTAATCTAACTTTAGATTAGGACTTGTTCTTAATCTAACTTTGGATTAAGACTCCCTTGCCTAATCCAACCTCTTTGGTAGGCTTTTCCCCAAATGTCTATCTTATCTCTAACATATGACTTTTCCCCTTTGCCTAAGCTCAATCTCTTAAGTTAGGATTTTTACAAATGTCTACACCAACCTGTTGCTTAAGACTTTTACAATTTCCTACAGTAAACCTCTTGAGTTAGGATTTTCGCCTTTCTTTTTTTGTCTAACTCTTTTTCAAGAGTTTAAGACTTTTCCTCACATACAAGATTCTCCAACACACCCTAGGTGTTCAGGACTTCTCCAATTGTGAATAGAGATGAAAATCTCCTCAAGATGGACTTTATAATAGAGAACTTTCAAAGGGCATGAAAGCCACTTTCTAAACAAATAGGTACAGTGGCCTATTTTTTGAAGTCTACTCTAAATCCAACAAGAATATGAAATAATTTTTTGTTGAATGTTTCTCAGTGGTAGGAGAGTGTGGCCGACTTCTTGGGGGTTCCAAATGAGCCTATGAAGCGTTGTAAGCATTATAGAAAAGTTAAAGGCTTACTCCAATGGCTAGTTACTTCTATTCGCACCTCCCTTCGCAATGGATTCATAGGCTTCCAAGGGTTATTTAACGGCCAATTTTGTGTCAAAATTTGGAGCTTTGCAAGCCCTACAACATGACCGGTGAATTCGCATGGGTGGTTGCAGCTAACTGCCAATTCGTAGCTCCCTCTTTTCAGCTTTCGACCATTTTTCTTTTCTTCATTTTGTCGACTGCCTTGCCCGCAACATAAGGGGAGAATTCTCTCCACCTTTTGCAGCTCTCTAGCCTTTCTTGTTCTTCTTCTTTGCTTGACATTTTGGTTACTATCAATCATGCGACATAGGGTGCGAATTTGCACAATCTTTCACACTACATATCTTACAAAGTCCTTAAGGGAAAAGTATTAAACTGAAATTATATATTTGTTAACTAATCATCAAAACTAGAATTGAAACCACATGTCTAACAAAATTGGTGTAATCTGTGGTTTTTAACACTGGGTTTTCAAATTTGGGGTCAATGATCCGCATTTTTTTTTGCTTCCATCATGTTTTAGTATAACCAGTGTTAGGAACAAGTGCTGTGGTAGTGAATATTACTGATACTTGTGAATAGTACCACCAGTACCGTTCATCAAGATCAATTTTTTTTTTCCATTTTTTTCTTAAATGCTTCTATAGAAGAGTAGTAGTTCTACTGACTTATACTCTTCTAGAGTAGCATTTATACTCTTACAAAGTACAACTTATACTTTTCTAAAGTAGCATTTAAACCCTTCTAAAGACCAGCACTTTACTCTTATAGAGTTCTACTTAGCTCTTCTTAAATAACACTTAAACTCTTTCGAAGACCAGCACTAGTACCACTACAAAAAAAAAAAGCCTTTGGTGACGACACCAATTTTGGTCACCAAAAGCTAAAATCTGGTCACTAAAGGATTTGGTGACCAGAAAAACCTTGGTCACTGGGTGGTCACCGAAGCTCGGTCACCAAAGGGTCTGGTGACCAACTTAAAATAGTTGGTCACCAAAGGATTGGTTTGGTGACCAAAACATAGTGGTCACCAATTACTGACCAAAACTATTGGTCACTAATTTGGTCACCAAAGGGACATAATCTGGTCATCAAAGCCTAGCCCTTAGGTGACCAGAGAAAATGTGGTCAGTATTTTGGTCTCCAAAAATGACCTGTTAACGCCGTTCGTTTGCCTTTAGTGACAACTTTTTTTTTTTTTTGAGACAAACTTTGGTGACTACTTCTGGTCACCAATAATTTAAATAATAATTAAATTCACATTATTAGTGACAATTTTGGTGACCGAATTTGTGGTCAAAATGTAGTCTTTGGTAACCAGAATTCCATCACCAATTCAATACATAACAGTAAACAATATTGACATTTGGTGACCAAAACAGTGGTCAACAAAGCAATAAATTCTCAAAAAAAAAAAAAATACAAAAAGCTATTTCATTTCAAATCATAGAATAATACGATATAGCTTATAAATTTACATTAAACTTTATACAAGCTCAATTCTCGAATTCAATACAATAGCAACCAAAAGATGTAAAAAGATTATCAACATCCCTACACCACTAAAAACAACACATTGCTTTTCTATCATGATCCCTTCTTTGAACGAAGAAGAATCTTAAACCCACACAAGGAAAAATTATCTGTTCAGTTAAGAGTTTGAAAACGAAAACATTCTTACATTCTTCATGATACAACATCTCTTCAGGAATTGGAAAGTTGCTCAAAATCCTTGAAATTGCACGATATTGAGCATCCAACTGCAAACTGATAAAAGATGTAACTGAAAAACTCACAAGTTAAAACGACATCCATCTATATGCATGACTCATAATTAGTAGAAAGCAACCATAGAAGAAACAGAGCAGATTATAGAAATTTATCTGCAGGAGTCAATTTCCCTTAAGTGCTGCAATTCAAGCCTAGAAGAAAAAAACCATCACGAGATAGCTTTCCTATAAAATTTAAATCTTAAAATACCAAACTACCACAGCAGATTGCCAAACCATCTGAAGAGTTCTCAAATAGAATATTGTTGCAACATGACCATAAATGTACTCACCATAGAAATAGAGCATATTAGAGAAATTTATCTATCAAGGAAAATAGGACTGTATATATGCCTTGCAAGACTTCAAACAACAAAGAAAGATGCAAATCCAATGCCATTGCATAGGATTTGCCTGCAGTATAGATTCGGTCCTCCCTAGCCATTAAAACATCACTATGGGAGATGTAAGCCTGTAAGGTTCAACCAATAAATAAAACCAAAAGGTAAGAAACAACAGCCAATCGACAATTGTAAGTAGTGATACCGAAATGAAACAGTGGGTTCATTGCCCAAATGAGATTATTGTGACTAAGTGGGTCGCTTAAAGGCCCCCACTCCCTCCCCAACAACAAACACACCAACAAATTTCAGACACAAGGGGAGAGAGATAAGGTAAAGTATACTTTAAAATGAAGCTTCAAGATGAGACCAAGTAGGACACAAACTTAAAACAAAAATAACTAGTACAAGCAAGAGTTTCTGGTTTTGTTTTCTTTGTGGAGGAATACCAAGAGCATCTAGCATTGATTCATCAAACCCTACAGTTTTAAAAATGGATAAGGACAAATATATGAGCAACAATGATTAACTTTTGAGAGGGTTAGAGATACAACCTTTAGTTTGCAGCAGTGTAGCTAAAGACCACAAGCCAAAAAGATAGATAAGACTATAGAAATGAAAGACAATGGAGCTAAGCTTAGGTTATCAACATGTGACAAAAAATCAGTGACACTTTGACTCAACTTCTCCGTTCAGTTTCGAGAAAATGCATAACTGAAAAAATAAAGCAGATTTCTATATGCTGAGAAATCAGAGCTTTGAGGCAGGTTATAAGCAAATTTAGACTAAGGGCATTCATCAGAAGGGAGATTTGTGGGCATTATGGTACCAAAGAAACAAGCGAACGATGATTCCACGGAAGCAAGAATATCACAGGCTGAAGCCAATCCAGATCCTGTTGTTACTTTCAGCAGACCACCTCCACTTTCACCTATGCTCGGACCATTATTTGCTCTGTCATTGCTGGGCTCATGGTTAAATCGTGATAGCAGTGATGATTGATAGACGGTTGATGCTCTGGGAATGCATCAAATAATTAAGTGATCATCTTCAGTAGAGCCTTTAAAAAAGTATCCAGAGAACAAGTGAAAAGAAATTGAATCTTCAGAGCATAATACACATACCACAAAATTGAATTCACAGCCAAAAAGAAACATATGTGAAGCTGACTTAACGAAGGCACTAGCAGGGGCACAATGCAGAACCTTTAAAGCATACCCAAATAAATGAATGAAAAGAAACAAACAAACTTCCTGTGTCTATTTCACTTCCAATTGAAAAAATCAATTGAGATATCATTAAACTGCCGATAAATATAAAACAATTCAGCATCAAAACTGCAACCAGAGTACCTGAACAAATATAGCAGCATTCTTCAGTTTCCATAAGAAAATATCCAGTTCAAAACCGAAAATAACCTAGAACCCTAGATCTAATTAGTGTTTACCACCCATCAATGCTTGCCTAATAATTATTAATACTTTGAAGGATAGAAGCATTATTAATACTTTGAAGAAAATATAGCAGTATTATTTTTTTTTTCATATTTCTTTCCCTAATAATTATTAATACTTTCAAAGTATGAAACCAATGTAATTTGACTCTTGGAATTCTTATTCTGCATACTAAGTTTCAACTTTGAAGGATAAAGAGATATTCTGCATTCTTAGAATACCCTTTCACAAGTGGCATAGAAATTCTAGAATATGGCAGTAACAAAGTAGAGGCAAGCACTGACTAACCTAAGAAAATATCCAGTTCATATGACAGTATTCTCCAATTTTTTCATCAACATCTAATTAGTGTTTACCACCCATGCTTCCATTTCCATTGTTGACTAACCATGGCTCACCAATGTCATGGCCACAATAACAAAAACAAAAACCACCACCACCATATCATCATCACCAGTAAAGCAACCCAACAATAACAAGAACCAACAACAACAACGAAAGGCATTAACAAGAGACAAGAGCAGGGTAGAATACAAAAATGTAGAAAAATCAATTGAGAAAAAAACTCATGGATATAAAACTAAAATAAAATTTTTTAAAAAATTGAAACCAAAATTGAAGTATACAAAATGGAACAACAATTTCAGCAATAGAAAAAATGGGAAGAAGAAGGGTGACCGGCGGTCGGTGAGCAGCATTGGTGGTTGTAGCGGCGCTTTAAGATCTGGAAGAAGCGGCAGTTGCAAATCTGGAATTTTGGTTGTCTGGACGCGATCGGACTTTGGGGAGGACTATCGAAATGGTGGTGGAAGTCGGAAAGAAGCACCCATGGTTTTCTTGGAAGGCGGCGGCGTCACTGGAAAAGATGGTGATGCGGCGGCGGCTTGAAATTGAAATCCATCAACGATCGATGGCGTGGGTGGTGTTGGAAGCTTTTCTACCATTGGGCATCATAGCCTCCGATGGCTGGCCGAAACATACAGGAAACTCCTATTGTAGAAGGTGAAGGGGAAGGGAAAGTTGCGCAGAAAGGGGAGGGAGAGAGAAGAAGAGGACGAGGAGGGATACAATTAACCTAAATCCTTTCTTTCTTTCTTTCTTTTTTTTTTTACAGAAGTTAACCTAAATCCTAACTAAGGCTCATGGAATTAAACCAAAATTAAGTTATAAAAAAATAAACTAAAATGATAATGAACGATTTTACCCCTCAAATTATTTGACCGTTAGCCACTTAACGGATCTGACTGACGGAGTGGTATGTTTTGCCCCAAAATGAAAGTTGCGTGATGAAAAAAGAGCATTTCAATAAAAGTGTCATTTTTTTTGTAAAAGTTCATAGTTAAGTGATGATCTATGCATTTCACCCTTCTATATATATTGCATTTTACGAGAAACATTAGGGACGCAATAGTTTTTTTTTATGTCTCTTGAAGTTAATTCAACTTATAAATAGTGCATCTCAACTGATTTTCATTAAAACATACCATCTTAGTTTATAAGGACAAAATTAAAAGAAATGGAAACTTTAAGTACTAAACTATAATTTACAATAAACTTTAGGGAGGTAATAGTCTTTTATAAAGTTAATTCAATTTAGAAACAGTGCATCTCAACTTAATTATTATTAAAATGTACCCAAAACAGATAAACTTTTAGTACTAAAGGACTAAAGTGAATGAAACTGATAATTTAAGTACTACATTGCATTTTACAAGAAACTCTAAGGGCCTGTTTGGTTCACGGGAAAGTAAAGTTTTTAAGGAATATGATTTCTGGGAATTTAATGATAAGGAAAGTAAAGTGAAAAAGATTGGGTAAAAAATATATTTGGTAATTTAAACGAGAACTAAACTAAATATCAAAAATGCCCTTGAATTAAAATTATTGACTTTCTCATAAAAATATTATTAACCTAAATAAGAGTTAAATAATATTTAATTATAAATTAAACTACATCTTTAAAATTAAATTACATGTGAATTACTCATCCAAAATTAATTTAAAATTTTAAAAAAATTAGAGATTTGATTATTGATCTATAGTGTAGTTATTAGTCTAGTGAGAATTCAGATGAGTGAGAAAATAACAAGAAAAACAAATTTTCTTGCTGTAAAATAAAATATTAAATTTGTCACTCGATTTTTTTCCAAATTTAAAAAGAAGAGAAATTAGAAATTTTAAATATAATACATTAATTTTTATTAAAATATTATTTAGTTTTATAGCTAATACAAGTTAACTATAAAGAATATTATATGTGAAAAGCATATATGTTGTTTTAAGTATATACATTTGGACATAAAATTAATATAATCAAAGTTTAGTTGGATACAATATATACTAAAGTAAATTGTGATATTGTGGACGATTAGTTGCAACCAATTAGTTAGACAACTTTTACACATAGACAATTTTTTACCTTTTCCAGAAAAAATAATATATATATATAATTCCATTTTTTATTTTATGGTTTTTTTTGTAAACTTTATGGTTGGTATAATAAAAATATAAAATATTTAAAATAAATAAGAGGAAGGGTAGTGAGTGTCTTTTTTTGAAAAAATGTGACCCAGGAAAAAGAATACCTTATTAGAACAGAGATTTTTTTTTCCAGGAAAATAACACTTATTTTCCCTGCATCGCGGAATTATTTTCCTTTCTTAACCAATTAAAGTCAATTCCAAACAAAAGAATTTAATATTGAGGAATTATATTAGTTTCCTTGACCAGAATCCTTGTAAACTAAACAGGCCATAAGAACATAATAATCTTTATATGTCTATTTAAGTTTATTCAACTTAGAGACAATGCACCTCGACTAATTTTCATGAAGATATACAAAAAAGATGTTTTCTGCACTTATAAGGACTAAATCGAAAGAAACTTAAACTTTCAGTACTAAATTGGAATTAACAATAAACTTTGGGGATGTCATACGCCTTTTATGTCTCTTCTAGTTAATTCAACTTAGAAACAATACATTTCAACTGATCTTCAAGTAAATATACTATGAAAAGGTAAACGTTTAGTTAATAAGGACTAAATTGAAAGAAACTGATACTTTAATTACTAAAGTACATTTTACATGAAACTCTAAGGACATAATAATCTTTATATGTCTATTTAAGTTTATTCAACTTAGGAACAGTGCACCTTGACTAATTTTCATGAAAATATACAAAAAAGATAAACTTTTGCGTTTATAAAAACTTAATTGAAAGAAACTTAAACTTTTAGTACTAAATTGAAATTAACAATAAACTTTAGGGACATCATAGGCCTTTTATGTCTCTTTAAGTTAATTCAACTTAGAACATAATACATTTCAACTGATCTTCATGAAAATATACTATGAAAAGATAAACCTTAAAAAAAGTTAATAAGCACTAAATTGAAAGAATTGGATACTTTAATTACTAAAGTGCATTTTACAAGAATTTCTAAGTACATAATAATCCTTATATGTCTATTTAAGTTTATTCAAGTTAGAAACAGTGCATCTCAACTTATTTTCATTAAAATATACGAAAAAATAAAATTCTGCGTTTATGAGGACTAAATCGAAAGAAACATAAACTTTTAGTACTAAATTGGAACTAACAATAAACTTTAGGGACGTCATAGGCCTTTTATGTCTCTTTAATTTAATTCAATTAGAACGCAATACACTTCAATTGCTCTTCATGAAAATATACTAGGAAAAGATAAACTTCTAGTTAATAAGGACTAAATTGAAAGAATCTAATACTGTAATTACTAAAGTGCATTTTACAAGAAACTCTAAGGACATAATAATCTTTATATGCCCATTTAAGTTTATTCAACTTAGAAACAGTGTATCTCAATTGATTTTCATGAAAATATACAAAAAAGATAAACTTCGGCATTTATAAGGACTAAATCGAAAGAAACTTAAACTTTCGGTACTAAATTGGAATTAAAATAAACTATAGGGATGTCACAGGCTCTTAATATCTTTTTAAGTTAATTCAATTTAAAACAATGCATTTCAACTGATTTTCATGAAAATATACTATGAAAAGATAAACTTGTAGTTAATAATGACTAAATTGAAAGAAACTGATAATTTAATTACGAGTTAATTGCGAAAAACCCAAACTTTACACCAATCGCAACTTACCCCCTGAATTTTTAATTTTCGTAACTATCCCCTGAAGTTTAAAACTTTTGTAATCAAACCTCTAAAGTTTTAGTTTTCTTAACTAACCCCCTGAAGTTTAATTTTTGAAATTAACCCCCTGAAGTTTACAACTTTAGCAATTAGCCCAAGAACTTTTACTTTTTGTAATTAAGTCCTTGAAGTTTAAATTTTTTCAATTAACCCCCTAAAATTTAAATTTTTTGCAAGTAAGCTCATAAAATTTTAATTTTTGCAATTAGCCCCCTGAAGTTTAAATATAGCTTTAGTAAAACGTCAAGATGGATCCACAAAGAAATAACAACGCTGTAATGACACGCCTTACACACCAACAAACAGTGACCTTTGATGGCAAGATAATCGAAACAACAGTCACAGATTAAAATATTAATGTGACTGTTGTTTCGATTATCTTGCCACCAAAGGTCACTAATTATTTAGCCCAATCATAGAATTTGTCCACAACAAATTTGGCTCATTAATTAAAGTTCACAAATCCTTACACACATATTATAATTATATAATAATTAGTATACCAAGATAAACTTATATAAAAATAATCAATTAATAGGCTTTTCTTGTAGCCTTTATTCATATGCTTTATGCTCATCTGACAACTGATGTAAGAAATGGAGGGAACTTTCCCGCCATTGTTCTTGGTGACCATTGAGTTTGGTCACCAAAAATTATAGGATGGAGGGAAAATTCCCTCCATTTTTTTCGCAATTTTTTTTTTTTTAGGGTGACCAACGGTTTTGGTCACCAAATTGCTTCAATTAAATATTGGTGATCACCATATTCTATCACCAAAATTAGTCATTATATAGGGGTTAAAATGGACAGAAATTGGCACCATTATATAGGGGTTAAAATGGACAGAAATTAGTCATTATATAGTGGTTTCAAACTAAATTAAAGAGTTAAAAAGGAATTTAACATTTATTTTTTCATTTTTTGCTCGTACTAATGTGTGTGAGTCTCATTAAGTCACACGTTTTATCCAAAAATAGCTAGTACTGTCAAAATTTAGGCTCAAGACCAGTTTGAAATAAATTTTAAAGTTAATGGACGAAAATGAAATATTTTCAAGTTAATAGACCAAATGTTGACAACAATACAAGTTAAGAGACCAATGAAGTTATTTACCCTCATAAATATGAGGGAATTATAATAGGATTATTATAAATTTAGATCAATATTATAACTACATGAATAAGTCTAATTCATTTATTAATAGTGAATTAATTAAATATAATAAGTTTGTCTCAGTATTATTGGCTAATTAAGTTGGATTTAATTAGAATTTGTCCACCAGAAATTCGGTTCATTAAATAAAATTCAGAAAGCAATACACACATATTATAATTATATAATAATTATTTTACCAATATAGTTAATTTTTTCCTCAACTTATATAAAATTATCAATTCATAAGCTTAAGACCCATGTAAAATTAAAAAATCTTTATACCCATGTGTACCTAAAGTGGAGGAAACTTTCCTGCCAATTTTTTGGGTCCTCAAAAATTTTGCAAAGCAATAACCAAACATTTTGGTAACCAAAAGACTTCTTATAAAATATTGGTGACCACATGCTTTCTCAAACCCGAAATGGGCACTACATAGTATAAAAATGGAGGGAAATTTCCCGCCACTTTTTTTTTTTTGGGTGACCAGAAATTTGGTCACCAAAAGTTTACACAATGGTGACCAAATATTTTGGTAACCAAATAACTTTTGATAAAATATTGGTAACAACACAAACTCTCATCACCAAACGTGGTCACTGTGGGGTGGTAAAATGGAGGGAAATTTCCCACCATTTTTTTGGGTGACTAGAATTTGCACACCAATGACCAAACTTTTTGGTCACCAAAAGAATTATGACTAATTATTGGAGACCACTTTTTTCTTGGTCACTGATTTTGGTCACTAATAGGTGTAAATATGGCGGGAACATTTCCCGCCAAACCTTTAGTGACCAGTTGGTGACCACTTTTTTCTTTGGTCACCACTTTTAAGCTTCAACCAAAGTTTGGTGACCAAAATAATTTTTGGTCACAAAATGTACCATTTGGTGACCAGAAAAAATTTTGGTCACTAGGAGTTTGGTCACTAAAGGCCAATTTTCTTGTAGTGTTATACCCTTATTGAGTAGCACTTAAATTTCTCTTAAGTAGCACTTAAACTTTTCCGAAGTAGCACTTAAACACTGTTGAAGTCCATGACTTGCACTCTTATAAAGTGACACTTAAACTCTTTCGAAGTAGCACCTAAACTCTTCTAAAGTAACACTTAACTCTTCTAATGACCAGCACTAGTACTCCTATAGAGTAGCAATTAAAATCTTCTTAAGTAGCACTTAAACTCTTATAAAATATAACTTAAACTATTCTGAACAATACTTGTACTCTTATAGGGTAGCACTTAAACTCTTCTAAAGTAAGAATTAAAATCTTATGAAGTAAGAATTAAACTCTTCTGGAGTAGCGCTTATAAAGTAGCACTTCCAACAATCAATGTACATGACTTCTTAATCCCTTCCTCTTGTACTTTTCTCCTAGTTTCAATAAAAACATATGAAGGCCTTCTTATAATGAAAAGTGAGTTTTGTGTATTGACTGATTTCATCTTTTGAAGGTTAAGGGTGGCTTTAGTTCAGTCCACATGAGAAAATAAGAATAAAGCTGGATGGTTTGGTGAGATAAAGGAGGTATAGTATTGCAGAATTGAAAGGTAGATGATTTTGTGAGGTAAAGCACATGCATAGTGACATATGATCAAGACCTTGTTAAAATATTAATTTATTTTCTCTTCTTTCTCATTACTTTAATTTCATCAACTAATCTAACCCACTAACTTTAATTGTCTTATGAGTGAGTCCTAACTTTGTTTAATCTATATTTGTTCCCATTAACTTATATTGCTCTCGTTTAAACTTGGTTATTTTTCGTAATTATCGAAATTGTTAATTAAATACAATCAATTAATTTCCACCTAAAACATTCTAATGATATAATTAAATTTTTTCTAACTCTGAACTTAAGTTTGGTTGAAACTTTATCTTTAACTTATAATTTTCTAATCCAGCCTTGACATTTACTATTACTTAAAAATTTGTTATTATTTGGATACGAGGAAAAGACAGAGCTTAGATCGGAAATAAAGAGGAGAGTGGCGAGTCATCTTCTCTTCCTCGGGAGCCATACGAATGATCTAGAGGGACTTTCGTCGACTATACATCATTAGAAGATCTCTTATTGAACTAGACGAAGGTGGCGACGGTAGCAAGAAATAGCCTACATGTGGTTGACACCTCGCGATCAACGGCAGCGTAGTCGTCAGAACGTGCAAATATAGAGGAGCTGATACAGAAATCAACTCCATCAAAGCGAACCCCTAATTCTTCAATTTTTGGGGGTTAATTTTCTTCCTTACGTTTGCAACGTATAGCTTCCGATGCTCTTTCCCTGAGTTTTCGTCAACCGCTTTCTGTTAATGTTTCACTTTTTTTCCGGTGGGCTATGGAAGAAAGGACGATGATGATGGTGGAAGAAATGGTGGTTGGATGAAAATACCCTTAAAAAGGGCTCCATTAGGCATTTAACAGAGGAGTTTGAGAGAGTGACTAAAAAAAATACAAAATTGAAAGTATGGTGACTCCAAATCGAATTTTCAAAGTATGGTGACCAAAAGTGGAACGTTTTGAAAGTAAGGTGATAAAAAACTGAATTCACCCAAAATTTTAATAGAAACAAGTTTTTAAAAAATTCATAGTTTCATCTGATTGAATATCATTTACCGCACTATTTCCTTTTCAAATGCTCATAATTTACACAAATTCCATGTTCTCTTTTTTAATATGTAGTTAATGTAAGTTTGAAACATTTAATAAGTGACTGTAATTGAAGAGTCATTGATGAGTAATAAAACTCCATCATTTATAGCCACACTAGCTGGATAGCACTCTAATGGACAAAATAAAGATGGTTAAAATGTTGGACATAACTGCAACTGGACGATGTCTATTTCTTGTTTACTTGAATTTGCAAGCAGATCTTGGTTTTGATTTGAGTAACATACCTGGCGATGAATGAGATCTAATTAAAGAATAGCGTTTGAAATTTTTTATGCGTGAGTTGACAATGATTTTTATTTTTTTGTATTGATTATATTTGATATGCTCATCTTTTGTGTATCTTTAATTTTAAGAATGGATAGCTGTTAGTTTTGTTGCTTTATAATCTTCTTATGTTTTCTTTGTAAACTCCTGACACACACACTCCCGTGTCAAGGCACATCAGAAAGAATCATCCTCAAGCTACTTTCTAAAAGATATAGCACTAAGTAAAGGTATCAAATCCCAAAAGACCGATGCTCATTTGATTCTCTGAGTTAAAACAAAGTAAATCTGCATGGGCAAGTAAAATACATAGTGATCACATATTCAAAAAGATCTCTTATGCATGCAATTCCCTTAGTTATAGTACTGAGACCTCTTTCGAGAGAGTATCAATTCTCCTATTGAAAGTGTCGGTAGGTCAAGAATGTCTCTAACTACTTCTTTAACCAAAATACCACATTTACCCAAATTCTCCCGCAGATGAGTAAAAGATGTTAATATTTCAACAGTATTAAGAATATGAGAACCTAAGGTAAGTCAATCACATATATACCAACATGCAATTTTAATAAGATTACCGCCCCCTAAGATTGTGCTTAGTTAACCGCACATTAGCCAGACAATGTGCTGTTGCCAAGTCAGCCACCTGCCTAATCAGCATTAGATCAGATAAATAAATAAATCCCTTGCACATGAATTTAATCTGAGTATTCAAGAACATTGACTATTGAAATAGAGGCAAGTAATTAATTGCAAACATAAAAGATGTGAAGACCATTTAGACCTCACAGTTGTGTAATTTAATATCTTGTTAATTCACTTCAGAATACACAAAGAACATAATTTATAAAGCAATTAAAGAAGAACAAGAAATAAAGAAAAAAAAAAACTGAATTAAAGAACTCACCCTTTCGGCTAGGAAGAACTGTGGGGGCAAGCTGCCTACATTATGTACTATGGTATCTAGCCTACTGAACAGAATTATGAAGAATGAATAACACATTCTACCAACTAGTCTATTTATAGGAATTCATATAGTATAAGGAGATGTTCTTTTCTAAAGTTTGAAACCAAGTTTGAGACTTGTTTTGGGTTTTTGGTCCAAAAAGTTACAAAAGCTTGTTCTTTTGTAAGTTTTTTAAAAAAAGTTTCAAACTTAATTTCAAAATTTTTTTTCCTCCTTCTCCTTCCTTCCTTCCTTCTTCTTCTTCTTCTTCCTCTTCTTCTTCTTCCCTGTCTCCTTCTTTTTCTTCTTCTTCTTCAGCTTCTTCAAGCCCGCTGCTGCCGTCCGCCGCTGCTTGCCCACGCCCGCCGCCAGCCGCCGTCCTCCTCGGCCGCCGTCGTCCACTCATCTTAACTATCTTCTTCTTCTCCTTCTTCATCTTCATCACTCTCATCATCTTCCTTCTTCTTCTTCTCCCTCTTCTTTTTCTTCTCCCTCTCCCTCTTCTTCTTCTTCCTCTTCTACAATGTGTATTCATCTCAATCAAATGAGGCTTCCAAATTTTGAAATCAAAGCTAAAATACAATCTTTCTATGATTTTCTTGTTATTTTGCAATTTCTGAACCCATTTTAGGAGGGAGAGGGGAGGAGGGCGGCAGAGGTGGGTTTGTGATGGTGTTGATGGGTTGTTGTTGTTGTTGCTGAGGTGAGGGGAGGAGGAGGGAGGTGGTGGGTTTGTGATGTTGGTGGCTGGTTTTGGGTTGTTGTTATTGTTGATTTGGGTTTCTGTTGGGGTGCTCGGGTGAGGTGAGCGGGGAGGAGGAGGGAGGTGATGGCTTTTTGATGGTGGTGCTGGGTGTGGGTGTGGGTGTGGGTGAGGGTGCGGGTGAGGGTGAAGTTGAGGATGAGGGTGGTGGGGTGAGATATTTTTTTAATTTTAAAAATCTGAAAAAAGAAAAATTTCCAAATAAAATTGTTTTGAAAACCTTGTTTCTTTGTTTTGGTTTAAAACCAATTTGGTTTAAAACTTTTGTCTAAAACTTGGTCTCAAACTCAGTAAGAGAACAGGCCCTAAATCTGGTAAAAATCTAAGTAAATAAGGAATATACTAATTCTAATTACTTAAGGAACAAGTTAAGCTTGTTTCCCGTAAGTAAACATGGATTGGAATTAGGAAACTAAGGCTCTGTTCTCTTGTGACTTGTGTAGGGAAAATTTTGTTGGAGGGAAGTTTTTTGTTGGAAATTTTTTGGAGGGAAGTTTTATTTTGGGAAATTGTGTAGGTGAGAGATAAAAAAGTATAATGATTGTGTTATTTTTTGAATTTATGTGAGTAGGTATTTAGAGGGAATTTTAAAATTTTAATTTTGAATTGTTGAAAAAGTGAAATTGTTTCTTTGTGTAAAATTTTGAAAAAAAAAGAAAGTGATAATTCTTGGAAAATTACCACAAGAGAACATAAAGCTATTGGAACTCTTCTATTGCAGATGGGCCAAGCTAGGAATTGGGCCTTCTAGAAATTTGGGCTTTACGCTGGCTGGCGTTCAGCTCATTTTCATAGCTTGGGCAAGTTGCATGGAATCTTCACTTGGTTACTGGAGTTTACTAGACTTTGTCCATCTTGGTCAAATGGCGCTTGGCTTGCGCAAGTCACCCTGGAATTTTACCGACTTCTACTCTTCATAATGGCTTACTCAGCTTTGATTTCAATTTGTGCATTTCTGCACCTATTTAGCTTCAGTTCTCCTCATTTTGCTTCCTTTCCCTTAGGCATGCTACAAAGCAGATATGATAGATTATTAGTGCAATTCTAATAAGATATAGCTTGCTTTCGAACTATGACCTGTTCCCAAGGCATGTCAAGAATCAGTCTGATCAACTCCCCTATTGATTAGAACCTTTTTGTGTCAAACATTTTCCATAAATCCATTACTAAGGTTAATGAAAAGTGTACAGAAGTTGTTGCTTCAAATGTTCTCATGGTTATGTTGCATTCCTTGCAATTTTCAGATAAACTTGACTTTGTTGTGGAATGCTGCCATTTCCTTTTCATCACAAAAGTAGACCTTATGAGAGTGGAAGAGTTTATTGCAGTGTGGTTAATCCCTTGAGAAAAATATTATTTCCTCTGTAACATTAGATGTCCACTTTCAATTTTATTTTTTCCAATAGAAGAGTCCAATTTTAAGTCTTTTACCCTTACTTACTGTTACTAATATAATAATGTGTAGTTCATAAGTAACCCACACTTAAAAATTAAGGGCATTAATAGAATATATGGTGATAAATAATTAGTTATTTTAAGGAATTGTAACTTAAAATCCATTATAAGTTGTACATTTTAAAATCGGACTTTTATAATGGAACCGAGGAACTATGCAATGATGCCAAATTGCTGGATTTTGTCTATTTTTCTTTCCACCTTAGTGAATATATTCAACTTATTCTAATCCCATACTTACATTTAATATTATCCAACCACAAAAGCCATTTCAAAACAACCGGTAGGTGGTGAAGGGGTTAGTAGCATGGTGCATTGAATTTTCATAGTATTAATGATGACTAGCTTGGGAATAATCCAGGGGGTGATGAGTAGTTTTTTTTTTGTACAGGGGATTGATGTGTAGCTTTCGCAAACTATATGGGGGTTTTGAAGTGTTTGCCCTATATTAGTTTATAATACATTTAGTCTGACAAGACACTTTCTAGAAGTGTCGTCTATGTCAGTGTAGTGATAGGTGTACTGTTAAGCAAATTGACTTATTAAGACAGTTAAAATGTCGTAATAGATTATGTACGATGACACTTTCATGTTTTAATATTAACTTTCAGGGCATTTTTTAATATTTTAGAGTGTCTTAATAATTCATATATTAAGATAGTTTAAAATGTATCGTTAGATACCCTATATTGACAGTTTGAAACGTCAAAAAGAGGTTTTTTAGGACAAATATAAATATATAATTAAATTATTTTTGGAGAAATTTAAATTATTTACTTTTTTGATTATTTATTAATACTATAATATTCAACACTATTTTTTATATTATAATATTTATTAAAAAAATCTAATGTACTTTACTGAACATATAAGCACAACTTACATTAAACATAAAAATAAATAAAAATAATATTTTAATATTTGTTAAAATAAATAATAAGCTAATATGATAAATAAATATAACGTTCTAAATACACAAGAATATATAAGAATTCAATACACAAAGATTTGTCCATCAATCCCTATTTATGTTTTTATTCATTGTGACCATAAGTAAAACTTGATCTCTACTTTGATGAGTCTTTCTGTGTGAGGATAGATGTTTTCAACTATAAACTCCAGTAAATCAACACTGATGGTCCCAATATGAAAGTAGAGTGTTTAGATCACTACAACAAACTTAAATTTCAGTTTGAGCCTTCATATGATGCTTCCTCAGAGAGCCTGCAAATATGTTAATTAAGATCAATTACACTACATAAATTTTGCTTCAGCGTCATTCAAAAATAAGAACAGCAGATCCAAAGAGCTAAGGCTAAAATTTAGAAAGGCTAGGAACCGTTCTATGCAGATCACCTCACAACAATGATAGAAATTAGCCTTATATCTAAGGGAGGCAGGATATCACAAACCTTCCAAAACTCACCCATATCTTGCATCTGAGATGATATATCTAAGGAATCATTTGATTGTACTAAGGCATCCACTATCTTCAGTTCAACTTGCTACATGTATCACAACAACAAAAAATAACCTTTATCTCACTATGGCTAGCCTTCTCATAGCACAAACTCATAATCTCTAACTTGTAATAGCGAAGTCAGGCACTTGAAAAAAGTTCCAGGAATACCTTCACTTTTGCATGAGTGTAAACCGTTCTATGCAAATCAGCTCGAGCAACAACTAATTTGTGGATGGTAAGATATGAAAATTTATCATCTTTGAAATGTTAGTGGACTTAAGTTCAAACCCTAGCAATAAATACTAAATCTCTGTAAACAATACTTACAATCCTTGGCTCGATAACATATTTCATCACCCAATACTCTCATTGTTTCCATCAACCTACAGAATAAAGTTATTATTGACAAGCATCAACAAGATTTCATATTTTTCTTTTGCATTGCTATTTGCAAAAGTACAACTGCTACTTTAAAAGGGATGAAGAAGAATATAAAAAATACATTTCAAACTAAAAGTTGTATCCTCAAATTACATATTTGGAGTCTCAAACTATGTAATCAAACATGCCAATCAATTCAAAGTCATAAATGTATTAGGTAGTAAAACCACCTATAGTTTAACTAATGGCATCAAGAATCTTCGCGAGATGACATCAATGAATGCAGGTTGCGTTTATTAAATATAATACGGAATTGTTACTTGAAGGACACCGTTTACTAAACGTAGGACACTTTTTAAATATTTTAAACGTGAATTTACATTTTTGCCCCTCCATTTTCTTCTACCTTATGTAGTAAAATTGATTGAAATCAATTTTACTGCAATTTCATTTCTCCTCCATACCGAGATTCCGGTTTCCACTTCCATCACTCTTCTTCGTCGGTCTGGCTTAACAAATCAGTGAGTCGGAATTTTTTTTTTTTTTTTGGTAGAGGAAATGAAAATTTGAATGTGTTGGGTGTTGCAAATTCTTACGGATACTGTGTTTAGGAATGTATTACTGTTTATGATGCATTTTCCAGCTGCATAGTGATAATTTTAGGGTAAATTCGTAGTCGTTTGCCGGAAAAATGATTTTCCGACGACCGCGAAGTGATTTTCCCTAAAAAAATCGCCGTTCTAGGGAAAATCACCTAGGCAAGGGAAAATTGCCCCAGGACGGCCATTTTCTCTTGGAAAATCGCCGTCCTGTGGCGATTTTCCCGGGAAAAAACGCTGTGATATGGTTATTTTCCCTGGGATAGGCGATTCTTAGTGAAAAAAAAGTAGAGTAAATTTTTTTTATGAAGTTAGAAACTATCAACGGTATATTTGTCTTTTCGCCGCTTAAAATTTTAAAAAGTGTCCTGTGTTTAGTAAAACGGGTCCTGTAATTAACATGCCCCATATAATAACTTGTCAACGTCAATTGAAGTTCGACCATTTGCTAGAATGTAATACAACAATTGCTTTTCCTGTGCACTGTACATATTAGAAGAAAATGCAGATTGAAAGTATTAAGAGCAGCCCAAATATATGAAAGTTAACTTTGAACTAGATATTTTGTGCTTAATCAATCACATGTCAGCAAAGTTAAGAAGAGTAATGCAAACTGTCGACTTCTACTATTTCATCCAGCATAACAAATGATAATCATTCTAGTTAATGCCAAATCATACCATCAGGATTCAGGGCCCCATTACTAATAAAAGCCATAAGGTTCCTTATGTCTCCCTCACACACTCCTACTCCTAACCTATAGTATTCAGTCATCAAAATATTTTTCACAAAGCTTGGGCTATACTAGCATACATAACCCATAGGTCCAGTATGTTATCACCATATAAGCAATTAAATTTTGCTTTGAAACTTTATTATTCTGTGTGGGGAGAAACAGTTATGTCTAGTCTTAGTCTACAAAATCTATGTCCCATAGATGAATATGCTATAATAAAGACTTTTTGTACCATCAATTCAAAGTCTAAGCCAGTAAGAAATGCAATTTAACTAGCTATGATAAAAGGAAAAGAACTAGGGAGATTCAAAATTTTGAATGACTGTGGTTTCCGGTGAAATAATGGTATGAATGTAGAAGGAAATGTGTACTAACACTACTACAAAAAGTAGATTCAATGGCGGTACTTTAACATCGGAAAGACCAAAACCGCCCTTAAAATGAAAGTATGGACTTTCTATGGCGGTTTAGCCATAGAAAGTCATTATCTACAGCGGTTATAAAAAAACCGCCATAGTAAGTGAGCCTCGCAATAGAAAGTCCCTACTTTCTATGGTGGTTTCCCACTAACCACTATAGAAAGATCCTTTCCACGGCGGTTCTCAAAAAACGCTATGGAAAATTGCTTTCTATGGCGGGGTTTTTATAACCGCCATTGAATATACGCATAGGGTTTAGGGTTTATAACCGCCAGTAAAATTGAATTTCTTTTTGTTTAGAGTTGCTTAAAACTCCAATAATGTTGATGTTTGTAATATTCAAATTTAAACATATTATCTGCATCATCTGAATTTTGTATACAGGAGTAAGGCGCATTACACACGTTCACCTCTTTATATTTTTTCGAACTCTTAATTCTAATAAAAGAAGGTATAGATGCAAAGAAAGATCTAACTAGCCTATTTATGATAGATACAGAAATGATCGACAATTAATTAAGACTTTACATGGATACGACATTGATTTATACTTGTAACCAATTGTGAAGAGTATTAAGTGCCGCTATGAATTTTTATTTTCACATAATTGAATTTCTTGATTTGCTTCATTTAAATAGCGATAAGTTGATAGAAATTCAGAAGTAAAAATCTTGTTAGTAATTCAATGAAAAATGCTATGTTTGAAGTTTTCTTATAATTATTATGTACAATACTTCAAAACTTTTTGAGGGCCTAAAATAATGGATTGGTTAACTAAAAATTTGAAATTTATTTATTGTTTATCATAACATAAAGGCTGGAATTTGTATGTAATTAATAAATATGATGAATTTTACTATAAATATTGATAAATATTAAATTGCATGTTTATTATTAAATTTTAAAAAATTTTGGGGTTAATTTACAAAAAATAAAAACTAGAAATTAATAGGAATAGAGGCGTACACGGAAATCTCAATTTTTTCCAACACTTTCTAAGGCGGTTGAACTTAAACCGCCATAGAAACTGTGTTTCTACGGGGATTTTAAATAAAACCCCTGTAGAAAGTGTGTTTTTGAATTTTAGGCCCTCAAAAAAGTGTGTTTCTGAATTTGCTATTATTTGAAGTTGCGTAAAACTTCACCATTTATGTTTATTTGATAGGGAGTTCTGTTACATTTATAGTGGAGACTTTGTCGAACTTTCAGTAAAATTGAATTTCTTTTTGTTTACAGTTGTTTAAAACTCCAATGTTGATGTTTGTAATATTCGAATTTAAACATATGAGTGAAATGCATTTTTTGTCACGGAACTTTGGCAAAATTGCAGAAATAATCACATAGCTTTGAGTAGCTGATTTTTAGTCACGTAACTTCTAAAAATGTGCAAAAATAGTCACTCTGTTAACCCCCACCGTGAAGTCCCTAACGGAGGCTTTTAGATAGGGGTAAAATAGTCAATAATAAAAATAAGCCCTTAAAAAAGCAGCAATAAATGCAGCAATAATATTTACCTTTTTTCATAATTCATTGGTGATTATCAATGACTTTACTATTAAAAGGAGCAATATTAATAAGCCCTAAAAAAGGATTAGAACTTACCGTTAACTGAAGATAATAATGTTAATGTCAACTGGGTGATAACAAGCAAAGTAACATTACTTTGCTTGTTATCTCCTGGTTAACATTAACATTATTACCTCCCAGTTAACATTAAAAGGTGACATATTATAAATATCATAATAGGAGCCCAACTTATTTTTTAATTAGGACGGCAACAAATTTAAATTACTTTTGTAAAAATTAAATATGAAAAACAAAATATTAAACTATCGTAAATTAAAAATACTATAATTAAAACAAAAATATTCATATCAAATTTTAAATATATCATAATATTAAGAATAATTACTATTTTAGTAATATTATTATGCAGTAAAATTTATTTTTAGTCGAATATGTAAAAATGAAAGATTAGGTGTTTATTCGCTAATAAAAGTAAAATAATTGAAAGATAAGACAAAGAAAAAGGAAATTGGATGATTTTGCCCTCAAAAATTAGCTTTCGTTAGAGAGTTAACGGCTATCCCTAACAGAATGACCTTTTTTGCACGTTTTTGAAAGTTGCGTGACTAAAAATCAGCTTTTGAAAGTTGTGTGATCATTTTTGCACATTGGCAAAGTTCTGTGACCAGAAATGCATTTCACCCTAAACATTTATCTGAATCATCTGAATTTTGTTTACAGGGGTAAGGCACATTACGCACGTCCACCTCTTTAATTTTTTTCGACTTTTAATTCTAATAAAATATGGTATAGATGCAAAGGAAGATCTAACGAGCTTATGTACGAGAGATACAGAAATAATCAACAATTAATTAAAACTTTACATGGATACGAAATTCAGTTATACATGTAAGCAATTGTGAAGAGTATTAAGTGGCGCTATGAATTTTTATTTTCACATAATTGAATTTCTTGATTTACTTTATTTAATTAGAGATAAGTAGATAGAAATTCAGAAGTAAAAATCTTATTAGTAATTCAATGAAAATTGCTATTTTTGAATTTTCTTATAATTATTATGTAACAATACTTCAAAAATTTTTGAGGGCCTAAAATAATGGATTGGTCAACTAAAAATTTAAAATTTATTTATTTTTATCATAACATAAAGGTTGGAGTTTGCATATAATTAGTAAATATGATGAATTTTACTATAAAAATTGATACATATTAAATTGCATTTTTATTATTAAATTTAAAAAAATTTGGGGTTAATTTACAAAAAATAAAAACTAGAAATTAATAGGAATAGAGGCGTGCACGGGAATCTCAATTTTTTTTGACACTTTCTAAGGCGGTTTAAGGTAAGCTGCCGTATAAACACACTTTCTACGGTGGTTTTAATTCAAACCTTCGTAGAAAGTGTGTGTTCTACAGCGGGTTTAATTAAAACCGCCGTAGAAAGTGTGTTTCTACCGTGGTTTTAACAAAACCCGCCATAGAAACATATGTGGGTCGGGCAGGTCATATTAATTTATTTCAAAGAAGGTGTTTGAATTTTAAGGCCAAAATTGTTAGCTTTCTCTGTTTCCCTCACCATCTTACCGTCGAGTCCGCTCATCTTCTGCAAGGATCGTCGCGGGCGCCCATCCTCTCCCCGCCAATTTTCCATCTTGTTTTCCCCCGAAGCTCTTCCGCCGGCGAGTAGATTCCTAGACCCACCATCACCCAACTCCGGAGATGGTTTCTTAATCAGCAATCACCGACCACTTGGAGTTAATCCCCCACCAGATTTTTGCCATAATCGGTCATTGTTGTGGGCTTCAAATCGTAAAAAAGGTTATACCGAATAGTTTCAACTTTAGTTTAGCTTTAGAAATTATATTGTTACTTGATTATTGTGATTGGCCTAGGGTTTATTGTTAGTGTTAAATTGGGTTTTGTGAGATGATGAATGATTGAATTGTTTGGTTTTGATTAGTTGTTATGAAGCTGGATGTTTTGATAGAAGTGTTGCTGACTATAAGCTATGTCATTATTTTGTACTTCACTTTTGGGAACTTTGAGAGCCAAATGCTTGTTTTTATACATGGATAGTGTAGAATGTCACCTTTCTTTGCCTCATTTTCTGGTATCTTCTTAAGAAAAGTTGTTATAGTATCTTTTGTGTGGCTCTTTTCATGGAAAGAATGCTTATTTTTATACATGGAGAGTGTACAATGTCACTTTTTCTTTTAAGTTTTGCCTTTCTTAGTCTATTTTGTGTGTCTTCTTTATTGATAATAAGTGAAATGCTTGTTTTCATAAATTGAAGGTGTAAAATGTCTCTTTTTCTTAAAAGTTTAATGCTCCTTAGTCTCTTTTGTGTGTCTCCTGTCGTTTAGTGTATAATGTCACTTGTTCTTTGAAGTTACACCTTTCTTTGCCTCATTTTTGGGTATCTTCTTAAGAAAAGTTGCTAGTATCTTTTGTGTGGCTCTTTTCATGGAAAGAATGCTTATTTTTATACATGGAGAGTGTAAAATGTCACTTTTTCTTTTAAGTTTTACCTTTCTTAGTCTATTTTGTGTGTCTTCTTTATTGATAATAAGTGAAATGCTTGTTTTCATAAATGGAAGGTGTTAAATGTCACTTTTTCTTAAAAGTTTAATGCTCCTTAGTCTCTTTTGTGTGTCTCCTTTCGTTTAGTGTATAATGTCACTTGTTTTTTGAAGTTACACCTTTCTTTGCCTCATTTTTGGGTATCTTCTTAAGAAAATTTATTAGTATCTTTTGTGTGACTCTTTTCATGAAAATGATGGTTGTTTTTATACATGGAGAGTATAAAATGTCACTTTCTCTTAAAATTTTTACCTTTCTTAGTGTCTTTTGTTTGTCTCCTTTATTGATAATCAGTGAAATGCTTGTTTTCATAAATTGAAGGTGTAAAATGTCACTTTTTCTTAAAATTTTAACATTTCTTAGGCCCCGTGTGGAAGAGGTTTCAAAATATGATTTTGAGTTTCATTTTGATTTTATAATATTAAAATTACATTGGGAATGTAAAAAAGTGTGTTGAAAATGTAAAAAAATTTATTTGAAATGTAAAAAATGCTTATTGGGAATGACGAAAAACTATTATAAAATAAAAATGAATCTCAAAACATGGTTTTGAGTTTGGTTACCAAACGGGGCCTTAGTCTCTTTTGTGTGTCTCCTTTCGTTTAGTGTATAATGTCACTTGTTTTTTTGAAGTTACACCTTTCTTTGCCTCATTTTTAGGTATCTTCTTAAGAAAAGTTGTTAGTATATGTTAGTATATTTTGTGTGGCTCTTTTCATGAAAAAGATGCTTGTTTTTATACATGGAGAGTGTAAAATGTCACTTTTTAACACTACTACAAAATGGAGCTTTAACGGCTGCGGATTAACGGCGGAAAATAGAAAACCGCAGTAATAAAAGAAATACAGACTTTCTACAGTGGTCTAAAAATGAACCGCCGTAGAACGGGACTTTCTACGGCGGTCTAAAAATGAACCGCCATAGAAACAGACTTTCTACGGCGGTTGGGATCAACCGCCGTAGAAATAGGGCTTTCTACGGCGGTTGGAAGGCAACCGCCGTAGAAAGTGGACTTTCTACGGCGGTTGGAAAGTAACCGCCGTGGAAAGTCCACTTTCTACGGCGGTTTATTTTGAAACCGCCGTAGAAGTTCCTTTCTACGGCGGTTTAATTTTCTCCGCCGTTGTATAACGTATTAAAACCTAAATAACAATGTGTATTTCCATATTGAGGCCGAAAGTGTTCTTCTCCAAATTTCTACTACGGTTTTGCACGTTGAACGTAAAGAATCGTCATTTGGAGCTAAAATTTACCACCTAAAGGTTAGAAACTTCTAAAATTTCTCAGTAATTGCTTATGCTTGTACTTTAGATATGTCATCCGATAGAATTTATTTTTATTTATGGTAGATGGCTGAAAATTAAAGTTGCATATATTCCATGTATATGGTGAACCTTAGTATTGTGGAACCCTATTTAGTTATACTATGTAGTTTCTTGGTGATGTGATTTGATTTATAGTATTTGATTTTTAATGGATGATGTTCATATAATTAGCACTACTTAGGATGTGTATTATTTTTTTATGGATTTCATGTGTTTGACGAAATGCATAAATGAAAAACTTAGAGTTTCTTCTTCATTTGATTATGTCTATTGCGCATGTGTTGTTTATGCATTATTTTTTTCATTGAGGTATTATAGTAGTTTTGATTATATGAGTAACATAAGTATTATGACATGTGCTAAGACAAGCATGCAACTTGATACTTTGTACATTGTTTGTTGAATTATTATTTGGTATTTTTAATTATTTCAAGGTGTTAGTTACACATGGATCGAAATATCTTGTTGTATGGTGATCGGACCTCCGATTCTTATGCGAGAGAAGTTGAGAATTTCATTCAATTCGCTTATAAGAATACAAAGTACGTCCATTGTCCGTGCAAAGCTTGTAAAAATGGTGCGCGGTTTGATAACTCAGATACAATAAGATTCCATTTATATCGGCACGGATTTGATCCTTCTTATAAACTGTGGATTTGGCATGGTGAAAGTATTGATGGTTTACCTGAGCAAAGAAAATCTCATGCAAAAGGAGATGATGCGATTACTAGAGATCGATTAGATGCCATGATTGAGGATGTGGCCGAGGATTTTGCTGATAAACCGGAAGTTCTTGCTTCCATTTTGGGTGACAATGAGAAGCCTCTATACAAGGGTTGCACTAAATATACACGATTGTCTAGTGTTTTGAAGTTGTTTAATTTGAAAGCGGCAAATGGGTGGTCAGATACTAGTTTTACATATTGAGGGTATTGAAAGATATGCTCCTAGAAGATAATGAACTTCCAGATCGAATTTACGAGGCGAAAAAAATGTTGTGTCCAATGGGTATGGAGTATAAGAAGATCCACGCTTGCCCAAATGATTGCGTCCTCTACAGGAATGAGTATAAGGATTTATTGCTTTGTCCTAAGTGTAAAACTCCACGATACAAAAACAAGCAGCTGTGTGATGAGGTTGAAGACAGTTCTGATGCGCAAAAGAAGGGGTCGCCGGCAAAGGTTCTGTGGTATCCTCCTATAATACCGAGATTTAAACGGTTGTTCGCTAATGAAAAGGATGCAAAACTAATGACATGGCATTCAGATCGGTGTATTCCCAGTGATGATGACAAGGTGATAATGCATACATCAGACTCAGATCAGTGGAAAAAGATTGATTCAATGTATCCTTCTTTCGGGGGAGAAGCCAGAAATTTGAGGCTTGGTCTGTGTACTGATGGAATGAACCCGTTTGGCAGTCTGAGTAGCACACATAGCTTATGGCCGGTGATGTTGGTTATTTACAATTTGCCGCCTTACTTGTGTGTGAAGCTCAAGTACATACTTATGTCTCTAATGATTTCATGCCCACGGTAACCAGGAAATGACATCGATGTGTATCTTGCTCCTCTTATTGAAGACTTGAAAAAGTTATGGGGTGAAGGCGCACCTGTGTTTGATGCATACCGTGAAGAAATGTTCACATTACGTGCCATGTTGTTCTGTACCATTAATGATTTTCCTGCTTATGGAAACTTGTCTGGGTACTCTGTTAAAGGGCATAAAGCATGTCCAATATGTGAGGAGAGTACAGATTTTTGTCAGCTTGCACATTGGAGGAAGACAGTATACCTTGGGCATCGCAGATTTCTTCCCGAGACTCATCCGTATCGCCATATGAAAAGAGCACTCAATGGATTCCAAGAGTTCAGAAAAGCTCCAGAACCCTTGAGCGGGCCAGAGGTGAAAGCTCGTGTGACGGACATTAATGTGGAGTTTGGTAAAACTTCGGAGTCCAGCAATAATGATACAGGTTGTTGGAAGAAAAAATCCATATTTTTTGAACTTTCATACTGGGAGAACTTGGATGTCAGACATTGTCTCGACGTTATGCATATTGAGAAAAATATTTGCGAAAGCCTGTTAGGTACGCTCTTGAATATCCCTGGTAAAACTAAGGATGGTTATAACGCGAGACTTGATATGGTTGATATGAACATAAGAGCAAATTTAGCACCGGTAGCTCGAGGACAACGCACATATCTACCCCCAGCCTGTCACACTTTGTCCAGAAAAGAGAAAAAACAACTGTGTTCAAGTTTGCGTAGCATCAAAGTTCCATTCGGATATTCTTCAAATGTAAGCAGACTTGTTTCCTTGAAAGATTTAAAACTGGTTGGTTTGAAGTCTCATGATTGCCATGCCTTAATGCAACAATTGTTGCCTGTAGCTATTCGCTCGATATTGCCCAAGCATGTTAAGTCCAGTATAACAAGACTTTGTTTCTTCTTCAATGCTATATGTAGCAAGGTTATCGTGCGCGAAAGACTTGATCAGTTACAAGATGAAATAACTGTTGTCCTTTGTCAATTAGAAATGTATTTTCCACCCGCCTTCTTTGATATTATGGTGCATTTGGTGATTCATTTGGTTAGAGAGATAAAAATCTGCGGGCCTATTCATTTGAGATGGATGTACCTATTCGAGCGATATATGAAAATATTTAAGGGGTATGTTAAGAATCGTTGTTGTCCTGATGCTAGTATTGTTGAAGGTTATATAGCTGAGGAGGTAATTGAGTTTTGCACTGAATACTTGGCCGAGACCGCATCCATTGGAATATCTAAGAATCGGCACGATGGGAGGATTACAGGTATGGGCACAAGGGGAGGAAAAATATTTTTGCCGTCTAATGTTGAATTGATGAAGGCGCATCTCTACATTCTGCGCAATTCTGAAGAAGTTGCGCCCTATGTGACAGACCATATCCTTTCAATAAGAACGTCTTATCCTGCTTAGACGGATCAACGTGTGCTCAATGAACATATTCGGACATTTGTCTATTGGTTTGGTAATGCTATCCTGGGCAAAGACATTTCGGAGACATTGAAATGGTTGGCGTTTAGGCCCAGCCCTGCGGTAAAAGCATTTTCATGCTATGACATAAATGGATATTCATTTGCTACTAAGAGACAAGATGAGAAGAGTACGGCACAAAACAGTGGTGTTACATTAATCTCAGAGGCTTTGCATGTTTCTAGCAGGAAGGATAAAAATCCATTGTATGCAAGCATGGCTTATTACGGGGTAATCGAAGATATTTGGGAGCTTAACTATGTTTGTTTCAAAGTAGCTGTATTTCGCTGCAAATGGGTTGATAACAATAGTGGGGTTCGAACTGATGATCCATTGGGTTTTACCTTGGTGAACCTTAATCGGGAGGGTTTCAAGGGGGAACCATTTATACTTGCATCGCAGGCAAAACAAGTTTTTTATATCACCGATCCTTGCGACGAACATTAGTCTGTTGTTCTTCATAGTAAACAACATCACGGAGTGGAAGGGATTGATACAGAAGAAGGGCTTCATGAGGCTGGCCCTTTCTCTAGTGGGTTACCTGAACCGAGAGTAGATGAGGAAGATAGGGAACTTGATAAATACATACTTCGTGATGACCACAGCGAAGGATTATGGTTCGAGGATCAAGTGTCCCATAAGAGAAAGAGAATAAGTTAAGAATTATCTTCAGGTATATTGTTTGTTTTTATTAAATTTCAATTCCCGTGGGTGTGTATGTGTGTGTGTATTTGTATATATTTTTTTGATTTTAATGAAAAGAGGTGGACATAAATTTATAACAACATTTATTTTTATCCTTCGTAATGTGGGATTGAAACAGGTCACAACTCGGATGAAGCCGCGCAATCAAGGGACAAAATTTCCAGGGACTTCATATGCGGAACTGTTTATAAATGAATATGTTCTTGTTGGAAATTGTGTGAAGCTTCTGTGTTGATCTTATGATGCACTTGTGTTTTGGTCCAAAACAAGCAGAGAAGATTTTGTCTAAAGTGATTTGAAACTGAATTCCGTATTATTCGAAATAGTTGGAATTTTAGTGAAGTAGTTAAGTATATATGCATATCCTTGACAGGGAGTACGTTACATTTATAGGGGAGACTTTGTCAAATTTTCCGGCAAATTGATTTCCTTGTTTTTCATTTATGAATAAATGTTTCACGTAGTATTATTTTTTTTTTCAAGGAGTAGTACTTTTGGTAAAATTTCTAGGGGAAGCTATACGTAGTTCATTTTGTTTTGATTTTATATTTAACTCTTCATAAATTACTTGTCAGTGGGTTCGGGAAACAGGGGAAATGCAGGGGAAAAAAGGGGAGAGGAGGGGAATAGAATGAGGGAGGAAAGGAAAGTTCAAAAAATTTGAACTTTAATCGTCGGTTCCACTGCGGTTCACGAGTGAACCGCCGTTGAAAGTGGAACTTCAACGGCGGTTCAACTTTGAACCGCTGTTGAACGGGGACTTTCAACAGCAGTTCACTCGTGAACCGCAGTGGATTAATTTTCAACGGCGGTTCAACCTCGAACCGCCGTTGATAGTCTCCTCGTAAAAAATTGGAGCCAATTCCCGCGCGGGCATATTTTAATATTAATTTTTTTTTCCATTTTCAGAAAACTAATCCCACAATTTTTTAAATATAATAATACATACCCAGATTGTGTATATTTATTAATTATGTACACAATCCCAACTTTTATGAACCATTTCATAATTAAATTTCAAATTTTCCATTGAACCATATATTTGCATTTAAATTTCCCTTGCTACTACACATACAATAATTATAGGTCAAATATAAAAATTAATAAATTCCGTAAATATACATGTAAGAGACGATAAATTAATAAGCTTCATTATGTTCCCTAAAATTTCTACTTTTTCAACTTGGGCGAACGGGATAAAATAATTGATCAATTCCACAAATGCATTAGTTACGTATAGTATAATATAAAAATTAATTAATATTAGTTAAGTGGCCGAAAAAAAAGTTTTCTACTTACTGGATTTCATTACCTTATATACATATATGAACATATATATATATATATATGTTTATACATATATATATAAATATATATAAACATCTTTCGCTTTTCTCCTTTCCCCTCTTGATGCACATCATCAACTCTATCGATCCTCTCTGCTCTCGATCTCTTGTAAATTTCCAATACATAAATAAAATATTTTCATTTGAAGAATTAAATACTTTAAGACAACTTTTATAATTACTTCTTATATATATATATATAATGTATTTTGAATTTGGTACAAAAATAGAAAATCCATGCGTACCCAAAAACTATTTTCTACGGCGGTTCAACCTTGAACCGCTGTAGAAATCAAACTTTCTACGGCGGTTCATGTTTGAACCGCCGTAGAAAAGTAGTTTTTGGAGCCAATTCCCGCGCTACGCATGAATTTTCTATTTTTCATATCATTTTCTAAACCCTAAACCCTAAACCCTACTCCCTATTAAGTTTTTTTTTCCCAATTTTCATAAATTAACCGCGGTGACGCTTAAGATTGAAATAGATAGTGAAGTGCCACCCTTTTCCTGGATTTTCGCCTTGACATTCTGAATTGGGTCGCAGGATTCGACCTCGAGGATGATGGTCTTCCCAGTCAGAGTTTTCACGTAAACCTCTATTTTTTTCAAAATACATTATATATGTATATATATATATATATATATAAGACTTAATTATAAAAGTTGTCTTCAAGTCTTCAATTCTTCGAATGAAAATATTTTATTTATGTAGTGGAAATTTACAAGAGATCGAGAGCAGAGAGGAGAGAGTTGGATGATGTGCAAGAAAGGAAAGGAGAAAAGAGGAAGATGTTTATATATATATATATATATGTATAAACATATATATATATATATGTATGTAAATTAATGAAATCCAGTAGGAAATTTAATTTTTTTTCGGCCACTTAACTAACATTAATTAATTTTTATATTACTATACGTACCTAATGCATTTGTGGATTTGATTTTTTTATCCCGTTCGCCAAGTCAAAAAAGTAGGAATTTTAGGGAACATAATGAAGCTTATTACTTTATCGTCTCTTACATGTAAATTTACGAAAATTATTAATTTTTATCTTTGACCTATAATTATTGTACGTGTAGTAGCACGCGCGGGAAATTTAAATGCAAATATATGGTTCAATGGAAATTTTGAATTTTAATTATGAAATGGGTTCATAAAAGTCGAGATTGTGTACATATTTATATTTACAAAATTGTGGGATTATTTTTTTGAAAATGGGAAAAAAAAAAATATTAAAATACGCCCGCGCGGGAATTGGCTCCAATTTTTTACGAGGAGACAAACCGAGAAAAAGTGGGGACTTTCAACGGCGGTTCAACCACGAACCGCAGTTGAAAGTAGAATCAACTGCGGTTCATTAGTGAACCGCCGTTGAAAGTCGGTTCAACATTGAACCGCCGTTGAAAGTACACTTTCAACGGCGGTTCACTAATGAACCGCAGTTGATTCTACTTTCAACGGCGGTTCGCGGTTGAACCGCCGTTGAACCGAGACCCGGTTATTAATATCAGTTCAAATTTTTACTTTTTCCTTTCCTCCCTCATTCTCTTCCCCTCCTCTCCCCTTCATTTCCCCTGTTTCCCGAACCTTCTCTCCCGCGGCTGTTCGGCTTCTTCGCCGCTTCTCCCGTCGCCGGCAAGCTCCTTCACCTTCCGATCAACCCGTCGGCTGCCCAAGCTTCACCGATTGTTCGGCTAGACCACTCAAAGCCGATTGTTCGGCTCCCCATTTCCACCCTCCTATATATACTTCGGGCTTGTTTGTAGGAGTTCACCCAAAAGGTTCCACCTTCTATGCTTTCATTTTAAAACTTTTGCAATGTGACCTTACATTTTGTAAATGCTTCCCATTGCACTAGGATTTTTTGGGTTGATATTTATGGTTTATTTCGGTTTTAATCCTTGTGATGAATGATTGGAATGCTTTTGGATTTATTGATTGTTTGTTGCATTGGTTTTGTTTTTGAATTGAGTGTTTTGTCCTACATAAGTTGAGAACCTAGGGTTTTGATTAATGTTCCATTAGGTACCCTTTGAAATTTGGGTTTAGTGTATGAATATGAGAAACTAAAATGTTTATTTCGGTTTTGCTTGATTAATTTTAGAACATTGGTGTTTGATTTCGGTTCTTATTCGATTTAGTGTTCCTCCGTTAGTGATAATGAGGAAAATGCTTTGTTGTTGATTCCACTTTGTGAAATGTTATTCTTTTAGTAGAAATGAATGATTGTTCTCATTAGTTGTTGGTTGTGAAATGTGAAGTATTTTATCAATGGTACCCTTTATAAGTCCACTTTTTTTTGGCCCTCATTTGGTTTAATTTGGATAATGGTAATTGTGTATTTTTAGGAGTGAATTTTGCGAATGTACATTGCCTTTTTTTATCACATTACAAGCATTCTTGTATTTGACATTAAAGCTTTTCTTTAATTGCGTATATGTTATATTGAATTCTCTTTTTATGTACATGAAGTTTAAGGTACTTTCAATGGCCCGAAAAAGAAAAAGCACTACGGAGCATAGAGATGAGGGTAATGGCAATGGAGATGGTTCTTCTACTACATGTAGTAGAGGTAGAGGGCCCACAAATTGCAATGATCTATTGGAAATGCGAAAGAATGGGAAAACTCTTGACATTTCCTTTGATTCCGAGCTCGAGCCTAAAACGTATCATGCAAAGTGAATTACCTTTGTGGCATATACGGCCCGGAGCAAAGTGGACATAGTGGAATATGAATCATGGCCCAAAGTTCCCGAGGAGATCAAGAAGAGAGTGTGGATGGAAATACGGGTATTTTCTTCAATTATAATGCATTGTTTGTTTCTTCTTCCATACAAATGAACTCAAATTCCTCACTAAATTTTTACTCCTAATTCTCAATGTAGGCATTATTTGTTTTTGAGTCAACCGAAGAACTCGAAACAAAGTGGATTTCTTATGCCGGTAAACGGTGGAAAGATTGGAAATCCTATTTAGGGAAATATGTACATGGTGCCTTGAAGGGTAAGGACCCATGCTTGGAGTATAAATATCTCCCTAGGGAGACATGGATTAAGTTCAAGGCTAACCGCGAGACAGAAGAATGGTAGGAATATTTTTTAAAATTGAGTTCCTTCTTCGTTTTGGATATTCGAAATTGCTCATTTAGGGATAATAATTTTTTATTATATTTCTCTCTAGGCAATTCGTGGAAAAGCGCAAAAGAATGCCACTTTAAATGCTTTCTACCATAATTTATCTCGCAGTGGCTACCGACTGCTGAAGAAGCAGTTGCATGACGAGGCGGTGAGTGCATCCGGGAAGAAGCCTGCAGAGGAGGGTCAGTCCGAAGAAGAAGGCGAAGATTTTTATTCATTGCCAGGCCGTCATCTACTTTGGAGACACGCCCACACAAACAAAAAAGGGGAATACTTCACGCCAGAGGTTGGGCGTGTAGGGATGGAAATTGTAAGTTTTGCACCATACATTTTCTTATGTTTCAGTTCTTTTAATATTTAAAGTCTCTGTGTATATATTGTTTATTATAATTGATTATTTATTACTAGATATCTATGATGAAATGCTAATTAATAATTTGGTTGTCATTAAATATTTATATCGCAATTATAATTATCTAGTTATCACTGTAAAGTAAATAAATGATTAATTTGTATATATGTGTATTTATTTATATTTTATAATTATGGCTATCAATTTTATATTTAAAATTTATATACATAAATGATTAATCTGTGTATATGTGTATTTATTTATATTTAATTGAAATATTTACATTTACTATATTTGGCAATATGTGTAGGAAAATCTATGTTCCCGCGAGTCCCAAGGGGAGACCGTTGCAGAGGGTAGGAATGACATTCTTGTTATTGCAACGGGAAAGCCCGATCACCCCGGTCGTTATCGCGGCCATTCTACCAGGGCACGTATCAAAGAGGTTTTCCCACAGCAAACAAGGCCGTCGCTTAAAGATGAACTTGATTTAACAAAGCGACAGCTTCAGAAAACCACTGCCCAACTAGATGAATGTCAGACACATCTGAAGATGATTATGGGGTTTATATGTGGTAAGATGGGAACCGACTATGATACATTAAAAGCCACCGTCATCAATGCTGCCAAAGATGAGGCAATGCACCCAGAGACCTCCAGAGCGGTCCCTGTTTCCCCGGTGAGCCCTGTTTCTCCTCTGATACCTACAAGGTTGCCCGAGTTGGAGATGCTACATGTTGCACCTACGGACCCGATCAACGCCTCTGACGGGGGTGCTTTAGGCGAATACAAGGTAAATAAAATTAATATGTATATTTTCATAGAATACACGTGGCATTTTTAAAACTAAATTAAATTCAGTGCATGCATATGACACACTCATAAACAGGACAGTCCAAAAGATTTGCTCATAAATCCCAACTCCGACCATATCTTTGCATGAGTAAGATCAATATGAACTCCCCCAGGAGTCTAGTTTAATTTCCAACTGGTTTCAAAATTTTTAGATTTTTCTGTAGGGATTTATGGTCCAAAAACCGAAGGCAACTACAGCCTTAAGCCTTCATCTTAGTTAAACAGGACAGTCCGAACGATTTGCTCATAAATCCCAACTCCGACCATATCTTTGCATGAGTAAGATCAATATGAACTCCCCTAGGAGTCTAGTTTCATTTCCAACTGGTTTCAAAATTTTTAGATTTTTCTGTAGGGATTTATGCTCCAAAAACCGAAGGCAACTACAGCCTTAAGCCTTCATCTTAGTTAAACAGGACAGTCCGAAAGATTTGCTCATAAATCCCAACTCCGACCATATCTTTGCATGAGTGATCAATATGAACGCCCCTAGGAGTCTAGTTTCATTTCCAACTGGTTTCAAAATTTTTGGATTTTTCTGTAGGGATTTATGCTCCAAAAACCGAAGGCAACTACAGCCTTAAGCCTTCATCTTAGTTAAACAGGACAGTCCGAAAGATTTGCTCATAAATCCCAACTCCGACCATATCTTTGCATGATTAAGATCAATATGAACTCCAATAGGAGTCTAGTTTCATTTACAACTTGTTTAAAAATTTTTAGATTTTTCTGTAGGGATTTATGCTCCAAAAACCGAAGGCAACTACAGCCTTAAGCCTTCATCTTAGTTAAACAGGACAGTCCGAAATATTTGCTCATAAATCCCAACTCCGACCATATCTTTGCATGAGTAAGATCAATATGAACTTACCTAGGAGTCTAGTTTCATTTCCAACTGGTTTCAAAATTTTTAGATTTCTCTGTAGGGACTTATGCTCCAAAAACCGAAGGCAACTACAGCCTTAAGCCTTCAGCTTAGTTACACAGGACAGTCCGAAAGATTTGCTCATAAATCCCAACTCCGACCATATCTTTGCATGAGTAAGATCAATATGAACTCCCCTATGAGTCTAGTTTCATTTCCAACTGGTTTCAAAATTTTTAGATTTTTCTGTAGGGATTTATCCTCCAAAAACCGAAGGCAATTATGAGCCTTAACCCTAAGATATATCTTGATGTATAGAACATGTTTTAGGCTTTGAATAATTCCTTGGATTGGTTTCAAGTGAATACTTGTTTAGACGGCAACTTTCTTCTTCAATTTTTTTTTTTCATTATTACAGTGCTTTGTTAAGTTAGACTTAATAGTTGATTAATGTTCATTCGCTTGCCTATTATCTCAGGACGGGTGTGAATGCCATCTGTTCCTCTCTGAGGATTCGCAAAAGTGGTGTAAGCTTGTGGCAAAAGGAAATATTTATAAGCAAAGCAAGCACCACGGGCGCGAGGTTAGGAAAGGTTGCGCGAGGGTCACAATTAAAATTTCCTATGATGACTGTGCCCCGCTACCATTTCCTGAGGAAGAGGCTGCAACAGTGGGAATGGCCAAGTCCTTTTTCGTGGAATGGCCTATAGAGTTGATTGAAATTATTCAGCCGGCTCCGGTAACAAAGGTATATTATTTCATTTATTTGTGAATTACTTAATACCGTTTTGTATATTTAATGTTATTTCAAATGATGTTAGGTGGATAAAAGGGCCCAAAAGAAAAAAGGCCGGATGAATTCTATGGATGACAAGACATCTCCTTCGGCGACGGTTCCGACTGAGATGTCATCCTCATCGACATCCGATCCATTGCAAGAGTTATAGCTCCGAATGGAGAATGATTCGGACTTCAATGGCTTCTTCTTTGAAATGACAAGAGAAGTCATAGGTATGGACCTGCCTAATGCGATGGATCGAGGGGATCTCGTAGAGTTATTGACCAGAGAAAGCCAGGTCTCAAACAGTTTGATGCAGTTGTTCACCCAGTGAGTTTCCACTTAATTTTATAACCTATTTCTGATTATTGTTATATATAGTGTGCATTCCATGTGCCTAGACTAACCAATGAAGCCCTTTTTGTAAATTCTTTAGAGCTTTACATGAGTTAGTTGAGAGGAATGGGAGAAAGGGGATAGGTTTCCTCTCGGCTGATCATGTCACACCCATAGGAAATACGCTTGAAGCTAGGGTAAACTACATTGCGCGAAACTTAAAGGATAGGAATAAAGAAATGTATCTGGTGCCTTATCTTCAGGGGTAAGTGACACTGTAAGCGCTTCTCTAATATTTAAGAAACACTGATATAAAGATCTGACGTCATTAAATTTTTTTGTTTGCAGTGAACATTGGATGCTAATGGCCATTAGACCAGTAGAAAAGGTTGTCTACTGGTTTGATTCTTTACAAAATCCACAGAAAGAGGAGGCGGTGGAGCTTATAGACAAGTGAGTTATATATATTAACAACTGTTAGAATGCCTATATATCCATATATTGCTAATTATTTTCGTTCCGCTTTCATTTTTATAGGGTGATGTTTAACTATCAAGCTTTCTTAGGATTGCCCAGAAATGTGCATATGCAACCTTCGTGGATAGTAGTTAAGGTAAAATTGGTTCTTATTAAATTTTTTAATTACATCCGTGAGTCTAGTAGCCTAAGCAATTAGTAGTGTTAGTTGTTTTAATTAAATCCGTTAGTCCAGTAGCCTAAGTTAGTAGTGTTAGTCAATTAATTTATTAGTTAGTCAAGTTATTTATTGAGGTATTTGATTTATGCATGCAATCCGTGAGTCCAATACTGTAGGTTAGTTAAGATATGCATGCAATTGCCTTTTCGATCAGTAGATTTTTGTGAGTCCTAGTTATTTAATTAATTAGATTAATATGAGTGAAGTTATGAATATTAAATTTTTTACTAAACGTTGTGTTGTATACAATTAATTGTATGATCTTCTAACTCGTATATATTAATTCATTAGCATAAAAAGCAAATGAGCAATTGGGAGTGTGGGTAATATGTAATGCACTACATGTACCAAATAGCAATGAAATCATCCACATTGGCACTTGAAAAGGTAAATATTTCTCATAACTTACTTAATTGACTGTTTTTCATTTTGCTACTCGGTTACTTTTTAATTTCAAAAATTCTGTTGCAGCACTTCAAGCTCGACCGCACTCCATTAAGCAATGTGGATATAGATGCAGTGCAAAAAATATGCGCTCGTTATATTTTGGAGCATCCGCCGTAGTTGAAGGATACTAATTAAACTTGTTCACATTAGAGTTGTACAAATATTTTTTGGATATTCTGTATTATAAAAGCGATTTCAATTTGTATATTGGTGACATTTGTATTAAATTTCAAGTTTTAGCAGCAGGTTTTTAATGCTTTTAATGCGGTTCGGGTGTAAAAAGTGGCCACTTTCTACGGCGGTTCAAGGTTGAACCGCAGTAGAAAGTTACACTTTCAACGGCGGTTCATGGTTGAACCGCAGTAGAAAGTGAGACTTTCTACCGCGGTTCAACCACGTACCGCAGTAGAAACCCCGAATTTACTACTGCGGTTCGTTGTTGAACCGCAGTAGAAAGTGTCCCGAATTTACTACTGCGGTTCATGGTTGAACCGCAGTAGTAAATTCGGGACACTTTCTACTGCGGTTCAACAACGAACCGCAGTAGTAAATTCGGGGTTTCTACTGCGGTACGTGGTTGAACCGCGGTAGAAAGTCTCACTTTCTACTGCGGTTCAACCATGAACCGCCGTTGAAAGTGTAACTTTCTACTGCGGTTCAACCTTGAACCGCCGTAGAAAGTTCGGACTTTCTATGGCGGTCCAATGTTGGACCGCAGTAGAAAGTGAAACTTTCTACGGCGGTTCAACCACGAACCGCCGTAGAAAGTCCAAACTTTCTACTGCGGTTCTAACCGCCGTAGAAAGTCCGCTAACTTACTACGGCTGCCAGATAGATGGCGGTTCAAAAATGCTAAACCCCGCCGTTAAAAGCCCTTATTAACTGCCATTAAAGCCCTTTTTTGTAGTAGTGTAAATTTTTTTTTTTTACCTTTCTTAGTCTCTTTTGTGTGTCTCCTTTCGTTTATAGTGTATAATGTCACTTGTTTTTTGAAGTTACACCTTTCTTTGGCTCATTTTTGGGTTTCTTTTTAAGAAAAGGTCTTAGTATCTTTTATGTGGCTCTTTTCATGGAAAGGATGATTATTTTTATACATGGAGAGTGTAAAATGCCACTTTTGTCTTAAAAGTTTAATCTTTCTTAATCTCTTTCGTGTGTCTCCTTTCCTTTAGAGTGTATAATATCACTTCTTTTTTGAGATTACACCTTTCTTTGGCTCATTTTTGGGTTTCTTTTTAAGAAAAGGTCTTAAAATCTTTTGTGTGGCTCTTTTCATGGAAAGGATGCTTATTTTTATACATGGAGAGTGTAAAATGCCTCTTTTTCTTTAAAGTTTAATCTTTTTGGGTCTTTTTTGTGTGTCTCCTTTCATTTGGAGTGTATAATGTCACTTGTTTTTTGAGATTACACCTGTCTTTGGCTCATTTTCGGGTTTGTTTTTAAGAAAAGGTCTTATGTGTGGCTCTTTTCGTGGAAAGGATGCTTATTTTTATACATGGAGAGTGTAAAATGCCACTTTTTCTTAAAAGTTTAACTTTTCTTAGTCTCTTTTGTGTGTCTTTCTTTTAGAGTGTATAATGTAACTTGGTTTTTGAAGTTACACCTTCTTTGCCTCATTTTCGGGTATCTTTTTAAGAAAAATTGTTATTATCTTTTGTGTGGCTCTTTTCATGGTAAGGATGCTTATTTTTATACATGGAGAGTGTAAAATGTCACTTTTTCTCATAAGTTTTACCTTTCTTAGTCTATTTTGTGTGTCTTCTTTATTGATAATGAGTGAAATGCTTGTTTTCATAAATTGAAGGTGTAAAATGTCACTTTTTCTTAAAAGTTTAACGTTTCTTAGTCTCTTTTATGTGTCTCCTTTCGTTTAGTGTATAATGTCACTTGTTTTTTGAAGTTACACCTTTGTTTGCCTCATTTTCGGATATCTTTTTTAAGAAAAGTTGTTAGTAACTTTTATGTGGCTCTTTTCATGAAAAGGTATTTTATTTTGATTTCGCATAACCTATTTGATTGTATTTCATTTAACTACTCAATTAAATTTGTTTTTATTCTCTGTGGCAGTACTTCAAGGTCGACCGCACTCCATTAACCATTGAGGATATACATGCAATGAGAAAATTATGTGCTAGTTATTGTGAAGCTTTAGCCAAGTAGTATATGATGGTTGTTTTGATAGTAATGAAACTTGTTGACATTATAGTTGTATGAATTTTTGTGGATATCCCATTGTAATGTAATAATGATTTCAACTTCTATCTTGGCAATATTTTATATATTTATTTTAAACTTTCAGAAGCATGTTTGCTCTAAACCAGAGAGAGCTCAGAACTTTCTATGGCGGGTAAGGAAAATGCCATAGAAAGTTCAGGACTTTCTATGGCGGTTTTCAGCAAAACCACCGTAGAAAGTGCTCACTTTCTATTGCGGTTATGTATAACAGCTGTAGAAAGTTCAAGACTTTCTACGGCTGTTCCTAACTATTGTAGAAAGTTCGTAAACTTTCTACAGTAGCTGGATAGATGGTGGTTCAAATTCTTAAATAACAGCCATGAAATGTTGGAAAAACCGGCGTTAAAGCCCCTTTTTGTAGTAGTGTGACCTTTTCAATGTTGCAATGTTTCACTCAAACACCCACTAATATCTATAATAAGACATAGCAGACAACTACTAAAAGACTTGGATACACACCAATGCATCATCAATTCAGAGTCTGAGCTAGCAGGAAATGCAATTTAACAAATTATGGTAAGAGAAAGAGAACTAGGAGAATGCAAAATTTTGAATGACTGTGGTTTCAGCTGAAACAATGGTATGAATGCTAGACGGAAATGTACACTAATATTCTCCATGTTGCAATGTTTAACTCTAGGACCATATAATATCCATTATAAGACATATCAGAAAACTATAATACAGTCCAACATAGGAAAATAAGAGTAGAAGAGTAGAAGGACAAATGGCATTATACATTGTAATTAGTTGAGCTACATTTGCATTCTGCTTCACTAATCTGCACTAGACATCAATTGTCCAATTAAAGGCCTTTTCCTTCTCCTACTTGGAAAGGGAACCAACAATCAGAAATAAAGTAATGCTTCTACGCATGCCAACTAAAACAAAAGAAGTTTATCATAAAAATACAGAAACTTTTTCAGAATTTGAAGATCAAAAATCTTCCCAGTATCTCTTCAAATCCAACTCCAATTCATATTTGTCTTTGCAGACAAGAGCAAACAATTTTTAAACTCAACAAGGCAGTAAATGTCAAGAAAGTCTGCATAAATGAAGATGATGTGCAATCTTCGTTTTGAAGCAACGCAGAAGTCAAAAAGAACACATAAATGGGAACACTGCAAAAGCACCAAAAAGAACTAAAAGCAATGCTATTTTACAAAGGAGAGAAGCTATAAAATAATCAAAGACCAAAACAAACAAACTCTAACAACCATGACCACAAATTCTGAGCTGATTCTACACCTTGCTGATAGAGGGAAAAATGTGCAAAGAAAATGAAAATTGGACAAGATACGAAGAAAAAAAAAGTAAGATAATGAAAATACACAGTGAACTATCTTTAAGCATTAACGTTGATCAAGGATACTCCATGAACCACAAAAAGCCATATTAGAGTTAGAACAAAACCAGAGAAAAAGCTTGCACTAAAATAACTGTCTGCTAAGCATTCAAGAAATTCACTAGATAACATATTAAGCCTCTTTAATAAGCTGCAATTTAGAAGATGGATGTAGTTCATGTGCAAAATCCAATGCCAACAAAAAAAAATCATCTTCTTTGGCTTCATTTATTACTCGCAGTTTAAAGTTCAACATTATTCTATACAATAACAAGGTAATCACCCAAACCAACCTAGCAGAATAACTTCTTGGAACCAATCAACTATAAGACTATGCCAATCAATTGTAAGACCAAGAAAAATAGAGCTTTGATGTCAATGCAATACAAATACCCAAAAGAATGAGTATAAATAAAATTTGAACTTGCCAGTTACACCTTTGATGAAGGTAAGATTTTACTTTTGAGCCGTTGTAAACGATTTCAGTGAAGCAGTTTCCAAATGGCAGTACAAATACTGTACACTTTCCCAAGTCAAGACTACAAACTAGAGAGAGTAAATTTTAACATCTGAAGAATCAAGAGGCACAATGACAGCCAAAACCCCATTTGTAAAAGCTAGGGAAGCACAATGTAGCCATTTATTTCTCAACTCCTAACCACTGCATAAACAAAGTCCAACAGTTGACATGATTATTAACAGGACGTAAATCCTATCTCAGTCCAATTGTGTAAGCCCTATATTAGAGGGGAAAAAAAAAAGCTATTAGGGAAAAGTAGGGCTCATAGCTAGAGAACATTACTGCACACAATCATGGAAAATACTTATAGTTGCACCAAAAGTTTACAATTTTACATATCCAAAATATTACTAAACGAAAGGGTAGTTGAAACATATGAGGCTAAGACTTATAAGAATTATATGGAACACATTAAAAAAATCCAGATACTAAGATTTCTAATTGTATTAGAATTTGAACTAGCAGCCTCTGAATCCAATAGCTAGCTGAAAATCTCAAATACCACTATAGGCAATATCAGTTTTCAATAATTTCTACCTGCACATATCATTGTAAATGTCTAATAAGGAAAATACTACCTCATTTAGCTAATTTCATCAATTGGTAAAATTTTTGAAGATAAGAATTTAAAATAAAATATACCAAATGACAAGGCCAGAGAATCATTTCACCAAGTGTATCAGCCATCTTTCGTAGATCATCATAAGGCCTAATCAATCGCTCTTCAGGTTGAAGGATGACTTTGACATTAATTTCACACCAGTCGGGTCCCAGTTCTTGTCACCATAGGAACACTTAGTCAATTTATTATTGAAAGAAAAAACTAGTAAAATAGTAATCCAGTTTTGATGTAAGTATTACATTTGTATGTACACGATTATTTCCAGCACCACCTTAATCCTCCTGCCTTTCGCTACCATTTTCCAACTGATGCATACACATAAGGGCGACTGGTTGTTTCTTGAAAATAATGTATAAAAAGAAGTTACTTATTGCGAAGGGAGGAACGATGAGGATCCAATTGAACTAACTTCGTATCCTCCTAATTGACTTGGAGAAATGGCAAGGGAAAAATTTGTTGGTACTGCGTGCATGTCAATGAATTTAACTTGTATGATAGTCTGATTCCTTGTCCCAAGCCTACATCTTTTCTGGTTTTAGTTATTTCACCAGTTTTGTGTAATCTAGAACTAGCAATGGCAGTCTCGTGTATATTTAGAGAGATACTATATTCATTTGTAGAATTATTTTGACCATTGAATGTTGTAGTCTTGTTTCTTAGACCTGGCCATCTTTTTCTTTATCTTGGATAATCTCAAAAATATTTTTGTTTTCTTTTCTGCATTTGTTGAGCTCACAAGAGATGAAGTCCTGAAGTTAATTCTTTTTTTTTTTTACCATCTTTACGATATACCTAAATGTAGTGTGTGCTTGTGAACTTTCAACAAATATATCTGACAATTCAAATCAGCGCGTCACTTTTGGAGATGTTTGATGAGAGGCAAATATAGGACCATAGACACATGTTTACAAGAAATTTGAGCTAATAAGTGGACTCATGATTTGTCATAATCTGATAATATTGTATGAAGATATGATGAAATTCACTATCTAATAATCTTTATTATTATCTTAAAAAATGAACCCTCTTTACCCATTTTGGTAGGGTGATAATAACAAGTCAGATAATGCTGATGATAATGAGAAGAAGAAGCATCACCATAGATAGCATCACCACCACCACAGGAATTTCATGTGATTTGAAGTTCACTAAATAAGTGATTCACATATTTGCTTCCAGATGTTTGTGTTTACTAGGAATCACCAGGTTTTATCAAACATGCAAATAAAAAAGAGCGAAATACAAAAACAACCATGAGGTTTGTCACAAGAACAAAACAACCTCAAATTTTTAAAAAGTACAAATTAAACCTTTAACTAAAATGTATACAATTTTTTTGACATATATACCCTTAAAGCTACAATAAACATACCATTTTTTACTCGTCTTCTTTGCCAAATTCCCTTAACCATAAGCTTTTATAATGTGAATAAATCAAGAAAAACAAAATAGAAATGTCAAAAAATTATTCACCATTCTACAAGTCGCAGCCAATGATAAGATCCCTTATTTCGGGTTCATTTTATTATATACAGAACATCCTGTTCTTTTCGAGTGTTAATTCAGTTCATTATGAATTGACATGACTTGGCCTCAGCATTTTGAAACTTATCAGTATGGCCACATTGCCTTCTTCTGATGTCAATGGAAGTTAGCTTGAACAGATTTTCATAATTTTATAGACATTTAAGTGTTTTAGACAGTAACTTGTGTTTCTTTTCTTCTCTTTTTCTCTGCTTTTCCGTCATCGGGGGAGGAGGGATGAATGAGTAGTGGAGGGTGGGGAGAAGTGTGATTTTCTTCATCTTTCAAAAATCAGAATTGGAAGTCATATATGCTTGCTGTTAGGCATGAATATACTACAAGAAAAAAGGGCTTTAGTGATGACGCGAAGTCGTCAGTAAAAGCCCGCAAATCGTCACTAAACCCTTTAGTGACGACAAACGGGTAGTCAAGTGGTCGCGACAATAGGTCCGTAGCTAAAGGGTCCAGTGACGACATTTTTTGCACCGTCGTCACTAAAGCCTACCATTTAGTGACGACTTTTTGTCGTCACTAGAGTTAGTGACGACAAAAGTCGTCACTGTGTGTGCGTCACTAAAAGACAAAAGTCGTCACTAAAGGGTGTATTTTTAGTGACGAATGAAAGTCGTCAATAGGTAACAAATGGTCAAAGGCTTTAGTGACGAAACTCAGTGACGAGAATTGCTTGTCAGTACGAAAGTCAACGATTTTAGTGATGACAAGATTCGTCACAATAAAGATGAAGCCAACAAATATAGTGACAATAAATAGTCATCAATAGCTACCTGCTTTAGTGACGAAGTTGAGTGACTACAAATGTTGTCAATGGAACAAAATATTAAACGATATATTTCAAAACTTTCAATTTAAATTGCAAATGAATATACATATAGTATGTCATCATTTACACAAGTATGACAAATTGTCATCATATTTAAATATGTTCTAAATCAAATACTAAAGCTTCCATCTAACTAAACGACTAAGGGCTTGTTCTTTTTGTTTCGTTTTGAAAACGGTTTTGGTTTCAACAGTAAATTTAATATATTTTAATCATATTTCATCATTTTCAATACAACTTTTTACTATTTAGTATCTACTTTTTACATTTTCAATACACATTTTACATTATAAAACTATTTTCCAAAACTTGTTTTCAAAATCGTTTTCAAAACGCCCAAAAAGAACATGCCCTAAGTAAATTTATACAAGTCCAACATCACTTGTGGGGGTGGGATTGAAGACACGTGAAGATATCTTCAACTTAGCCATTTGAATCACAAACCGCACGCTGCACGAGTATTGGAACACATCATTAGAAAAACTTCAAACTCAAGAACTTCTCAAACCATCAAACATATATCTACCTAACAACCAAAACACTACGGACATTGAGAATATTACATAAATTTCACAGTACCTAAGAAAAAAATCACCATTCACATGTCTGGTCTAACCCTCAGCCACAAAATGCCCAGGAACATTATTTTTACAGAGTATATGCACAAGGCATGGCTCCATTTCTGAACCAACAACCAAACAACTACTATAAGGAAAACCAGAATCGCATAACATGTCGACAATCCGACAAGAACATGATCTGTTGGAAAAACTTCCCCAATAAAAAGTAAAGCATTTAAAGATCAAAGAAAAAAACCAGTTATTTACCTAGATAATATCACAACTGAGAGTGAAGAGAAGAAACAAGAGTACTAGTAGAACCAAATAGACATCTATCGAGCATTAAATTTTCCAAAAGAGCAGTTCAAGGCAAAAACAACCTTTCCCAACTTAAAAGTCAAATAATTATACTGGTGAAAAGCATTCAGCAAACACAAGAGGTAACTTAGATTATGGTAAGACATAAAATAGCATAATTGACATATATGGGGAGAAAAAGATCCAACAGTAACCATCTTTCAAATTATTAAGCTAACAAAAAAAGTTGTAGGGGAGACTTTGTTCTGAAGCAAATGTCAATTACACCAACACAAAACAAATGCAATGAAAGCAAAAGCTAAAATACACGAAAGAAAGGTACTAGTGCTCCTGAAATAAGAATAACATATCTGCAATTTTCAAAGGGAAAAAAGGTATATATTAGTACTAAATTATATTCTTATAAATAGATACCCAATTCATCCTTAGAGCTTCAATGAACTTCCAACTTCCAGATTGCATTCAAATTGCTTACAAGTAATGAAGGATACACTTATGGCAATTTTTAAATTCTTGCAACCATCTCTTTTCAGTTTTGTAAAGAAAATACAAATTTTCCCCAGGCAATTATTGAGTTCATTATTTTTCCTTTATAGAATACAAATGATAAGTTGAAATAAAATCTTAATAAATGCACATTCAACTAAAAAGATTTTGGTATATTTGGAAAAACTTCAAAACATATCATCCAGATTCTATAAATCAATTAATTTGTATGAACTTGTGACAATCCAATTGCAGCAGATTATTATACTGTAAAACTGCAGAAGAAATCTGACTTCTACAACACCAAATAGCCATAGAGTATAAGACATTACAAAATATATACCTGAGGTAGTATTATATGACATAATCCTTCAAAACTTTATAATAATTCAAGAGTACCCACAAGCTTTGATAATTTTAATCTAAATTTGCTTGCAACCAACGGAACTTAGAATTGTGCATGGAAAACATTTAATTGCAGTAGCTGCTACGTAAAGGCCAAGAGTAAAAAACTAAGGGAAGACAAATCACAAAAATCCACTCATAAGTCATTTATCAATGAAGAAATCAGGAAATAAAACAATCTTAAACATACCTTAGGAAATATTTTTCTTGCAATAGAAAGAGGTTGCATCAAACTTTTGCACTGCATCTTGAACAAATTTATTCTTTTCAGCTTCAAGGTTTCTTCTCATCTCTTCCTTTTCAGCTTCAAAGTCATCTATGAAGGCAATTTAAGGACATACTAACATGAGTTATGCCAACTTTTTGAGAATTATAAAAGAAATGTGAGAGCAAAGGCATGTATTACCCATTGTCAGAAAATTGAGTAGCCAGGGCAGGGGTGTCATCTCCATTGAAGTAAGTGAGCATCAACAGCAGAACAGAAGAAGACAGGACAATTTTTCGACGATCAACAAGAGGTAAACACACCCCTAACTTGTCATGTAGAGCAGCTGTAAACCAAAGGACAAAACAGAACAACTTGGCAGATATCTATCTTTGTACTAACCTCCAGGCAATCTGGACTCGAAAATTATCACAGATGCCGCCGCTTTGGATTTGCAGAAAATATTCCAGGCATATGGATTGAGGTCGAATGAGTCAGTGTATAACATCAACAAAGCTACCAAACATAAATCTTCTATTGAATTTAATTCTCACCAGACAAATAGGACAAGTCATGTTATACTCTAATTTGACTTATCTGGAAGCACCGGTGTTGTGTCATTCTTAGGGAGGGATGATAAAGATCGGCTGAATATGCTGATTCTGCCCTGAACGCTAACAACATTGCTGCTATTGAGTATAAGAAAGCTGAAAGCGATGAAATGATCTCAGGTGTTAGTGCCTAGGAATTAAGGGGAAGAAAAATAGTATTTCTCAAGTGAAATTGAGGAGGCCTTAGATGGTTGCCTTTTTTGCTTCTTTATGGAATCAGATAATTGAGAGCAGAGATGGTTTCTTGCCATTATATGGGCATTGCCTACTTTGAATAGAACACAACCAAATAAATATTGAGAATAACTAACTATGTGATGTCCTTTACATATACCTTGAAGATTTTACAAATTTAATCCTTGCATGGGTATTTTTTTTTATTTTTTTATTTCACAATAATGGGAATCATTCTCTCCGGTGGGATGTCCCTTACAACATCAAAGCTCTTAGCTTTCAAAACAAGAATAAGAAAGGAAAATCAACAACAGATACATTATAAATCACTACAAATAACAAAAGCTTAAATTAAGAACATTCACCTATAAAAAATGACCACTTCCAGTTCAATCTTGTTGCTCATAGATTCACCAAGTGGTGTAATTTTATAACTATAACTATATATTCTAAACACATATGCAGTAGAGATAAAGACACCTAATGTGAGTGCAGCTACTTTGACTCTTTTAGAAAGTTAAAATACCTACAGAAATTGTGGGTGATGTGGACGGCTATACACATGCGGATGAAAGTTGCCAAGGACGTGTGATTAAGTAGCGAGCTCGTATAATCTCTAACTTACTCGAAAATTCAGAGAACTAATTAACTAACCTAAACTAACTTAATTGAGAATTTCGAACCAAGTGTAAGAAAGAGTTTGAAACATGCGAATTAATTAGGTAGAGCAAATAACCTAATTAGCTAAGTTTCATGCAATATGTAAACTACACGCATACAAATACATAAAGCAATAAAGGGATGGTACTCAAAACTAATAGTTTTATGATCTGAATACTCTGTTTATTATTGATGTGCGGCTGCCCTTTTATAGGCTAAGGAACAGCCGAAAAAGTCATCTAAAAGAATAAGGAAAAGAAGTAGAACTGGAAATCAATCAAGAGATTGATTTCCTTTACAATACCAAACCCTGAAAGAAATGGGTAATGGTAAAAAGAAAAGGAAAAATTCGGTCACCTATTTCTTTAGTGGTTGCCGAATTTACAAACTGAAAACAATAAGGAAAAGGAATAAAAATCCTACTCCAAAAAGGAGATCAAGAAGGAACCCTTTGTGGAAACTAATTAAACTAAGAGTAAAAAGAACCCTAGCCCTTAACTTGTAACCCTAGCGACTTAAGCTTGGCCGTGTAGGCTTTTGTGTGGGCTGGCCGACTTGTGGAATGGACTCCATGAGTTGGGTCGGCCCAATGTTGATGTCGCATTATGGATGATGAAGGGAGCTTCTGGAATCTTCTGGAACCTCCCGGAATCATTTTGGAATCAAGATTCTTCAAAGATTCTGCAAAATATGAAATTCAAGGAATTTTAAGAAACCAAGAACTTCAAGAAATGTTTCTTTAAAGTCCAAGAACCTTCCAGCATCTTCAAGAACTTCAAGAAACAGCCTTCTTCTTCATTGTGGATTGGGGAATTGCGCCTCTTCTTCAAGAATGGTTAGGAGAGTCGCAATTTGAACCTTTCCGTCTTTCTGCTCCAAGGCGTTTGCTTCTACTATCACTTGGGCGTCCTTTTGGCAAGCTTGGACAAGGTTGTTGAGTGTCTCTCGAACCTTCTTTGCTCTGCTTCTGGTCATTGGCCCAGTGATGTCTACAAGTGGATCCCTTTGATATGGACTTGGATCCTGAAGCATTGTTAGACCTCGATGTAGAACTCGAACCTCCTCAGCTTCTCTGGACTCACTTGCTTCTGGACTTGTTGCTGGACTTTGGATGCCCTCATCAGTGGGACTTATTCAAATAAATCACCAAGCATACAGTGGAAAAAATCACTAAGCCCTCCCAACTCCTCACTGTAGTCACTATGCGATAGAGAAGGAAAAAAATCACTAAGCATACAGTGGAAAAATCACTAATAATCACTATACCATCCTTACTAGCACAAGCCTACAGTGGGTTGATTTGCAAAATACAACAAACTGGAAAATAAGGGGAGGTGATTAAATTTTCGCTGAGAAAATGAAAAAAATACCTAATTTGTAGCTGTAGTCGTAGCTGATATTGAGACTGTAACTTGTACCATGCTTTATAGAAGCAGTGCCAACTCTGAGAAACAAAAACAACGGAATTCCTACAAAAAAATAAAAATAAGAATGAAGAAAGAGAGGTCAAGTTTGGTGCGATGCAGAGAAATAGAGAATTATTGGCTTACCAGAATTCAATCCACCAATTCTGTTGTGTCAGCTGTGACGGAAAGATGAACGAGTGAACTAAAGGCATTTCAGCGGACGGCAGCAACAGCAACTGACAAAACCAACCGAATTTGAGCAGCGACACCTCAAGGACTGCTGCTGGTGGCAGTGGCGACTGAGATAGCGGCAGATCTGGAGCAGGTTCGTCAACCCGGAGCTAGCGAACAGCAACACCGCCTGAGATGGCGGAAGATTTGGAGCAAATTCAGCGGCCCGAGACTTGCGAACGGCAGCTGCGACTGAGATGGCTATAGATTCGGAGCAGGTTCGTCGATCCAGAGGCTAGCGAACGGCAGAGCAGATTGATTTTTTTGGCTTTGGCGGAAAAGCTTAAAGCGAACGGCAAAGCAGATCTGGAGCAGATTGATTCATCACTTTGGGTGTTCCTTTTTTTCTTTTCTTTTTTCTATTGGAAATTGCCTCTTTTTTTCATTCAACTTTATTTTTTAATTATTAATTAAATTATATTTTTAATATTTATTTTAGTAAGTTTTTTTTTTCCTACCTCAAAGGGGGGTTTATCAAAATTAATTAAAATTTTAAAAATAAACTTGATAATCTATATTTTTGCGTGAAAGTTATAATTTTTTTTAAAACAATATTTAAATTTCACTTACTCAAAATAAAAATATTTTTTAAAAATTTCACTACACCAACTATTATGAAGCATCTTAAGTGTTCAATTAAACCACTTTATAAAAAGTATAGATAAATAGTACATGTAAACACTCATGTATACGTATAACTAAGGGAAAAGGTAAATTTTTAGTTTATAATGACTAAATTGAAACAAAAGTATAAATTTGTAGCACCAATTAAAAAGCAATTTGCAAGAAACTTTAGTGACCTAATAATCTTTTTATGTCTCTTTAAGTTTAAAAAGTGCATCTCAAAAATTTCATGAAAATATACCTAAAAAGATGAACTTTTAGTTTATAATGATTAAATTGAAAGAAACTGACAGTTTTTAGTACCAAATTACAATTTATAATAAACTTTAGGAACATAATAGTCTTTTTACATCTCTTTAAGTTAATTCGATTTAGAAACAGTACATGCTTCTTATTTGAGTTTCATGAAGTTAAAAAAAATGGTAAACTCTTAATTTTTTAAGGACTAAACTGAAAGAAAATAATACTTTAAGTAATAATTACAATTTACAATAAACTTTAGGGATATAATAGTCTTTTTTCTTCTCTTCAAGTTAATTCAACATCGAAATAGTGCATCTCAATTGAATTGTATGAGAATACACAAAAAAAAAAAAAAAAAAAGAAGGTAAAATATGAGTTTATAAGAACTAATTTTAAAAAAATGATACTTTAAATACTAAATTATAATTTACAAGAAACTTTATGGATGTAATAGTCTTTGTACGTGTCTTTAAGTTAATTCAACTTAGTTAGAAACCGTGCATCTCACTTGATTTTCATAGAAAAAAAAATAAAAAAGATAAACTTTTAGTGTATAAGGACTAAAATTGAAGGAAACTTATATTTTGAATACTAAATTGCAATTTACAATAACCTATAGAGACGTAATAATCTTATGTCTCTTTAAGTTAACTCAATTTATAAGTAGTGCATCTAACATAATTTAATGTAAATATACCAATATATATATATATATATAAACGTTCAGTTAATGAGGACTAAAATGAAAGAAAGGATTTTTGAAGTACTAAATTTCAATTCACAATAAACTTTACGGGCATAATAGTTTTTTTTATGTCTCTAAGTTAATTAAATTTAAAAACCATGCTTCTCAGCTAATTTCTTACAAATATACCCAAAACAAAAAGATAACTTTTGGTTTATAAAGACTGAATTGAAAGAAATTGATATTTTAATTACTAAATTGGAATTCGCAACTAACTTCAGGAACAAAATAGTCTTTTTATATCTCTTTAAGTTAATTCGACTTAGAAAGTGTGCATTGCTAATAGTTATGGACTAAAAGAAAAAATATATATAAGGGTGTTTTACTAATATCGTTAAAAGTTAACGGCTAAAAGAGAAATACAAGGGAGTTTTAATGACATTGCTAAAAGTTATGAACTGACTGAAAAATATAAGGGTGTATTAGAAGTATTGTTCAAAGTTATGGATTAAAAGAATATAAGGGTGTCTTAAGGTATTTTACTCATTTCGTAGCATAGTTAGTTTTGTTGTTCATATAGAATTATGTCTCAAATATATATATATATATAGACTAAAAGACAAATGTTAGGGTGCTTTACTGGCATTGCTAAAAGTTATGGACTAAAAGAAAAATCTAAAGGTATTTTAGTAATATTGTTAAAATTTATGGCTAAAAGAGATATACAAGGGTGTCTTAGTAACATTGTTAAAAGTTATGGGCTAGAAGGAAAATATATGAGTGTATTAGTCATATTGTTCAAAGTAATAGATGAAAAGAAAAATATAAGACTGTCTTAGTGAAATTATTAAAAGTTATTCTGTTGTTCATATAAAACTATCTTGATGACGTTGCTCAATGTTTATGAACTAAAACAAAAATAGTAGGGTGTTTTACTGACAAAGTTAAAAGTTTTTAGACTAAAATAATTTTGGTAGATACAATTAGTTTGGATGTTCATATGGAATTATTTTCCATATATATGTATATATATATATATATATCGAGATGTGGATCTGACAGAAAACAACTATTAGGGTGTCTTAGTGACAATGATAAATTTGAGACTGAAAAAAATATAAGAGTGTTCGGTAATATTATAAAAAGTTATGGACTAAATGAGAAATATAAAAGGGTCTTAGTAATGGACTAATGGAAAAATATAATGGTGTCTAATTGAAATTAATAAAAGTTAAATGCTATAAACGAATTAATAGAAGGGTGTTTTATAGACATTATTAAAAGTTATGGACTACAAGAAAAAAAAATAAAAGTGCCTTAGTAACAACTGTTTAAAGTTATGGGTTGAAAGAAAAATATAAGGGTGTCTGAGTAAGAATTAGTGTAAAATCAATGGGCTAGCAAAAAAATATGTGTATCTTAGTATATGTTGTTAAATATTATGAGTTCAAAGAAAAATATATGGGTGCCTTAGTAATATTCTTAAAAGTTATAGACTAAAAGAAGAAAAAAATAAAAATAAATAAGGGTGTGTTAATAACATTGTTAAAACTTATGAGCCAAAAGAAAAATATAAGGGTGCCTTAGTGACAATGTTTAAAATGTATGGACTAAAAGAAAAAAGGGACATTGTTAATAGGTATGGGCTAAAACAACAATATAAAGGTCTCTTACTGACATTGTTAAAAGTTTTGAACTAAAAAAAAATTATTATAGTTATTATAATAGATAAATACTTTTAATTAATTCAAGTGTACTCATAAAAATTTTGGTTGCTCTGGTAAGGCATTATTATGTTAACAATGAGATCCCGATTTCAAGACTTAGCTCAGCCATTTTTTGGATTATTAAATCAAACTGACGAGTAATTAACTATAATTGAAACGCTTACATAACTAATGTTGGATAATGGTGCATTGGTAAAACAATATGTCTCTCTCCAAGACAGCATGGTTTCGAACCTCACTTCCACCAATTTTTATGCATATATTTTTCCTCTAACAGCAGACCTTTACTGATGAGAATTTGTTGTCACTATAAATAAATGTTTTAGTGACGACAAATTGTTGTCACAATATTGCTAAATGCATGCTTTTACTGACGAAAATAAGTTTCGTCACTAAATGTCTTCAAACTACTGACGAAACTCATTTTCGTCACTAGTTTCGTCACTAAAAGTCATGAAATAGGCGGGAAGGGTTGGCGCCAACCATATAGTGACGACTTGGTGACAACTTTTATATCTCGTCACTAAAACTCCTCGTTTTGACGAAATTCTATTGACGACTTCGATTTTTGTCACTAATAAGGGTCTTTACTAACACTTCCACTGACGACAAAAAAGGTTTCGTCACTAATGCCCATTTTTCTTGTAGTGATATGTTATCTAGAATTTAGACTCTGTAAAATAATAAGTTTCATAGTTTCAGACTTTCGGTTACCTCTTCGCAATATGGCCTCTGTTAAGTAAGCTGATCTGGAAGACGAGAGACACCATTCTCCGATACCTTCAACTTATGGTTCACGGAAATCAGGGAAGAAGATAGGTAAAAAATGATATGTTTATTGCAGCTTTAAGGGTATTTTTGTCGAAACAATTGTATACGTTTTAGTTAAAGATTTTGTTTTTACTTTTAAAAGTTGGAGGTTTGTTGTGTACTTATCACAAACTTCAAGGTTGTTTTTGTATTTCGCCCAATAAAAAAAAATGGAAGAGAATTGAGCTCAATGAATTGTGACTACAGGTACAGAACACATCGATATTAAGCCTTTAATTGAGGTCAGAGGCAAAAAGAAAAAGGGTAAAAGGACAACATAGGTTACAATTAAAATATGGCTTCCCTTCGATTATACATGAACAATAAGAGAAAGCAGCACAACAATTGTCTTCTTCCATGTATGTCTCTACTTAAACCTTCTGATCTACCCGCTCTGCCATCAATCCTATGTGCTATGTCTACACGTATCATACAAATAGAAATAATAAGAAAGGTGGCTCTTGGTGAATGATGGAGTTTTAGAAAGACAATTAAGAGAAACAATAATATTAATTTTTCGCAACCAACAACAGCAACGAACACACAACAAAATATTAGAAGAGACAACTTTAGTGCTTAGCAGTGTCCTCTTCCTCTGCGGAAGATGCAGATGAGGTAAATTTGGTAATGGTACTACCTTCATCTCCGGAAACCAGGAGGGGCGCCGGCACCGGCTTTCCCCGGTCTAGTTCCGTCAATGCCAACAAGCATTAAGACGAATGAATACTTATCTAGAGTACGTCTAGAGCAACTTTTTCCTTTCGAAAAACGTCTTCAAATGCCATATTTGGAGGGCGGCCACAGAAAGGCAAACCAAAATGGATAAAAAACCAAAAGTGGCCATCTTCGAATTTGTTGCTCTATTTAGTGCTTGCATTTCTTCCTCCCTGCAAATGCCACCGATTAATTTAGATAGAAGAAAAGAAATACAGAGCAGGCTGAATTGATACTGATCGATTTTCTTCACCTTTCACGTAGATTGAACATCTCATCGTGAATCAAGACGACTCTGTCATACATGTTCATCAATTCAATTTCCATAGCCTGAAAAAACATAATACCATATCAATAATCATGTGAGGGCTCTGAACAGTAGGAAAATCTATGCATCATAAATGAATGACAACATACTTCGAGTTGACCTTTGGTGGCAACTTTAGACCAGCCCTTGGCATCAATACCAGATTTCCACTCAAACTCGATGGTAACTATGTGCGAGGGCCTCCGATGTCTGACCCAAAAATAGGCCGTGTAATCGCCACCCTCATATGCCGTAAATGCAAATGTGCCAGCCTCCACTTGTTCTGCTGTATAATAATTTGTTCCTCTTGCCGATGTCACCTATGAATTCCGATCTTCAGGGGATTAAAAACAAAACTCCAAATATGGCCGGAAAGTAGATAATAGAGACTCACTCGGATAGTGATCTTATGATTCTCTGGCATAGGGAAACCTGGGCTAGGATTCACAACTGTAAACTTGCCAATGGTCATGGCATTGTTCTTGATATCCTCCATTATACATTTGCTGCTCCCCGACGACACCTCGAACCGCATTGATCTAACCGCCGGTGGCATTATCCCCATTGTCACCATTGTCATCATCATCATAACCTTCACTACACCCAACAACATCTACCAATCTAGATGGGAAAAAAAATTGTTAGATCGAGATCGATTGATCGATCGTTAATTTCTTTGACACTTTCAAACTAACTCGTGTTCTTGTCCATCAAAGTGACGCCAACCACATGAGACTAAAGAGGGGGAAACGAAAACAAATTAAGAAAAGAAAAGATCTGATTCTCATGATATGTTTGTGACTTTGTCTGCCTATGTTATGCATGGAATTTGTCATGATTTTTATTTGGAGTATTTTGACCAGCGATATTACATGTATGTTAGCTACTGTCCAGTAGTAATTACGTGCAATCAGAATAAAATTTTTATCTAGAACATTAAGAACCTTTAATTAGTATGTACTGATATATGCGTAGAAAACCCGAATCCACCAGGTAATATCGATTTGCCTACAAATTTGCTGTGAATTTTCAATATATAATTAGGGAAAATCCTAGGGTCAAGACTGTCAAGTCATTTAGTATTGACTTGTCATTAAACCATTATTACCATGAGGTGTACCACACACAATTATTGCATTAAATACATAGAACCTGCTATAGCAGGTTATAACAATATGTAACAAGTTATTATTATTATTTTTTATATTTGGTAACAAGTTATATTTAGACCTACAACAAATATATTTTTTTGCCTAAAAAAAAAGGATAAAGTATTTTAACATATAAAAAAGTTTATTAATTTTTTACAATAAAATTTCAGATTATCAAAAGGTAAGTTATTATTTTTTAGTGAATATATGGGTGGTAATTATTTATTTATTACAAAAATAAGATTAAAAAATTAGTATGAACTATTAAATAGAGTATGCAATGTACCCCCAACAAATAACCATTGTACTCCACCCAATATATATATATAGAAAAAATTAATCTTAGTAAATTAAAATATTGTGTATTAATATAGAATTGGATGTTTAATTTAGAATATCTAGGGTGTTATAATTATTTGAAAATAACTAAGAAAATAAATATATATTTTTTAATTAATATGGGCACAGTACACCATATAAAATCATTGTACCCCAATATTGAAAATGACGTGCTCCAATTAAAAACTATTGTATATTGCCTAAAATCCTTAAGTTGAAATTTAGAATTTTCTATAGAACCTCATATACTACGGTCAAATTTACCATCCTCGGAGGTTAATTATCGCCATAAATATATTTTGGAGTGAAAAATATTTTTACAATTACTTTAGGCATTGTACCCTATATGAAATGCAATTGTACCTCAATTTTTTGCACAATGTGCCCCACAAAACTCTATTGTACCTCGCCCAACATATATATAGGAAAAATTTATATTAGAAACTAAAATTAGTTTGTATATATACCGATCGAGTAATGCGTTTTTTAATTTATCACATCTCTGTGTTATAATTATTTGAAAATAATTATGAAAATAACAAAAATTCACTACAAGAAAAAAGATCTTTGGTGACTGACGGTAAACGGTCACCTTATGTAGGTTTCCGGTCACCAAAATGTTTTGGTGACTGGATACCCGCGGTCACCACACAATCACTACAGGACAGTCGCTAAAGGGTCCGGGGTGACTGAATTTCGGAACCGGTCACCAAAAAGTTCATTAGTGACCAGCGCGTTAGGTGGTCACTAACATTTGGTGACCAAGAATGTGGTCACTAAAATGGTCACTGAAACTGTCCAACTCCATCTCCAAACGGAATGCCGTTAACGGCGTTTGGTGAGCAAATAAGTGGTCACCAAATACTAATGATCAACGTAACGTTGATTTGAGTTGAACGGCGTTTGGTGACCAAATTAGTGGTCACGAAATACTAATATGCAACGAAACATTGACTTGAATTGGTGACCAAATGTTGTCGGTCACATAACATAGGTTGGTCAACGGCGACGTTGACCTTGTAAAGAGACTAATAATATTGGTCACTAAAAATGTATGGGTCAACGTTTAGTGACCAAAAAATTGGTCATGTATTGGTTTGGGAAATAGTGATGTCAGACGAAATTGTGACCAATTAACTCGGTCACTAAAATAAGAAGACTGTTTAAGTTAGTCACAAAATGTTAGAGTATGGTGACCAAAGATTTGGTCACTTTATGGTATAAAACTGTTTTTTACATTTTATTATTGGTCACCAATCATACAGTTATTGGTCACCAGTTGAATAGTTATTGGTCACAATCGGCATTTTGGGTCACAAAAATGTCAGTTTTCAGTGACCAAATAAAAAAATTTGGTCATTAAATAAGCATTTTTTGGTCACCAATTCTGATCTTAATGGTAAAAAATGAACCCAAAATGCAGTCACCAATTATGGTCAAAAACACAGGTTATTCAATAAAATTTCAAACTATAAGGAGCACAAGCAAATGCTCCCTATTTACCCCAACAATACTATGCCATTACAAAAAAAATTTAAAACAGTTAAGTGCCATCTATGCACCACAACAAGACCATAAATAAAATACCAACACAAACTCAAATGCTCACATATTTGCACAACAAGATTGGACCATAAACTATGTATCCACATGAACACAACACCATGAAAATTAAACACATCAAAGGTTGGAAGGAAAAAACATCACTTCCACTATCAATAAACCATCATTCATAAGGCCAGCCCTACATCAAATTAAATAACAAACATTCCAAGATTTAATCCATACCTAAGACAAGAACATTTCAGTCATTTCAGCGGTTCCAGCATTCCGCTTAAATCCACAAAATCAACACAAAAGAGATTAACCATTCAGATAGGCAAAAAAAATACCTATCACACACAATCCACCTGCATTGAATTAATCAAACCCAAATATTCATAACCACCAACTTAAAAATAGTAATGATATGATATCCTTCAACCAAAATAGAACATTCTAAAAGAAGCAAACTAAATGGATGAGCGAGCAAGTCGCGAAAGGAACTATGTTGCAATACTCTCCTCACCTGAGTATCTCAATTCCAAATGTGCTTCACTGAAATTGAAAACAACTTGTTTTAAAACAATTCCCTTAAATTTAAAATAGTTAAACTTAATTATTGTTCACTTACATTTCCATCCGACTTGCATCAGAAGCGTCACCTTGAAGATGATCAATTTTTCCAGCCAAAAATTTGGAACTGAGCTTGTAACTTGGAATGACTTTCTTCAAGAGAAGCAACCTTAGCAGCCAATTCTTGATTGTGGGTTTTAACAACAACCGCTCTCTTCGTTTGCATATCAACTTCAGTACGAAGTCTTTCACGAGCAATTGTGGCTTTTGATTGCTTCTTGGTCCTATCCCTACCTATCAGCCCTCCAAGTTTATTAATGACAATCCCACGAGGGGTAGCAGACGAAGAAGCCTCCTCCTGTCTCATTCTGCCCTACAATAATTTTTTAAATAATTACAATCAAACTCTTAGTTAGATGTGAAATCTGAACCGATAAAATGATATATGAAGAAACTTACCAAGACTATTTTGGCTTGATCATTTATCATTTCTCCCTTACCAACCAAAAAAGGTGCCAATTCATATTCATCAATGGGAGTAATAGTTTTGCCCTCGCGCTCAAGCTGGGAAAGGGAACGACAACATTATGGGTTAAAACTACAAACCTAGCGATAGAAACAGAACCAAAATAAATAGATGCAAAGTACAACTAGGTATTTAAGAACCTCCTCAACATGCCTAGCGATAGAAACAGAACCAATTGTGGGTGGAGTATTGTTCGTTGCTCGGTTCTGCTTGGCTATCTCACTTTTTTTTCTATTACTTGCAGAAAAAAATGACGATCTTGCTATAAGCAAAAACAGTAAATGCAAATGTACATGATAATAATATTATAATGATGAAACTTTAAAACTGAAGAAAAAATTAAAGGGTTTATATAACCTTGAATTCTGGGCAGTCGAACTTCTCACACAACTTCTCCCAGTTAGCTTGCTCCGTAATACTGGATGGGCGATTTTTAATAGCCTCTTCCTTAGACTTGAACTTCTTGAAATGATTGTGGAGTCTGTACTGCCTATTTTTATAGCATTTCCCAGCTTGGCTGAGCACAGCATTGTCAACCTCGACATCTGATTCGTAAGTGGCGCTGTCCTGGTAATGCAGAAATAACAGAGAGAAATTAAATTTAAAACATATTAAATACATTCAATCATAATGCATAATCTGAAACCTATACCATGCACTTAAGGACTATGTTGCTCTTCACATCTTCATCTTACTCCTTCCATGTTTTCCCATCAAACTTGATTAGTTCTTGATGAGTGGCCCTGTCCTTGTGATCAAGGACTAGCTATCTTTACCAACTAACTTGTCACCATCGTCATTAGGTTCTACCACAATTGGAGTACCAGACTTGCGCCGCTTAATTTCATTAAGGCATCTTGTGAGTCCTCTCTTGGCTGGTCCCAGTCATCACATATAAACAATATATTCACCAAAGGCAAAAAATATGAATACCTCGCTAAGACATAATACTAATTCTTAAGTAAGACAATATAAAGAAACTAAACAAGCTTAAGTAAATTACCTCTCGGTGTTGAACCAGTATCCTTCTAAGCTACACTTTCACTATTGTTGTTCACTTTGGCAGTGTCTTCATTTGTTTCACTACCTTCATTATGAACATCGGGCTCTGGTGTGGGTGCCTTATTTGAGTTGAAATCCAATAGCCACTTAGATCTCAACTCTCTCTGTGACTCTACTGTGGGTGGGGCTGTACTCTTCTCCTTATGAGGCCTTTTTTCTTGCATCTTATCAGCATGCTTAATAAGGCGCTTCGTACGTTGCTTTTGAGGCTGTTTTTGAACTTCTTCTGACTGCTGCCTATGAAGTTGATCATCAGTTTCCTTCTCAATCCGCTGCTCAGCTTCTTTCTCAACCTACGGAGCTGGCTGTTTCTCAATTTGGATCTCCGACTGCATCTCAATCAGAGAATCGTCATCTCAGAATCTGAATCCAGTTGTTGTTTTGGAAGGAGTGAGTCGGGCACTCCGTCTAGTAGCTACAGGTACAGCATTCTTGGCTCCCTTGTCTGCCACAGCGTTATGCAGTGCAAGTTTCTTGCTTGGCCCGAGACCCATTCTATGACACAAAAAGACAGTAAAATAGTTAATAAATCATAGTTAAAAATTAGTTGCTTAACACATAAGTACAAACATAGCACCAACGACACAAAGTATTTTCAATTTTTGAAATACTTAATCACTGAAATAATGGCTAAGACGCACAAAATATAAAACCAATCATCATCAGTCGAACCAAACAAATAGAATGCATCCATGAGAAATAAGTTCTAATTAATTAATATCAATAATGAAAAAGAATAAAAAAATGAATGAGATTAAACAAAAATATGAACAAAGAAAACATAAACAAATGCAGCCCCTAATTATTCAGAATCCGTTGAGTCTTCGTCACATATGTCAATTTCTTCATCGGATGAGACTGTAATTTCTGTATCATAATTGCCATCATCATTTATAAATGAACCTTCTCCTTCTTCATCAGCTAGGGAACGCGGCCTTTTACCCTACAGATTAACTAGAGAAGCATCGATGGAGTGTAAAGGAGTTGCATCTCGGGACAGATGGGCCATATCTAATGAGCCCTCAATAACCAAGTTAGAAGTAGGATGTTCCTCTTGGTGCACATCATCTGGTATTTTGTAATCTGACATTTCTGGCACAACATACAACCTTCTGGGACTACACCCTTGCACTACATGCCAATTACTTCCCAACTTCAGGTCAGGAACATAATATACTTGCTTAATTGGAGATGCAAGTACATATGGCTAGTCTTTCTACCACTTTCTTGCCAAGTTAACACTTGTCAGCCCAGATTCTTGATCAACCTGAACTCCAACCCTATCGACCTTGAACCAGTCACACTTGAACAAAATCACTCTCTTAGTACTCCCGGAATACTCAACCTCTAGAACTTCTTGAAGCAGCCCATAAAAGTCTACGACATTGTTTCCATGCTCACCTTGGACTACAACTCCACTATTTTGGGTTTTTCTATGTGTCTCACGTGTGTGTGTATGGAATCTATACCCATTTACCATACATTCACTGTACCGGACAACCCTTGTAAACGACCCTCGAGATAGAATTTGTGTATCACACGAATACAAATCTTTATGATCAAGAACCTGCACGCATTATTCTAATTATATTAGTATTTTTTTAATGTTAAAGCTTTGTACTTATTAAATAATTGTATTCAAAAAAATTTGAAAGGAGGATTACACTTACATATTACTGCAACCACAAGGAAAACTGTTTCTCATGACGGGCATCAATGTCAACATAACTTTCATTTTCGAGCAAGAGTTTGTGTTCCCTACATTCAATGACATGATAACTGTAATTAATTAATCATTTAACCATTACATACACCAAAATTTTAACCTAAAATACAGAAACTTACCTGATTAATACATCCAGCTCATCACAGTTGTTCAGAACTACATTATGCTTTTTCTGTAGTGCTTCCTTTCCAACTTCACAATACTTTGCAGCACCAATAGATCGTGCCTTGCATCAAAAAACTGAGACATCTGAACACTTCTCAGCCAATTCATTATTGCGCTCCGCCCGATTGAAGACAGTTTCAGCACTTTTCAAATACATCTAGCAGTTTAGCATTCCTGATCTAGATATCTCTCAGCAATACATCCTTCGGGCATAGCCTTGTTGTGGACATAACCCTTCAAAGTTCCCATTCTTCTGCCAAAATCAATTAAATGTTCAAGAATTAGTCATTTAACAATAGTAAAATAACATGAAAATATCAAAAATGATTAAGAATATATACTCACCTTTCGAAGGGAAACATCCACCGATATTGTGCTGGTCCACATAATAATGCCTCATTCGGAAGATGAAGAAATAGATGAACCATAACATCAAAGAATGAAGGAGGCAATATTCTCTCCATTTTGCAAAGAAGTACGGCTATTCTGTCTTGTTCGGTCTTCATTACTTCAACGTCTATTACTCGAGCACACAACTTCTTGAAAAATTCACTCAATTCATACACTATCTCTCTCACATGCTTTGTCAAAGAGCCTTTGATTGCTGGTGGAAGCACACGTTGAACAAGTACATAAAGATCGTGGCTTTTCAATCCAGACATAGGCAATCTATTTGGTTTTATGCACTGGGAAATGTTCGATGCAAAACTATCCAGGAATTTCACATTTTTTATGAAGGCTAAAATCTTATTCTTCTTATCTTGGTTCAAATGATATGCTTCCATCAACATTTTGAAGGTTCTTCCACTCGGTTGTAGATGTAATTCCTTTTTCCAACCTAGGTCCTCCAAATCCTTTCGAGATTTCCAAGTATCCTTACTCTTACCGAGAATGTCGAACATAGCTCCAATCGAACTATCCGTCACATTTTTCACAACATGCATTATGTCAATCTAATGCCTTACTTTATGATCAACCCAGTATAGTAGGTTGAAAAACATGGACCTGTTACTCCATCCAGACTGTTCAATCTCTGTATCCCTTTTTGTTTATTTTGGACATTACATTCCAGTCAATATGGTTCAAACTCTAATGTAAGTAGTTGTTGTGCTATTTCTTCCCCAGAATTGGGAATTATGGGGTCCATTCTTTCTACTGTCACATCGAAATTGTTTTTGTCTCGCCGCCACTGATGGTCTTTGGTCAAAAATCTCCGGTGTCCCATGTAACATACCTTGAAGCTATTGTAAAGGTATCGTGAAGAGGTATCCTCCATACAGATCAGACAACCCATGCAGCCCCTCACACTCCACCCCGAAAGCACGTCATATGTAGGGAAATCATTTATAGTCCACATAAAACATGCACGCAACAAGAAACAAGCCTTTACATGACAGTCATATGCCTCTACACCAGTCCACAACTCATTCAATTCTTCTATTAATGGCTCTAGGTACATGTTTATGTTTTTACAGCTAGATTTGAATAAATTATCAAAGACATAAACATGAATGGATCCTTCATGAATTTCCACAGAGGCAGGTTATAAGGCACAACATAAACTGGCCAAATAATATAAGAATTGCTCATATTTCCAAACGGGTTGAAACCATCTATGGAAAGTCCTAATCGGACATTTCGCTAGTCAGCCCCGATGCTGGGATGCACCCTATTAAAATTTTTCCAAGCCTTACTATCCACAGGGTGCCTTAGTGAACCCTCATCATCAACTCTTACTTCTTTATGCCATCTCATATCACGCGCTACCTCCTCATTAATGTACAACCTTCTCAGCCTTGGGATAATAGGAAAATAACGGAGAACCTTTTTAGGGATATTTAAATCTTTACCGGTATATCGGGGATCATTGCAATTTTTATTAGGACATAATGTAAGGGCATCATTTTCTTTTCGGTAAAGAATATAGTTATTTACGCAAGCATGTATTTTCTCTCCCACAAACCCCAACTCCCGAATCAACTTTTTGGCTGCATAAATTTTTTTAGGGATTTTGGCTATTTTTGGAAATGCAAGAGTAAGGATTTCTAGCAAATTATCAAATGATTTGATTGTCCAACCTCCTGTTGTTTTATGGTGTAAAAGGGTAACAATGAATGACAAAGTTGTGAATCATTCACAACAGTCATAAAGGGGCTGTTTCGATTCATCTAGTAATTTACGCATCCCATTAACATTACTAGATGAACCACTAAGAATTCTTGCATATGGTCCTATTTTTCACCCCAGTTGCTACCACCTATGTCTTTTATCAAGTCCTCTAACCTGTCATTAAAGTTATCTCCCCCGTTATGAGACCCACCCCAATATCATCACCTTTCATTTCAAAGTTGAACACCTCACCATGGTATATCCAAGAATTATAGTCTTGAATTACTCCCTTGTCCATCATGTGGGTGAACACAGAATGTCAATTGTAATGGTGGAGGTTATTGCAAGATTGACAAGGGCAGAAATTGAGAAACTATCTTCCTTATCTTGATAAGCATATTCTAGGAACTGATTAACACCCTCTCAATATCTCTTATCTTATGCTCGGTTCAATATTGTCATCCAAGACTTGTCCATAGTATTTTATTAGGGGCCTGTAAATAAGTCGTAAATTATCAGTACAACACGTAAAAGGAATTACTATCTAAACACATTGGTGGTCTACTAGCTTCAATGAGATAAACAGGTGACACGCGATTTAAACAAGCTAAACAAAATATGGCTACACTCAATTTTTAGAAATTAAGCACTTATTGATCAGAGAACACATGAATAATATGTTCTACAATGCTAGCAAACGTGTTTTCCATATTTAGTTTTGGCATACCTTTCACACTATAAACTACTACATATACAATCAACATGAACCAAGAAAATTCATGGTTCATGGTTCAACGAAAAAAGAACAAAACTACATTAGATGTATAACACAGTAATAGGGAATATACTTGTCTTTTAAACTATGGTTTCAAACTTTGGTCAATTTCATGCTTAATGGCTTTTATTGAATTCTGGTTTCAAACTTAGTTTTCCATACCTTTCACACATTCAACAAATATATATACAACTAACTTAAACCTAGATAATTCACAGCCAAGATGAAACCTAACACATTATCAACTTTCGTACAGAAAATAAAGGGATCATATCACATCACTTAAGTGGCGTTTCGAAGTTATGGTACTCACCTGGAAATAGATTATATCCCACAAAAATATAGCTCCCCCTCCTGGATCCTTAAAGCAGTACCGTGGACGACATCTTTATACTCCTTAAGGCAGCAACAACTGACAATTTACAGAAAATTAACAACCTCGATGAACTCAATCCCTTTAACAAGTTACATACAGAAAACAACTGATCATATCACATCAATTAGGGGTTCGAAGTTATGTTACTCACCTTATAATCGCTTGTTCCTTAAACAGTTTATCAACCCTCTTTGATCCTTGAATGAGTAATAAGGACGATTTCCTAAAATTCCTCAACGTAGCAATAACTATTTTTTACTACCAAAGAATACGGTTAAAATTAGTAAGAATCCCCAAGGATCAAAATGAAGAACTTCACAGGAAAATAAATCAATATAGGTAAAACATCCAACTCAAACTCATAGAAACTAAGTCATAAGAAACCACGTTTAGATCCCATCTATATTTTAAATAGAATGATTGCTTTTACTTTTAAACTCATAGACAAAATGAATCCACATTTCAAGTCTCCTTATAAACACAGTAACAGGAAAGACACTTAGTGTTGGAATTCTGATTTTGAAATTATTTAAATTCCATGCTTAGGCTAAAACAAACCAGTCATTTAAGTCATATTCATATTTTAAATCAAGATTGGTTTTTAACATTTATGAACAATATGCCAAACACAACTCAATCCCAAAAAAAAAAGTTTGTAGAGACATTAATAGCTATTATTAGTGGGATCAGCCACGAAGAAACTTTCAAAATATAAGCTAACCCTCATTACTAGCACAAAAAAATGGTCCCAACCATATACCACATGAAAGGGTTCGAAAAAGTTAGTTAGATTAACAAGTGTAATATAGGAAGACATGCGATGGAAACAACTTTTCAACCTTATACATGTAAAAATTCACTCTGAGCCTATAGACAGATACGCGAAGAAACTTTCATAGGATTACCATCAAGTAACACAACACATGTAGTTAATATACATGAAAAATCCCTAAGTAAAGTTTGCCCACATAAATTAATTAAGAAAGCCATCAAATTCTAGGAAAAATCCCCTAGATCACGATAAAAATCATGAACTTAAGAAAAATCTCCTAAACCCAAAACAAATTTAACCTAATTTCAGTCAAGTAGTGTTTCAGATTGAGGAAACTTCTATGAAATATAGATAAAGACATGAGAAACATCATACATTAGTGAAATTAGGGCAAATTTTGATAATATACAAGGTAATAATTGAAATCCTAAAATCCCATCCTAAAACTAAACACATCATATCTATATGAAATTGAATTTGAAACACTAAAATTTAGGGAATAAACGATACTAGCCAAGGTAAGTAGTTCATTGTTCAATACGGACATACCGTTGACATTACCGGAGCCGTGGTCTTTGTGTATCGTCTTCCCCTTGAGTTGAACCCTTTCACTGTGATTGGCGAGCTTATGGAGAGTTGAGTTGAAACTTTACTAAGTGTTAAACTCTTTTCCCCGTCCCTCAGCTTCCCCGTGTTTTGCCTCCTTGTATTGTTGATGTTACTGGCATCATAGGCGCCGCGTCTCGTCTTCCCCGGCAAGTTGAATCCTTTCAATTTTTTCAGTGTCCTGAAGAAGAGTTTTGTTCAAAATTTTCTAAGTGTTGGGAACATTTTCCTTCCCTCTCTTTCCCTGTGTTTTGACTATGGGTTAGCGTTGACCAAATTGGAATATTTTGCCAGAATTTTCAATTGGGCACCAACTTTATGAGCCCAATTTTTCCCCAAAATTTCTCCCTCAAAATAAATTTTTAAAACTCACTCTCTTTTCTCAAATTTAGATTTTTAATTAAAATTAATTATTTTTCACTTTTATTATCTTATGACCTTTAATTATTAAGGAAAATATGTAAGATTCTTTTAAATTATGTACTTTTGGATTGTACACAAATTTTGAATTAATAAATCAAAATAGAAAAATTACAATTTAAGAATCAAATGTATAAAGATATTATGTAATATTTTGTTAAACCATAGACCGATAATAATAATCGTATACAATCAATGCATGACATACCCACTGAATCTCAAGTTGAAAGTAATCTCTAGTTGTTACTGTTAGAATGACCTTCAATCTAATATACAATACTAAGTCATCTAGTGATACAATCAAACATACATGAATGAATGTCTGTATAGGTTAAACACATCAAAGCAATTTGAAGTTATGAATCGTTCGGATAATTAGGAACGTATAACTACTTTAAATACTTATACTAGTAGAAGGTAGTTGTTCAATTGTTCATACACTATGTGGATGTTAGTAGTAGTTCGGTGAAAAATTAACAATATCCTAAATTGTTGAACATTATGTCATGTTTATCCCCAAATTTATTAGTTATAACTATTTCACAACAAATTCTCTAATTATGGATAAAATTTGGGCAACTCAAAAATATTAGGGTGTTATGTTTTGGAAACTTTTAAATTGTATGGACTGATTTGATATTAAGGGGGTGCTTGTTTAGAGGTTTTTGGGGTGGAGAATGGGAATGGGAATGAAATGTGGGTGTTTGGTTGGAGGTTTTCATTTCCTGGATCCCACCCCCATATCCCATTTTCTTTCAATCATCCATTCCCCTCCATTTTGAGAGGAATGGGAATGATTCCCTTGTATAACTATTTTTTGTGTTGTTTTTTATGTTAAAAAAATTTAATTAGTAAAAACTATCATTGTAATACATATAAATAGAGATAGTTTGTAATATATTAAATATTCAAGTGTAAAAAAAAATAAAATTCTTAAAAATTTTATTTTTGAACCAAACAACATCAATGGTAATTATAGTCATTCCCTATCACAAACCAAACAACACAAATACAATGATTACATCTACTATCATTCCCCACTACTATCAATCCCATTCCCATTCCCATTCCCCTCTACGAACCAAGCGCACCCTAAAAGGGTATCATAGTCTAATTTTGAAAATCTGTCCTAACAAAATTTATTTCCAAAATAGCCCAGTAACTTTTATGGGCCTCGTAATGCATCTCAATTTTATGTAGTCAGCCCAAGAATCACAAATAATTTTCCCTTCCCATATTATTGACCCAACAATTTAACCCAGTTGCAAGATTGACCCAACCCAGCCCATATTTTCTCCGGCAAATTAATTCGATACCCTAACCCACCCCGTCATTATCCCTCGAACCTTCATCCTCTCCAATCAGCCGTGAAGAACATTGACGCAATTCATCTCCGGCGATCCATGGTCGTGGCAGCCATTTCAAAACCCGGTGGATAGATTGGTCGACTAGGTGCACGATAAGAGATATTTGCTAGTAGGCACTGGAAAAATACCTCATTCGCCCCTTCTACTATGGCAAATATATTGCGTGGCTTATGCTAACATTTTTAATTTAACTGTAAATAACATGCCTTGCTGGATGTAATTTTCTTAAATTTTGACCATGAAGAACTGGCGCAAATCGTTTTCTTTTATATATGGGATGTTGATTGCCGAAAGCTGATAAGTTTTCATTTATCAATTTTCTTTGGTTCTGTACAGTAAATGTGTTTCCCATCATTTGGAAGCTTTTTGACACTCTTGAAATGATTTCTTATAGACTTTGGAAGGGGAAATTAAGCATATTTGGTTTGAGGCTTAAGAATGAAAATCCTAATTGTTGAGTTGTTTTTTTTACTATGCTTCTTTCTCTTTATCTTCTGTTTTCTCTGGTACACACATCATTATCTTATGATCATCATTTTTTAATCATTGATCTTTGTTCTATGTTGTTGTTTTTGTTGTCTGTGTATGATTATTCATGTAAAGAAATGTTTTTTATTTCTCCCATTCTATCATTTTGTTCCTGTTCAATGTTGATTAGGAGGGAATGCGGACAAAAGTTCTTCAGAAAACCATTACTTTTTGGGGGCAAATTGATGGAATGCTGAGATCCTAGTGTCCCCAAAGGCTCATCTAGTTTTCTCTTATTCTTGGCTGAAAAAAATTAGATGTTTCAAATTTAAGTATAATCAATTTCACTGTATTGTTATTTTAATGAGATGTATATATATGCAAAATTTTTATTCAAATGTTGTGTTTATTGAGAGCATTTTAGTTGGGTGACATTTGGCCAAAATTTGGGTGTGTAATACAGATTTTGGTGCTTTTCCCTGTTTCGCTGTGTAGATATGATGTAATTGAATGGTTATACTATTTTTTAGTGATATTCCATGCATTTGAATGGGATGTATAGGTGTCATGTTGGTCAAATATGAAGTTTCCATAGGCAATTAGGTTTATGTATGTTTGTTTCTACGAATTATCACTGCTAGAAATAGGGGCCTTTTACGTCCAAGCCTTTACGACGACACACGAAACTCGTGGTAAATATTAATGAATGACGACATGTTCACTATTCTGGACGTAAATTCCCTTTTTAATTATGGCTAAACCCTAATCACGTCGTTAAGGCTCTAATATGAACGTAAAAACGAATTGGGAAATAAAGATTTTTTCTCCCTAATATTTACTTTTGAGACATCAAATTACCAAAATAGTCAAAAAAAATTTCAAATCCCATGTTATAGAAAATGAAGACGGATGAAAACGAATTTCCCGTCTTCGTTTTCTAAGAAAAAAAAATTTTTTTTTTTAAATAGACAAAAGAAATTAAATTCAGTGAGAAAACGAAATTGCGTTCGTTTCTATCTTTTTGGCTTATTATTTTTAAAAAAATAATTTTCAATTCCCCTAATTCGTTTGCACGAATCACCCTAAGTTTTTCTTGTGACTAAATTCTTGTGAATTTTTTTTATTTCATCGTACGGCGATTTCATCCCCCCCCCCCCCCGTCTCTCTCTCCTTCCCTTCACTCACACTCTTTCAATCGCCTTCTCTCCCTTCCCTTTATTGAACGAAAATTCACATTCCTACTCTCAGAGCTGCGTCTCATCGGCGCTATGTCTCACCGGAGCCGGTAAGCTTCGTCTTGTTGGTTTTGAGTATTGTCCATTCCAATGGTGGCTTATAATTGTTCAATTTTTGTTTACCAAGCTGAAATTGTAGGGCATTCTGCTCCCCTTTGCTCACTCTCCACTACTGAATTCTTAGAAAAATTGCATTCCAACTCGTCGAATTTGCGTCTCACCGAAGCCGATAAGTTGCCATGCTAGAAACTATTGACTTGATGTTGGTTTTGAATGGTTTCCATTCCAACGGTGGCTTTATAATTGTTGAATTTTGTTTACTGAGTTGAAATTCTAGGGCATTACTTCTGATTTATACATGTGATTTTATAAGGTGGCTTTTATTTTTGTTCTAATTTGAAGTTATTGTTCTGCAGAGCTTCTATTGAATCCTCACAACTTCTGCTATTTTTCTGGGTAAGTGCACTTGATATTTGGTTTTATCTATGTGCTAATTGATGCTTTTGAAGGTGGAATTATGTTGCATTTTTTAAGTGTTTAATTGTATGCCTAAATGCTAAAAAGTGGTGTTTCATGTTTGTAGAATACAGATACACAAATTAAAGTGTAAAACCCGAACATGAAGAAAACCAGCCCCTTTTTTCTCATTGTCTCCGAAAACACCAAAATTTAGGCCTTAAACTACCAATCGACTTTTCTGTACTGTTTTCCAAGAAAGCATTATCAACCATTTCTTAGTAGTAATAAATTACGACTAAGAATCTGAATCAAACTGCATATTCCTTATGGGCTTTGATTGATATTCATCATTAATCAGTCATAGTAAGTTGAGTGGAGTGGAGTGGGAGGATGGAAGGATGGAAGATACTGAGAGTTGCAGTAGCAGAGCATCAGAATCTTCCCCAAGTCCGAGTCTGAAGCTGGGGCTTAAGGTGGAAGTGTATCATGAAGTGCTCCAACGGCTTCGAAAGGCTGAATTTGAAGAAGCCGTCGGTCCTGCTATGGAATCACTTCATGCACCTCCCCCTCCGGTAAAGCCACCTCCTTTTTTACCTTTCCCCTCTGTATGCTGCTGATCGCCCACATAGTTATGTTTCTGGGGTCTTCCTTGGTTTAGCTAATTTTGCGATTTATTTGGAGAAATTTTCTTTGACTCTGTTCGTGGATAATCTCTTCTTTATTCAACGTTAAATCATAGAAAGGATAATCTTAATCAGTAATAGCTAGAGGTGACTAAAAATTTACTTCTTGGTTTCTGGATAATAATAAACCTTTTTGTAGCACTCATTCTTCTTTTTCTTTTCCTTTTCTTTTTTCCCGCAGCTATGCTTTGGATGTAAATCCTGAGAAGGCGCAAGTTGTGCTTATGCACAAGAAATTGCTTGATTTGGCACATGATCCTAAAACTAGGCCAGCATTTGAAGTTCGCCTTATGCAGGTACCCCATCAATAATCCTGTTTTCTGTTGGTAATATAAGAAACAGACTAGAAATTCTTTGCCAAATTCTTTTCTGCTTGGATATTTGTGTGGTTCATCAGTTATTATCTATGAACTTTCATGCTTGTTGACCCATGTTCTGAACATAACCATCTTGAAGTCTCTTAACTATGCAGGTAAAGTGACCTTAAACTACTGCTGATTAGCTCTTTGCTAAAACCTTGTATCCTTGTCTTGATCTGTTTGATCTTTCCTTTTGCTTACTTTTCAATTTTGATATATAAGATCTTTCTTTTGCTTTCTGTTGCTGAACATGAGATGCTCTTAACTTTTCAAATTGGTCAAAATATCTAGTTACTTTCTCTTTCATGTATGTTCATCCCTTTGATGGGAATGCTGATGATTCAGTTCATTCTAGCTTAGCAGATAGAAAGGACTATGAAAATTACAGGTATAGGCATAGTGACCTTTGATTGAGTTTAGGTTTACCCCTCTCTGTCTCTCATAGAATCATTGCTACCATTCACAGGTTCCATCCTCCACCAACTTTCGACTTGACATCTATCTCTGAATTTAATCTAGAGAAAAAAAAAAAAAAAAAAAAGTAATTCTCCAACGCCAAAATAGCTCTGTGAGTCAAAAATCATCCTTATCTTGGTAATACTCTAAAAGGTTTGAGCCAGTTGAACTATTCTTTTCTTCTTTTTTTTTGGTCCTATCTGTCTTAGTGTATTTTGAGGTAACCTTGAACATTAATGCTTGTAGTCCATTGCATGAAGTTACAATTTCAACTAATGACAGGCCAAAACTCCTCAGTTGGGTAAGCTATCTGTTTCCTTATATCCCAATATTCCTGTCTGAAATACTTCTTGCATGATACTATTCAATTTGTATTTTACCCATTTGGCTCTTCCAGTTCCTGGAACTAAGGAAAGAAATTTCCTTTTCTTTTGATTCCTCACACCACAACAGATAGTACTGGAGGCAATCATTCGCTTTAGTATTAAGTGTACTTTAGTTGGAACTTTTCCTGTAGTCCTTATTCTGGATGCCTATCCCCTCTCTGTTGATAGTTCTTGCTTTTCAGTTATGGTAACTTAGCAATCACTAAGTTTATGTATCCTACATTCTCAGTTAACTTACTTTCTGAGGTTGGTTTGAACATTCAAGAAGCTCATACATTCTCAACATAAGATGGTTACTCCTAGGATGCCTTTGTTGTTGATGGCTGGGCTTTTGAGGTACTTTTCTACTGCCTCTTAGTTTAGTATTTTTGCTACATTTTGTTATGAGTTTACACATTGCCGCATTGTCCAAAATGTCATGAAAGAGAATTTAGCATAGAATTGAAGGTAAACCTTATTGATTTACCTGTGTTAAAGAAGCATATAATTAAGCATCATACACAATGAATCTATTTGCTAAAGAATTAAGTTCATAATTTATAATCTTATTGCTCTTCCAAGTAGTTCTAAGATTATTGTTCTACATTACTTGTTTCTATCTGATACGTGAAATAACAGTTGAATTTATTTCGTAATGCAATATTTTCGTAGGAAATTGACCAGCTTAGAAGTGTATTGGAGAAGGAAATCCCAAAGATTGAGGTAACTGACACTGAAACTTGTTTCTTAGTGTAGTATTCAAACTTTTGTTAGTTGACTCACATTTTGAAGTGCAATGAAGGAGGATTTTGGGTTGAATTAAGAATTGTTCCCTCCTGGAGAGAAGTTGGGACAGAATAAGATTGAACTTCTAACGGAGCAGGTCGACATACCAGGTGATGGGAGTGATGTCTCGAAAATAGACTCCAAGCTGGTGAAATTTGAGAATAAGATTGTCATAGGATCAAATAGGGATCTGTAAATCATATGATACTCAGATAGAATCTCTAATAATATATCCGTTCTGGTCTAATGATAACTTCATTGCAAACAGATACAAAGGCACTTATCATAGTCAGGATGTGGCTGTGAAAGTTCTCAAAACTGAGCATTTAAATGAAACGGTTCAAAGGGAATTCACTCAAGAAGTCTACATATTGAGGTTCTTGGCTGTTTTCTTATGCTCAAATATATGTCTTTAGTTCGATTACTCACCAGAGTTTGGTTGCTATTTATGTTATTCTACCTTTCAGTGAATAAAATCGATTAGTCATTTCTACAATGTTGCTACAATACCCTCAGTAAATGTATCTATCTGTTTTTGTGTTTATCGTCCAATGATAGAATCTGATTAAAGTCCCCAAGTATTAATACTTGGATATTGCATGAGCACAGTTTGTGATTTTAGCTGCTCCCAGTTTGCCATCCTTTCTTGACGATATGGACTACCATATAGAAAGACTATATACCACACCAAAACAGAATTTTCTTAAACTTTGATAAGAAAAATATTAGAGGACTTACATAGATTAGAGGTGTTCTTTTTGCAACCCTGGGTTCCCCTTCCCTAAAATGGCTTGCCCCCATCCCCCCATTCTCAAGAGTTCAAGAGTTGAGGATCATGGGTTTGCAGCTTTCATGTTTACATTATTTATTTACTTGTAACAAGTTTTGTTATAGATAGACATGTATAGATGTACAGATTGAAAAAGTAGTAGTAGCTTCAAGAAACCCCATTTTGATAAGCTTTAAATTAAGTAGTTGTACCATTCAGTTAGGTAAATCAGATTGACATATAATTAGTGAATCAACTAACAAACAACTGCCACTGATCAAAGCCCAGCTAGTCACAGAGAAAACATGAAACACTACTATGCCATATCATATGGTAGTATTTGGAATTATTTTGTCCTGTCCTTATTAATGATGCTATGAATTGAAACAGGGCTGCTTGATATTCCTACTGCTCACAGTATACTGTAGGATTCTTTCAAACATGTTAAGCACTGCTTAAATTATGCTTAAAACTCGCAAGAGTGGCATACTAATTCTTGGATTCTTTTGAGAGGAAAAAAGAAGAAGAAGAAGAGAGGGTTACTGATCCATTAATTAAAATAGTAGGTAGGAACTGTGAGAGGAGGAAGTAACCATAAATGAATGAGTAAGTTGCAAGGTTGGTTTTTGGTAACTCCGTTCTGGAAGTGTAGCAGCAGGAGGGTGAGTTAAGTGAGGGTCATTTCACCTACTTGGACTTTGTAGATATTCTTGGTTTAGTTTATACTTGTGTTCAAAGGGTTGAAAAAAGTAGGTGGACCTAGGGATATGGATGGAAGTGCTATTGAATAGGGAAATTTGATACACACTCTTCTGGTTTTTGACATTAGTAACTTGTGTTAGTTTTAAATCTTTTTGCTACCTATAATAGTGTACAAGTCCTTAATGATGATTGCTTGTGCATTTAAAACAACGGATTTCTGCATCATCTATTCTATTTTTTGAACTTCTGGTTAGAAGCATATTCATTTGGAGGCTTCTAATATATAGTGCAGTTTTCACCTTACTTTTCTTTCTCTATTTAATTTTTTCAATCCCCTATTTTCAGGCTCTTTGATGGCTTTTTATGGGTGCAAGCAATTTTACGGGAGTAGAAAGAGATGCAAGGTTACAAGCTATTTTGCGGGAGTAGAAATAGATGGAAAAGATGCAAAGTCTAATTGTTGATTATTTTTGAAAGAAAATACTTTCTAATTGTTAAGGTGATTAGTTTGAAAGAAAACACATTATAAGAGTTAGGTTTATTACTTTTGATGACTATTTAAAATATATTAATAGAGTATTTTAATGTGGATTAGTGCAAAACATTTTTATTCATGAATTGTTCATTTCTATATTGATACTTTTATCTAAATGGTTTAGGTTTAGGTTGTCTTATTAAGCAATTATTTTTAGAAATATATTTAAAAAATCATTAAACAAATTTAATTTATAGAATTACCACTTTTTTACGACGAGTTTTCACAGTTTTATGACGAGTTTTAAAGTTGTAAATAAGTTTTATACAACTTAGATGGATTAGTAATTACGACGAGAAAATGAACTTTTACGTCCAGAAAAGGGACTCGTTGTATAATTTCCATTTACACCATCTCCTTCAATCTCGACGTAAGATTTCTTACGTCGGAGCCTCTGACAACGACATAAGTGGAGGCGGGATACTTGATGTAAAACACTTTTTAGGACAAAAATATGACTTTTTACGTCCAGAAAAGTGGTTGTAAAAGGCTCCTATTTCTAGTAGTGTTAATTTTTTCCGTAAATCAATCGCTGTGTTATCAGTTCTAGCTTTCAGTTCAAAACATGGGTAGGAAGGGAATGTGACTTTTGTTTTAGTTCATCCTTTCTTGGAAGATTTGATTGAATGATTAATTCTACATTTTGTATCTTAAAACTGGAGTTCCAACCTTAAGTCATCAACGTTTTCAGTAGGTATTTTCTTTCAAAGTACTGAACTTTGATGCAATCAACATATTTATGTTAACACTTAGAACAGTAATAGTAGTTTGGGTACATTTGCTATAGTTTGGCTGTTTTAGACAGAGTTGACATACCATGTTCACTGGTTGGTTATCTTATTAACCATATGTGAATATGATCAAATGTTTTGTAATCATGTCATCGTGAGTTCCTATAGACTTTGCATATAATTGTTGAACTGTGTTGGTAAGGTTTAGATTTATAATTATGTCTTTGTTATGGCTTTTTAATAAATTTTCTATCATCGAAACAACTATTGCTTTTGTAGATGCATACAAGTGCTGAGTTGAATGATGGGCACATTAGGTATCGAGAAAGTACTGTCATTGCAATCGTAAAGCTGCTTTGAAGATTGTTGACTCTAACAAATCTAGTAAAGGCCAATTGTATTTCACTTGTGAGGGGAAACAATGTGGCTTTTGGTCTTGGGGTTTTCCTTTGAGTCATGAAGGGGGGGGACAACAGCTGCGGAAAAGATCACAACTATAGTCCATCACCCAGCTCTACAAGAACACCATTTGGACATGAAGAGGTTTCAGACAACCACGTTCATTTAGGCCGTTCGCAAAGCCATAATCATAACCTAGAGAATTCCATTCGACAGTTGACTTTCTGTATTATAGCTTTAACCGTATTGGTTGTTATTATTTGTATTACCATATGGTTGAAGTGAATTACTAATTTTTGATTGAAATTTTTTCCAACCTTTGTATTTTGGAATACATTATTAAATAAAGGGAAATAGGTTATGGATATCCATGCTTTTAATTACTGGATTAATGTGCTAATTATTATTTTCATTAATTATGTGCATAAACCAGTGGGATGCTGGGAATTGTTATTAAAATCTTGTCTAAGTGAGTGATAACCATAGAGGGAAGAGAAGTTACTGATAATAATTGCATTCATTTTTTTGTGACCGCATTATTCGGTCACCAAAAAACACCATAAGTTATACTACATTTTGGATAATTGTTTTGGGTCACAAAAAACACCATAAGTTATACTACATTTTGGACAATTGTTTTGGTGACCAATATCGGTCACTAAAATTATTATTTCACCAAACACGTGTCACTTACGTCTAATCTACATCTAATTAGTGACCGTATAATATAATGGTCACTATATGTAGTCACCAAAGTGATACTTACTTAGTGGGACCCTTTTAAAAAATGCCACATCATCGGTTTTAATAGTTCATCCTACCTCATTAGTGACTATACACAAATTTGGTCACCCATTAAAATCACAAAAGTTGAATAAATGTGTGGGACCCCCACAAATCAAAAAAATACGGTGACCATTTTATGTTCGGTCATCATCGTGATCACAAAAAGGTAACATTGTTTTTGGGCCCTAATGGATACGTGTAATTCCCTTTTGGCATATTTCTCATTTAGTGACCGTCTAACAAATTGGTCACCATTTATGGTCACCAATTTCATTCCGTTTAAGGGGGTCCACTAATAGTAACTATTTAATGTTACCATCACGTGTAATCTTTGTGGGACATCCCGAATACTTTATTGGTCACCAATCACATGCGCCCAATCAAAAATAATGCGTGGGACCCATAAATGGAACATTAATAACCGTGAGCATCGTATTTTTTGGTCACTAAATTTGTCACCAAACATGGTCCCAAACAGTTTAGTGACCACTACATTTGGTCACCAATTTAGTGACCATTTCGTTGGACACCAAAACACTAACGGCCGGCAACTTCGCGACTCAAATTTTTTCGGTCACTAAAATTGGTCACCAAATTGCCAAAATTTGGTGGGAATTTCTCCCGCCAAGGCTTTGGTGACTGATTGTTTCAAATGGTCACCAAAAGCTGCACCGAATGTGATTTCAGATAACTAAGCAAAATATGATCACCAAAGGGTATATTTGATGACTCCCTAAATTCCGGTCACCAAGGGCCTTTTTTCTTGTAGTGATTATTTTAACTAATATAGGCACATCACGCCGTATAAAACTAGTGTGCTCCAACTTGAAAATAATGTTCCTCCATTCAAAACAATTGTACCCCGCCCAAAATTCTAATTTTGAAACATACATTTTCTAGAGAACCTCATAGACTACGGTTAAATTTACCATCTCCGGGTTTTAATTATCTCCATAAATATATTTTGGAGGAAAAAATAATTTGTATAATTACTTTGGGCATTGTACCGTATATGAAATGCAATTGTACCCCAAGTTTTGGCTCAATGTGCCCAACAAAACTCTATTGTACCCTGCCCAACATATATATAGGGAGAAATTGATATTAGAAAATTAAATTAGTTTGTAGATATATCAACCGAGTAATGCATTTTTTAATTTATCATATTTCGGTGTTATAATTGTTCAAAAATAATTATGAAAATAACCAAAAATATTTTAATTAATATGAGCACAGTATGCCATGTAAAACCAGTGTACCCCAATTATTGAAAATAATGTTCCTCATTAAAAACAATTGCACCCCGCCCAACATCCTAATTATGAAACATACAATTTTCTATAGAACCTCATATATCAGAGTTTAATTTACTATCGCAGGGTGTTAATTATTACTCAAAATATATTTGGGATAGAAAAAATTCTTATAATTATTTTGAGCATTGTACTCTCTATGAAATACAATTGTACCCTGCTATTATGAATAATGTACCCCAACAAACAACTATTACACCTTGCCCAAAATATAAAAGGAAAATTGATATCAGTAAACTAAATTATTGTGTATATACCGATCAAATATTTGGATGTTTAATTTAGAACATCTTGGGTGTTATAATTGTTTGAAAATAATTAGAAAAATAAATATAATTTCAATTAATAGAGGTTGAGTACACAATATTAAATTGTTGTATCCTAATACTGAAAATGGCATGCCAAAATTAAAAATTACTGTACCCCACCCAATAATTTGAAACTTACATTTTTCTATAGACTACGGTTTAATTTACTATACCCGAGTTAATTATTGAGAGAAATATATTTGGGACAGAAAAAATATTTATTTTACAATTACTTTTGAGCATTGTACCCTATATGAAATGCAATTGTACCTTGCTTTTATACATAATGTACCCCAACAAACAACTATTATATCCCGCCTAATATATAAGATGAAAATTTTATATTAGTAAATTAAAATATTGTGTATAAACCCATCGAATATTAAGATGTTTAATTTAGAGCATTTTGGGTGTTATAATTGTTTGAAATAATAAGAAAAATAAATCAATATTTTTTTAATTAATTAGGAAACAATAAAACATGTAAAATCATTGTACCCAAATATTGAAAATGATGTGCCTCAATTAAAAATAATTATACCCCACCCAAAATTCATAGTTTGAAACTGAAAATTTTCTATAGAACCTCATATACTACGGTTTACCTTCCCGGGGGTTAATTATTGTCATAAATATAGTTTGGCCTAAAAAATAATGTTTACAATTACTCTTGGCATTGTGCCTTATATGAAATGTAATTGTACACCAAATTTTTGCACGAAGTGCCCAACAAACTATTGTTCCCCGTCCAATATATACGAAAGAAAAATAATGTTAGTAAATTAAATTAGCTTGTATATATACCGATCGAGTAATGAGGTTTTTTTAATTTAGCACATCTCAGATTTATTATTGTTCAAAAAATAATTATGAAATAAATAATATATATATTTTTAATTAATAAGGGTGTAATACACCATATAAAACCAGTATACCCCAACATTGAAAATGATGTGCCTCAATTAAAAATAATTGTACTCCGCCCAAAATCCTAGGTTAGAAACTTAGAATTTTCTATAGAACCTCATATATTATGGTTAAATTTGTCATCCCCAGCTTAAGTATTACTCAAATAATATTTGGGACAAAAGAAAATTATTTTTTTATAATTATTTTGAGCATTGTACCCCATATGAAATGCAGTTGTACCCTGCTTTTGAGCATAATGTATCCCAACGAACTACTATTATATCTCGTCTAATATATAAGAGGAAAAATTTATATTATTAAATTAACATATTGTGTATACACCAATCGAATATTGGGATGTTTAATTTAGAACATTTCGGGTGTTATAATTTTTTAAAAAAAAAATACATATATATATATATATATATTTTTAATGAATATAGGTTGAGTACACCACATAAAGTTATTATATCCTAATACTGAAAATGATCTGAAATTAAAAATTCTGAGTTTTAAACTTACAATTTTCTATAGAAGCTCATATACTACGGTTTAATTTAGCTTCCCCCAAGTTACTTATGGCGAGAAATATATTCGGCACAGAAAAATATTTTTTCATAATAACTTTGACCATTGTACCCTATATCAAATGTAATTGTACCCTACTTTTGTGCATAATGTACACCAACAAATAGCTATTGTACCCGGCCAAATATATACGTGGAAAACTTGATATAAAAATATTAAAATATTGTGAATATACCGATCGAATATCGGTATGTTTAATTTAGAGCATATTGGGTGTTATAATTGTTTGAGACTAATTAGAAAAATAAATATATACATTTTTAAGTAATAAAAGTTGAGTACCCAATATTAAATCATTGTACCCGAACACTAAAAATGATGTGCCTCAACTACAAACAATTGTACCCCACCCAAAATTTTTAGTTTTAAAGTTACAATTTTCTATAGAAGCTCATATACTACGGACGGTTTAATTTACCATCCCCTGGGTTACTTATCGAGAGAAATATATTTGGGATAGAAAAATATTATTTTCACAATAACTTTAACCATTGTACTCTACATGAAATGCAATTCTACCCTACTTTTGCACATAATGTATCCTAACAAATAACTATCGTACCCGGTCCAATATATATATATATATAAGGAAAAATTGATATTAGTAAATTAAAATATTGTACATATATCAAGCAAATATTATGATATTTAATTTAGAATATCTCGGGTGTTATAATTGTTAGAAATATATATATATATATTTAATTAACATGGGCACAATACAACAAATAAAATCATTGTACTCAAATATTGAAAATGATGTGCCCCAATTAAAAACTATTGTACCCCGCTCAAAATTTTCTATAGAACCTTATATACTACGGTTTAATTTACCATTCCAGGGGTTAATTATTTCCATAAATATATTTTGGCCCGAAAAATAATATTTACAATTACTTTGGACATTGTACCTTATATGAAATGCAATGCTACCCTAAATTTTTGCCCGATATGCCCAACAAACTACTATGATACCCCGTCCAATATATACTGAAAAAAATTGATATTAGTAAATTAAATTAGTTTGTATATACAGCGATCAAATAATGAGATTTTTTTAATTTAGTACATCTCGGTGTTAAAATTGTTCAAAAAATAATTATGAAAATAAATAAATATAATTTTTTTTTTTGAATTCATATGGGCACAATACACCATATAAAACCAATGTACCCCAATACTAAAAATAATGTTCCTCAATTAAAAATAATTGTACCCCACCTAAAAATCATAAGTTTGAAACTTACAATTTTTTATAGAACTTCATATATTACGGTTAAATTTACCATTCCCGGGCCTTAATTATTGATCAAAATATATTTGGGACAGATAACAATATTTTTTTATAATTACTTTAAGCAGTGTACCCTACATGAAATGCAATTGTACCTACTTTTGAGCATATTGTACCCCACCCAATATATAAGAGGATAAATTTATATTAGTACATTAAAAGATTGTGTATATATCAATCAAATCTTGAGATGTTTAATTTAGAACATCTTGGGTGTTATAATTGTTAGAAAATAATGAAAAAAATATTTTTAATTAATATGGACACAATACACCATATAAAATCATTGTACCCAAATATTGAAAATGATGTGCCCAAATTAAAAACTATTGTACCTCACCCAAAATTTTTAGTTTGAAACTTAAAATTTTCTATAGAACCTCGTACACTACAGTTTAATTTACCATCCCGGGGAGTTAATTATCATCATATATATATTTTGGCTAAAAAAATAATTTTTACACTTACTTTGGACGTTGTACCCTACATAAAATGCAATTGTACCGAAATTCGATCGGTATATACACAATATTTAGTTTATAAATATCATTTTCTCATAGGATGGGGTACAGTAGTTATTTGTTGGGGTACATTATGAAATGCAATTGTACCCCAATTTTGTTTGCACTATGTGCCCAACAAATAGCTATTGTACCCCCGCCTAATATATATATTGGAAAAAATTGATATTAGTAAATTAAAATAATGTGTATATACCAATCGATCGAGTAATGGGATGTCTAATTTAGAATATACCGGGTGTAAGAATTGCTCAAAAATAATTAGGAAAATAAAATAAAATATTTTTAAAATTAATATCAGCATAATATGCCATATAAAACCGTTATACCCCAATAGTTAAAATAATGTGCCTCAATTAAAAACTATTGCACAAAATTCTTAGTTTGAAACTTATCATTTTCTATAAACCTCACATGTTACGGTTTAATTTATCATCCCTGGGGCTTAATTATCACTATATATATATATATATTATAGACAGAAAAATATTTTTTTATAATTAAGTTGGGCGTTGTACACTACATGAAATGCAATTGTACCTCGCTTTTGTGCATAATGTACCCCAACAAATTAATAACTATTGTACCCCACCCATATATTAAGAAAAATTGATATTAGTAAATTAAAATAATGTGTATATACCGATCGACTATTTGGATGTTTAATTGAGAATGTCCCGGGTGTAATAAGTAGGAAAATAAAAATATATATTTTTAATTAATATGGGCACAGTACGCCATATCATAAATTTCACCGCTCTACATTACGGCACTAGTTCGAATTTTTTTCAATATGTTTATGGATATTTAAAAAAAAAAAAAAAAACAACAACAACAACGACAACAACAATTTTAATACAATATCATGGCTTAAAGGTATTGCATATATATGACTTTTTTTTTTTTCTTTGTCATGGCTATAGCTATAGCTCAAATTGAGGACATTTATACCAATACCGTAGCTTAACTAAGATAATTAATACAAAAGATATTTTAGTTTTGAAGGTTTCTTTTTTTGGCTTGTGATTTTACTTTCCAAATTAAATGGATATCAAGTAACCGGTTACCATTTAGGATATCAAGTAATCGGTTACCAATTATTTTGGTTTTTATTCCCTACATCTATGCCCCATTAAACCTTATTTGCACCTTAGTTTCAACCATTGATTATTGATCTAATAGTTCAAATCAAATCGACTTAACATCAAGTCAATTTTAGTTACTTGACTCTAGCATTTTTCATTAATTAATATAATATAACTCCCTTTACCTTTTTATTAATTCAATAGTAAAGTCAGTAATAATTGTATACTTTCAACTTCTCTCAATGATCGTAATGAAAAAAAGTTAGGCAATTTGTTTGATAAGATTTTAACCAATTGACATTTTCGTGTAACTAAAAAGAGATACTAGTCAATGGACAACGATATTGACAGGATGTTGCAAGATAAATTAATATCTTTAAAAATAGAAAAAGGCAAGATGGCCACTATATATTCCACAGAATTAGTAACATGACCCTAGTAAACATTTCAATTTTTTGGAATGAACTAATGCACTTAAAAATAACAATTGCATTTAAGCAATTAGTATTTTCTCAGTATTGAAGAATCAAACATCCTGTAAAATCTCATACTAACATGCTCCTAATCACCTATTTATCTCTAACAACAGAAGTTTCTCATTTTCAAATTTACACAACAAATATATTTTTAGGGAGGATAAACCTCAATGCCCTTTCCCTAAACATTCTATAACATTTAGGATTGATTTTCATATATATTAAACCAACTTACTCAATCCATGACCTCTTTTACAACAATGAAACATTTTTTTCAGTCAAACTTCAATAGAAACGCTCTACAAGGCCTAAAAACATTATTACAAAACACCAAACAGTACAAACATAAAAAGTTTCAATAAATCTCATTTCAAAAACAAAGTGGGCTTCTTTCTCTTTTCTTATACTCAAAAACTTAGATTCAAATTCTAAATTCAAAAAGATTCCATTCAAAGTTTAGATTTTAGAAAATTCAACATGCTTTTATGAAAAAAATTAGCAAGAACAAGGGAAAGATAAGACCAAAAAAATACTCAATCGGATGATTTTACCCTAAAAAATTAGCTTATGTTTGGACTTTAACGGAGGGGGTTGAAGGAATATAAAGTTTTGCAACGTTATTTAAAGTATCATGTAAATTTTTACTACTTTGGCAAAATTTGGTGATCAATTGTGCATTTTGCCCTTGATAAAATTCCCAAGGATATGGGAAGGTGTGTTTGAATATGCATATTTGTTATTTTTTGTTTGGTGGATATTCAACATATTTTCTTTGTACTTCTCCTAATTCTGAGTTGCATTGATTTTCTGAAACGCTCCATCACTAGAATCACTAGGTTCTATCAAAAATGCAAATAAAGAAAGATATGAAAGAGCTTTGAGATGAATGAATGGTGGTTATACACTAACAAAACACATTGATTTTAACACTACTACAAAATAGAGCTTTAACGACTGCGGTTTCACGGCAGAAAAAAGAAAACCACCGTTATAAAAGAAATACGGACTTTCTACGGCGGTTTTCAAATAAGCCGCCATAGAAAGGGACTTTTTACGGCGGTTTTCAATTAACCGCCGTAGAAAGGGACTTTCTACGGCGGTTATAAGTAAACCGCAGTAGAAAGTCCATACTTTCTACGGCGGTTTGTCCCAACCGCCGTAGAAAGCCCTACTTTCTATTGTGGTTTGTCCCAACCGCCGTAGAAAGTACCTTTCTACGGCGGATTTTCAATTAACCGCCGTAGAAGGTCCCTTTCTACGCGGTTTATATGAAAACCGCCGTTGTATTGACGTATTTAACCCTAAATAACAACGTGTATCTCCATATCGCGGCCGAAAGTCTTCCTCTCCAAATTTCTACTAGGTTTTACACGTTTGATGTAAAGAATCATCATTTGAAGCTAAAATTTACCACTTTAAGGTTAGCAACTTCTAAAATTTCTCAGTAATTGATTATTCTTGTACTTTGGATATGTGTATATTGAATTTATTTTCATGTGTGGTAGAGTGAAAATTAAAGTTACAATCCATATATATGGTGAACCTTAGTATTGTGGAATCCTATGTAGTTATACTATGTAGTTTGTTGGTGATGTGATATGATTTATAGTGTTTGGTTTTCATTGGATGATGTTCATATAATTAGCACTACTTAGAGTGTGTATTATTTTTTTATGCATTGCATGTGTTTGATAAAATGCGTAAATGAAAAACTTATGGGTTCTTCTTCATTTGATTATGTCTATTGTGCATGTGTTGGTTATGAATTATTTTTTTCATTGAGGTATTATATTAGTTTTGATTATATGAGTAATATTAGTATGACATGTGCTAAGATAAGCATGCAACTTGATACTTTCTACATTGTTTGTTGAATTATTATTTGGTTTTTTTTAATTATTTCAAGGTGTTAGTTACGCATGGATCGAAATATCTTGTTGTATGCTGATCGGACCTCCGATTTTTATACGAAAGAAGTTGAGAATTTCATTGAATTGGCTTATAAGAATACAAAGTACGCCTATTGTCTATGTAAAGCTTGTAAAAATGGTGCGCGGTTTGACTCAGATACAATAAGATTTCATTTATATCGGAATGGATTTGATCCCTCTTATAAATTGTGGATTTGGCATGGTGAAAGTATTGACAGTTTTCTTGAGCAAAGAAAATCTCATGCAAAAGGAGATGATGGGATTACTAGATATCGATTAGATGACATGATTGAGGATATGACAGAGGATTTTGCTGATAAATCGGAAGTCCTTGCTTCCATTTTGGGTGACAATGAGAAGCCTCTATACAATGGTTGCACTAGATATACACGCTTCTCAAGTGTTTTGAAGTTGTTTAATTTGAAAGCGGCAAATGAGTGGTCAGATACTAGTTTTACAGCTTATTGAGGGTATTGAAAGATATCCTTCCAGAAGATAATGAACTTCCAGATTGAATTTATGAGGCAAAAAAATATTGTGTCCAATGGGTATGGAGTATAAGAATATCCACGCTTGCCCAAACGATTGCGTCTTTTACAGGAATGAGTATAAGGATTTATTGCTTTGTCCTAAGTGTAAAACTTCACGATACAAAAACAAGCAGCTATGTGATGAGGTTGCAGACAGTACTGATGCGCAAAAGAAGGGGTCGCCAGCTAAGGTTCTATGGTATCTTCCTATAATACTGAGATTTAAAAGGTTGTTCGCTAATGCAAAAGATGCAAAACTTATGACATGGCATTCAGATCGGTGTATTCCAGTGATGATGACAAGGTGATAATGCATACATCAGACTCGGATCAGTGGAAAAAAATTGATTCAATGTATCCTTCATTTGGGGGAGAAGCTAGAAATTTGAGGCTTGGTTTGTGTACTGATGGAATGAACCCGTTTGGCAGTCTGAGTAGCACACATAGCTCATGGCCTGTGATGTTGATTATTTACAATTTGCCGTCTTACGTGTGTATGAAGCGCAAGTATATACTTATGTCTCTAATGATTTCAGGCCCACGACAACCAGGAAATGACATCGATGTGTATCCTGCTCCTCTTATTGAAGATTTGAAAAAGTTATTGGATGAAGGTGCACTTGTGTTTGATGCATACCGTGAAGAAATATTCACATTACGTGCCATGTTGTTATGTACCATTAATGATTTTCCTGCATATGGAAACTTGTCTGGGTACTCTGTTAAAGGGCATAAAGCATGCCCTATATGTGAGCAGAGTACAGATTTTTGTCAGATTGCACATGGGAGGAAGACAGTATAACTTGGGCATCGTAGATTTCTTCCCGAAACTCATCCGTATCGCCATGAAAAGAGCATTCAATGGATTTCAAGAGTTTAGAAAAGCTCCAGAACCCTTGAGTGGGCCAGAGGTGAAAGCTTGTGTGACGAACATTAATGTGGAGTTTGGAAAACCTTCGGAGTCAAGCAATAATGATACATGTTGTTGGAAGAAAAAAATCCATCTTTTTTGAACTTCCATATTGGGAGAACTAGGATGTCAGACATTGTCTCGACGTTATGCATATTGAGAAAAATATTTGTGAAAGCCTGTTAGGTACGCTTTTGAACATACCTGGTAAAGCTAAGGATGGTTATAACGTGAGACTTGATATGGTTGATATGAACATAAGATCAAATTTAGCACCGGTAGCTCGAGGACAACGCACATATCTACCCCCTGCCTGTCACACTTTGTCCAGAAAAGAGAAAAAAACAATTGTGTTCAAGTTTGAGTAGCATCAAAGTTCCATCCGGATATTCTTCAAATGTAAGTAGACTTGTTTCCGTAAAATATTTAAAACTTGTTGGTTTGAAGTCTCATGATTGCCATGCCCTAATGCAACAATTTTTGCCTGTAGCTATTCGCTTGATATTGCCCAAGCATGTTAAGTCTAGTATAACAAGACTTTGTTTCTTCTTCAATGCTATATGTAGCAAAGTTATCGCGCGCGAAAGACTTGATCAGTTACAAGATGAAATAATTGTTGTCCTTTGTCAATTAGAAATTTATTTTCCACCCACCTTTTTTGATATTATGGTACATTTGGTGATTCATTTGGTTAGAGAGATAAAAATCTGCGGGCCTGTTCATTTGAGATGGATGTACCCATTCGAGCGATATATGAAAGTATTTAAGGGGTATGTTAAGAATCGTTATCGTCCTGATGCTAGTATTATTGAAGGTTATATAGCTGAGGAGGTAATTGAGTTTTGCACTGAGTACTTGGCCAATACAGCATCAATTGGAACATCTAAGAATCGGCATGATGGGAGGATTACAGGTATGGGCACAAGGGGAGGAAAAATGTTTACACCTTCTAATGTTGAATTGATGAAGGCGCATCTCTACATGCTGCGCAATTCTGAAGAAGTTGAGCCCTATGTGAGAGACCATATGCGTTCAATAAGAACGTCTCATCCTGCTTGTATGGATCAAAATGTGCTCAATGAACATATTCGGACATTTGTCAATTGGTTTGGTAATGCTGTCATGGGCAAAGACGTTTCGGAGACATTAAAATGGTTGGCGTTTAAGCCCAGCCATGCGGTACGAGCATTTTCAGGCTATGACATAAATGGATATTCATTTGCTACTAAGAGACAAGATGAGAAGAGCACGGCACAAAACAGTGGTGTTACATTAATCTCGGAGGCTTTACATGTTTCTAGCATGAAGGATAAAAATCCAATGTATGCAAGCATGGCATATTACGGGGTGATCGAAGATATTTGGGAGCTTGACTATGTTTGTTTCAAAGTAGCTGTATTTCGATGCAAATGGGTTGATAACAATAATGGGGTTCGAACTGATGATCCATTGGGTTTTACCTTGGTTGACCTTAATTGAGAGGGTTTCAAGAGGGAACCATTTATACTTGCATCGCAGGCGAAACAGGTTTTTTATATCACCGATCCTTGTGACGAACATTGGTCTGTTGTTCTTCATGGTAAACAACATCACGGAGTGGAAGGGATTGATATAGAAGAAGGGCTTTATAAGGCGGGCCCTTTCTCTAGTGGTTTACCGGAATCGACAGCAATTGAAGAAGACAGGCAACTTGATAAATACATACTTCGTGATGACCACAATGAAGGACTATGGTTCGAGGATCAAGTGTCCCATAAGAGAAAGAGAATATGTTAAGAATCATTTTTAGGTATATTGTTTGTTTTTTGTGTGTGTGTGTGTGTTTGTATATATATTTATATATGTATATTTGATTTTAATGAAACTATGTGGACATAATTTTATAACAACATTTTTTATCCTTCGTACTATCTGATTGAAACAGATCACAACTTGGATGAAGCCGCGCAATAATGGGATAAAATTTTCAGGGAACTGCATATAGCGAAATGTTTAGAAATGAATTTGTTATTGCAGGAAATTGTGTGAAGCTATTGTGTTGATGTTAGGATGACAGGGTGTTTTGGTTAAATTTACAGGGGAGACTATGTCGGAATTGACTTTAAACTGAATTCCGTATTATTGAAGTAGTTGGAATCTTAATGAAGTAATTAATTATGTCCATATCCTTGACAGGGAGTATGTTACATTTATAGGGGAGACTCTGTCGAATTTTCTGGCAAACTGATTTCCTTGTTTTTTATTTTTGATTAAATGTTCCATGTTTTTTTTACAAGGAGTAGTTTTGGTAAAATTTATAGGGGAATCTCTACAATGATTTTTGTTTTGATTTTATATTTAACTCTTGAGAAATTACTTTTCTGTGCATCGAAAAAAAGATGTTCATTTAGCGAGGTTAGTTATTGACCACTAAATGAATTAATTATTATTTTATCGATTAATAAATCTTTATTATTTTAGAGAGATTCTTCAATATAATTTCTACTGAGGCGCGCTTCGTACCGGCGGCTACCTATTTCTATTTTTCACCTCTTAACGAGCATGCATGTGTACGAGATATACAGAAGCGCTAGAAAATTATTAAGACTATACATGGATACGACATTGAGTACTTGTACAGCAGAAGCGCTAGAGAATTAATACTCTTTACAATTGTAAAGAGTATTAATTCTTTCAAGCTATTTTTGTTTTATCTTAGCATAAGTGCAATTATTGAGTGCCTTTAATTATTGAACTAGAGATAATTAATTTAGAACACATAAACTGAGTAGTACAAAGCCTACCAAAAATTCAATGAAAATTCTTTTTTTTTTTAATTGGGAATGTAATATTGAATATGCAATTTAATAATGATCAATCGTTGCAAGTAAATAAAATACATTATATTGAGCAACATAATAAATGTACGTAATGTATTTCACTATACATATGCGATTAATATTATCGTCCTTAATTGCAAATATATTTATAGCTAATGAAATCCAGTAAGTATTGCTTTATTTTTTTATTAGGCCCTTAAGAATTCATTTTTCTTATACTACTTACTTAAAGCATTTATCAATTTGATTATTTTATCCCGTTCGCCCAAGTCGAAAACGAAAAAAATTTAGGGAAGATAATGAAGCTTATATGTACTTTTACAAAATTTATTAATTTTGAGCTTTTACCTATAATTACTGTGTAATAGTACATGAAATTTTTTGGTGGAATTGTGCACGGGAAAATTTGAAATTTAATTATTACATGTTTCATACAAGGCGAGCTTCTGTACATAATTAATAAATATAATGTAAATTGGGTATGTAATATTATATTTACAAAATTTAGGGGTTAATTTATAAAAATGAAAAAAAATAGAAATTAATAGGGTTTAGGGTTTAGGGGTCAGAAAATGAAATAAAAATAGAAATTTATGCGCGCGCGGGAATTGGCTCCAATTGTTTCCACTTTTCTACGGCTGGTAAAAACAAACCGTCATAGAACCAACCATTCTACGACGGTTCAAGGAAAAACCACCGTAGAAAATACTTTCTACGGTAGTTCAAAGCGAAACCGCCATAGAAAGTAACCTTTCTATGGCGGTTTCGCTTTGAACCGTTGTAGAAAGTATTTTCTACGACGGGTTTTCCTTGAATCGCCGTAGAATAAACTACGGTCTAAATTCAAATTTGTTGGTCTAATCTCTCTAATTTCCCCACATTTCCCCTGCTTCTCCCCTGCATTCCCCTGTAATATTGAATATGCAATTTAATAATGATCAACCGTTGCAAGTAAATAAAATACATTATATTTAGCAACATACTAAATTTAATGTATTTCACTATACATATTCGATTAATATTATCGTCCTTAATTGCAAATATATATATAGCTAATGAAATCCAGTAAATATTGCTTTATTTTTTTATTGGGCCCTTAAGAATTCATTTTTCTTATACTACTTACTTAATGCATTTATCGATTTGATTATTTTATCCCGTTCGCCCAAGTCAAAAACGCAGAAAATTTAGGGAAGATAATAAAGCTTATTACTTTATTGAAGCTTACATGTAATTTTATGAAATTTATTAATTTTGAGCTTTGACCTATAATTATTGTGTAATAGTACATATTATTTTTTCGGTGGAAATGGTTCACGGGAAAATTTGAAATTTAATTATTAAATGGTTCATAAAAGGCGATCTTCTGTACATAATTAATAAATATAATGTAAATTGGGTATGTAATATTATAATTACAAAATTGTGGGGTTAATTTATGAAAATGAAAAAAAATTTAGAAATTAATAGGAAAATATGCGCGCGCGGGAATTGGCTCCAATTTTTTCCACTCTTCTACGCCGGTTCAAGAAAAACGCCGTTAAAAGAAACCATTCTACGGCGGTTCAACCAAAAACCGCCTTACCTTTCTACGGCAGTTTTACTTTGAACCGCCGTAGAAAGTATTTTCTATGACCGTTTTTGGTTGAACGGCCGTAGAACCGACCCGCCGGTCTAAGTTCAAATAATTTGAACTAACTCCTCTCATTTCCTTCTTCTTTTCCCCTGCTTCTCCCCTATTTCCCTCTCCCCTCTCCCACCCCGGTTCGGTTTCGTTGCGCCCGGGAGCCGGCGCCGGCGCCACCCGTCGAAGTCCGCCCTTTTCCCGCGCTTCCCGGTGGCTGTTTGGTGTTGCTGATCGGTCCTCAAGGACCAAGGTCCGAGCTTTGTGTGTCGCAGACCCCGGCCACCATTTCTTCCATTTTCCCCAATAAGATTTTCGGCCTTGGATGTAGGTGTGAAATCCTACATAAGGTTTAGCCGACTTCTATGCTTGCATTTTAAAGCTTTTGAAATGTTACCTTCCATTTTTTAATTAATTCCAATTGGACTAGGTTTTTTGTTCACAATATTGATTTCGGGTGTGATGCTAGTGATGAATGATTGGATTGCTTTGGGATTTATCGATTGTTGGTTGAAATGGTTTGGTTGTTGAATTTCGTGTTTTGTCCTACATAAGTTGAGAACCTAGGTGTTTGATTGGGATTTCAATTAAATACCCTTTCAATTGGTTTTCCTTCACTAAGATGAGAACCTTGGTGTTTGATTTCGGTTTTGCATGATTAATTTAAGAACATTGGTGTTTGATTTCGGTTCTTAGTCGATTTACTATTCCTCCTTTAGTGATAATGAGGAAAATGCTTGGTTGTAGAGTCCACTTTGTGGAATTTAAGCTTTATAGGGTTCCTTCTTTGGGGCTCCCTTGTTCTAATGTCTTGAATGCCCCTTATATATTGAAAGTAAAGCTATCTTTGCATCAATGTAAAGCATCTTTATTGCAAAAGCACAAAGTACCTTTTGCGTGTAGCTTCTCTTGTTTTAGGGAAGGAGAGTATGGAGAGTATTTTTTAGGAGTGAAGTACTCCTCCCTTAAGCTTTTACCTTTCTCACTATATTTTGGTTTTATCCTTTAGTAGAAATGATTGTGCTCATTAGTTGTTGGTTGTGAAATGTGAAGTGCTTTATCAATGGTACCCTTTATAAGTCCACTTTTTTGGGCTCCTTTGGTTTAAGTTGGATAATGGCACTTGTGTATTGCAAATATCACTTTCTCCTCTTCGCTTTCCCTTATCTTTTTTTGAAATGAGGGAAATATGCTTTGTGAGTCGTTCTCCGTGATGAGGGGGATGTTTTTATAAATGTAGAGTTTGAAATATCACTTCTCATTAAATCTTTACCTTATGCGATTTAGTGTTTCTCCTTTAGTGCTAAGGAGGATAAATCTTTGTGGTTGAGGTGAAGTTGTGTTCCTCCCTTGGTTTAATGTCATGAATGCCCCTAATCTATTGAAAGTAAAGCTATCTTTGCATCAATGTAAAGCTTCGTTATTGCAAAAGCACAAAGTAATTCTCTTGTTTTAGGGAAGGAGAGTATTTTTTAGAAGTGAAGTACTCCGTTAAACTTTTACCTTTCTCACTATATTTTGGTTTAATTAATTTAGTAGAAATGATTGTTCTCATTAGTTGTTGGTTGTGAAATGTGAATTGCTTTATCAATGGTACCCTTTATAAGTCCACTTTTTTGGGCTCCTTTGGTTTAAGTTGGATAATGGCACTTGTGTATTGCAAATATCACTTTCTCCTCTTCGCTTTCCCTTATCTTTGTTTGAAATGAGGGAAATATGCTTTGTGAGTCGTTCTCCGTGATGAGGGGGATTTTTATATAAATGTAGAGTTTGAAATATCACTTCTCCTTAAATCTTTTACCTTATGCGATTTAGTGTTTCTCCTTGAGTGCTAAGGAGGATAATGCTTTGTGGTTGAGTTGAAGTTATGTTCCTCCCTTGGTTTAATGTCATGAATGCCCCTAATCTATTGAAAGTAAAGCTATCTTTGCATCAATGTATAGCTTCTTTATTGCAAAAACACAAAGTACTTCTCTTGTTTTAGGGAAGGAGAGAATTTTTTTAGGAGTGAAGTACTCCTCCTTTAAGCTTTTACCTTTCTCACTATGTTTTGGTTTTATCATTTAGTAGAAACGAGTGAAATGCTAGTTGTCAATAGTTGACGTTGCGAAATGTACATTGCCTTTTAAATTTAGACATTACAAGCATTCTTGTTTTTTGTCTCCTTTGGTTTAAAGTGTTCAATGGCGCTTGGGTTTTGAAATTAAAGCTTTTCTTTAAATGCAAAGATGTTATCTTGTTTTCTCTTTGTCTTTACATGAAGTTTAAGGTAAGCTAATGGCCCGAAAAAGAAAATGCAATGAGGAGCATAGTGATGAGGGAAAGCGCAATGGATATGGGTCTTCTACTAGAGCTAAAAGAGGTAGAGGGCCTACAAATTGCAACGATCTTTCGGAAATGCGTATGAAGGGGAAAACTCTTGAGATTTCGTTCAATTCCAAAAATGAGCCTAAAAATTATCATACGAAGTGGATTACATTCGTAGCATTCACGGCCCTGAGCAAAGTGGACATTATGGAATATGCATCATGGCCCAAAGTCCTTGTCGAGATTAAGAAGAGAGTGTGGATGGAAATACAGGTATTCTACAAAATTATAATGCATTGTTTGTTTGTCCATTCATACAAATGAACCAAATTTATCTAAATTTGTACTTCTATTGTTTACTGTAGGCATTATTTGTTTTTAAATCAACTGAAGAACTCGAAACCACGTGGATTTCTTATGCCGGTAAACGTTGGAAAGATTGGAAATCCTTTTTAGGTAGATATGTAAATGGCGACTTGCAGGGTGAGGACCCATGCCTTGAATATAAATCTCCCTAGGGAGACATGGCTTAAGTTTAAGGCTAGCCGCGAAACAGAAGAATGGAAGGTGGGTTTTTGAAATTCATTTCCTTCTTCTTTTTGGATATTTGAAATTGCTCAGTTTAATCGCTTTTCATTGTATTTTTCTCTAGGCAATTCGTGGAAAAGCGCAAAAGAATACCTCTTTAAATTCTTTTTACCATAATTTATCTCGCGGTAGATACCTACTTCTAAAGAAAAATTTGCATGAAGAGGCCTTGATTGCAACTGGGAAGAAGGCTTTAGAGGACGGTGTGTCCGAAGAAGAAGGGGAAGAACCTTATGCAGGGCCAAGCCGGCATCTACTTTGGAGACAGGCTCACACAAACAAAAAAGGCGAATACTTTACCCCAGAGGCTGGTCGTGTTGGAAGTGAAATTGTAAGTTTACACATACATTTTCTTATGTTTCAGTTCTTTAAGCTACGCATATAATTAAAACTATAATTGATCTATTTACATTTCATATTTTTGGCAAAACGTTTAGAAAACTCTATGTTTGCGCGAGTCCCAAGGGGGGAAAGTTGCAAAGGGTAGGAATGACATTCTTGTCAAGGCAACAGGAAAGATCGATCACCCCGGTCGTGTTCGCGGCCATTCTACCAGGGCACGTATCACAGAGGTTTTCCCGAAAATAAGCCCGTCGCTTAAAGATGAACTAGATTTAACTAAAAGAAAGTTTCAGAAAACCACTGCCCAGCTTGATGAATGTCAAACACATCTTAAGATAATGGTTGGGTTTATATGTACTAAGATGGGGACTGACTATGATACAGCAAGAGCCACTATCCTCAATAGTGCCAAAGCTCAGAGCTTAAACCCAGAAACCTCCGGAATGACCCCAGAGATGTTTGAGGTCCATGGTAGCAATGTTTCCACTGTGAGTCCTACGCTACACCCTAAAGAACCTCATAGGCAAAATTTTTCTCCTCTTATCCCTACAAGTTTGCCTGAGTTACATACGATACCTGTTTTATCTATGGACCCAATCAATTTGAATGAGGTTCAGAATAGCCCTATTCCAACAAACTTGGAAGATGTGAGTTCTTTAGGCGAATACAAGGTAATTAAAGTACATTTATGTCTGTCATATTTGTTTGTATAATTTCTTTCATATTGTCATTGCTAAAGAAGCTTTATATTGCTTTTCATTATTACACTTGGTTTTTGAAGTTAGCGAAATAGTTCAGTAATGTTCATTCGCTTGCCTATTATCTCAAGACGGGTGTGAATGTCATCTGTTCATCTATGAGGATACATGTAAGAGACGTAAGCTTGTGGCCAAGGGAAATGTTTATAAGCAGAGAAAGCACCACGGCCACGAGGTAAGGAAAGGTTGCGCAAGGGTTACAATTAAAATTTCATATGATGACTTTGCCCCGCTACCATTTCCTGAGGAAGAGGCTTCAACTGTGGGAATGTCCCAATCCTTTTTCGTGGAATGGCCTATACATTTGATTGAGCTTATTCCCGATCCAGTAAAACAGGTATATTCTTACATTTATTTGTGAATTACTTCATACCGTTTTGTATATTTAATGTTATTTCAAATGGTGTTAGGTGGATAAATGTTTAAAAAAGAAAAAAGGTCGTTTGAATTCTATGGATGAGATCAAATCTTTTTCGACCACTCCAAATGAAATGGCATCCTCTTCGACATCTGATCCACTGCACGAGTTAGAACTCTGAATAGAGAAAGATTCGAACTTCACTTGCTTCTTGTTTCAATTAACAAGAGATATCATAGGTGTGGATCATCCTATTGCGATGGATCGAATGGATGTCGGTGAATTATTGTCAAGAGAAAACATGGTCACAAACTGTTTGATGCAATTGTTCACCAAGTGAGTTTCCACTTAATTTTATAACCTATTTCAGATTATTGTTATATATAGTATGCATTCCATGTGCCTAGACTAACCAATGATGCATGATAATGTAAATTCTCTAAAGCTTTACATGATTTGGTTGAAAGGAATGACCGGAAGGGGATAGGGTTTCTCTCAGCTGATCATGTCACGGCATTAGGAAACACATATGAAGATAGGGTACAATACATTGCACGAAACTTGAAGGATCGGAATAAAGAAATTTATCTGGTACCGTATCTTCATAGGTAAACACTGTAAGCATTTCTCTAATTTTTAAGAAACACTGATTTAAAGATCTGAGGTCATTGAATTTTTGGTTTGCAGTGGACATTGGATGCTTATAGCCATTAGACCGATTGAAAAGGTTGTGTATTGGTTTGATTCATTACAAAACCCACAAAAAGATGAGGCAGTAATACTTATAGACGAGTGAGTTATACATATTAACTAATGTTAGAATGCATATATAATTTCAAATGCCAATCATATATACATATGTTGCTAATTATTTTCACTCCGCTTTCATTTTTATAGGGTGATGTTTAATTATCAAGCTTTCTTAGGACTGTCGAGAAATGTGCATATGCAACCTGAATGGATAGTAGTTAAGGTAAAATTGGTTCTTATTAAATTTTTTATTCAACGTTGTGTTGTATACAATTGTATGATCTTCTAACTCGTATATTAATATTCATTAGCATAAAAAGCAAACGTCTAACTGGGAGTGTGGCTACTATGTCATGCACTACATGTACCAAATCGCAATGAAATCCGACACATTGGCACTCGAAAAGGTATTTGATTTCTCATAACTTATTTGATTGTATTTCATTCTGCTACTCAATTACGTTTGAATTTATATTATGTTGCAGTACTTCAAGCTCGACCGCACTCCATTAAGCAATGTGGATATAGATGCTATGAGAAAAATATGCGCTAGTTATATTGTGGAGCATTAGCAGTAGTTGATGGATAGTAATGAAACTTGTTGATATTATAGTTGTACAAATATTTTTGGGTATGCCCCTGTAATATAATAGCGCTTTCAACTTGTATCTTGGTGATATTTGTATTAATTTTAAACTTTTAGCAGCAGGTTTTGCTTTAAACCAAAGAAATTTCTCAATTTCTATCTCGGTTTGGGTCTGAATCTCAGACTTTCTACGGCGGTTTTCAAATCGTAGAAAGTGATAACTTTCTAAGGCGGTAGGGAAGAAACCGCCGTAGAAAGTTACGGAAGAACCGCCATAGAAAGATGGGCTTTCTACGGCGGTTTGGCCCAACCGCCGTAGAAAGTGGTAACTTTCTAAGGCGGTTTCTTCTCAACCGCCGTAGAAAGCCACCACTTTCCACGGCGGTTTCTTCCCAACCACCTTAGAAAGTCACCACTTTCTTTGGCGGTTGGAAGAAAACCGCCATAGAAAGTCACCACTTTCTACGGTGGTTCGGAACCGCCGTTGACTTTCTACAGTGGTTCGGAACCGCCGTAGAAAGTCACCATCTATCTGGCAGCCGTAGAAAATTTACGGACTTTCTACGGCGGTTCGAACCGCCGTAGAAAGTCCGTAAATTTTCTACGGCTGCCAGATAGATGGCGGTTCAAAAAGGCCGAAAACCGCCTTTAAAAGCCCTTAAAAACCGCCATTGAAAGCCCTTTTTGTAGTAGTGTAAGCCTTTAATTAAGGTGACAGGCAAAAACAGAAAAGCGTAAAAGGACAACACAAGCAACAATTAAAATATGGCTTCCCTTCTTCGCTTATGTATGAACCATAAGAGAAAACAACACAACATTGTTCTTCCATGTCTCTACTCAAACCATCTGATCTGCTGGATCGGCCGTCATTGCTATGCTTACACGTATCATACTAACAGAAATAATAAGAAAGGTGGTTCTTAATGAATGATGAAGTTTTAGGAAGAAAATTAAAAGAAACAATAATGTTAATTAATTTACAGAAACCAGCTCGTATTTCAAAATGAGAAAAATTCAAGGCCATATAGGTGAACAATCAATCATAAAACTGCCTAACGATGTTAAGACGAATGAATATTTATCAAGATTCTAGAGCAACTTTTTCCTCTCGAAAAATGTCTTCAAATGCCAGATTTGGAGGGCAGCCACAGAAAGGCAAACCAAAATGGACAGAAAACCAAAAGTGGCCATCTTCGAATTTGTTGCTCTATTTAGCGCTTGCATTTCTTCCTCCCTGCAAAGGCCACCGATTAATTTACATAGAAAAAAAAAAAAACAAATACGGAGCAGGTTGAATTGATACTGATTTTATTCACCTTTCACGTAGATTGAACATCTCATCGTGAATCAAGACGACTCTGTCGTACATGTTCATCAATTCAATTTCCATGGCCTGAAAAAAGCGCAGAACCATATCAATATTCACGTGAGAACTCTTTCAGAAGGCAAAACTATGCATCATGAATGAATGAGAACATACTTCAAGTTGACCCTTGGTGGCAACTTTAGCCCAACCCTTGGCATCAATACCAGATTTCCAATCAAACTCGATAGTAACCATGTGCGGGGGCTTCCGATGTCTGACCCAAAAACAAGCCGTGTAATCACCGCCCTCATAGGCCGTAAATGCAAATGTACCAGACTGCACTTGTTCCGCTGTATAATAACTTGTTCCTCTTGCCGATGTCACCTATGAAGTTTGATCTTCAGAAGATAAAAAATAAAACTCCAAAAGTGGCCGGAAAGTAGATAATAGAGACTCACTCGGATAGTGATCTTATGATTCTCCGGCATAGGAAAACCTGGGGTAGGATTCACAACGGCGAACTTTCCGATGGTCATGGCATTTTTCTTGATGTGCTCCATTATGCATTTGCTGCTCCCGGACGACACCTCGAACCATTGCATTGATCTAACCGCCGGTGGCATTATCCCGATTGCCACCATTGTCATCATCATCATCATACCCTTCACTACACCCACCATCATTTACGAATCTAGATTAGAAACATAATTTTCAGATCGAGATCGTTCATTAATTTCTTTGACACTTTCAAACTAACTCGTGTCCATGGCTATCCAAGTGAGTGGCCAACCACATGAGGCTAAAGAGGGGTAAAGAAAACAAATTAACAAAAGAAAAGATATGTTTGTGACTTTGTCTGCCTATTATGCATGGAATGAGTCATGATTCTTATTTGGGGTATTTTGACCGACATGTTTGTTAACTATTGTCCACAAGTAATTAGGTGCAGTCAAAATACAAATGTTACCTAGAAAATTAAGTCTTTAATTAGTATGTTAAGATTATATGTTTGTATGTAATACTTATAGTGTAGACAGTGGCGGAGCCACATTTTATAATTTTAACTTAAAATATCAAAAAGAAAACACTAAAAGACTTTCAATAATTAGCAAAATGAAAATTCAATTAATAAAAGTCTCGTAATAAAATTTGGAAATTAGATAAAATGTAAACAAATTTTATTATAAAAAGTATATCAATTCATAAATACTCCATCCATTCCATTAGAAAAGTATATTTTCAAAAAACATTTTTTGTTCTATTAGAAAATTTTACTTTGAAAAATATTTTTTTATTCCACTAGAAGAGTTTACTTTCAAAATTTGTACTTCTCTTACCTTTACTAATATAGTCATGTGTGGTTTATAATTAGACAATAATTGAATATTAAGGATATGATTGGAATAAATTATGTTAAGTTAATTATTTTAGATGTTCTACTTGGACATTCATAATAAGTTGTACATTTGTTAAAATAGACTGTTATAATAGAATATATCATAAATAAAACATTTCATGTAATCCAACACCAAAAAAGAAAAAAAAAAGTCTTATGGTATATATATATTTATATTTATATTTATATATATATATATATATAACATTTTGGTGGAGGCAGTGGGGGCACGTGCCCCCAGTGTCCCCCTACTGCCTCCGCCATTGAGTGTAGAAAACCCGAATCGAGCAGGTGATATCCATTTGTCTACAATTTTTTTTCTGAATATTCAATGTATAATGAGCTAGTTCAAACATCTTATGGGGAATTGCCTTTGGTCCAAATTGCATTTGTCTCTTTGTAGATATGTTGGACCGTTGAGTTGAGATCTTTGAGTAGAGATTTGATGTGTTGCACAAATCCCTTTACCCTTTTTTTTTTTTTTTTACGAATTTATTATTAGCAGTGACGATTTTACTATTCACAGTAACATTTTTACGTGAAATTCCTAAAATGCCCTTAAGACAAAAAAAATCATATTAAATAACTCTATAAAAATTCGACTTGCATACCATAAGCTATATGCTATTGTTTGCCTATTTTCACTATTCACCACCAGTAATTCATTTTTTATTCACACGTGTATTGAAATATGACCGACAGACAAGAGGACGATCCATATTACACGGTATGTAATAATTGTATACAATTTTTTACGTGAAATTTATTTTTCCTTAATAAAAAATATCTGTCTAATCTTTGATTAAGACCTGGATCTGCGATTATCTGGCCGGTTTTGGCCGAAAATGTAAAATCAGGGCGAGGAGACAGTCTCCTCGCCCGGATTTTGACCGGAAAACCGCCGAAGACCGGCGGTAGTGGGAGGGAAAATACCGCCGGCGAAAGGCAGTATTTTTACCCAGGAGGACCACCGGTTACCGGCGGTACTCTCGCTGGGAATACCGCAGGTGACCGGCGTTAGTAGACAGCGAAACACCGCCCAGGGGTTTCGGTATAAAATACCGGCGGTCTTCTCGCCGGGAATACCACCGGTGACCGGCGGTAGTCGCCGGCGAGAGGACCGCCGGTTAGGGACGCAGTATTTTTTGGCCTACCACCGCCGGCGGCCGGCGCTGTTCTGACCAGAAGTTCAGCCGGAAGCCGGCGGTCTTGTACTGGAAAAGCCACCAAGGCGGTAGTGTGGGGCGAAGACTGCCGGTTTTCAGTGGTAGTTGCTGGAAAAAGCCGGCGGTCCTTTTTATAGCAACTAATGCCGGAATCCGGCGGTCTTCGCCGGAAAAACCTGCCGAATTTCGGGCGATTTTTTCCGACGACAGACCTCTGGATTCAGACTGTATTTTCGATCCGGTCGTTTGCCTGAAAAACCAACGATTGCGTGGTATTTTTACAGCAGCGGACGGTAATTTTTTTGATTTCTCTGCCAAAAGGGCCCGATATCCCGCAAGGGGCGAGATTTACGAAATATCCCCCCTGTGTTATGTAGAATTTTGTCACATTCTCACCTCTCGTAGATGAGATTATTCAAAAATTTACTGGTTCCCGCTAAATTTTGGTACCCATCGTTTTGTATTAATAGGATATCCGTTTGGAGAGGGATGACATATTTTCTAACCACACGGAGGTATTTCAAACGGACGAAGAGTTTAGAAGTAAGGAAGATTTGGTTGCATGAGTCAAAGCTACAACATCTAAAAATAATATGACGGCAAAAATTACATCTTATTCGAAAGCGTTGAGCCTTTTCCTTGCAAGAGGGAGAAAATGGCGAGTTGAGATAGGGTGCGATAGATCAGGAACAGTTAGAGATAAGCCACCCTTACCAGAAAGGAAGAGCAGGCGGAACAATACCAGCAGCAAATTGACAAAATGTCCATTTCACCTTGTGGGACGCAAAGTTGCTGGGGGAAATTGGAAGTTAGAGATAAAAAATGGTAATTACAATCATGAATTACAGCAAGTTCAAAATTGGCATTCATCGCACTCACGGCTAACAGAAGCGGAGAAGAAGAAGGTTGCAGAAATGTCAAGTATTAATATCAGGCCGAAGCATATATTGGCCCAGTTGCAAGGGGATGATCCGTAAAATGTCAGCAACATAAGACAGGTGTACAATGAAGTTGCAAAAGGTAGAAGGGAGGCGAGGGGAGATATGACTAACATGCAGTATTTCTTCAAACTTGTGCACGATCACGAATACTTCTATGCGCACACAGCTGACGATGATAATAATGCAGTCGGGCACATTTTCTTCACACACAAGAAGGCCCCTTCTCTACTTGGTTTGTTTCCGTACGTTTTGTTTATAGATACGACGTACAAGACAAACAGGTATGACATGCCTCTTCTGGAGATAGTGGATCATGTCCCCATATCTCAGTATGTTCATATTGCTTTCGTTTTCATGAGGGATGAGACTACCCCGAGCTATTTGTGGGCCATGACTCAATTGAGAAATTTATTCGATGGCAACAAATATCCACATGTGGTCATCACTGATCGGATGATTGCTATAATGAACGCTGTGGAAAAAGTATTCCCAAATGCTACTCAATTACTGTGCAGGCGACACATTGAAATGGATGTAAAGAAACATGTAGTAGCGGCGGGCAACGACAAAACTACAACGGATATGTTTCTATATCGTTGGAGGCAAGTGGTGAAAGCCTTGACATATGAACAGTTCACGAAAGCTGTGGAATATATTGATACTAGATATGGAAATAAATCTAAATTTAGGAACGTGATTCCATACTTGAAAAACACATAGTTGAATCCCCACGCAGACAAGTTTGTATCTTGTTGGACGAAATATATAAAGCATTACGGGGGGCGCACAACGAACATGTAAGTTCATTATAGCTTTAATTTATATTTGTTTATGTTGTATAAGTTTATGATACTTTATACAATTCTTTGTGTGAGAATTTGATTTTCAATGTTAATTGGCTTTCAGGGTCGAGAGTGCACATGCACAGTTAAAATAGGCAATTGGGATGGATAGGAAGGCATTTCCAGGTCTGTTTCAAGGGATTAATATTATGATAGAGGCGCACTTTAACAAAATTTGGACTGCAATAGAATCTTCTAGCAGTAAAACATACAGGAAGAGCGACTACTTACTGTATAGTAGGCTGAATGGTAGACTGTCTTTTGCTGCTATTACAATGGTCGAAGAAGAATATACTAAAAGAGTTGGCCTCATCGGGGAAGATGGTTCGTTGTGTGGTTGTGAACTCCAAACAAGTTGTGGCTTGCCATGTGCATGTGAGATGCAACAGTTGATGCGAGCATATCGTCCAATTGATCCTATCGATGTGGACCCCTTCCGGAAGATGCTGCACTTGGGAGATGCTGATATTCCGAAAACTGTGGAGGCAAGGCAAAGCGCGGAAGGACGACTCCATGAAATGTTTGTTGAGACGATTCTTCGTCCAAGCACTGACATATACAAGGTGATGGGTGTCGTGCATGCAGCTCCTCATCCGGAAACTGTTGATTTAGCTGAGCCGGTAAGTAGGCCACACAGGAGACAGCCGAGACACAATTCGACCCAGCGGGATCTATCAGGGTACGAGCATGCCGATAGGAATGCATTACAACGAGGTGCATATATTAATTCTCCTGTACAGATCATAATGAGTAATTAGCTTTCGATATACTAAATTTAATATGAGTTGCAATCGCAGGTCGGAGATCCACAGGCGGATAGAGAGAAGAAGGGTTGTGAGGCCCCACGCTTCTGAATGGCCCTTCGACATTCCCCTATTTCTGAAGCAGTTCGTGTTCGATTACATTACCGCCCACGTTAATGTGAAGGCCGATGGACATTGTGGTTTTAGAGTAATTTCTTATTTCGTACACGATGCAGATAAGGAATATTGGCATCAAGTCCACTGCTGAGTGTTAGGATTACATGTATTTCGTATCCAATAGTTTTTCAATATAAGTAACTTATATGCAAGTTTCATTTGTACGTAACTGTAACATTATTGAACGATCATACACTGCATCAAATAGTATATATACTACATGACAATAGTGTAGAAATGGAGAAGATATAAAATTTGCTTAATATTACTAAATATGAAGAGTCAATAACATAGCACACATGATGTTCCCGCAACTTATTCTAATGTGGGCATCAAATCCTCCAAATGTCTAGCACCTCCTCTATGGCCCTCTCCCGCAGTTCGTTGGGTACGGAATGCCTTGTCCGGGGATGAGTTAGATACATTCTACTAGCAATGTACTGGAGACGCTGCAGTAGAAAGAAAAATCAGAGGTTTTTAAACAAACAATGACATAAAAATAATAAATGGACACAAATACACATAAATACACATGAATCACATGTACTTACCGCAACCGCTGGTAGCTGTCTAGGGTCCGATGGCTCTTCCACTTCCATGTCGTCCGGACTAACACGAACGTGTGATCACGCATGGAAGTAGTCGAGGTACTCAGGGCACGCCTGATCAGCCCATTGAGCCTTCTGCAGTCCCTTTAACATCCTGCTCTTGTACATTTGCCAAGCCATGAAATCTGTCTAGTACACGCAAGAATACATACGAATTTCAGGGCCTCTGTTACAGTTCTTTGGCTCATAAACTCTGTATGGGATCAACTGCGCGTATCCAAATTGGCGCATGAACCGATCAGGCATATAGGGCTCTATGAACGAAGGGGAATAAATAAGCCCCCTGAACAATGTGATCGGGTGCACGCGTGCAGGATTTGGCCCGAAAGGAAGCCAATTTACCTAGTTTATTTGCAAGAACGTTAGTGATTATTCAAAAATTTGGGATATGACACTAATTAACTGTACGACATTTAAATGATATAAAAATACGGATTATTACCTCATTAGATTTCAATGTATCTAGGGCGCGGCGGTAGGACAACAAATCCCGCCGGATCTCACGCTTCCGCCCGGTGTCGATGTGCCACTTCGCTGCAGCAGGCAAGGAAACATCTCATTCTCTCATCTTTGGAGGACTAAACATTGGAAAATACTCGTATATCCAACTCTTTGGTTTGAAGGACAAAAAAAATTTAATAATGTTAATGAACCAGTATAAAGTATGAAAATAATTTATAATTGATTCGAACAAACCTTGCAATAATGTCAGACACCCGCCTAATTGGGCACCGTCCGCTCTAGAGGCCCTTCCACTATTGCAATAAAGGTTGCCCAGACACGCTCCTCCCCAAGATAGTCCGCTTATTTTATTTGTGTCGCGGAGGAAAGGCAGATAATGCCCAAGCACATGGGTTTTCTTCTTATCAACAAACAGGATATTTCCAACCAACCATAACAAATACCCTGCGGCAGAATTAGTGGGGTCCACATGTCCACTGACACAATGGGCACGAAGGAGGGACATTTTTACACTTGCAAAATCTCGCTCCCCGAACTCCTCTTCCTCTATCCCCAGCATTTCTAGAAGCAGTTCCTTCATGTCCGACGACTTAATTTTCCAATGAAGTGGAAATCTGTCAATCGGTAGGCCACATCGTGGAGAGTGATACTCATATCTCCGAACGACATGTGGAATGAATTGGTCTCCGGATGCCATCTCTTAACAAACACACTGAGGAGTGTAGAGTCTAACTCTGGATGCATGCACCAGACCAAATGTCCCAACCCGGAACGTTCCACTATACTCTTCATTTCGTCGTCGACTAAATCCCACCTTTGCAGCCGCTCGTGCCCATTATGGCATGTCAATATCTTACGTTCCTACATAATTTAATAAATAAATTAACACATTTTAGGCACCAAGTTGTTAAACATAAATCTAAACAATAGATAATAAGCATTTCACAATAAATAATAAAGAATAATAACATACCTTTCGATGTCATATGTAGTTGGCAATATGACCCTTAAAACTCTTTAACAACTCTGGATTTGAAGGTCCACCGTCAATTGGACCATCCAGAGGCCGATATTCCTTCCACCCGGCATCCCTCCCGGTCCCGGTCCCTGAAACCGACTTACGTGAGGAGAGCATTAAGCCTTTTCCACTCCGCCTTCATTTGTTGGGGTCATTTGCCCATTCGTTTTCATCCTTCATTCGCCCCGAATTAAATTCTATGTACCCCTGCGACATAGACATCTCCCTCTCATGTCGTTCAGCATTTTCCCGAGCTACCTCCTCCTCCGCATCTCCAGTGTATCCGGTGCAAATTCCGCTTCACCGTAATCACTCCTCCGCATCTCATGTCGTTCAGCATTTGACAATCGAGAAGAACCATGCGCTCTTCCTAGGACGTTTCTCTGGCGCTCGGATGTAGTGGGAGGTATTCGGCCAACTATTTCCTCTGAGGCGGTGTTTGTTGCCTTATTGCCTTCATTAATTTGCAAACTATCATCCTTTTTACTTCTGATTAATTTTAATTTCAATTTCTTGAACGCTTCTACCATCTACAAAACAGAATTGAAGATTAAAAAATTAAAAATACATAAGGAACATAAACAATTATAACTACAAAAATAATTGCTAATATTTAAGGAACAATAACACAATTAATAATTAAAAAATTAAAAATATTGTAGGGGAAAATTCGGCGAAAAAAAATTGATAATACACAATTGGACACGCAAATAATTAATAATATATAAGGAACAATAACACAATTGAAGATTAAAAAATTAATAACATTGTCGGCAAAAAATCGGCAGAAAAAAACCGCCGCCCGACGGAAAATAATCGCCGGAGTGTGGCGGCGGCGGTTTTCTTTTTCCAGAAAAAGGACCGCCGGCGGCCGGTGGTAGTCCCAAAGAGACTACCACCAGCTACCGGCGGTCCTTTTTCCAAAAAATTCAGCAGCAGCGGAATTTTTTGGAAAAAGGACCGCCGGAAAACAAATAACTACCGCCAGCGATCGGCGGTAGTCCCGGTGGTAGTCCCACAAATACTACCGCCTTTTCCAAAAAGACCGCCGGATTCCAGCTGTCTTTTTTCCAAAAAGGCCACCGGCGTCCGGCGGTCTTTTTGGAAAAAAGACCGCCGTAGACAAATACCGCATCTGTGGTGTTTGTTCCGCTGACTACCACCACCGTCCGGCGGTTTTTTTGGGGAAAAAACCGTCGGTTTTCCACCCCCTTTTTCAAGTCCAGTCCGGTGTCTCTTCGGACGGTATTTCACAGATCCGGCCATAAAATGGCCGGTTAATCGCAGATCCGGGCAAAAACATAACAAAGCCATCCAAATTATACACTAATTTATCAAAACAACGAACAAAATATGAAAGAAACAATTATTAATTTTAGTAACTCACCTTTGCCGATCCGGTTCGTCTACACTTTTATCCGATTTGGCTAAGTTTGTGCTTCCACTAGTCTGCACACAGCATAGAAGAGAAATGGGAGAAATGGGAGGAATGGCTGATTTTATGCTTCAGCCCAATTCCTCCCACTGATATTTATAAAGTTTTTCTTCTTTTTTTTTTTTAGCCTAAAGGGCAAAAAAGACATTTTACATAAAATTATTACTGTAAATAGTAAAACCGTTACTGCGAATAGTATGCCCCTTTTTTTAATACCAGTACCTACCCGTTTGATAAAAAGTAATGTTTATATCTAAATGCTTAATGCTGAAATCAAAATACTCAATTGATTAAGCACTTCATATCTTACTACTGAAATATATTTTTCGAGCCTCTGAATCAAAATGCTTAATCAGTTGATCTTATTTGATAAATATACTGATCTCAATGCTGAAATTTTAAAAATGTACAATTTTACCCTTACGTTAAATGTTTTATATTTATATATGCGAAATATCAAATTTTACAACGAAACATAAATTATGATGAATAAAAAACATAAGGACACAAATAAGATAAAATACAATAAATTGAACAATTATAATAAAAAATTAATAATTTATTACAATTTATTAAAATCTCTAAAAATAAAAACAAGTCCACTATTGCATTCTAAAATAAATTTTAAAAAATTTTACAATTAAACTCATATATAATTAATAAATTATATAAGTAATATCAAAGATGTCGTACAAATGATATTTATAAGAACAAGTAAATGATATAAATTATTAAACAAATTTTTAATACCAAAATATAGTAACAGAAAATAAAAAAAAATTTATTTGACAATATTATAATGAAAAAGTTTAAAATACGATGCTAGTGAAGAAAAATATTTAAAAAATAATTTATTCAAAAATAAATATTTAAACTTAAATCAATATGAATAAAATAAAAGGAGTAGTTTCAGAAATCAAAGATGAATTATTAAAAAAAATATTACGTGAAGCATTAAGTGATAAGCAATAAGTTAACTTTTACTACGTAAATTTTTCTAAAGAAAATAAGCAGTGTTTAATCAATTAAGTGGTATGAATTTTCGTTATCAAACAGGGCGAAAGTCATTATTGCTTAATCAAACAATTTTGAGCATTAAGCACGGTGATGAAATAGGCCTAAGTAATAGTTATATACTTTCAAATTCTCTAAATAATGGTAATAACAAAAAAGTTCGGCAATTTGTTTGGTACGATTCTAACCCGTGGTCATTTTCGAGTAATTAAAGAGAGAAACTAGGCAATGGAGTGCTAAAAATTAACTTGTAGAGTTGGAATAAAATATGTTTTTATTTTTTTTACTTTCTTTAAAGTGAATATATATATATATATAAATGTATAGTTCTTTGTAAAATGTAAAACCAGATTATAAAAAAGAGCAAACCACCATTTTTGTCCATCACAAATTGGCCAATGTTCTTTTTTGTACTTCACATTTTAAATGTTTCCAAAGTGTCCTTCACATTTAATAAGTGTACCCTTTTAGTCCCTCACTAACTCTCCATCCATTTTTTCCATCCAACAATCCGTTAACACTCACTTGCTGAGTAATAGAAGGGCAAACTTGGAAGATAAAATGGTGTCCTTACGTCTTGTAGGTTAATAACTTAATACTCTTGCTACTGCTTATCAGATTTTATTTTTTATTTTTTATCATAATGCTGGGAAGAAAACTTCACCAGCTCCAGCCCAGCTCCTCTCATTTTTTATGCCATTTTTTTTTCTTTGACTTAGGCTTGAACAATGGATCAAACTAATGATGTAAAAATGAACCAAAAATTCAGATTCCATATTGCAGAAAAAATGAAACCAACATATCAATCTTCTAAAACTATACACATTAAAAATTAGAACCAAAAATTTCAAATATCATTGTAACAAATGAAATAAAACCAATAGCTGATTGAGCATCAATCTCATTCAGCATCCAGTATGTCAAAAGGATAGCAATCATAATTCCATGAAAACTACTAATTTGATTAACCCATCATGCACTACCAAAAATTATTCTCCTACTCTACGTTAATAGCACTATTTCACAATATGCATGAAGAGTTCCACTTGAAAATGTCTTCTCATTTTTTCGCCCCACAAGCAACTTATATTGATCAATTTCCATCCCTCCTTGATTGTTTACTGTAAAAGCACTGCACACATAAAAAGCTATTCAAATACACATATATAATGGACATAACTAATTATTTGCTAATCTAGTAGTACCAATTAGGATTTTTAATAACTTACAGTCACTCAAAGATCTTGAAACTGAGGTGATCTGTAGAGTTCGGCAACAGTAGTTACACAACTTGATTTATTATGTCCCACTTGTCTGCATATGCCACAACGTATGAGTACTTTCACCTTTCGAACTTAATGGGCAAAGCATCATCAATAAATAGAATTAAAGAAAAGAAATCATTAAGAGAATGAGAAAACAATTAGAGAGTTAACGGATTGTTGGATGGAAATAATGGATGAAGAGTTACTAAGGGACTAAAAAGGTACACTTGTTAAATGTGAAGGACACTTTGGAAGCATTTAAAATGTGAGGAACAAAAAAGAACATTGGCCAATTTGTGAGAGACCAAAGTGGTGGTTTGCTCTATAAAAAAATAAGGTTACCAAATATTTTCTATTTTAATAACCTTTATATTATTGCAACCATATGCAGGATTTGGTTATAGTCTCCGCTCCATTAGAATAGTCTTGGTTTTAGTAAACATGACTTTTTCAATAAAACAGTTGGATAATTTCTTCTGATTGTGATTGTAATCCGTCACTGTATACTTGCAGTCATAAGTTCGAAGTACTTCTTCTTTTTTCTCAATCTTGTCTAAGTAATAAAAATTACCTCAAAAATATAAGTGAAAGTATACACTTGTTGCTTGTATTTAAGGGTTAAACTCTCATAGAGGTCGACAACCACCCTAAAATGAGTCAAGTAGTAAGAGTTGGCTCTCCCATCGTGGATTAAATATTGATCGATAGCAAGAGATGGATAAAGGTAGAGTAACAAAATATACTAACTATTATAATAACTATACTCCGGTCAAAAATTGAATATGATTTCAAAAGTTATAAACATATTATTTAATCACAAGCAAGCATGATAATGTAGACAAAATAAGTCTTTTACTAATTAATTTAGAGGATTATGAAATTGGACTCTCTCCAAATTTAGCGGATGCGATCAACCTCACAAGAGTCCAGCCTTACGCCAACAATATGGAGATCGGCCCGCCGGCCGTCACCTGCAGGCCTCAATTTTGCAGCGGCGATGACGAAGCAGCGGTTACCGCCGCCACCCCCTCCCATTAACCTAACCCTCAAAAAACCCACTAGTCATCTCAGAGATTTGGCCCTTATGTTCATGGACGAAAATATGGATCTGTTTGAAGCCCCTCTGCAAAGAGCTTTGATCGGAAAATTCTCTCGAGGGAGGACGACGATGGAGAAATTGAGGAAGGACTTTGAAACTGCTGGGTTTACAGATACCTATCACATAGGCTTGATCGATAGAAAACAGGTCCTCATATGGTTCGAATTGGATGAAGATTATAGTAGATGTGTTGGATATATTGTATAGTTAAGTGTATTTTGGGCCTCGTAGGTTATTTTGGGCCTCATAGGTTTGGTATGTTAGCTGTCTATAACTCTTTATACAAGTTCATAATGAATACAGAAAAATATTTCTCATCATGGTATCAGAGCCACGAAATAAAAAACCCTAGCCTCCACCTTTGATTTTTTCGAGCCCCCCCCCTCCCCCCCCCCCCCCCCGCCCCCGATCTCCTTCACCATGGTTGATGAAGGATCGAAGACCACGACCCCCGGAGCCGACCAGCAGATGCCGGCTCCGGCGAACCCCCCGAACCCGAAGATCGGGACTGATGACCCTAATGCAGAGATTATTTATCGGCGAATTGACCCCTCTTCTCCGTATTATCTTGGCTCCAATGATAATCCGGGAAACATGATTAGTACGGTGAAACTTAATGGTGCGAATTACGAACAATGGGCTCGTTCTATGCGCTTATCGTTGCGAGAAAGGCGAAAGTATGGTTTTGTGGATGGTAGTATTCGCAAACCTGTGAATCCGATGTATCTGAATGATTGGGATGCGGTGCAATCTACACTCGTGCAATGGATCATGAACACCATTGACGAGTCGCAGAAGAACACGATTCCTTATTTTGAAGAGGCGAAACCGTTGTGGGATTTATTGCAGAGACGATTTACTGTTAGTAGTAGGCAACGACAACAGGAGTTGAAATTTGAGCTGGCCAATTGCAAACAGACTGCCACCATGTCTGTCGCTACATACTTTGGGAGATTAGAAAAAGTATGGGATGACCTCAACAAATACAATCCGGCGCCTGCTTGTATTTGTGGAATGAGTGAAGAGTTTCAGAAGAAAAATGATGAGGCGAAGTTTCATGATTTTTTGTTTGGCATCAATCAGGAGCGATTTGGGAGCCTTCGTTCTCAACTTTTGGCATAAAATCCACTACCCACTTTGGATTGGGCGTTTAAGGCAATGAATAAAGAGAAGCAACTGTAGACCCGAACAGTTCTGTCAAATCTAACCAGGCGGATGTGATGACTTTTGTTGTGAAAGCCCCGCATAAAGGTACTTCTGAGTATAAATCGAGATTTCTTCCTAATGTCACTTGCACTTATTGTAGTAAGATTGGGCATGAGGAATCTACCTGCTTTGGGAAGAATGGATATCCGGAATGGTGGGGAGAACGGCCTCAATTCCGTGGGAAGGCCAACCCTGATCGCGGAGCTGGCCGTGGGAAAGGAGGCGGACCGGCAGCAGGTGCAGCGGCGCGACCTCGCGCTGCTGAGGCGCTGGCAGTGGTCTGTCCGGCATCCAGTGGAGGTGCCGCGGTGGGCAGTGGTGATTCGGCGCCTGTTTCGGGTATTCCGGGTGTGAGTTCTGAGCAATTGCAACAGCTGCTTTCTCTTTGGGGTAATAAGAGTACCGATGATCGATTGAGTGGTGAGTTTCTGTCCAGTTTATGGCTTATAGATACGGGTGCTTCGAATCATATCACGGGTAACTTGTTTTGTTGTCCAATTTACATGATATGCCTTCATGCACTGTTGGACTTCCTGATGGTAGTAAGGTTGTTTCTGTGAAAAGTGGAACGGTCAGATTGTCTAGTCACTTGACCTTGAACAATGTTTATTATGTACCTCATTTATTATGCAACCTTATTTCTATTTCGCGTCTGGCTGATGATACTGACTGTGTGGTACACTGTGTTAAATCTGGCTGTGTTATTCAGGACTGACGTTCAAGGATGCTGATTGGAATCAGTGAAAGCCGGGAGGGGGGGGGAGGGGGGGCCTCTACTATTTCAGGGGTGGCTTTGGTGCTCAGGCAAATCGAGTTGTTGATCAGCAGGATCCGGTTGTTTGGCATCAAAGATTGGGGCATCCCTCAGCTAAGATCGTGAAAAACCTACCATTTGAGTTTATTTCTAGTGATGGTTTGAATAAGTCATGTGACGTGTGTTGCCAGGCTAAACAGAGTCGTGAATTATTTTTATTGAGTGACAATAAAGCATGTTTTCCTTTTGAATTGATACATTGTGATTTGTGGGGTCCCTATCATACTTTATCTCTGTGTGGTGCTCGTTTCTTTATCACTATAGTTGATGATTTTACTCGAGGAGTTTGAATTTACTTGATGCGTGATAAAACTGAGGTGTTTGAATTGTTTACCCGTTTTTTAGCTTTAGTAGAACGTCAATTTAAAGTTAAAGTTAAAATGGTGCGGAGTGATAATGGGACTGAATTGTTTTGTCTTAGGAATTTTTTGGCTGATCGGGGTATTATTTTTCAAACCACTTGTGTGGGCACCCCCCAACAGAATGGAAGAGTTGAACGGAAACATAGGCACATATTAGATGTAGCTCAGGCTTTAAAATTTCAGGCTAATCTTCCTGTGCAGTTTTGGGGTGAATGTGTTTTAACTGCTAGCTATCTGATAAATCGGACTCCCTCGAAATTGTTGAATTATAAGTCCCCGTACGAATGTCTGTTTGGTGTGAAACCTCTTCTGTCTAAGCAACGTGTTTTCGGTTATTTGTGCTATGCCCATAACTTGAAAGCCAAATTTGATAAGTTTGCTAATAGAAGTCGTCGGTGTATCTTTGTGGGATATCCGTTTGGGAAAAAGGGGTAGAAGTTGTATGATTTGGAGACCCGTGAATATTTTGTCTCCCGTGATGTTAAATTTGTTGAATCTGTGTTTTCTTTCTCCAATCATCCTTCTGCTGCTTTGGTTGAGGAACATATTGTTGCACCGGACTTGGTTGACATTGTACAGGATGAGTTTGAGGAAGATGATGACCTACTAGAGGTGCCTCTCCCTTCGGCTTCGCCTAGCACCACCGCGGCGCCACCAGATGTGCAGGGTCCAGTGGCAGCAGGGGGAGATCCCGAGGCTGTTCCACAGCCCTCTGTCGCTGCCGAGGGCGGCCAGCAGCCGCAGTCCGTGGTGGATGGGGCTGAGGTGCGAGGCGAAGGGGATCCGGTTGTGTATTTGGGTAGAGGTATTCGTACTCGGGTTCCTTTTGTTCGTCTTCGAGATTTTGTGGTTAATACAGTTGTTGGTTTCAAGTCCACCCCCCCCCCCCCCCCCCCCCCCCCCCCCCGGCTTCATCGAGTTCCAAGCATTCCTCCGGTCATGGTAATCTCTACCCTTTGTCTAATTATTTGGATAGTAGTTATTTTCGGTGGACCATCGTACCTTTCTTGCAGCTGTTACTACAGGAGTTGAGCCTAAGTCTTTCAAGGATGCCATGAAAGATGCAGGCTGGCGTGAGGCTATGCAGACTGAAATCCAAGCTCTAGAAAAGAATGGGACTTGGACATTGGAGAAATTACCAGCTGGCAAGAAAGCATTGGGGAGTAGGTGGATCTATAAGATTAAGTATCGTTCAGATGGGCAGGTTGAGAGGCTCAAGGCACGATTGGTTGTGTTTGGCAATCACCAAGTGGAAGGCATTGATTACTCTGATACGTTTGCACCAGTGGCGAAAATGGTGACTGTCAGGACTTTTCTAGCAGTTGCAGCAACAAAGGATTGGGAACTACACTAGATGGATGTTCACAATGCCTTTCTGCATGGAGATTTGACGGAGGAGGTGTACATGCTGGTTCCTCCTGGTTTCGGCAAAGGGAGAGATGGCCAAGTGTGTAGGCTTCGCAAATCGTTGTATGGGTTGAAGTAAGCCCCCAGATGTTGGTTTGCAAAGTTGACAGCAGCATTGCAGAGGTATGGGTTTGTTCAGTCTTACTCGGATTACTCACTGTTTACTTTTTCGAAGCAGGGGATTAGGATGAATGTTTTGGTGTATGTGGATGATTTGATTATTTCGGGGAACAATTCCAAGGAACTTGCAGAGTTCAAGAAATATTTGAGTGCCTGTTTTCAGATGAAGGATCTGGGGAAGCTCAAATATTTTTTGGCATAGAGGTGGCGAAGAGTGTAGAGGGTATTTTCTTGGGTCAGCGAAAATACACTCTGGACATTATATGTGAGACAGGACTGTTGGAAGCGAAGCTCGTGTCGTTTCCGATGGAGCAGAATCAGAAACTTGCAATTTCGACGAGTCCGGACCTGGCCGATGGGGAGAAGTATCGGCGGCTCGTGGGTAGGCTTATCTATCTGGCTTTCACTAGGCCAGACTTGTGTTTTTTCGTGCACATTTTGTCTCAGTTTTTGCAGGCACCAAAGGAGGATAATTGGGCAGTAGCCTTGAGAGTAGTACGTTACTTGAAGGGGAGCCCTGGACAGGGTGTTCTACTTCAGAGAGACTGTAATCTGAAGCTGATAGGGTGGTGTGATTCAGATTGGGCTGCTTGCTCCAAAACACGGAGATCAGTTACTGGATGAATGGTATTTCTTGGTGCTTCACCTGTCTCTTGGAAGACCAAGAAACAGGCTACAGTTTCACTTTCCTCTGTAGAGGCAGAATATCGGGCTATGGCGAAAGTGACTTGTGAGTTGAAGTGGCTTAAGGGACTCCTCCAGAGTCTTGGGATTTGCACGGAGGGGCCAATGAAGGTATTTTACAATAGTGAATCAGCACTACATTTGGCTCAGAACCCTGTTTTTCATGAACGGTCGAAACATATTGAAGTGGATTGTCACTTCTTGAGGGATGCCATAGTGGAGGGGACCATTGCTTCATCACACGTTCCCACGAATTCTCAGTTGGCAGATATCTTTACCAAACCATTAGGGCGACAGCAGTTTGAGTTTTTGCTAGCCAAGTTGGGCATACACAATTTGTATGCGCCAACTTGAGCGGTGGTGTTGGATATATTGTATAGTTAAGTATATTTTGGGCCTCGTAGGTTATTTTGGGCCTCGTTGGTTTGGTATGTTAGTTGTATATAAACTCTTTGTATAAGTTCATAATGAATACAGAAAAATATTTCTCATCAAGATGTTTCCTACATGCAGTCTGGAATTTTGGTCCATACTCTGTAGGCATAACAAAGTGGACACCGAATTTCGATCCTCAAGCAGAATCTTCAATCGTTCCGGTATGGGTTTCTTTGCCAAGATTACCTTTTCAATTGTTTAACGAATGGTATCTCCTGTCACTTGGAAATATGTCTACGCGAGCCTTGAAGGCTGATTTTGCTTCGGCAATGTTATCCCAGCCATCAGTGGCTCGGGTCTGCACGGAAGTAGATTTGTTGAAACCACTTCCCAAATCGGGTATGGTTAGAGAAGGAGGACAAGGTTTTTGGCAGTACCTTGAATTTGATAAACTACCAAAATATGGGAAAATCACAGTTTTTGTCCCTCAACTTGACCCTCGCTACACTTTTAGTCCTTCAACTATTGAAACTCACACTTTTAGTCCAGTAACTATCACTTTTTTGCCGTTTTGATCCCTCATACCGGCAAGCTACTAGGTTACCAGTCATTTAGGGTAAAAATGAAATATTTAAAAAAAATTGACTCTTTTTTGTAAATTGTAGAAAATATACTTTATAAGGAGAAATTACAATTTTGATCCATCATCTATACTCTCGTTACACTTTTAGCCTCATTTCTATTAAAACTCGCACTTTTAATCCCTTAACTATTACTTTTTTGCCATTTTGGTCCCTCTTACCAGCAAGTTACCGGTTGACTGTCAAAGTCAACGGTAATTCGGACCTTATTGAAAAACTTATAAAAGTTTTGGGCCACCATCATAATAACTTAAAACGTTAAAAAAAATAAACAAAAAAATTACTTTTTCTATAAACCCTAAACTGAATCGACAAAAACAGAACCCCTAAAATCAACCCATCGTCTACACCATAAACAACCCACAGTCGCCAGTGGTCCTCCAGGAGCTGCGCCGTTCTTTGAGCCACCGGGAAGGAAGACCTCGCCGCTCGACTTGAAGGCACTGCTCCATTGTCAGCTACCTTTTTTCGTCAGCTGTGAAGGTTTCTTTTCTATTCCCCTATTCTTGTGCTGAAAGTGCCTGCAGTTTTGTTTGGATTTTTGTCTATTATTAGTATGTTTATTGTTGGTCTCCAGTGAATAATATACACATTTCTGTTAGATTCTTTTCCCTGTTTCTTCCTTTTCTGTTCAAGGATTTTATTTTGTAAAATGAAGCGGGCAGTTTTTGCTCTGTGATTGTTATCTGATCCAAGTCAAGTTCCAATCGTCGTTGATATGTTTGGGGTTTCAAATTTCTTGCACTATTTTTTTCAGCTTTGGTTTTGGTTGTGGCACTGTAATTTTGCTTCCGAAAAATTTTGCATTGGCTGAATTATAACTGCTGAAAGAACTTTACTAATATGGTTGGTTGGCTTATTTTGTGTTGATTGTAAGGACATAAGCAGAAGCTAGGCTAGTTGCTACAACCAAGTACTCCCTCCTACCCAATTTAAGTGTCACTTAATGTTATTTCACACATATTTAGGAAAGTGTGAAAAAGACTAAATTAGCCTTATTTAAGTTACCTTGTAATTCTAAATGACAAAATAGTGTATTATCTCAACACTAGTTTCTACTTTCTCTCTTCCATTAAGACTGAATACTATCCCAACCTACTTTCAATTGAAAGGTTTTTTTCACATTTCCAACACATTGAAATGGAGCATTATAAATAAGGGTAAATTTGGAACAATCAATGAAATATAGTCTCGGAATGTGTAAGTGACACTTATTTTGGGTAAAAAATTTAGTCCTTAAGTGACACTTAAATTGGGTAGGAGGGAGTATAGTCTTAGGATGGACACATTTAATTCCCCATTTCACTAATAAATTTTGCATTTTGAATGCACATTCTTATATATCCAATGTAACTTCTTACATTTTAAGTGCAATTTTCACAATTCCAGTGAATTTGATGAAGAATAGGGCGTTTCTGAGCAAGAAAGATGAAAAATTTCTGCACGGAAGAGAAATCAAATGAAGAATCCGATGGCCTTGGCTTGCTTGAAGACCTCCGCCTGAATGAAAAATGGGTTGGCCATGATGGAAATCGTGCCCCGAAAATACGCCCCGAGGAAAGCGAACACGACTTCAGGGGAATTGGGGGGGGGGGGGGGGGAGAATCATAATCACGTCACCCTATTGGAACCCGAGCTTGTTGAGCCCGAACGCCAATTTTCTTGAAATGAGCTCAACTTTGGCGAAAGTGTAGCTCTAGTCAGTGGCGCCATTGTAGGTTTTCAATTTGGGGAAAGAAAAAAAAGAAGAGCTCTTTTCATTTATCTTTTGAAGAAGTTTTTAGTTATTATGATTTGGCCCAAACATTTTATAATTTTTCACTTTGACCCCAAATGACCGGTAACCAGTAGCTTGTCAGTAAGAGGGACCAAAATGGCAAAAAAGTGATAGTTAAGGGACTAAAAGTGCGAGTTTTAATAGAAGATGGACTAAAAGCGTAACGAAGGTATAGATGAGGGACCAAAACTACAATTTTCCCCAAAAAGAAAAGTTCTTTTTTTGTTTTTTTAACTTTTAAATTATTATGTTTTGGCCCAAATATTTTTTAACTTTTTTAAAAATGTCCAAATTACCGTTGATTTTGTCGGTCAAACGATAGCTTGAGTGTAAGACGGATAAAAACGGCAAAAAAGTAATATTTTCGGGACTAAAAGTGCGAGTTTCAATAGTTGAGGGACTAAAAGTGTAACGACGGTCAAGTTGAGAGACCAAAACTGTAATTTTCCCACCAAATATTGTGTGAGATGTAAGATGATGGGTCATTCAGATGATGGCCGTCAAAATGGGAACTATGCAGCAAAACATATGGCAGCAAAAGAAGAAGGAAGCTTTGACACGGAAGGAAGCCCCTCATGCTGTGCCAGATCAGAATTTGGCTACTGCTTTGGTCCAATTTCACAAAATGCCTCAATCAGCAGAGCAGCCCTTCTGTTCTGAGGATGCCGAAGGTGTTCTGCAAGAATCCTCATAGACCCAACTGCAGTAGCCCCCCCTGAAGCTCGGGAAATAACATGCGCGCAATAAGACCAATCCGTGCACCAATTGTGTGCGTAGCGAGAACAGCACATGCAGCAGTTTTGCGCCACTGTCCACTAGCTCAGCCCCAAATGCAGTTCGCTCCAGCTCTGCCCAGCCCAGCAAACACCACATGTTCGACAAATTGCCCCTATGGAGGTCCACTCCCAGGCTCAGATAGTGGCACTGATGTCATTTTTGCATAGCCGACTCCAAACCTTGTGCATGAGCTGGCTCCAAATACAACTCCTTCAACTCAATCTCTGGAATCAACCCAAGGCACAATGAGCTCCACGGCTGCAAAAAATACCAAACTTTCTGCCATGCCATTGTGGTCAAATATTTTCTGAAATCCAGTTCAGTCGATGCATCGGAATTTGGAAAAAGAACACAAGTCCCTGCCTCTTCCTAAAGTAAAGCCTCTGAAAAGGATTTTTAATCCGTTTCTAGCACATAGAATGCCTACAGACACTGAGCTCATTGCTCGTATGCCTACTAAGCCTCACATTCCTATTTCATTGCCAGTATTCCACTCACCAGATGTCCACAATGATAGCAACCAAGACAACGAAGGGATGGGTGTTTATGGTGACTGGGAAACTGATGACAAGGGTGAAGATGAAGAGGTAGTACAACCTTATGTTTTAGGCTCCAGGAGGCTGGAGACGTACGTTGAGTATGAACTTTGGCAGCTTCAGAAGCAAGCCAAAGTTGACTATCATAAATTTAACAACCGTGGGTACAAAATGTGAACCTCGATGTTCAATCTTATTTCACTACCACAGAAAACGTTAATGGAGGTTCCCAATTGGAACCCGCCTCCAAAAGATGTGAGAGCAATTTGCATCTCACATTCACCCGCCTCCAAAAATTACCATCATTGGAGGCGGGTTCTAGAGAGACCCGGCCGCCTCCAGTAATCGACATTTTTTGGGGGCTGGTTCTAGCAAAACACACCTCCATTATGAAGTAACACAATGGAGGCAGGTCTCGCTAGAACCCGCCTCCACTAATGGACATTTTTATGAAGGGGTTAAATTCGGGAATGAGTTTTACCCCTTTTCTTTTTGGAAAATTTTGGTTCCATGACTTCTTGAATCTTTGAGAATTCATTAAACCGAAAACACCCACAATGATTTTCTCAAACTATTTGGGTTTATTTTTGTTGGGTCAGTTGAAATGCCAAGGCTTTGATGTCTTTGATAGTAAAGAAAAGGTTATCCTTTTTCAAAATTTCTTGGTCAATTTGTCTTTGGTTGTGAGCTCCTTATGAATACATCAAATGGATTTAGAGTTACATACTTTCAAGAAGTGGTCCAACGGAACCTCGACAATCTGGACAAAGATGGAATTTTTTTCTCTATTTAAGCAATACCATCGGATCTGGGTTTGTGAGAAAGATACAGATCTTTTGGCAAAGCTTTCAGATTTGGTGTGGAGTCTTTCACTGGAAGAAGTTCTTCGCTGGATTATTGGGGCTTCTGGTTTTGAGTTCTTCGCCTTCGGCTTTAAGTTATTCATAAAGATTTACCAAATTTCCTCTGCTCTTCCGCTTTGGGTTTTTGGAATTGGTTGGGGTTTTCATCTCTCCAGAACTGGTGGGCTAAATTGAGAGTCGCCGACAAGAGTTTAAGGTTAACTCCACTGAAGAGATAGTGGTCCAACGATTTTTTGGTCGCCGGTATAGACTGGAAGGCGGCATGGGTTCGGGTTTGTTTTGAAGGATGGAGTGCTGCTGTCATCTTCCGTCGCCGGGTTGATGGGATGGTCCACCGGGAAACAGATTGAACTCGCCAACCGAGTTAAATCGGATGGGTCAACGCCGAGTCAAATTTGTTCTCACCGAGTCAGCTTCGATTCTTCGTGTTCAGTGAGGGCAGTGCATTTTCTGGTGAAGATGGCAGCTACTGCATTTGATTCTTGAAGATTACAACCACGGTATCAATTTTTTTGGGAGGAGCTTATCCAGAATTTGGTTACGTATGGAGCTGCGAGAATTGGTTGTCGGAATGTTCAGTTGCTATTTTGGCTGCTGGAATTTTATTGGTTCATGCTGAAATCTAAGGATGCTGGAAGTTTGGTGAAGTCAGGAAATATTTTGGTTGGTAAGCAGTTCTTGCTAGAATTCCTAGAATTAGGTGCTGAATGGTATTAATTTCTTAAGCTGTTTTCGGGTATTAATTTGTTGGAAAATTTGTGCTAGAATTAATACATTGTGTGCTGTATTTTGTTGTGCTCTGAAAATTTTTGGTGTTGATTTTCTTTGGGTACTGAAATTTTTGGGTGCTGCAATTTGGTTGATTCGAGTTTGCTGTTATGAAATTGCTGGAAAAAATACTGCATATGTTTCTTGCATTCGGGTATATCTACTACTAGTTTTCTTGGCTATTAGTTTTCTTTAGTTGTTATGAATTTAATAGCTTGAGTGCTGGATTTTGCTACTGTGATGCGGCTGTATGATTTTGAGGCTTCTTTAATTCTATAGTTGGATCTTCAAGGTGAGTTCTTGGGGACGTTGAGACTGCTGGATTTTCCAGTTTGTGCAGGGAAATGGTTGGGACTTTCGTGGCTTAATTAGGATGTAATTGGTTTTAGACTTCTCTGGGAGATATGATTGCTGCATTATTGAATTCTTGGAGGTTGTTGCCTTGTAATGGATCTTACTGCATTATCCGGTGTAGGATCTTATTCTTTTCTGGACATTAGGATAAAGTCACACTTGTTTTGGAGTGAACTTGGGAGTTTGGTAATTCAGACTGTGGAGTGTTAACTGATGGAGATTTCTGGATGCTGGAAGTACAGGTTTCTGATTTAGATTACCTTCATGTTATTGAAGTTTTGAGTGAATTGCTGCCCTGCTTTTCTATTTCGGTTAAACAGAGTGCCGAATAAACTGCAAGGTTTGTGTTTGACTTAATAGAATTAGTGCTGGAAATGCTTATTGATTCGGAAACAGATGGAAATTAAGTGTGCTGGAATTCTGTTTTCTGGCTGATTTATGAATTTCTAGTTGCTGGAATGGAGGCGGTGGCACCCGCCTCCATTAATAATTTTCGTAAATTACTACTAGCACCCGCCTCCATAAGTAATTTACTTAGATTACTAATGGAGGTGGGTGCCACTCCATTAATAAGCTAAACCCTCCTCCACTGTTATAGTCATTCGCCGAACACGGTAAAATGGAGGCGGGTGGTCGTTGGACCCGCCTCCAATAAAACAAATGGAGGCTGGTCCTCACTTTGGAGGCACCGTCAGTGGAGGCGGGTGCCGGGCGGCGAAACCTGCCTCCATTTTGCCGGAAAACCAGCCTCCTATGTCCTTTTTTCGGGTAGTGTTTGTTTTTCATTTTTATCTTTATTTTTTGCAATTAATAAAATGAGTAACCAATCCCATTTAATTAAAAAAAAAAACCATGATAATGTAGATGGTACGCTAATGTGAGTAATAACCTCGGTTAAGAGCGTTATTCTATCCTAATTTTTTACACTACCTATTCTCTATGATATGGGATCTCTCAAGCTCAAAAATTAAACAGCAAATAACCAGCAAAATGATAAGAATATAGATCAACGTCTCAACAACCAAAAGGTGTAGACACTATGTATGATGAAAACACTAGTTCAGTGTCATATAACTTATGTGGTTTAGTGGAGCTATTTTGATGGGATTAGTGATAAATGTGTGCCAATTTATGGTTTTTCTATTGGCCTTGACAATAATTATTTGTATCAATTTTGATTTGAGTTTATAGATAATGCAGATTGGAAAGAAAAATTATAATGTGTACAAGGGTTCTATGGCAATGAGTTGTGATCCAAACACAAGATTTGCAATCCCAAATGAAATCGAACTGAGACATGATAAGGAAAGGAACAAGAAGATCTCAATTAGAAGTGATGGTGGCCTTGTTAAAAAGAAAAATATAGCATTTAAAATCTCTTGCCATACATGGAAAGGAAAACCTTGTGTAACGGAATACCAACCACAAGCAGAGAGGTACAAAATTGTTACAATGACGATGTAACTTAAGGTGTGTTTGTTTCCCATGGAATTGGGATACGGAATTGGAGCCAATTCCAATTCCATTGTTTGTTTGTAAAATATTAAGAATTGAATTCCAATTCCAAATACCTCTAATTTCATAATTTTAATTCTTTGGTTGGACCTAATAATCCTAATTCTAATTCTATTGATGTGTAGTGAGTGTGTGGGTTGTGTGTGTGTGTGTTTTTTTTGTGTGTGCGGGAATATGTGTGTGCGTTATACATATATATATTTCTCGACCCAAAGTGGCTTCTTTTTTTTTTTTTTTTCTGTTTCAATTTTTTTTTTGTGTTTCTTTGTTCAGTTTTTTAAATTTTCTTTTTATTTGATTTTTTCTCAACTCATAAATGCTTATGTTAGTATTTTTTTTTTAAATAATTGTTTTTCACCGTTGTGTTTGGACAAGTATTTTAGACCGAAATAAATAAATAAATAAAACGAGAAAGAGTTTGAAACGTTTTTGACTAGTATCTCATAAAAGTATTTTTTAATTTTTTATAATATATGTAATTATCTTAGATTATATTTTAATATATACAAAATATAATGACATTTTATATTTTTTTAAATAAAATAATTGAAACTATTTTATTTATAATTTTTAAAAGTAGAAAATTAAAATTAAAATCTAAATAAAATAAAAAAATCGGGCGGGAAAAGTTTTCTTTTTGGTTGGGCTGGGACTGAGGGTGGGGTGTGGCGGGTGGGGGCGCGGGGGTGGGGGAGGTGGAGAGGTGCTGGGTGTGGGCCTGAGAGGAGGAGGAGTGGAGAGGTGCCGCGTGGGACTGAGAGTTGGGTGAGGGGATGGGGCTGGGCGCTGAAGGGAAAAGGAAAGGGCTGGGGGTGGGGGTGGCTCTTTTGTTTGGGGCTGGGGTTTTTTATTTGGGTACAGTAACTATACTTGTAATTGACAAACCCCGTATAATTAATTCTTAATGTATTACTTGGTTTATGGACAATACTACGAAGCAATGTTGTCCTACTTTTAGATCATGTTCTTGAAATATGATTTTTGTCCCCTTTGTCTGATTGCACTAACAACTTTGGTCCCTGACATCAATCCGATCCGATCCGATCGTAGGATCGTACGTAGCATAGTTGTTAAACTCGGTCCTGTACTCGTAGATTTTGCCCAGTCTACGAGCCGATCACCTGGAATCGAGTCAAACTCGCATAGGATCGGTAGCTAGGCTGAACTCGGCCTATACTCGGTCTGGACTCATTAGACTAGGCCTAGACTCGGCAGAGTCTACGAGTCGAGTCTAGGCCGAGTTCAAAAAATCATGGCTGGGCTGCAAATTTTGATGGGTTGGGCTGCTTGATGGGTTTTTTCCAAAATAATTGGGCCAATTTCGGCCCTAACCACCCAAAAAATTTAATCTCACAATTTTTTGAAATATTTGGCTGCCCTAATTCGCTAATTCGGTTTGGGAAACAGAGAGACGAACACGAGTCGACGACTGATCGAGAAAATTTGACACTTTAATATGGTTTTTTATTATGTTTAAGTTTTATGCTACAAGTATAGTTAAATATGTGCATATATTGTGATTGAGAAAATTATTAGAATTAATTATACCCTTTTAAACTATTTTCCGAGTCTACGGTCCGATTCTACGATCCGATTCTACGATTCCAGTTCTAGACCTCAAACGAGTTTAACTCAAAATACGAGTTTAACAACCTTGGTACGTAGCATGATATTGCAAACTATGTATTATCCTTATCATGTGGTTCACTTGCGTACCAGATACGTTTTTAACTAACACAGCTTATTTTAATATTTTTCATCCAATTATCACTTTAGTCCTAAAATACAATGAGATAATATGACAGTTTAAAAGTTTAGGGATAATTGTCACTCACAGTATAAGACAAGGGTAACTGTCATTTGCCTTGTTTATATTAATAAATGACTTTATTGAAAACAAAAATTAAAAATAAAAAAGAGGAGGAAAAAACGAGGTCATTTGGGGGTTTGTCAATTATGCAAAGCAAAGAATCGCCTCCTGTCTCTCATCTCCTATTTTGTACACAAACTATTATGCATCAACACTCTTTAGTAATTTTCTTTTTTTGAGTCAATTCAAAAGGAAACGTTTTGGAATAATAATGCACGATCATGCAAGGCAAGTTATTGCTTATATCTATATATGCAGCAATTTATGTGTTTGAAGACCGTTTATTCATTCGTATCTGGTTGCTTTGTTTATCAATTCTTGCCTTCTTTACTAAAACAAGTTAATTTGCACCCAAAATTTCTTTTTTTTAAAAATGGCAAATCTGTTTGGTGCTGGAGGCAGAGGAGTTTCTCAAACTAGAAGGCGACAAAATTTGGTGTTTGAAGAGATTGTGCCTTCTTCTGGTTGGACAGAGGCCTCAGACAGCTACTGCTTAATCATTGATCTTCCTGGTAATTAAACGGATCTGCATATTGTGTTTGTTTCTTTGTTTGTTCATACCGTGATTTAAAAAGCCCAGGATCCTCTGTTACATTATTATACATTTTAATAACTCAACGTTAATATTTTTTTTAAATTAATTCTTTTTACCAATGCTATTAATTAGCATTATAATAAATTTTTGGACTAAGGGTTCCCCATTTTGATTTAGGGTATATTTATTTTAATTTATTGAGATTAAAAAAAATACTATAAAATTATATAAAATACAAGATTAATGTAAAAAAATAAAATAATTATATTAAAATTACGTAGAATGCCAATGAATAGCATTGGTAAAAAAATTAATTTAAAAAAGAATATTAACGTTGAGTTATTAAGATGTGTAACGCATAGTGTAACAGGAGATCCTGAGCCGATTTGAAACACATTTTGCATTCTCATTATACAATTTTATATTTTTATCATATTTTAAATATTTGTAAGGCTTAATCACTTTCTTCTCCGGTATTTGTAAGGCTATTTGACTTTTGTCCTTTGTACTTTCAAAATAGTTTTTTGCCCCTTGAATTATCATTATTTCACAAAATTGACACTTTTGCCCTTATTTTTATAAAAATTGACATTATTATCGTAATTTCCTTTAGAAGATACTGCTTCACATCATCAAAAGTATGGGCAAAAACATATATTTTTGTGAAATAATGACAATTCAAATGGTAAAAGATGTATTTTTAAAATACAGAGGAGAAAAGTCAACCAGCCTTACAAATACAGGGTACGAAAAGTAATAACACATAGTTTTAAATGCAATTCAAAACAAAGCTTCACCCCAATTGCAATAACGGTCATTTCCCTTATACATGATGGCTATTGACTTCTTTCAATTGGTATTTTGAAGGATTTAGAAAAGATGCAGTGAAGCTTGAACTTGATGACCATGGACATTTGATTGTAAGTGGAGAAAGACGGGTGAATGAGATGAAACATGTCCAATTTCGGCAGTCTTATAAACTGCCAGACAAATCAAACGTGGAAGACACTACTGTAAACTTTGAGGATGCCATTCTTTACATAAACATCCCAAAGAAATCAGCAGAAGAAGGAATCGTCGAAGATCATGACAGCGAAAAACTCGTAAATTCGCAAGCAGAACATCCTGATCAGGGTCAAAAGAACAAAGAAAATGCTAATTCAGACAAAGATGAAGTTCCTGATACTAATCCAGCTGACAATGGCAACAATAGTAGAACTGAGGAGGAGGCGGAGGAAGAAGAAGAAGAAGAACAAGCACATGAAGAAGATCGGCGAAGAGGGGAAATATTTGAAGGTGCAAAGGAAGAAAAGGATCAATTCAATGAGGGTAGACTACTGAGAACATTAACAATGCAGTTGATGAAGAATAAAGGGATTTTTGTCACAGCAGTCTTGGCATTTTCATTGGGTGTTTTAGTCTCTCAAAAACTCCAGGCAAATAATGAGAGCTAAGAGAAGGCAGATGCAGATTTGTTCTCCTTTGACATGTATAGTGTGAATTTGAACTACTGTAAAATAATATTCCAAATAACAATATTTTTTTTTTCACGTTGGAGTTCAAATCTCGTGTACCATTAACTTTACATTCGTACCATAATCTTAAAGTATGCGTATTTAATATTCGAGTGCATAGTTAGTACAAAGTTAGTGGTACAGATGATCTCAAGTGTTTTTATCGATAAATCAATGTGACTCTCCATTGTAATGGAAATGAGGACATTGAATTTGAGGATGAAGGGAAAGGATCAAGGTTGCGTGAAAAAGAGGACAGAGTAGAACCAGATTCCTTTCAGAAACAGGGAATCAGATCAAACCAACATTTTTTGTGGTTGGATTCTGCTCTGGTTTGCAGGTGCAGGAGTTATGAGTGGGCATGTGATTACCTGATTTTCCACTACTAATAGTAGAAGCCTATCCATTGCAGCACACTAGAAGAATCAATCCAAAGATTTATTTTATCTCAAAAGTATCAGATTCCACACAGCTAGTACACCATTTCACAAAAGGAGAAGAAGCAATGCCTAAACATCCTTCTCAAACAAAATAACTTTTTAAGGAGGAAGAAGAAGCTTCATCGAATTTCGAACCAAAAAGGTATGTTTAGCACAGCAGAATTTCCATTTTTTTTATGAGTAGCCTAGATTAGAATCAAGGGATAATGGTGATTCTTCTTGGTTAACAATTATCAACACAGATGGAAGTAAAACCTGCCTTATAATTGGAGGATTACAGGGGAAACTGCAAAAGGTTTCATGCAGCAACATATGCATTAAAACCTTGGTTGCCTCCTCCATCATGTGGCAGAGGTCAATGTTCAAGATTTGCCGTAAAGTCGAGGTAGGAATTAGTTGATCTCATTCTTATTAAAATATCCTTATAGTGGAATCACTTTGTTGATTAAATAACAGTTTAACACTTTCCTGATTACATTATAAAACTAAAGACTTGATTAGGGACCGCAAAATGCCACTGTGTCCTGTTTCCATATGGTTTAGTCGACAGTATGAGGAATTCTAGCATTACATTTAACCTTCCATCAGACAACTTTTCCATCTCTAATCTCATGCACATCACCCAACTACGAGAAATGGTCGTCTATACAAATTATCGTGTCTTACTATGTCCAAATTAGTGAAACGATGACGTCTAGAGTGAGATTCATACAATGTAATATTGAATTCCTAGTTGGATATGTTAGTCCTCAAGAATTTCATCTGGAAAAGAAGACATTTAACATTTTCAGTCAGGACTGAGCATGCCTAATTTAGGGTCAGATCAAATTGATATGGGAACTTTACTTGATTGGCTCATTGTGCCTAAACAAATTTCTGTTCTTGACAGCTATCCTTGTTGAAAAATAACACTGATGTAGGAAAATGGACTTAAGGGCCCTTTGAGATGATAAAGGAGATGCTTTTATCCCAACTTTTCAACATTGAATTGTGAACTTTTGACAAAAAGGAGGATAGAAGCAGTAGTAGCTGGGAAGTGGGAACCAGAATCATGTGCCTTACATAAGCATCTTATTACTCTTCTCTACGAGAAATTTTTTAGTGCAGCGGATGGACCACGTAAGATTCTACAATTAGATACATTCAAGGAATGTGATGCTATTTTCGGAGGAGAGTGACGTACATGTAAGGGGGCCAGGAATTTGGATACTGATCCATTATTGGTTTGTTGCAATATTTTCTTGAATACAGCGGATATATCCAATAATTTTCCGTTCTCTACACAATATTTGGTTTGGTTATCATCATAAAGTGAGTTTCAAGTCAAGCTTTCCACATTATACTGTCAAATGAGCTATTCTAATGCAGACACAGTAAGAAATAAGCAACCCTCAAAGGATTTCTTTCTCCATGGCTCAGTTGTACAGTCTCCAATTTTGTCAACTTGGAGAGCCACAGGATCAACTTTTCTGATTTAACTTTCCCCTGTTTCCTTCATGCTTCAAATATCTTCAATTTCACCTTCTTGTACACATTAGGCCAATACAGTAAGTTAGGAAAGACAAACCACTTAAGTCAACAGATCAAATACTTTGGTCATTCCCATCTGGGATGAATTGAAGACTATAGTTTGCATAATCCCAATCCCTATCGTATTCTTACAATTATTCAATCACAAAAATACCAAATCGATCATACTCCAACTCTATCCGATCCAAAATGTTTTAATAAAATGGCTCAAACAAGAGTAGATTTTATAATTTGTGTATAATTTTACACCTACATATTTTATGTAGATCTTATGAACCTACAATTTCGATCCAACGTAGGATCTCAATCTTGCAAACCAGTTACATCTAAGTGCAGAATTAGTCCTACCTACTGATATATAGTTGCAAAATACACAAAAGAATAACAAAAAAGAGAAGCATCTCATCTCTGTTTCTGCTTGCTTTCCCTGTGAATGTACAAAGAGAATCCCTGGGTAAATTAAGCAAGCCAAGATCTAAGCAGTAATCTAAACCTCAGATTTTGCAAACAATTTAAGAAAAACTTGAGACAACTTCTAAGTATTGCTTCATATGACAATCACAGCTTCAAATCTCTGCAGATGGATTCATTACCAGATAAGATCCCAAATGAGTAAAATCCCAGTATCCCAAAACATCCATAATCAATGGAGAAAAATCATTAAAAAAATTGAAAAGTAGTGTGATTGAGAAGATTGCCACACAATAGAGAACAGAAAAGTCCATTCCATTCCGTTATTGAGAACCCAAAAAGTTATAGTAGCCGAAAAGCATAGAAAGTAGAAACCTTCAAGAGAGAGCATAGAATCAATCTCTTTCTTTCACTCATACAAATCACACTTCACCATGGCACCAAACATTCGGGTTCGAAGCCATGGTACTGTAAGCTGATTTTCTGTATGTAATGAGTTCAAAATTCACCCGGAGAGAAGGAAAAAAAAAAAAAAAAAGTATTAAGGGTGGGCTCAATGGACCCTCCCCCCTCCCCCCCGTTAAAACATTCCCCAATGCCCCAACACAGAGTGAAAACAAACACCCCTTAAAAATGGGTCGAAAAAGAAAAAGGTTAGTGGTCACTAGTCACTACTAACTGCAAAAGAACCCTTCAAAACTAACTCAAACATTTACACTTGCCTTAATTCGGTGCCCTTTTTTCTTCCTCCGGCCACCGTCGCGACCATAATGAGACCATGACCATCTCCACCATCCCGCCAGACCAGCACCCTCCACAAACAGAGCAACCACCATCCAAACCCCCACAAATCATTCGGAAGCTTATCGTTGAGGTCATCGATGCCCGGGACCTCCTCCCTAAAGACGGACAAGGGAGCTCAAGCCCATACGTCGTGGTGGACTTCGACGGCCAAAAAAAGCGTACCTCCACCGTTTATAAAAACCTTAACCCCGTCTGGAACGAGACGATTGAGTTCGTTGTTAGTGATCCTTCCTCCATGGAGTACGAAGAGCTTGAGATTGAAGTTTATAATGACAAGAAACTAAGCAGCGGGAACGGAAGGAAAAATCATTTCTTAGGCCGGGTTAAAATATACGGCACCCAATTTGCCAAGAGGGGTGAGGAAGGATTAATCTATTTTTCGCTCGAGAAGAAAAGTGTGTTAAGTTGGATTAGGGGCGAGCTAGGATTGAAGATTTATTATTATGATGAGGTTGAGCCTTCGGAGGAGCCACCACCGCCACAGGAGGAACCTCCGCCTCCTGCTCAGCCGCAGACGGCAGAGGAAGTCAGACAGACCCCTGTGGTCGAGGAATTGCCACCGATGAGAGTTTTGGAGGTTCCGATGCCCTCGGAGATTGCCATGGAGGTGAAGGATCAGTTCCCGCCAGTTGTTACAATCGAGGAGTCTCCTCCAGTAAATATGGCGCCGGCAATGGCGCCAGAGAAGTTTGGCTATGCTGAGATGCACGTTCCTCCGGTAATGGAATTTCCACCGGAGGTGAGGCGGATGCAGGCCATGGGGACTGGGAGAGGTGGAGAGAGGGTTAAGGTTCTCAGAAGGCCGACGGCAAACGGAGATTTCTCGCCGAAGGTAATTCCCGGGAAGTTCCCCGGCGATGCTACGGAGAAAATCGCGGCGTACGATCTCGTTGAGCCAATGCAGTATTTGTTCATTCGGATAGTGAAGGCTCGGAATTTAAACCCCTGTGAGAGTCCATTTATCAAGATCCGAACGATGAATCATTCGTTGAGGTCTAAGCCAGGGTCGACCCGGCCAGGAGAACCGCCGTCAAACCCGGAATGGCACCAAGTCTTTGCTTTGGGCCACAACAAAGCCGAACAACCCTGTTCAACCCTCGAAATCTCCGTCTGGGACCCCTCGTCGGAGAAATTTCTAGGCGGCGTATGCTTCGACCTCTCTGACGTACCTGTCCGGGACCCTCCGGACAGCCCTCTCGCACCGCAATGGTACCATCTCGAAGGCGGCGGCGGAGGACCTGACTGCCAGGCAAATGTCTCCGGCGACATTCAGTTGTCAGTGTGGATCGGAACTCAGGCCGATGATGCATTTGCAGAGGCGTGGAGCACCGATGCCTCGACCCACGTGGCACACACGCGCTCAAAAGTATACCAGTCCCCAAAGCTATGGTACTTGAGAATCACAGTTCTAGAAGCTCAGGACCTCCACATAGCTCCAAATTTGCCTCCATTGACTGCTCCAGAGATTCGGGTCAAAGCCCAGCTCGGGTTTCAATCGGTCCGGACCCGGAGAGGCTGCATGAGCCACCACGCACCCGTTTTTCACTGGAACGAGGACTTGATTTTCGTCGCCGGAGAGCCACTTGAAGAGACGCTGATAATCTTAGTCGAAGACCGGACGGGCAAAGATCCGGTGCTTCTCGGGCATGTCACTGTTCCAGTGGGGTCAATCGAGCAGCGCTTGGATGAGCGCCACGTGTCGGGAAAGTGGTACGGATTAGAAGGTGGATCAGGTGGGTCCTACAACGGGAGAATCCAGCTGAGAATGTGCTTAGAGGGAGGATATCACGTGCTAGATGAAGCGGCGCACGTGTGCAGTGACTTCAGGCCTACGGCAAAGCAGCTCTGGAAGCCAGCCATTGGGATTTTGGAGCTCGGAATTCTCGGGGCCCGCGGCTTGCTGCCGATGAAATCCAAGGGCGGAGGAAAAGGGTCCACGGATGCTTACTGTGTCGCGAAGTACGGGAAAAAATGGGTCCGAACCCGAACAATAACGGATAGTTTCGACCCGCGATGGAACGAGCAGTACACGTGGCAGGTCTACGATCCTTGCACGGTTCTGACGATTGCTGTTTTCGACAATTGGCGAATGTTTGCAGACCTGGGGGAGGAGAAACCCGACTACCGGATTGGGAAGGTTCGGATCCGGGTCTCCACATTGGAGAGCAACAAGGTGTACACCAATTCGTACCCATTGATGGTTCTGTTGCGGACCGGGTTGAAGAAAATGGGTGAGATCGAGGTGGCGATCCGATTTGCTTGCCCATCAATGCTACCGGATACTTGTGCAGTATACGGGCAACCATTGTTGCCCCGAATGCATTACCTGCGTCCACTCGGCGTGGCTCAGCAAGAGGCACTGCGAGCTGCGGCGACGAAAATGGTTGCCGTCTGGCTAGCGAGGTCGGAGCCGCCGCTGGGGCCGGAAGTGGTCCGATACATGTTGGATGCTGATTCCCACACATGGAGCATGCGGAAAAGCAAGGCTAATTGGTTTCGGATCGTGGCGGTACTAGCGTGGGCAGTCGGGTTAGCAAAATGGTTGGATGAGATCCGGAGATGGAGGAACCCGGTAACCACGGTTTTAGTCCATGTCCTTTACTTGGTTCTTGTTTGGTACCCGGATTTAATCGTCCCAACCGGGTTCCTCTACGTGTTCCTCATCGGCGTTTGGTACTATCGGTTCAAGCCAAAGATTCCGGCGGGTATGGATATCCGACTATCCCAAGCGGAAACGGTTGACCCGGATGAATTAGACGAGGAATTCGACACCATCCCGAGTTCAAAACCGCCGGAAATTATCAGAATGAGGTATGATCGGTTAAGGCTATTGGCAGCCCGGGTCCAAACAGTTTTGGGCGATTTCGCAACTCAGGGAGAAAGGCTCCAGGCCCTGGTGAGTTGGAGGGATCCGAGAGCCACGAAAATATTCATCGGAGTTTGCCTGGCAATTACTATAGTACTCTACAGTGTGCCACCGAAGATGGTGGCGGTGGCCCTCGGATTCTATTTTTTGCGGCATCCCATGTTTAGAGACCCCATGCCACCAGCTAGCCTCAATTTCTTTAGGAGGCTTCCTAGTTTGTCTGACCGTTTGCTGTAAATAGAATAGAAAAGAAATTAGAATGATTTCCACTGCAATTTTTGGCGCCAGGAATGGTGGGACTAATGGAGGGCCATTTTGTTTGATAGCAGTAGTAACATGGGAAGAAGTGAGATAAAAGGGGGCCAATTGGGATTGGGAGCTTTTGTTTCTTTTTGGTGTTTGAATTCATTGACTAGGGTGTTTGAGAACTTGAAATAATGAAAAAGGATGGGAAAAAGATAGCTGTAGTAGAGAGAAAAGAGAGGTGCAAGATGGAGAAACCAAGGATGTTTTTGGCTGTAATGATGTCTTTAAAAGCATTAACATATTTATGCATTCAAACATTATTAATAATTATATATGAACCCACTATGTCTTCATTTACAACAAATCATGTCATTTTACTTTACGCAAGTTATGTTGTATTACTTTTTACAATTCGATAATTCGGTTCGAAAAATAATTATATATGAACCCACTATGTCCTCATTTACAACAAATCATGTCATTTTACTTTACGCAAGTTATGTTGTATTACTTTTTACAATTCGATAATTCAGTTCGAAAAAGAGGTACCTATGTTAAAAACATAGGTACAATTTTATGGCAAATTTGGCCTTTTATATTTGATCACGTGGTAATTTTGATCTTTTTATTTTTGGGTTTTATCTGGAATACGCCATAAGCATGTAAATGTATGAAGAAAAAAAAAGACAAATCAAGAAACTGAAGTGAGGTTTGGAGATAAAATAGTCAAAAGTTGTGGTCAAGAAAGAAAGTGGCAGCAGTTGTAGTAAATATTTTAAGGGAAAAGGGGAACTGGAGATTGGAGACCACTAAAATATTGGTTTTTGGGATCCGCTTTTCAAGTGCTGCAAAGAAAGGTCAGGTTAATGGAAATAGCACTTGAGTGCTTGCTTCCTTCTATATAAATTAAGATTATGTCAGAGTAAAGCCATAATTAATTTACACTTGGCTCTGGCTCTGTTAATTCCCAGAGATAATCCCATCTCAGGTTTGTCAATATCTTTGCCAATTTTTGTCGTTCTACATCCAAGAAACTCACATTTTTAGCCCGTGAAATGGTAGGCAAAATGATGCCAAAATGTCCTTTTTTGGTCATATTTGGACTTCTTTATTAGCCAATTGATCTTTGTCCATTTGCATCATCACTAAAAGACACATCTTGTGAATTAATCTTGTGGAATTCTTCTGGTTTGTTTCCTTAATTGTCATTTTTCTCTCCATTCAATTTTGTCATTTTTCTCTCCATTCAATTTGTTTCTATGTTCATTTTTGTGACCCTTTCTTTCTTGTGGGATTGTTAAGTGAAGGATAGTGAAGAGTCCAGAGAAATTTGAACATTTTAAGTCCAGGAATGGGAGAAACTGCTGAATCCGGTAAAAAGGATGACGATAAAAATGAGAAAGAAAAGCAAGAAAAGAAAGAGAAGTCGAAACATGAGAATGAGGATGAGACTGAGAAAGGAGAGAAGGGTGAAGAGAAGGCAAAGGATAAGAAGAAGAAAGATAAGAAGGCCAAGAATCCTGAAGATAAGAAGGATTCGGCGAAACTAAAGCTTAAGCTCGAGAAACTCGATGCTAAGATGCAGGTTTTGCAAGTTAAGAAAGACGAGATTTTGAAGCTCATCAGTGAAGCTGAGAAAGCTGAAGCAAGTGCAAGTGAAGGATCAGCAGCAACCCCTCCCTCTGCTTGAGTGTTATGCCTTTAGATATAAAAGATTTTGCTATCTATTGCAGCAGTTGGAAAGATTAGTCTTAGTTAATATGGAAAATAGACTGTACATGGTGGCGATGCATATAGCCGATCACACTTAATAGAATAAAGGCTTTGTTGTTGTTGTTGTTATATTATGTAAAGAATAAATTTTGCCATTGCAATCCAAGCAAAAACTCGAAATAGACATACTTCTTGTTCATAGACTAGGATTGCTTCCATTCTAGTTTCTACCACATTTATGATTATATTTTAACCTAATTCCTACCAAGAAGCTTATTTCAAATAAATCCAACTTGAAAGCTTCAAACTCCTCAATCATGAATTAGATGAAAAACTTTGATAACCCAAAATTAGAAATGATGATGGCATAACCATTTATCACAAGCATGTTAGTCAAACTTCAGATCGTAAGATCGTACACGACCTGTTCTTTTTGGGCGTTTTGAAAACGATTTTGAAAATAAGTTTTAGAAAATAGTTTTATAATGTAAAAAGTGTATTGAAAATGTAAAAAGTAAATGCTGAATAGTAAAAAGTTGTATTGGAAATGATGAAATATGATTAAAATATATTAAATTTACTGTTGAAACCAAAACCGTTTTCAAAACGAAACAAAAAGAACAGGCCCTTACAATTTAGATATGGAAAAACCATTATAAATCATAAGGGATCAATTTTCCTTGCAAGACCATCTCTATGGGATCTCTGGAATCGTTAATAGAATCGTACGATTCTAGCGATTGCAACTGAAATAAACATTAGAAGACAAGATAAAAGGTGGTCATACATTAATAAAGTTTGGCAAAGACATTTTGGCAAAATCTCCAATTCTAATCAATCATAGAGGCAAAACTCCATAGAAACAGCAAAAAGTACCGTACAATTGTAAATGCTTATGTCACCATCCTGGAAGGTGCTTTCATGTAATGACTCATGATTACCATATTGTCCATAACGTAGAAGACACTATTTCTCTTATTAAACCCACTTTATAGAGAAAAAATAAACAAAATATGTGTGGTTTGACAGAGAAAAGTTGGAAGCTTCCTCAAGTTTCAAAATTCACAAGAGAAGCTTCTCTTTTTAACTTCTTCTGTTCAATTTAGCAGAATAAATCCCAGATGAGCATACCAATGGAAAACCCAAACACCCCCACCCACCCCCCCGGAAAAAAAAAACAGGACATATTTTCAGAAGACAATGGGGAGAAAACCTGGATTTTTCTATGACATTGGGAGAAAGGCTAGAGGTAATGCATCTAAGTCTGTCAATTTCTTCAAGATTTCGTGTAAAATGTTAGATATTCTGATACTAAATCTCTCAAATTTCCCTCAGACCTTCTTTACAGGGATTATGTGCGTCAGCCAGAGAATCACTACAGCTGGGGATACTTCGACTGCAGCTGTAATTTTCGTTGCGATGGTAAGTTTCCATTTCTATAGATAACTTTTGATTTCTATTGAATTTTCATCACTAACGAGATCAGCTGACGGATGTTCATAAAATCTGCAGTTAAAGAAATGTTACCCGGGCTCGGCGCAATTGTCCATGTTTTTGTACCTTATCAGAGGTTAAGTAAGGTGAGATATTCTAATGCATCTTCAAGAAATGAGTTTAAGGCACGCGAGTCTTTCAGGTTTTGGTAAATGGTTGATACAGAGTTAACGGGACAGATGATTTTGAAACTCGTATTCATTGCATCTAACTGAACTGATTCTGTGCATACAGGTGGAGATTGGGTACTTGTATGATTTTGTTGCAATCACTATGGGGACAAGTATGACGAATAATCCCTTACTAAACTTCTCGGGAGTACTTGGATACAGCAGATGCTACATTGGAACTGACATCAATTTCGATACCCAACTCGGACAACTCACTAAGTGCGACAGTGGTTTGAACTTCAAAGTTCCCTTCCTCAGAGCTGCCCTGACATTGTAATTCTCTTTTTCCAGCAGTATTAAGCTTTTGACTATGATTTAATTTTGACTTAGTAAAAGGGGAGATTGGCCTAGCAGTAAAAAGTTGTTCCACTGTTTCAACCCGTGGAAACAGACTCAGGCTTAACACGGCCCTCCCCCGAGTGATCAATGTAGCAGGTTATATACTTTTCAGCTTGAGGCCCCTCACTGTTCAGTGAAAGAGAGCCTTGGGGGGGCCGCAGCGATAAATGCGGTTGTCATGTGACTTTAGGTCATAGGTTCAACCTGTGGAAACAGGCTTAACTCAGCCCTTCTCCTAGTGATCAATTTAGCAGGTTATACTTTTCAGTTCTCGGCCCCTTTCCCTAAGGCGCTGCGGTAAAAGCCATTGCCATGTGATTTGAGATCACGGATTCAACCTGTGAAAACACCCTCAGGCTCGGCTCGGCCTTTCCCTGAAATCCCACATCTATTTTGAGCTAAACATATCCATACTTTGATGCAGGAAAGAAAAAGGTGGGATGCTTGCCGCTTCCTGCTACTCAAAACCCTTGAGGGACACTGCATTTGCAGCTGAGATAACCCACAGATTCATGGACAAACTGACAACAATCCAACTGGGAAGCCAATACGAAATAAACGACGGTTTGATGGTGAAAGGTAGAGTGAGCACTGATGGAGATATAGGAGCCCTGCTGCAGCTTCAGTTCTTCCATGCTCTGTGCTTCACATTTGCAGGGGAAATAAATGTTAAGGACGTCAGCAGTGCTAGGTTGGGGATAGCTTGCTCACTCCGATCCGAAATCCCACACATTGCTGCTGGCAAAATAAGATTTCCCATCAGCATGGGTTAGATAAGAAGGCCGAGGGGGCAAGGGTTGGGATGGTGGTAAAAGGGAGGACTTTGTAACCCTGATGCCATGATCAATTCGAACATTTTTACAGATCAGTGTTTTTCTCTTCTTTCATTTTTACTTTATTGGTTGGCTTATTCATCATTTGATGATTCCAGGTAGCAAAATAATTTCAAATAGAGAGAAATTGTCATTTCTGAGTTACAATTACAAGTTGAGGATTTGAGTACTTTTCAACCGGCCGGAGTTTCCGTTTTTTGCAATTGAAGAAAACAGCTTACTTTAGGTGTAGCATTTTGCAAAGAAAAAACCAGTATGATTTTGTTAAGGCGAAGTTTCCTGTGTGTCATGGATGGTTCTTTGGTTAGGTAGAGAGAGAACCGTTTGTGTCGATCAATTCCTTTGTAATTTTCAGCTTTCGTTAATGATAAAACAAGCTTTTTTCAGCTTGTAATACCTTACTTTTGTGTATTTTAACTAAAATTTGACATCCAATCCTTCAAGTTTCATTTTGAGCACCTTGTTGCTTCAAATGCACAAAGTGTAATAACGGTTAGATATACGTAAATATATGTGAGTAATAATTTTAATTTATTTTATTTATTAAGGGCAGACTAGTCTTTTGTCTTATTGTATATATCTTTTGGTTGGCTAAATTGTGAGTTATATTGTTCATTTGTTCTATTAAAAGCCATTGTTGTCTCCCTCTCTTTCTCTCTCTTTTTAATTTTCTCTCTCATTAATCTAATCTCACAAATCCTAACATGATATCAGAGCGATTCAATCAAATCGTAGCTTTCGCGGATCCAACTAAATCATTAAATTTTTTGCACTAGGAAGGAAAAAAAAACGAATGATTGAAATTTTGACCCCAAACTGCGAGTTTGGGCAATAATTCAAGATTTTAGGTAAGACTCTGACCCAACTTGAACTGTAATTTGAGATTTTGGGTAAAAATCTAATTTAACTTAAACCGTTTCGAGATTTCGAGTAGAAATCCGACCCGACCTGAACCAAAACCACAACTTCAGGTTAAAATTCAAACTTTAGTTTTGGATCGATTTCAGGTCGGTTTTCCCAAATGAACAACCCTTCTGGTCACGAATCATGAAGCCCTACAATTGCCTCAAACATGGGAGCTTCGGAACTTGCAATCCATGAATTGTTCCTTTAGCGTTACTGCAAGTGCAACTAGTCTTTTCATCCCTATCTTCAGACAAAATATATACGTCCTCCACCACGATATTCCGACATGGAACAGTCTTACTGCAGTCGAATATTATCGCTTCTTGCTTTTTCGACGTACCACTTATATTTCTAAACGCAACATCTTGAATTTGCACAGCTGAATCCTAATAATCAAATCAAAATTTTTGTGGTCAATTTGAATCATGGCACACCATAATAATTAAAGACCGCAGAAAACGACACTGTAAATTCAAATAAAATAAAAAAAACTTAATTAACAAATGAATTAAATTGTTACTAACATGGATTGGGCACTTTCGTTTGTCGCAATAGAATTGATCAATGATGATGGGGTTTTTGGCAGCTCTGGACCATATTCGCTCGAAGAGTATATTTCTTGCATAACCGCGGCCACCCTACAGGTTCCCGAAATATAAATATATCATTGAATTAAAATGATTAATTATAATAAGTTAAATTGTTATTAATGTACAATTTACTTAATTTCGATAACATTTAGATATTAAATTAGGTCTTGTGTGGACAAGCATTTAAAAAGTATTTTTAGTGTTTTATAAGTGAAAAAAATTAAAAATACATTTGAACAAAAATAATTTAAATTTTATAAAAAAAATATTTCTTTGGAAAGTGTTCTCCAAATATAATTTTTGAAAAACAAATAAATTAATCTCAATTAATCTTTTAAGATCAATAGATTGTCATTATATTTGAAATATATTAATATATAAATTAGTTGTATTATTACTTGCATAATTGAACATTTTATTTAACAATTTTTTACACTAAAACATATATGTAACTATTTTATTTGCAATAAAAGACGAATCCTAACACCATCTATAAACTATTTTAACCTAAAAATGTTTTTATCGAACACTTCCACACACATATTTCTTCTTCAAACAAGTTAAAATTATTTTTGGGTTAAGCCTGTAATTTTATGGTGCATAAAATAAACCCTCGAAATATTTTTGTGTCCAATTTAGCCCTATGTTTTTTTAAAATAGATAAATTTGAGTTACTTTTGAAAGTTCGATGGGTACATTGAACCCACAAATACAAAGGCTTATTTGATCCATTCATAAAACTACATAAGCTAAATTGCATCTTCATTTTACAAAATATATTTTTGTAAAAACATTTTTGCAATACCTATCCAAACAAAACCTTAAGCCTGTCTCGATCATCAAGTCAGTAAGCAAATTAAATGGATTTAATTTATAGAGTTACCTGCCAGGACTTTATCCTTGCACCATTCTGAGTATTTGTGAACACAACATCTCTAATTTCAATGTCCTCTACTTTGACATTTTCACCATTCTTTCCTAAACTCCCAATGCTTCAATTAAAATATTTGACAAAAATTAAATAAAAATCGGTTTCTATGAATCTATAAATAATATACGAGCATATATATAATTTACCTTATACCATGTCCAGGACCGCATAAAATATTTGTAGCTCTTACATGTGAAGATCCATCCACAATTGAGATGCAATCATCCCCTAGTTAAATAATTATATTAAACGACAAAATTTTTTGACACACCCCACACATCCCCCACACCCCTCCCCCCCCCCCCCCCCCCCCCCCAAAAAAAAAAAAAACCTTTACTTTTTTTTCATTTGAAAAGTTCACTTTACAAAATATATAATTTATTATAAATGTCAATTTAAAACATCTAAAATAAGCTTATTTGTCATCATTTGTTCCACTCGTGTTCTTACTGTTTAATAAATGTGAGTTGATTGTTGACCACATTTAATTATACTAGCAAAGGTAGAAAAAGTGAAGAAACAAAAAATAAAAGACAAGACTCTTTTAGTGTAATGAGGAAAAGAAAAAAAAAATGAAAGTGGACCCTTCTATCAACAAAAAAGGTTATGTAGTTTTAAATGTTCTTATTAGTCCATTAAAAGAGTCTATTTTGTGAAATATACAACTTTTTATGGGTGGTAAGGTATTAACACCTATGCTGCATAATTGGACCCTATTTCATCTAGTTGTATACTTATTTTTTAAGGTTGGGTTAAATGTGAATCCACACATTATTAATTAATAAGGCAGTGTGATATAAAAAAATAGAAACAAAACTTTATTGAAATATAAATAAATTTAGAAATATAACTCTTTATATAAATAAAGTATAAAATTGCACAGTTCCAATAAACCAAAAAATAATACGAGTAATAAAAAAGAAAGAGAGAAGAAAAACGCATACGCAACAACAAAGTACAAATATCCTTACTGTTAAATGAATGTGAAAACATTACTCCTTATGTCTCATTCACAAAGTTCACCTTGTATCACTAATACAAAGTGGACTCTTTGAATAGGAGAGAAGGAGTATGTATTTTTAAAAATTACAAAATAAACTCTAAAAGTAAAAGGTATAAAAAACAAAAATACCCTGTAACTTTTTGCGTTCACGGTTTATTCTGTTACTTTTTAAAATACACCATTCGTTTTGTATTTTCTTTAAGGGAGTCATTATTTGTCCTGATTCGGTCCAGGACCGAGGCGCATGGGTCGAATTTCACGTAACGCCTTAGTCCAAAAGACGAAAATGCCCCTCATTGATTGTTGAAAATAATTGATTTTTTTTTAAATTTTATTTTTACTGTTTTGATTTCTTTTCAAATAATACAATCTTTATTGTAAAATAGTACATAGTAGAAAAAATCTTTATTGTAAAACAAAAAATAATATAAACAATACACTTTTTTATTATAAAACAATACAGAGTAGTCATATTTGTAAAATACTATAGTGTAATATAAAATATAGTACAGTCTTTATTGGAAAAGAGTACATAGTAATCATATTGTAAGTTAATTGTCCCAAAATATTGGACGAAATATAAAAATAAAAAATAAAAAATAATTCTCATTTATATATTTAAAACCCATATTTTTACTCCATTATTTTCCAAAAATCTAGACCCAAAAAAAAAAAAACCTACTGAAAGGATGATCAAAGAGGAGAATAGAAAAAATAAATAAATAAATGAAGAGGAAGAGATAAGGAATCGGAGGCTGTGAAAGAAGAAAGAGAGAAAAGAAAGCTCTGAGAAGAGGAGGAACAAAAAAAAAAAAAAAAAAAAAAAAGGAAGCGAAAAAAGAATGGGGAAAAAATGTAAAAAACAAAAACTGAGCCCCTCTCGGGAACTCTCAGGAATTGACTTGTCGGTCCAAAAAGTATTTCCCTTTCTTTAAATTTGGAAAGGCTATTTGTAATTCCCAAAAAAGAAAAGAAAAGGGAAGGTACCTGTGCCAATGTTGCAATTCTGGATGGTAACATCTGTGGAACCAGTGACATGAATACCATCAGTGTTTGGACTAGTTTCAGGTGCTACTATTGTAAGACCATTCACATGAACTGTTTCTACTTTGTTTAAGATGAGATGCATACGAGGATTGTCCTTAAAATTAAGATCTGTCACATTAACGTTCTTCGACTCTTCAATCTGCATGGCTGCTGGCTTATTATGACCCTGAAAATTTTCAAAATAATAATAATAATAAATGTGGAACAACAAAATTGACGGTATATATACACCACCCCAAATAAATAAATAAATATATATATATATATATATATACTTCCTTCGATCCAAAATAAGTGTCATTTTAGAGAGAGTAAAAATCTTCAAAATAAGTGACGTTTTAGAAAAAACATAAAATATTTTTTAATTTGCCCTTGTCTTAACTTATCTTCCTAGAGTTTGGGATTATCTTAAATACTAAATATTAGTACAATTGGATTACAACTTCTAAACTCCTTGTAATATCATATTACAACAACTAGAGGTTTATTTGTCATTTAAATGAATTTTTAATGAATTCTAAATTTGTCTGAAAACATTTAAAATAACCCTTATTCTGGATCGGAGGGAGTATATTGGTACAAGACTTCATAGGTAAGAAATTTGTAATTAGAAAAGTAGACCCAAATTTGGTACAAGACTTCTTGTACTCTCTTCGTTCCACTAGAAAAGTCCAGCATATAACACTGAAAACAATACTAGTGAAAAAAAAGAAAAGAAAATTTGTAATTAAAAAGTAGACCGTTTTAATGAAAGAGAATGAGTAATATGTAAATATGTTATGAATTCATGAAATGAAATTAGTTATTTTGTGTCACGGAGTTGATTATTAATGTTTAACAGTGATATACCATGGGTTCTTTAAAAAAGAGTTCATTTTTAAAAAGTTTACCGTGAAAGAATGGACCTCTTTTAATTGGTAATAACTTACCACACCTAAAACTTGGTACCATATTTTTTATTTATACATTTACATTTTAACTATGTATTAATTGTGGAATAATGTTAGTAATATGAAATGTAAAATAATAAAAATTAAAAAAATAATAATAATAAAAATAGCAAACAAACAAACAAACAAAAAGTAGAAATACTACTGTTTATTGACATAGCAAATTTTTGAGACTTAAGAATGTTATTAAAATGTACTCGAAGAGTCTACCTTCAAAAAAAATTCTTATTCCATTTAAAGAGTTTACTCTCAATTTGTTAATGTATGGTTAATGTATAGCCCATAATTAACATTTGCTTATAAAGTAAGGATATAAGGAAAATATGGTGAAAATTATTTACTAAGAATATAAGTGAAATATGGTGCAAAATTATTTACTTTAGATGTTGTACCTTACAACTCATAATAAGTTGTATATTTTTCGAAGTTGACTCTTTAAGGAAGACAGATGGAGGATAACAAAATACTGAAAGCCTCAAAATTAAATTAACAAACACATCCTTTTCAACGAAAAAGAAAAAAATAATAATAAACACTCTCCTAATATTAATGAAATACCTTAATTTTCCACCATTTTTGTCCTTGACCATGAATGGTTCCACCACCAAATAATTTGAGTCCTATTAAGTCTCTGAAGAGTATCCAAACGTGACAAGAATAACTTCTACACTTCCACTCCGAAGGTTTCTGTGGTGCTATAATTTCTCCATTTATCTGCAACACAATTAATTTATATTAAAAATATATATATATATATAAATTTTAAAATATATATATATATGTATATAAATTTGATGCCCTATATATTAATCAAAATTAATTTCCCCCATAACCTAGGGTTTCTCCTTTGATCGATCCATGCATGACCCCTTTATGGTTAAAGCAACAATTCGTAAATTTGCACGTGTTTATATACAAATTTGCTCGGTATAGTGAATTATTTGTGCGTAAGCAAACACGAACCTGAACACTCATCTTTGGAGATTTGCAAGGGCCATTAAAGACCACAGGACGAATCAAGAACTTCATATTCGAAGGAACTACCATTGTTGGATGTGATGAAGATTTGCACGCTGCTCCCCACGCTGCCATGAAAGCCTAACATTAATATATTCACAAAAAAAAAAAAAAATTTAATTAATAAATAAATTCAGTATTGGAACAAAAAAAAAATAAAAAGAAATATTATGTATTAATTAAAATTACTTTCGTGTCTTCAGTTGAGCCATCTCCAGCTGCGCCATAATGAAGAACATTATAATACACTGCCGATGACGAAGCTAAAGAAGGAAGAAGAATTAACCCAAAGGTTATTATTATTCGGAGATAAACCTTCATTTTTCCCCCTTCAGTTTAGTTATCCAAATCTGCAATCGTTGAGCACTGTACGGTACTCGTAGGATTTCTTTCTTCTTATTACTATTTTTTTTTCTTTTCCTTTCAGGTTTTATATATATATGTATAGTTCTCAAAAGCGCGAAAAGCCGAACTTAATCGGACTAGGGTACGTAACGTATTCAAGTACTATTCCACATATATCAAAATAAGTTTAGGTTAAATTATTTTATTGGTCTTTTTTTTTTTGGAAAGGAAATTATTTTATTGGTCTTTTAACTTGGCATCTACGTGCATTTGGTTCTCTAATTTGAAAGTATTTAATTTCGGTCCATTAACTTCAAAAACTGTTTCAAAATGGTCTTAAATTCAAATTCTTACAATATTTAATTTATTTTTAACTAATACGTGATATTTTCATTTATTATCCCTATTAATGTGTGAGGATCTCGTGTATTAGTCGAAAAAAGGGAAAATTGCAGTTTTTGTCTCTTAACTTGACCTTCGTTACACTTTCAGTCCTTCAATTATTAAAACTCGCACTTTCAGCCCCCTAACTATCACTCTTTCGCTGTTTTGGTCCCTCTTACCGGCAAGCTACCATTTGACTGACAAAGTCAACGATAATTTGGACCTTTTTGAAAAATATAAAAAATATTTGGGTCAAAACATAATAATTCAAAACTTTAAAAAAAAAAAAAAATGTTTTCACTAAATTACAGCTTACGTATAATGTAAAAATCAAAGAGACAGAACCTAAAGGAAAAAAAAAAAAAAAAAAACTAATCACGAAAGCTCCGGCGATCGAAAAGCTTGACGACCTAGGCTCCGAAAAATCCTGCGACTTTGTCGGTGAAGGGTTAGATTTTTTCTTGTCTCCTTCACGGTTTTTGTCCCGATTGAAGAAGGGGAAAATAAAAATTGAAATCTTAGTTTCAAATGTAGGTTTCGGGAAAATTGAAGATGGGGAAGAACAAAGAGGGACGAACGATGCAAAAATCAGTGAAAGGCAAGTTTTTTTATCATCAGTGTTGATGATGTTTAATGGGTTGATAGTGCGTTTGCTTGATTTTAAAATAAGAGTCTTTACCGTTGCCAGAGCATAGTGCTATTTCTCTGTCGGGAATCCATTTCCTCTCATTATTGTTCACTCTTCAAAGCCTTTATAGTTTAAGTAGTATATATGTGACTGAGATAAAGAATAATTTTTTGCTCATGTACTTGGTGTTTGGCGATTAAAAAAGCTTTGGGACAATGTACTTTGTCATGTTGCTCCCCTTAAGGGTTGAATTTGTTCATCGTTTGGTTCTTTATGGTCTTGTTGTGGGGTTTGGTGTATTTTAATGAACTGGGTCTGTGTGTAGGACTGTTTTTATATGTTGTTGACTGAGACAATTTCTCCCCATGATGTGGTCCCTTAATTTTTGACATTACAGTATTATGATATTACAATATTAAATTAGTTTAACTCACATACTGCCTTTAATTAAGTAAAAACATAGTAAATTTGGTTTAACTAACTAACTATCTACTTTGGTCCTACTTTGTTATTATTTTACTGAAACAATTTCGAAAGTAGTTTTGACATAATCATGTTGTGTTGTTAATCTGTGTCTCGGCTGGTTCACTTCACTTGTGCCATTCTTTTTCAACTTTGCCCTGTGTTATTTTAAAGGTTCTACTTTGGTGAATATTGAGTTCCATTATTGGAAAAAAATTAGAGACATAACCTACTCCACACTATAAAGGGGGGCGTACATCTTTATTTGAAGACTTGGGAATATATAGGCTTTCTCTTTCTGAGTTGGGATCCATTGTTGAAACTGTTGGGGTATTTGGTGAGAAGAGACTTCATTATTTGGCAGAGGAACATGGCTTCTCATCAATTACAAGTGATGCGGAACTTAAGTACTTGTGTAAGGATGCTGCAGATTTAGGGGTCTCATTGGTGATTTATATTGAAGTGCTTAGTGTAGTTGGCTTATTGGAGAATGAATACAGTGAGGGTAGTGATCAAAGTTACCAACCAGATAGGGATGAGAGCAATGATGGAACTGAAGAAAGCATTGACAATGATTGGTCTGAAGTTGATTCGGATTATTGTGGTGAGGAAGATGAGACTGTGTAGTTGGTGAAAGCAGCCAGGCAAAGGAATAAATTGAAGGGCAAGTGAATGATGAAGATGATGCGGTCCAAGAAGATGGTTGGTCTAATTCTGATGATGATGATGATGATGATGGAGACGATGAATCATATTTTGAAGGGGCAAATGTGGGAGGTGCACCCCTCTATAATCCAAGAATCAATTCTGAAAATCCCCCACTCCAACTGAAGATGATTTTCAGTGTTTGTTTTGTAGAATTTAAGGAAGTTTTGAAGGTCTGGTCCTTTAAGCGGAGTTGGCCCTATAAGTTTAAGAAAAATGACAAGAGAAGGGTCGTTGATTTTTGCCTAAAACTGTTTGAGCCAAAAATACAATGTAAGTGGTATATTAGAGCAGTTAGAATTGGTGGAGTGCAGGGTTATGTTTAAATCAGACAATTCAAGGAGAAGCACACCTGTGAGTATGACGTTAGGAACCCATCAATGAAGTCAGGTTGGATAGCCAAAAAATATGTTGAAGAAATTAGAAGGCATCCAAAAATAGGTCCAAAAGATTTCAAGCAGAAAGTACATTTAAAAAAAAAATAGGTGTTTTATCTCTAAACATCAAAGGTATAGGGTAAGGAGCAAAGCTTTGCAGCTTGTGAGGGGCTCAGAAATATCTCAATATGCAAGATTATACTGTGGAGATCAAGATAAGTAACTCAGGCAGCACTGTGGTCCTGAAAATGACCGATGAGATATGTGATCCAAGAACAAGACAGCAAAGGTTTCAAAGAATGTACATTTGTTTTTATGGTGTTAAAGATGGATTTTTGAGGGGTTGTAGGCCTTGGTTTGGCTTAGATGGGACATTTCTGAAATGCCAATGTGGTTTGTTGGGGGGGGGGGGGGGGGGGGGGGGTGTTCTTGCTTACTGCAGTTGGTGCAGATCCTAACAATGGGATTTATCCAATTGCATATGTTGTCACAGAGGGAGAAAACAATGACTCATGAAGTTGGTTCTTGACCCTATTGAAGGCTGATCTAGGCATTTAAGATATAAAAAATTGGACTATAATGTCCGACAAACAGAAAGGGCTAATCCAATCTTGCGATAGGGTTTTTCCTAATGCAGAGAAGAGATTTTGTGTCAAACATTTGCATGAAAATTTGGTGAGTGCAGGTTTTAGAGGATGGGAACTTAGAAAGGTGTTGTGGGCAACTGCCAAGGCCACAACATAGCCACAATTTATCACGAACTTCAACAAGATTGTTGACATTAGTGAGAATGCTGCCAAGTTGTTAGAGGACAAGCCTCCTAGTGCGTGGAATAGGTCGGGTTTCAGCACACATTCAAACATGTGTGAATCTTTTAATGCAAAGATTCTTGAAACGAGAGAGCAGCCAATTTTTTCCATGCTTGAAAGATTGAGGCATTACATGATGGAGAGAATCAGTGAAAATAGAGAAAAAAAATAGAAAAGAAATGGGCTGGAACAGAAATATGCCCTAGAATAGTCAAGAAGATTGAGAAGAGCGCAAAATTGGCAACTATGTGTGTGACTCACAAGTCGACTGAAGGACTGTTTGAGGTTTCCTGCATTTATGGTGAGTAGTATGTCGTCAATTTGCCAAACAAGATATGTGGATGTAGAAAGTGGGAATTGACTAGAGTTCCTTGCATTCATGCAATTTCAGTATGCTGGCCTTCAGGAATACAACCTCAAGATATGGTTGACAATCGTTATAGTGTGAAAACATATTTGGCTGCTTATCAATTTGGAATTCTGCCACTGAATGGAATGCATGAGGGGGAAAAGTCTAGTGAGAAGGATCCATTGCCTCCTTTTTATACTAGGCAAGCGAGAAGACCAAAGAAAAAGAGAATAGTCTCTCGTTATGAGATTGTTGAGCCTGCAAAGAACTCCAACAGAATGGGCAGAAAATGCCTAGTTATATGTTGTAAATGGTGTGGAGAACAGGGGGCACAATATAAGGACTTACAAAAAACGTAATCAAAGTGAGCCCAAGGTTAACTCTCGACATGAAAATCACATGCATGTGGCTCAAGATATCTCCCTACAGGGAAGTCAAATTATTGAGAATCATAATATCTCTCATCCTAAAAATCCAATGATTGAGAATCATGATCTCTACATGGACTGGACAAAACCAGAAATGGGCCAAGCTAGTGTAAGTTTTTATTATAGTTTGTCATTCTTTGCTTTATGTTTGCTAATATTTTCTATATAGGATTTGGTAACTTTTTGTAATTTGATGGACCAAGTTGAGAGGGGATTGAATTTTCAGAACAAAGGTGTTCATGTTGAAGTTCAAAAGACATTGAATTTGCAGGACCAAGGTAGAACTGTTGAAGTTGACAAAGCCCTTTCAAATCAGGAAGAAGGTATTAGTATTAGTTAAGACATTATAATGTTATCAATTTAATATTTCTCTACATTCACTTACCAAAACTAATATTTGGCTGTAGAAATCTGTTAGCAAATCGAAAGACAAATGCAAAGTGGCTAGAGACAATGCTAAGAAAAAAGGATTAACAAGCAAAAAGGGTATGTAGAATGATAAGTACTAATTTGATTTGAATTTTTTTGTCTATGTGATGAATTTTGTACCATATTCTCATTCATTTTGCATTTTATAAGTAAGCCAAGACTTACCATTGGGTGAGTATGAAAGAATTTTAAAATGGGAAATGTTTAGTCTGACTGCACCACTATTTGATGTTGGTTTAAAGCCAGTCTTGGAGAACAAGAAGAAATGTTTTGTTACGTACTGTTTCTAATGCTAAGGTAATGTAAAGTGTGAATATTTTTTGACTATAAGAAGAAGAAAAACAGTGAGGTTAATCAAGTTATATCATCTACACCTCCTTCGAGCTATGATTTTATTCCAGAAGATGTGAATCCAAATATGCAACTATTTGCATCTCAGCGATTAGCTTAAGCGCCAGTTCTTGAAAATATTAAAACTGTGCTAGAAGGTTCAAGTCAAGAGCCTATTAATGTAGATGAGTTAACGGAATCCCTCAAAATGGAGCAAGATTTGGCCACAGAGCGGGTGGAGAAATATATGCGAAAATCCCACAGATCCATTGCAATTAGGTGTCATACATAAGTCTATTAGTCCCGATGCAATGATGGGTTTGAGAGAGTTGTATAAGTTTTGTGGTGTAACATTATCGGGTGACTTTGATGAACCATTGCATGGGAAGAGTGTATGAGATGTTTGGCATCCCAGTACTTACTTTTTAAAGCAAATGTCAATCTTCTAACAAGAAAGGCAAAGGGAAGGAACGGATTGAAGAGTAGTTTCTTAGTGGTTTATTGCAAGTAGACATTTGGTACTTCTTGTTATTTTGGATGGCGTTTTCCTTAACAACATTTCTATCCAACTTTGTAATATGGTAGATTGCCTTAACTGTTATTTTGGATGGCATTTTTATGATGTTACAATGCCTTATTTTGTTATGAATTGTTGTTTCAGGATTTAATGGCATTTGCCTTAATTTGAAGAAGCTTGTTTGGCAAAATCTTCATTGAATTTACAGATGTTATAATGCAGCTTTTTAGACTCATTCGAATGTGTTATCATTCTTTTTTTTATACATGTATTGAATTACATGCTAGCCAATTTGATTATGAAATAGTTCATAAAAAATAGGTTTTATGCTACCCAATTTTGATTATGAACTAGATGATGAAAAATAGGTTTCATGGCTGTTTGTATTATTGCATCATTTGAAAATTTGTTAACAAAATGCAACATCAACTTCCTCAAAAACAGAAGTGAGACACACATGCCCAATAAGGTTTTTCACAAATTACCATATCATTCAAAGTTGCCCATCAAGTGTTTGACAAAAAGTTGGAACCGAACCAAATCCTAAACTTATATAACATCACAATTAACTAGCAAAACATGGGACAATTCACTAAAAATTTGCCTAAACAAAGGGCAAATTGTCGAACAACAACATTAAAAGATTGCTAATCATTTCCTGCTACTATTATACTATAAGAAACAGTCCAAGCACCCTAAACCAGACAAAGCAGACTGAATCGAACAACACACAAAATTCAAACATCTTCCTTTCTTATCCTTCATTATCCTTTGCGATTGAACCAAGTTTGGAGAAAAATAAGAGTAATTAGAATAAGAATCCATCTTGATCGGCGTCCCAACTTCTCTTTGACCTTCTTAAACTCTTCATCTTTCTCGTTCATCCTTCGTAACAGTTCGGGAATTATGGCTTGTGCTCTTTCACACATTTCAGGGTCATGGCACACAAAATTTACAAGCATCTGACCGCTGAGAGAAAAAGAAAATCTTTAATGAAGAATCAAATTTTCACCAAAAGACAATTTACGAAAATAGTATTGAGTAAACTCACTGGCCATTTGGACTCATATGATTCATTCCATTGTCGGATCTACCGGTTGTGTTGTTAGATTCTACCATATATCCATTCCCAACATAAGAGTTCTCTTAGGTAAAAAATAAGAGGGTGTTAGCTTTCAATTTTATAAATAGTATATTTTTCTACATTTTACAAAAAATGGTTAGAATTTTTTAAGTAACCTGGTAGTTTGCCCGTAAGAGAGACCAAAATGGCAAAAGAGTAATATTTAGGGACTAAAAGTGCAAGTTTCAATAATTGAGGACATAGTTATCAAACTTGAGTCTGGACTCGTAGACTTTCTCAAGTCTAGGAGCCGACCCGCTGGAATCGAGCCAAACTCATTTGAAATCCGCAGCAAGGCTGAACTCGTCATAGACTCGGTAGACTTGTTCGAGTCTACGAGTCTGGGGGTGAGTTCAGAAAATTGTGTTTGGGCTGCAAAATTTTATGGATTGGGCTGCTGGAATTGTTTCTTTTCCAAAATAATTGGCCAATTTCGGACCAAATCACCCAAAATTTCTAATTTCACAATTTTGTGAAATATTTGGCTGCCCTAGTTTGCTCTGATCGGGAAAGGAAAATAGAGACTGCCGATTGGAATCGGGAAGAGCTTGCCAGCTGCAACTCATAGAGAAGAGACGAGACGTACCGGCGAAGAGACTTGGCCGGGCTTCAGCTCAAGCTGCTCAACTACTCAGCTCAAAACTTCAGTTTTTCAATTTTTGAGTTGTACAAATTTGAAGGTAATTTTGCGGAACTGAAATGATTCATTGCTTAATGCTTATGGTTGCTGACATGCTGTTGAATGAGTTTATTTATTCATTATTTTGGTGCTTATGGGTGAACCAAATGTAAGTAAGTGAAAATGCAATAAACTTTTGTTGAACAGAACTAAGGCCCCAACTTATAAACTTTTTAGTATTTCCTAAAATTAGAGTCTTGAAAAGTAACTATTTCAAAAAGCCAGTGATGTGTTAACTGCTTCAATTATTTGAAATATTGTGTTACCTGTCTTAGGAATATCAATATTACAGCTGAAATATTGTTTAGAATTGTTTGTTTTTGGGCTGAATGTAGGATTATGATAAATATTATAGTTGAAATTGTTTACTTCAGAGTTTAGAATTCATAATTTGATTAGAAATTTATAATTGTTGCTTAAGAATTTTATTGCTTAAGAATTGTTTGTTGTAATTTCTGCTCTTTTCATCTTTTGGTTGTTTCTAAGAACTTGCTTGCTGGATTATTTATAATTAGTGTTGTTTTGCCTATGGATTAATTAGAATCAGTGTTGTTTTTTAAATTTTATTTATTTATTTTGCTGTTGCATATTTCAGTTAGAGTTGTCTTCTTCTGGTTCTGATTTTGCTCTGGCATCTACTTCTGTATCTTCAAAGAAACAAAATCCCCATAGTCTTGGTGCATGTTTAGATGTTGGTTGGAAACATGGAATTGAAGTTGGTGGAAAACAAAAAAAAAAAAAAGTTAAGTGTAAATATTGTGAAAAAGAGTTTTTCGGGAGGGATTAATAGGTTAAAACAACACCTTGGCTGGACTCATAAAGATGTTTTTGGGTGTGCTCAAGTGTCAGATGATGTTAGAAAAGAAATGTTTGAATTAATGATACCTAAAAATATGAGCTTGGAGGCCTCTAAAAATAATAGAACAAAGTTGGATCTTTCCTTTGGTTCCATAGATGAAGAAGATGATGAAATGGAAAGCTTTGAACAAATCCCTATAGTTAAATTTGTCTCTAAAAAAAATGTGGAGGAAGACAAACAACTTTAAATGAGAAGTTGAAAAGGCAAGAAAGTGTTGAACTTGATGATACAATTGCTAAATTGTTCTATACTAGTGCTATTCTTTAATGTTGCGAATAATTCTCTTTTTGATCTAGCTATTGAACAAATAGGGACATCTGGTAGGGGATATAAACCATCTTCATATCATAGGTTGAGAGAGCATTTATTGAAGAAATAAGTACAAGAAACCATGAATGTAATTGAAAGGCATAAATTACATTGGAATTAACTGGTTGCTCTATTATGTCAGATAGTTGGACCGATAAAAGAAAGAGAAAATTAGCAATTTTCTTGTAAATGGTTCAGAAGGAACTGTGTTCATACGCTCTATCAATACGATAAGCATTTGTAAAACGGCTGACAAGATATTTGAAATGCCTGATGAAATGGTTGAAAACATTGGGGAAGAGAATGTTGTGAAGGTTGTTACAGATAATGCTGCTAATTATAAGTTTGCTGTGAAATTATTAATGGAAAAAATAAAATATTTGTATTAGACTCCTTGTGCGGGTCATTGCTTAGATTTGATGATTGAAGATTTTGACAAGAATAATCTGATTCACAAAGACACCATTGCTAAGGCTAAATTAGTGGTTTCTTACATTTCATCTTGGAGTACAGTGATTAATTGGATGAAAGAGTTTATGAAAGGCAAGGAGTTGGTTAGACCTGCCATTACACGCTTTTCTACATCATATTTGACTATGAGACGCCTTAATGAATTGAAAGCTGATTTGATTTGCTTCTTTGCCTCAGAAAAGTGGAAATTTAGCACTTATGCTAAAAAGAAAAAGGGAGAAGAAATTTGTCGTACCATTTTTGATACTTATAGCTTTTGGCCAAATGTTGAGGAGTGTTTGAAGATTGCAAATCCACTTATTAAAGTGTTGAGGCTGGTGGATTACGATGCTACACCAGCTATGGGTTTTCTTTACAAAGCAATGAAAAATGCAAAGGAGGAAATGAAGACAAATGTGAAGGGCATCAAAAAGAGGTATGCTCTTTAACTTATTAATCTCATATTATTGTTGGAGTATTTGCTTATTAGTTTTCTTATTCTATTATAGATATGAACCAACTTTTGCTGTTATTGATAAGCGATGGAAAGATATGCTCAGCAACCGTTACATGCAGCTGGTTATTTTTTGAATCCTCAATATCATTATACCCTAGTTTTTAAAGCAGATTATACAATTTTAAAAGGGACTTTATGCATGTGAGGAAATGATGGTTCCAAATAAGCAAGATTTAGATAAAATCAATGAACAATTGGATCTATTTAAATGTTAGAATCAGCTATTTATTGAAAATACTGAAATGATCTATTTCTTATTATTCTTTATTTTTGATCTAGCTTATTGGTGGCATGCTTATTGCTATAAGAATTTTAAGTTTTACTTGTAGTTCTTCAGGATGTGAACGTAATTGGAGTGCATTTAAAATAGTAATGCTTTCCTTCTTCTTCCATTTTATTTTTCATTTTTGTACAATCTCATATCTTTGACTGGTGTTAATTTAAGACAAACTCTTTGAAAATGTGTATGATTTTACTGACAAATACGTGCACTCAAAAAGGAGAAATCACTTGAAGAAAATGAGTGATCTGGTTTATGTAATGTACAACTGGAAATTGGAAAGGAAAAAGACATCAAGACAAAAATCAGTTGTGGTAAATGATAAGCAAAGTCTCATAGAAATCATTTTATCTGATGATGAGTGGATAACAGAGAAAAATAATTCTATATTGTCCAAAGAAAAAAGTTGGGCCAAGAGATTAGCTGGAGATCAAGACTATGATGCTTTAGATGAAGAAATTGGTGGCGAAGAAAATGAGGAAGAGGATGATGAGCAGCCTGAGATCATTGCTTCACAATTCCGTATATGTATATTATTTCTATTCATCATCCTATAAAGTTTCATTAGCTTTCATATGTCAATGCTAAATGTTTAGTATGCTATTTTTCTATTTTGTTGTTGTTTAATGTAGCTGATGAATGACCTAGTACTAGAGAATATTGTCGAAAGAAAAAAAACAAGTCAATCAGTCACAAGGGTTTCGCTTAATTGATGAAGATGAAGTGGATGTTCGAATGACAACGGATGTGCATTTCCAAGATGTTAAACAAAATGAAGAAGGCAATGAATGAAGCTTTTGAGGGTTATGGATTTGACAAAGATGTTTAATTATTGATATGATTATAAATGGACAGGTTATGTTATTGTTATTTTGCTATGGTTTATTGAATTAATGACTTGAATTTGATCATTATGTATTGAGATTTGATGTTACTGTTAAGGATATTATTTTGTTTCATAATTGATAATTTGACACTTTAATGTACTTTTTTATTTTATTTAAATTTTATGCTACAAATATAGTTAAATTTTTGCATATATTGTGATGAGAAAATTATTATAATTAATTAACCACTTCAAACCTATTTTTCGAGTGTACGGTCTGATTCTACGATTTCGGTTCTTGACCTCAAACGAGTTTAAGTTAAAATACAAGTTTAACAACCTTGGTTGAGGGACTGAAAGTATAATGAGGGTCAAGTTAAGGGACCAAAACTGTGATTTTCCCTCGAAAAAAACCTCAAATATTATCAAATTTTGAATTTATTACCATTTTGGAAGTTAGAGACTAAAATGAAATACTTTCAAATTAGGGGGGCAAATGGAGACCACATCCCAACTTAAGGGACTAATATAGTGATTTAACCATATGTTTGATTACTTTCTGCCCCTTTATGTAGGGGTGTTCATAAACTAGCCAATCCAAACCATGTAAGGTAAATGGATTGGCTTATTTGGTTTTCGGATCGGGTGAATGGCTGGACCCGAATTCTCAAACGTTAAGCCTGTTTTTTACTAAATGTTTGAGTTTTGGTTTTGTTAAAATAGTTTTATAATGTAAAAGTGTATTAGAAATATACAAATGTATATCCGAATAGTAAAAAGTTGTATTAGAAATGATGAAAGCTGATTATAATATATTAAATTTACTATTGAAACTGAAACCAAAACTCAAATCAAAACGCAAAGAACATGCATTGGATTTGAGTCTCAATCAAATAAGGGACCCGAATAAGTCAAATAAGAGTTAATATAATATAATATATATTAAATTTATTTAATAACTGTTTAGTGTTTAGTAACTTTTAGCTTTTTTTATAAAAAATAAAAAATATATTTCTTACTTCTTAGACTTTATGGCTTCAGCCCTTTAGTTTACCTTTTACTCTAGGGTTTACTATTTTCCTCTTAGCGACACACAGAGCAACTATGCATACACAAGCCTCTCTCTCATGCTCTTCCTTCCCTTTTGCTTTTTTTCCCATTCCACTGCACAATTTCTATTTTTCATTCAATCATTCCAATTCCACGGTTTTTACTGCACAGTTCCATAGTTTTCTTCAATTCTTTTTTTAATGATGTATTTTTGGAAGTTTTTTTTTTCTTTTCTTCCAAATAAGCCAATGCTTAAATGGTTTGGTTTGGTTTGGTTTGATTTTTTACTTTAAACGGGTGCTGATTTTTTTTTTTTTAAAACCCGAATAAGCTAATCCAAATGAGCCATTCACCCTATTAAAACTCGAATGAACACCCCTATTTATATTTATAAAGCTGTTTGACTTTTGCTCTCTGTATTCTTTTAAATACATTTTTTGTCTCCTTAATTGTCATTGTTTTTCGTTAATTTTAAAAATGACACTTCTACTACTCTTGCTCCAATTTTCACAAAAAAATGCATTATTATCATAATTGCCTTTAAAAAAGAATGCTAACATAATCCAAAGTGGGTAAATATATATTTGTTTTTGTAAAAGTAGTGCTAATTAATGAAGCAAGATGTACTAGCTCCATTTTACCAGAATAATTAACTTTTAAAATTTGTTTTTGTTCAGTTTACTTTTAAATTTTTTACTCTTTCTTACTTTTATTAATAGAATACACGTGTGGTTCAAATTTAACTCACACTTAAAATGTAACAATATTAGTAGAATAATGGTAGTAAATTAACTATTTTAAGTGTTACCATTGAAATTCAATAAGTTGTATATGTTCGAAATTGGATTTTACTAATATAATGTAGAAAGTAAGAAACTTAAAAGGGGGGAGGGGGGGTTGTCCCAACAATAATTAAGCATTACATATATATTATATATAAATCCACGTAGGAAAGAGGTGGGCATTTATGGATAGGCCAATGCAGCTATTGATTGGTCTACGAGGATTGCAGCTATTCTGAGTCCAACAAACTTTCTGGAGCACCTTCAAAATCTTAAACAAACAAAATTAGGAATTGTGTTTTCCGATTTCCAGTTTTTTAAGCTGGTATAAAAGATAGCACTCGGCAGTCTCCGATGGTTGTCATGAGTGCTGCGGCGGCGGCGGAGGTGAAATGCGCCTGTCTACTCGGCGGCCGGCCGTTCTATTCTTCCCGGAGGAGTCGATTCGGTGGGACTTTTCCCGATAAATGTGTTCCAAGATTTGTTGCCATGGCACAAAAAAAGAAGGTAATTTATTTAATTCAGTGTTCTTTCCTTCACTCGTACGTTAATTATTGGAATTTCAATGATTAGTATCCGATTTAATTTGGTGTGTTATTACAACTAATTGACGTCCTTTTGGCAAGAATCTTGATTATTGTCCAAACAACTGATTGATTTCTTGCATAATTATCGCTATATTATTCCATACAGTCAAGGTACATAATTGGACTTTGCAATATGTATAAATTTAATGGAAAATGGAAAAATGTAATTTTTTCGTAAAATAAGGGCATATTTATTACTTCCTCCCTTTCGAAATGTCAATTTTGACCAATGTACAACTTGTGATGAATTGTAAGGTACAACACATAAATGAGCTAATTTAACATACTTTATTCTAGTTATATCATTACTTATTAAGTATAGATTAATTGCGGATCACCTATGATTATATTAGTAATAGTAGAAAAATTGAAAGATTCTACCATTGGAAAAATGGAACTTTCTAATGGAACGGATGGAGTAATTTTTATCCTCAATGGTTGACAAAATTTTGTGAAATGACAAAAAAAACTTTATATTTGTGGCCATTTTTGTGCAGTGGCAATGTAAGTACGTAATATAGTTAGTGGACTTATCAGTCATAGATATATTTTATTACTTTCCAAATCACTAAATTCATTTTGTTCTTTCACAAACTTGAAGGAATAATTTGTATTTTGCCTATAAAACAATGAAAATGTCAACAAATCCAAGAAGAATATAGAAAGTGCTAATACATTACTCTATCTATCTAGAAGGGGTTAACTTGTAAAATTTCTTTTGTTTAATTGGAAGAGTTGAAATTTATTTTTTTTATTCTTCATAATTCTTATTAATATAATTATGTGTGGTTAGTACATTTGAAAGTTAAAAACATCATGAAAATAATTGCGACAAATTACTTATTGTAAATATCGCATGTTTCTATGTACTCCTTCCATTCTATTAGAAAAGTTCATTTTGAAAAATATTTTTTATTTCAATTGAAGAGTACACTTTCAAATTTTTTACTTCTCGTACCCTTACTAATATAATTATGTGTGGTTCATAATTAACTCTTAATACATAAGGGTATAAATTGAATAAAGGGTGTCAAAATAGCTATTTTAGATATTGTACATTGACATTCATAATAAGTTATATATCGGTCGAAATGAACCATTATAATAGAACGGAGAGAGTATGCTATATATATATATATATATATTTTTTGTAGTAGACTAATGTGGATGAACTTCAGGTGAACAAATACGACAGCGGCTGGAAAAAGCAGTGGTTTGGAGCCGGATTGTTCTACGAAGGAAGCGAAGAGGTAGAATTCGATGTCTACAAAAAACTGGAAAAGAGCAAAGTTCTAAGCAACGTAGAAAAGGCAGGATTGCTTTCCAAGGCGGAGGAATTTGGATTCACGCTCTCTTCCATCGAGAAACTCGGCCTCTTCTCCAAGGCAGAGGAATTGGGCTTACTCAGCTTTCTGGAAAAGGCAGCCGGTTCTTCACCCTCCGTCTTGGCCTCGGCGGCGTTGCCCATTCTCATGGCGGCCATTGTCGCCGTTGTTGTGATTCCCGATGACTCCGTGGGCCTTGTGGCGGTGCAGGCCGTGGTGGCCGGGGCGCTTGCTGTGGGTGCTGCTGGGCTGTTTGTAGGCTCGGTAGTCTTGGGTGGGCTGCAAGAGGCGGATTGAAAGTTTGTATATTTAACTAACAATTACTGGGAAAAGAAATTGAATAAATGATGGAGATTGGAGAACCTATCGATGAATCAATAGTAACATGTAAATTCAGTCCTTTAAATTCTTGAATTCTTCTAAACATTTCGTGAGAGCTTGACAGTGTTAAATATGGTAATTAAGGGACTAAAAGACTGATTTATTGAAACACGAATAATAGTTTTAGTAGTCTCTTCATTTCATTATAATAGTCCACAACTAACAGACGCTTAAAAATAAAGATATAAATAGAATAAGTGATGCCAAATAGTGTTGTATCTTAACATCCATAAAAAGTTGTACATGTATGAAAATAGACTCCTCTAATCTAACCAACGAAGTATTAATATAGTTCATCTTTTAAGGAGAGTAAAACTATCACTTTTGTAAATGTGAAAGAATGAGAAAAAAAAAAAAAAAAAGAGGTTGATTTTCAATTTGAGGGACTAAGAAGTTCCATTTATTTAACATGTGAGGAACCATTCTGGTACTTAACTATTTAAATAATCACTAAGTTATGCAAGTGAATTTATTGGCCGTAACAAAATCATTCATTCATTTATTGAAGAACAGTGTATAGATAAATTATGATGCATTGTTAATTCCATTGCAAGGAAAAATGTATAAACAATTATTTAATAAATGAATAGTTTCTGATAAAGCGTGTTTTACCAGTGAGAGCTCTTGAGTTGGACTTGCTTTGATTTGTCATCTTCGATACATGTGCTAGTGAGGGAAGTCTCCCGACGAATCTCTAATGATTAAGACAGATAGAATAGTAAAATAGGGTCTTTTGTTACGAGGATGAAGTTACCCTTTTTAAGGGGTGGGAGTACGTCGCTCAGACCAGTGGTCCTTCAGTGTCATCCGGAAGGATGAAGAGTGGAATTGTCCACTAGTCCTTTACGTCCGTCTTCCTCTTTTGTCGGGATAAAAGTAGTCTCTTGTCGGTAGGCAGACTTGGGTCGGATTGTAAGATTAGTAACTGAGTCTTGGGTTGGGCCGCTAATTTTCTATCAAGAGGGTAGTTTTACTCATTAATCTACAATATATTCGTATATTGTACTGGTGTGATTGATTGCTTTTGTTTTTGTCGAATACGTTACATTATTTACTAATTAAAATTAACACTAAGTAATTAATCTATTTTTTATTTTCCCAGAGTTAAGTCCATATAATAATCAAGATTTTTAATAGATGCCAAATTTAGTTTACCCAAAAAATGGTGTCAAATTGGAGAAATTATTCCACGTAACGGTTGTATACACATCAGCAATATGATGTGGTATAACCATCCAGTAAAATCTTGACACATTAGCAAAAATTCCACCTATGAGTGTTGAATTATAAAAGAAATTTATTTTAGATCCTAAAAATTAGGATATGATAACCATTAATCACTGCATAACATTCTCTTTCCAAATTCTCAACTTGGCATCATCTTGCTAAATTGCTAGTGGCAAAAGCTTTTGTACGATGGATTAGAGGAAAAATACCTCCTCGGATTTTCTTGGGAATCATCTTCTTCATATTTTTTTATTTCAAGTGTTTAATTTCATTCAACAATTGTCTTGTCAAAATTCTCAGTAAAAAATTGTCATGGAATCTGTATAAAATAAAATGGAACTCTGTACAAAACTAAAACTACAACCCATGAAATCATGGAGATTTGGCACAAATCAGTTATCAAAATACTGTTGAGAGTTTCTTGAGTCAAAAACCCAGTGACTTGGAGTTCACCAACAAAATTATAAGGGCCTAATATCAAGAATATATGGTGCTTTTCAGGGACGATAAATCCGGTGGAGTATTATAATCCAACTCTCACTTTGAAGATTAAAAAAAACGAAATTGTTATTTGCAGTGACAATTTTACTATTTGCAGTAACATTTTTGGGTAAAATGTCTAAATTGCCCTTTAGGCTTAAAAAAAAAATAGGGGTAACATGTTCTTTTCTTCTCTTTTGAAATTCTAACATTTTTAACGTGGTATCAAAGACAACTTAATCCAATCATAACTTTCGTGGATCCAACTTAAAAATGTTCCTGCACATAGGGGCGAGACCCCGGGAGTTTCTTCCAAAATATCGCCCAAAGTGGGCGGTATTTTGGATCAAAATACCACGCCCGGTATTTTGGTCCAAAATACTGCCCACTTTGGGTGGTATTTTGACCTCAAAATACGGCCCAAAAGTGGGCGGTTTTGGAGTCAAAATACTGCCCAAATACCGCCGTGGTCCAAAATATCGCCCAATTTGGGCGGTATTTTGGTAATGTTACTGCACATAGGGAGTGGGATTTTAGAATAAATTTTTGTCAATGACAATTTTTTGACAATATTTTCTATTTTTTGGGTTTTTTTTGGCACAATCTCGAGCCAGACATAGTTTTTTTTTCTGTTAACAAACAAACTTTACGTAAAATAATATATAGATTGTTTACTTATCGTGTAATATGGAAAGTAAAAAAAAAAAAAAATTTAGCTAAAGGGCAAAATAGACTTTTCACAGAAAAATGTTACTGCAAATAGTAAAATTGTCACTGCAAATAGTATGCCAAAAAAAAAAAAAGACTTGTCTTCCAAAACCACCATACCAATTGGGTGTTGTTTTCCAAAACCACCAAACTAATGCTCCTTCTCAGCAAAGCTTTAATGTTAGTAAAATCCAGACGCTTTATTGTTTTGATCTTCAGAAATATGGTTTCCATTGAATCTGTGTGTGGACGATGGACCTGAGAATAGGCACTTAAACAGAGTTAAGTGATAGTTATGGTAGGCTAATTTTTACTTTTTAGGATCTAAATTAGTCTCTCTTTCTTTTTTATTTAATACCGTTAAATCAGCACTCATATATATGTGGAATTTTCCCTGATGTGTCAAGCTTTTACTGGATGGTAATACCACATCATACTGCCGATGTATATACAACCGTTGCCTGAAATCATTTCTCGTCAAACTAAATCACAAACACCTACGAATACAGTTTGACTCATTCATCCACAAGAGGAACAAAAGTCATTACTAGTTCACTAGCTGTAAACGAATTATGCAACACTATAAAAGAGCTCTATTAATACAAGGCCTCCAAGCAATTTTTACTCTGTCATCAATGTGGTCATTAACAGAGTTGCAATTTATACTTTTATAGTTGAAGGGGTAAATAAGGAACCAAAAATATTACAAGTTAGAATTATTTCTTCACACCCAAGCAATTACCATAAACATAGATCCATATTTTTTCTGGATCTTGAAACCATACTCAAACTGGTTCGGCCTTCCCATTCCAAAACCCTTGCGGAAGAGGTCTCCATAAACCTCTATAAAAACCAATTCTTCTGATCAATAAACTTCATAATCACTTCTTCTTCTTGTTGTTCTTTTACTTCCTGTTTTGATTAATCGTTCCCCCAAAGAGTCGAGTTGTTCCAATGGCTGTTGAATGTCCTTCGTTGTTTGCCTCCCTGAAATCATGTATCTTGGATAATAATGATTATCAATCGATGTCGCAGAAAAGAATGCCGAAAACCAAGATTGTTTGTACTCTGGGACCGGCCTCAAGGTCGGTAGAGATGACCGAGAAGCTGCTCAGGGCGGGCATGAACGTCGCTCGTTTCAACTTCTCTCATGGTTCTCACTCTTACCATCAAGAAACGCTGGATAATCTGCGGATTGCGATGAGAAATACTGGGATTCTTTGTGCTGTTATGTTGGATACAAAGGTGCGATCTTTTTTTAGTTTTGTTGAATGAATGTGTAGAATTTTTATAGCCCCTTTTGTTCTGAATTGAAAAAGTCGATTTGTGTATTAAAGTTACTCTGTTATTTGATCTGATCCCAGGGTCCAGAAATTAGGACTGGTTTCTTGAAGGATGGAAAGCCAATCCAACTCGAACAGGGTAAAGAAATCCTAATCACGACGGATTACAGCATAAAAGGGGATGAAAATTTGATCTCAATGAGCTACAAGAAACTGGCTGAGGATTTGAATCCAGGAAGTGTTATTCTGTGCTCCGATGGAACAATCACGTTCACAGTCTTGGATTGCGACAAGGAACAGGGATTGGTTCGTTGCCGTTGTGAAAATTCTGCCCTTTTGGGGGAAAGAAAGAATGTGAATCTTCCCGGAGTTGTTGTTGATCTTCCTACTTTGACTGAGAAAGACAAAGAGGATATTATACAATGGGGAGTCCCAAACAAAATCGACATCATTGCTCTGTCTTTTGTACGAAAAGGTTCAGATTTGGTGCAAGTCCGGGAGCTTCTCGGGGAGCATTCCAAAACCATTATGCTTATGTCAAAGGTAAGTTTTCCAAATTCAAGAATTTGGGGCTTTTTTTAATTTCTGCACTTTTTTGATGGGTAGTTAATTTTGACAGTAAAAACTCTGTTTGCAGGTTGAGAATCAAGAAGGGGTTGCGAATTTTGATGATATTTTGAGAAACACTGATGCATTTATGGTGGCTAGGGGGGATTTGGGCATGGAAATCCCAATTGAGAAAATTTTCTTGGCACAAAAGATGATGATTCACAAGTGCAACATTCAAGGCAAGCCAGTTGTGACTGCAACACAGATGCTTGAATCCATGATCAAATCTCCACGCCCGATTGGCAATGCCAATGGTTTTATTTTTTTCCATCAAATTTAAAAAAAAGCATCGTTACAATTGATTACAAAAATGCTTGATCTTACAGATAATTACCTATGAGAATCCAAAAATTCGAAAGTAAAAAGACAGAAAGTTCAACCCAGTGGGATTCATACACCATTACACGACATCCCAAAGATTTAGAAAAGTCCAAAGACGGAAAGACTGAAAGTTCAACCTTGTAGGATTAAGATAAAAATAAAATAAAAATTAAACGACACAACTCCCTCTTATTGTTCCTAATAGCTAGGGAGAGGGAGATAAAAATTTAAAACAATAAAATTAGAAAGTAAATTTGTTTCTCTCCTCCCCTCCACATAGAAAAAATAAAGGAAGAAGATGAGAAATTTTTTTTAGGGTTCAAGAGGAAACAATTAACAATGTCATTAACTGTTATTAATCATTTGAGTCTCTTGTTGCATGTTAATTAATGATCGAACCATTTCTTGTTGTTCCGCAAGACTTAGTTTATTTTAAGGGTAATCAAATCTCATTACCGGAACCAACCCGAACCGTGCAATTCGGGTCCAATTGGGACTATGTCACAAAAGGGATGGTTCAATCAGGGTCTTGACCCTATTGACCCATTTTAATATTTAAAATAAAAAAAAAATAAAAAAAAAACTGAAAGTTTTTTATAAACACCTTTTTCACCATTCCTCCTCTGGCCCCCACCTTCTCATCCGCCAGCCCCCACCTCCCCACGCCCAAACCCCCAAACCCTTCGCCCTTTCCTGATCCCCCAGCTCCCACATCCCCCAAACCAAATAAATCTCCCAACCCCTTCCCGTATCCCCCTCCAACCCCAGTTTTTATTTGTAATTTTTTCAAATTTTAATATTTAGTTTTTACTTTAAAAAATTAAAAATAAAATAGTTCTAAATATTTTATTTAATAAAATATAAATTGTCATTATATTTTAAATATATTAAAATATGAATTTTAAATAATTACATATATTATTAAAAGAAAATTAAATATACTTTTTTACTAGTCAAACCCCTTTAAATTACTTTTAATTTTTTTAATAAAATACTTGCTCAAATGAATATTTGTTAAAAAAAAACTTTTAAAACATATTTTATAAATTATTTTTGAAAAAAAAACTTTTATGAAAATATTTTTAAAGTACTTGTCCAAACGGAGTCAAATTATATTTGAAAATTAATTTTTTTAAAACATAAAAGTATAAATTTTGAAATACAAATTAAATATATTTTCAAAATATTATTATTTAAATTTGTGCTATCACCTTAAGAAAATCTAGGCTGAAAAATGATTCAAGTAAAATGAAAACGTTAATTCTTTTCAAAAAGAAAAAAAAAAAAGAAGCTAAAAGAAAATAAACACAAAAAAAAAAAAGGGCCAGTTAGGGTCGACCCGAACCCTAACCGACCGGACCTAAAACCTAGACTGACCCGGTCTGATCCGGACTGGCCGAATCTAAGTGAAATTTTGGGTCGGGTCGGTCCGGGCCAACTGGCCCGCCCGACCCGTGAGTAAGTTTGCAGACCCCTAGTTTATTTTGATTCATTAGAAAACAATCACCTTTCTTCACAAAAAATATTCATATCTAAATACGTCATTTTTTAACTAAATTTAAAATTTAAAATATCTTTTAAATTTTTACTCACATCATTTCAAAATATAATTTAATCATTACACCTTTCTTTTCCCTTTCTTACGCAATTTCCCGAAATATAATTCTCTTTACAGATTTTCTTTGCCAAAACAAAAAATTCTTGTTTTAGTCCCAATAAAAAATGCTTTGCATGTTTTGATAAAAATTAATGCTTATATTTAAATGTTTAATGTTGAAATCATAGGCCCTATTTGGTAAATAGACTCAAGCCATGATTTAAGTTTTATTTTGATTTTATAATATTAAAATTACATGTGGAATATAAAAAGGTGTGTTGAAAATGTTAAAAGGTTTATTAGAAATGTAAAAAAGCTTATTGGAAATGAAGAAAAACTATTATAAAATCAAAATGAGATTCAAACCATGACTTGAATCTACTTACCAAACAGGGCCATAATGTTGAATTAGTTAAGTAACTTATATCTAAATGCTGAAAATTCATTTTTCAATATCTGAATCATAATTCTTAATCACTTATTCTTGATAAATATGTTTATTTGAATGTAAAAGTATTTAAAATGTACAATTTTTTCCTTACATTTATTTTTTAATAACGACACCCAAAAATATTAATGTTACAATAAAATATCTATATATATATATATATATATATATACAATCAGGGGCAGCACCAAGGGGGAGTTGGCGGGTGCAAGCTCCAAAATCCACCATAATAGTAGGCTAATTTAGTGGTTCCGCCTGAAAAAGCACATTCAGCATCACTGGAAAAGCAGAAAACAGAGTGCTGCGCCGCTGCGTTTCTATTTGACCTTTTGGAGAAGAAGGAGAAAAGAAAAATTAGGTTAAGTGGAATGGCGCAAAATGGCGCCGTTCCACTTAACCCATTCAAAAAAAAAGAAAGAAAAAAAAAGAGGAAATCATAATAAAAGAAAGACGGACAGTAATTGTAAAAGGGAGCGGCCAAGTGGCCCACTGTCGAGAAAAAACAAAAATTAAATTAAAAACAAAGAAACCTTTTCTTACTGCACTTACTTTACCCTCATTTTTTGGTTTTGCAGTTTTTCTTTTGGAAGTTATTAGCTCTATTATTCTCTTTGACTAATATCCATTCAATTTCGAAGTTAGTATATTTTTATTAATTAAATTAATTAATAACATGTTTAAATTTATAGGTTATAAAATCAAGTTTTAGTGTTTGGGTTGGAATGAAATTGAAATTTTATTAACTATATTTATTCATTTGAGCATCAATTAAGGTTTGAACTTAGGGTTTGACTTAGGGATTTCAAACTGTGATTGAAATTGGCAAATTAGGGATTCAAGTGACGATGAAGATGAATAATATGTGTTTATCCTATTTATAGATGTTTAATTATCACTTTTATAATTGTGAATGTTAATGTGTTAATTTGAAATTGTTAAATATATTTATTTAGTGAAGTAAAGAAAAATCATTAGTTAGTCTAGCATACACACAAAAAATTTTCTATATATAGTGGAGTAACCAGAAAATTTTTTAGTATACAATGTCAAATTCTGGCTTTTGTGGTGTGGAACGATGGAAGGACCGAGAGTGTGTTTGATCAGAAGAAAAAAAAAAATCTTGGCTATGGTAACACCAAATCTAGCCGAGAGATGGTTTTATAATTTCTAGCTGCAAGCAGGCCGTTGATTCTACTAGAGACATCCTACTTAACAAGGTCTCTTAGGCTCTTTTTAACTAGAGTGAAATGCATGAAACATCACTTAACTATGAACTTTTGCAAAAAAATGACACTTTAAAAAAAAAATGCTCTTTTTTAGACACTAATCTTCAAAAATGCTCAAAAAATGACACTCCGTCGGGTTCTGCCGTTATCTCACTAACGGGGCAAAAAACTCAGGGGCAATTTCGTCATTTTACACGTCGTCGGCACTGTTCATCTTCCCAAAATTTTTTTTTTCAAAAACAGTCTGAAGAAACCCAAAAGAAAAAAAAACAACGATTTCCAGGAAATCGTTTTCTTTAGAAACCAAAAGAAAAAAAATTATGAAGAAAACGATTTTCTTTTTGGAATTTCAACGCCAACGCCCAAGGCCAATGTCAAACCGGAGACTGCGGCCGCCTGGAATGCCAAGGCTACGGTAAGGCGCCGCTTACCCTAGCTGAATTCGCTTTAAACCAGCCTAACAATGTAGACTACCTCGACGTATCCCTTGTTGACGGGTTTAATATTCCGATGGAATGCAGCTCCGTTAGTGGTTCTTGCGGTGTAAGGATTAGTTGCTCGGCGCCCATCGTGGAGGAATGCCCGGCCGAGCTGAGAACGCCTGGCGAATGCAACAGTCCGTGCAACGTTTTCGGCACGGATCATTACGTTTTCAACACTCATTTGGTTTCTAGAAATCGTTTTCTTCATAAGTTTTTTTTTTCTTTTGGTTTATGAAGAAAATGATTTCCAGGAAATCGTTTTCTTTGAAGAAAAGGATTTCTTGATATTTTTTTTTCCTGTTGGTTTCTGCAGAAAATGATTTCCTGTCATTTTCTGGAAATCGTTTTCTTCATAATTTTTTTTTCTTTTGGTTTATGAAGAAAACGATTTCTTGGAAATTGTTTTCTTCAGTTTTTTTTTTCTTTTGGGTTTCTTCAGACTGTTTTTGAAAAAAAAAAAAGAAAAATTTTGGGAAGATGAATAGTGTCGGCGACGTGCAAAATGACGAAATTGCCCTTGAGTTTTTTACCCCATTAGTGAGATAACGGCAGAACCTAACAGAGTGTCATTTTTTGAGCATTTTTGAAGATTAGTGTATAAAAAAGAGCATTTTTTTTAAAGTGTCATTTTTTGCAAAAGTTCATAGTTAAGTGATATTTCATGCATTTCACCCTTTTATCTATCTAGTTCAATATGATATTTCTGTTGGGAAAGTAGGCATAAACAATTAATTGATAGATAACTCGAGTTGTGCAAATCACTGTGATCAAGAAATTATTTCTAGGTAGAAATATTTCTCCAGAATTAAACGAGTTCTTCCTCTTAACAGAGGGATCTAGAACATCAAAGCTAAATGATTGAAAGAACGAGAGAAAAAAAGATTTTTAGAGAAAAGTTGGTTTTCTGGGAAACTCAATTGTATCGATTGTAGAAAATAGGTGAGGTATTTATAGATGGGGATTACTGATATAATCAGAAAATCCTGCGAACAGTTCTCCACTAACGTTCATAGAGTTTGACTCTTTCTCTTCTGCCTAAATCTCTCAACGTTAGATAACTGACCAGGTTTAAGGGAGTAACTGTTGACTTGGTATACTCTTATCTCAGTAAATAAGTTTAATTATCTTTTGAAATAATATTCCAACAATTCTCCACATATTTCCAAAGATTTGAATAAAATAAAATCTAAGCAAAAAACGACTTTTGGATTTGTATGGCTGCAAGAACAATAAGTTTGGTGGTGTTTTTTGGACTATGAACCAAACTTAGGTTGATAAAACTTGACTTACAGAACTATTGGTGAAATGTGATATTTCTATGAACCAATAAATCTTATTGTATGTCAGAGATTTTACCAATTAGTTGTACACCCCAAATTTGCTGTTCAAGGCGTTTTTGCGCAAATAGGCCATACGCGCGCCTGGGTTTTTCATGAGAGCTCTAAAGATTTAGCCAATATCTTATAGGAGCGGCCCCACTCCACTCTCATATAGGTGAATTCATCAAGTGTATACTTCCATAAGGAATATGAATTCATTAAGAGCCTTTTGATCTCAACCTCACAAATATTGCAGCCAAGCACTCACCACTTGTAGTGCATCAGTGCCAATATAGATTTTATTGTTACTATATGAACCTACTTCATGGGATCACCAATCACTTAGGTTGGGTTTCTATCTATATTAACATCATACTGGCTTAAGTCTCACCCTTTTTTGAGGTGTGAAGAATTAATTTTCTTCCTGTAAGTTTAGTTAGAGGTTTGGCCAAATTTACTTCTGACTTCACACAATACATGGAAGTTATTCATATATTTTGATAATAGCAATTGTTATTTAACAATTACCATTTCTACATAATAGGGAATCATCCTTTTGTTTAAAAGGGATACCAATATGATATTTCTTTCTTAACAATTGATGAGTTTTTATGTGATTTTAGGTGGATGTTTATGAGTGGCTGGAAGCTTTAGAAACTTGTTGGGTAGGTAATCTAATTCCGGGTTGGAATCGTCATCCAACCCAGCGCCCTCCAACCCGGTCTAGATTAACGATTGAACCTTGCAAGTGAAGATAAAACTTAAGCCCTTGTAATTATAGTCCACTTGACAGTTATCTATTGGTGCATAAGTAATGATGACCAAAAAAGTGGAGCAAAGTAGCTAGGGACACGTGCAGCTTCAGGGAAATCAGGACCACCAGTCGGATTCATTCAGGACCAAAAGAGGGGGGGGGGGGGGGGGGGGGGGGGAGGAGAGGGACCAATTTCATCTAAGGACCAACCCGAGCACCGCCTGAAGCAACTCGACCATCGCCTCAGCAACCCGGCTACTGCTTCTAGGTTCTCTATAAATAGAAATGATCTCACACTTACAAGGTTAGATATTTTTACTGGATAAAATCTATAATACTTTACATTTGAGTTAGTACTGACTTGATCGTTGGAGTGGGAGTCAATCCTAAAAACAGGTACATCGGAGAAGACAATCCAGTGCCGTCCTAAGGAGAATTCGGAGTTGTAACAAAACTCATCCACAAATTGGTGAAAGCCCTTCTTAGGAAGGAGGAAGCAGTGCAAGTGCTCAGTCAGTTTGCCCTCTCTGTTCTAGTGTAATTCATTATTACATTTTTTATATAGTGATCATTGAGAAACAATGAGGTAATATTGGAAAAATTAATTTAAAAAAAAATGATTGCGATAACAAATGACTGGATAGTATGATTAAGTCCTAAACTAAGTAATCTGATTAAAGTTTAGTTCATTGAACATCAACTTTGACATTAGTCTTTAGGTGATCTTCAGTCAATTAATATTACTCCAAAATATTTGAGCTTGTTTGTATGTTGTTATTTCACTTATCCATTTTGTTTTCTCACCTATTATCAGCATAGCATTTAGTCTTTAGGTGAGATCTATGATGAAAACCAAAAGTATGCCCAAAAACTTTTGTGCAGAAGCGAAGCTGTAGCATGTGTAGTGTTGAATAGATGCCTAACAAGAAGCATCCGAAAGAAGACTCTTATGTGATCTGGTCTGGTAAGAAAAAAATATCTTTCATCTTACATTTCATTTCACTTCACGTACCACGTCTATCAGAAATAACGCTAAACATTGATTTCTAGAATGCATAATAGAGAATAGAGTGATGATAGTAAAAAGGAAAAAAAAATTCCCATTCAACAATATTGAACCTCAAACGTGCGGTTGTTGTGCAAGTTATACATTTAATTTCCAACTTGGATGGTCCAGACGGCCGTCGTCTTTTGATAAATAGCCAAGATTCTCACTTTTTCCTCAACCCAAAACTCTCATTTCGATAAACTGGTAGAGTTCTATTTTTATTATTTTTTGAACGGAAGAGTAAATTACATTCGAGTTCATAATGTTTTGCTAATCAAATTAAGTTGTGCAAAAGTTTAGTGTGTGCAATGTATGTATATTTTAAATCATTTCATTACAAAAACAGATTAACAAGTTATTTGAATAAATAAATGAAAAGTTTATATAATATTAGTGAATATAGTTTTGGGCATAGGCGTGGCCCAAACTAGTGGCTCGTCACCTACTGAACCAAACAAAGTTTTATAACATTTATATATACTCAATCAAAGCCTTACCAACCAAGTTCAATTAAGAATATTTTGGTCGCCAACGAAATTAATAGGTCCTATAATATATAATATATTTTCATTTAGCCTACATATATCTGATAAGGAGAGTGCTGAAATGCTCAGCCTTTCCTCATAAATCTCACTACTACGTTGGACCACCACCATTGAGGGGCTTTCAACTCTTCAACGCAGAACTTCTGGTTAAGACCAAGTAAATGATGCCAGCATCTGCTGGTGGAATAATCACTGATTTCTCTTTGTTTTCAAGTGCGGGCATCTGTCGGTGGAATGCTAAAGCATCTTACATTCACAGTTTTATAATGGTGAATCTATCTCTGCATGTATAGAGAACTGCCAACAGCTGATTCTCCTATGAGATGTGTAATGTTGAAGCATCTTACATTAGCTCATACATTGCTTACATATGTACCCCTTTCGCAATTCCTTTCTCACACACAAAAACCACACTTCCTTCCTTTCTTCTCTCCTCCCCCACACAAGCAAAACTTCTCCGGTTGCTATCCGCCATGACCTCCAATCCTAAAAGACCCAAGGAAGTTGCAATGTCTACTTCAGACGAACATGAAGATAGACTAAACTCTTTTCCGAACTCCTTCCTCTGTCATATTTTCTTATATATGCCCACAAAGAATGCGGCCATAACATCCATTCTGTCAACAAGGTGGATGTACCGTTTTTTAGCTGTTCCAAATATCGACCTTCGAGATTACTTTTTGGCTTCACTTAACCCCAATACCAATTTCATACATTTTGCCAATAGGTATTAGGTGGCTAATGATATGTTTGACACTTTCTATAACTGAATTTAAATCAAGTTGCAAAAGGTTGCCTGAAGTTCATGTGATGAATTTATGGCTGATTACTCTGCTCTTTCGAAAGCATCATAATTTTGGACAGAAATCTATATACTTTATTCTAGACAAAATTTCATCCAATTGCACAAGACTACAAGAGGCCTTAGGATCTGAATGTAATGCTATCCCCATTTTATTTTGGATTTTAGTAATTTACCGTGCGTTTTACATTTTTAATAATTTACAAAAAAATTCTCGGCATTTTTGTTAATGCAAAAAATAAAAATAAAAAATAGTGCTGAAATGTAAAGGTTGTTTGCACAATATATGCATTTTGAATGCACAAATATGAGAACTTTTATGTCTATTTTTCTTTATCCTCACCTTTATTTTGAATGCATAAATATGAGAATTTGTGCAATGCATGTGCATTTAAAATTATAATATAATTAATAATATTTAATGAGACGAATTAAATAAGAGATAAAATTGAGATTTTATTAATTTTTTGTATTTACAATGTGTAAAGGAACTTATTTAGGGACACAAAAATTTCTCAAAAGTTACACTTATTTTGGGACTGAAGGAATATCCCTTATCATATGTACATTCCATTAGATTTACAGAAAGAACATAATTAACAAATAGTTTCAGCATACTTTAAATGGTCAGACTATTTATATTCTTTTAGGATGTAAAGTGAGATACAAGCCAAAGAACAACAGCAAAGCCCTACTTTTACAAACGATCAAATTAAAATTATCTATGGAAGAAATCTTCAATAACTCATACAAATGGGAAATATATTTTTTTCCAGAGGAAACATTAGTGCATTATATTAATGATATTGGAAGTCGTCCAACAACGTTTGTGATACAAATGAGAAATATTTGTTTAGACAGAAAGGGAGGGAGTCGAATTCCTCGCTTGTTTTGTCAGTTTTGAAAGACCAGAAATTGTCCCACCAATGCTTACCTCTGTCTTTCCTTATCCGAGGATCCTTGTGCAGTGTGTTATCCAGGAAATACACCACTATCCCAGCAACAAAAACTTCCGACGAGAAGGGACATTAACAGTTTATAATTAAACCCTCCAATTGCTATGTGTTCTTTGCAGTACTGCGGAATTGAAAAGCCTAATATGAACTTTGGAAACTGTTCAGATTGAAAATTATTTTTCCTCCCTTGCCCCTTCATCAACTATTTTGCAGTACAAAAGGGAAAACGCAATGAAAATTCAGTTAAAAAGAATAAAATTGACAGGAATGAAGCACGTAACTGGCACGTACAATTACTATGACTGGCATATATAGATAGTTGTGCAGAAGTGCTAGTTTCATGAGAAAGATTAGGAGATTATAATCAAACCTTATTCCGTAACAAATTTGTGCATGTGCATGTTTTGTGTGTACATGTACGGGGAAGGTAGCTAACAAACTAACTAATGCTTGTACAAGAAATCACAAAGCATATTTTTGTTCTACGATTGCAAGAATAAAATAAAACTACCATATATATATATGTGTGTGTGTGTGTGTTATACAGGAAGTTTTATGAATAAAATACGGAATTGTTATGTAAAGGACCCGAAATACTATTCATGGGACACTTTTCAAATTTTTTGAGGCGAAATTACTGAATTGTGCTTAGCTAGTATTACTCCTTCCTTCTTCCTTCTTCCTTCCTTCTTCCTGCGGTTCCTTCAAGCTAATCGACGGAATCGAAACAAATCGACAGATATCGGCACAATTGGAGAAGACAAAGAAAGAAAAAAAAAAAAAAAAAGAAGGAAATTGGGTTCTACTATGAAATTGCAGAACCGAAGTTCTGAAATTTCATAGCAGAACCGATGTTCTGCAACCGAAAATTGCAAAACGGAAAGTAAAAAACTTTAAAAAAAACAAAAAAAACAAAGGCACCTTCGCCACAGGACGGCGAAGGTCGCCAGATGCCCACGAAGGTTGCCTGGCCATTGTTGTCCGGCGAGGAGGTTTTCTTCTTGCCGGCAACAATGGTGGATAGCCGGACAACAATGGCGGATTTAAAAAAAAAATAATAATAAAAGTAAGAAATATTTTGTTAGAGGTGAGGGTATTTATGTATTTTCACTAGAAAAATGTCCTATATTTAGTAAAAAATGTCCTGCAAATAACATGCCCCATAAAATATTGTTTATCATGTTTTTTCCTAAGGATATTTTATCGAATGATTCGTTATGGTCAACAGTGGACCATGAATTTAATAAAGTTTTTATCTTTATTATATGGGTTAATTACGCAAACACACCCCCCTCTCCGTGGTTTGCGAAAGTTATGGATGATTCCCCTATGGTTTAAAAAACTACAGACACTAGTAGAAAAAAGGGGTTATAGTCACACCTTTTTTACCACACAACAAAATAATGTGATAATTGTTCTTTTACTGTGACACTAAGTGTAATGCTATCAACATACCATAGATAAGTGTGATATTATGGTTCTATTGACACACTAAAATAGTACTATTAACACACTATAGAAAAATGTGGTTATATCTCTATATTGACACACCAAATAATGTTCTATAAACACATAGTAGGATAGTGTATTTATAAGCCTAATATTATCACATTATCAAGTGTGGTAAAAAGTAAGTGTGATATTATGGTTCTATTGACAACACTAAAATAGTACTATTAACACACTAAAGAAAAATGTGGTTATATCTCTCTATTGACACACCAAATAATGTTCTATAACCACATAGTAGGATAGTGTATTTATAAGCCTAATATTATCACATTATCAAGTGTGGTAAAAAGTAAGTGTGATATTATGGTTATATTGATACACTAAAATAGTACTATTAACACACTAAAGAAAAATGTGGTTATATCTCTCTATTGACACACCAAATAATGTTCTATAACCACATAGTAGGATAGTGTATTTATAAGCCTAATATTATCACATTATCAAGTGTGGTAAAAAGTAAAATATGGCCTCAAATAATGAGATTAATAGAAAAGTTTATAAAAAATAAAAATGAAAAAAAAACACGCTTACCTTTCTTCTCCCAACAACGCAAAAGTTATAATATTATGGGCTCAGGAGGATTCGATCCCATGCCCTCAAATTTATGAGAATACTAACTCTACTAACATCAACCAGCTAAGCTAGCTACAAGGATGTTTTGCATGCTACATCTTTTATGAGTATTAATAAATAACAATTGTCCTAAACTTCTTAACTTTTTGATAATATTACTAGGACACCCTAATAATTTCATTTGAGTTCAAAACTTTTAATAATAATAAAAGGTACCCCATTAGACTTATTAGGCCACCTAATTTTATTTATAATGTTACTCTTGATTTAATTAAATTATACTATAGCACCCTGAAGTTTATGAATTTGGGATGAAGTTTCATTTTAAGTATATTAACATTTTATTATTTTTTTAATATTGGCTTCTTGTTGTAATATAACTCAAAGGTTAAGTTGTCACATTGTATTATGCAATAGCAATCATCAGCGAAGTATTATTATTGTGACATGTCTATAAGAGAAGTCTAACTTGTTATTGCATATCTAATTATTGACTTAAGTTACAATGAAATAGCTATGTAATTGACATTACTTATTACTTTGTATCTATAAATAATATTTTAATATTATAAAGCAGGTAGTAAGTATTTAACAATATCAAAATTAATTAACATGAACTTCTAAGGCTCTGCTCTATTTCATTCTTTACACGAAAATTATACTCTCTTAGTTCTATTAGAAGAGTTCACTTTGGTGTGTTGTTTTAGTACAACAAAATGGACTCTTCTAATAGAACTGAGGGAGTAACTTTTTTCTACACATAAAAAACACCTTCATTTTCTACAAAATTTAAAATTTAAAATTCCCTCTAAATCTTTATTCACATTTTTTCAAAATATAACATAATTATTAAAGTTTTTCCCTTTCTCTTACACAATTTCCCAAAAAATAATTTCAACCAAAAAAAAAGTGTGTGTGTATATATATATATTTGCTTAATTTTTCATGTGTATTAAAAGCAATATAGTATTATATTTAATTCTTTTAATTTCTTAGCTAATTTCTATGTCAAAAGCTTTAATAATGTATAGTTTAGACTCCACTAATAGTGTTAATCATACTTGAAAGGATAGTTTATTCGTTTACATTGTCTATAAAAATCAATACTTTAAACTAATGTTATATTTATATATAATTTATAATTACTAACCATATATACTAATTATAATCATACGAGTTTTCTTGTAAATGTATATTTAGAAAACTGAATTTTATTTGTTATATATAATATAATAAGAAGATTAATTAAAAAATATTAAAAGTAAAATGTAAATACTTATTTATTTAGAAATCTAAAATTAAAGTTTGAAATTTATCATATAATGTGAGAATTCAGAATACTCCTTGAATATAAAAGATATGTGAAAATTTTATATTCATGAGAAAATAAAAAATTAGTTTACTTTGGCTAATAAAATAGGAGGGAATAATTTGGCTGAAATTTTAGGAGGGAATAAAAAAGCGCCACTTCAGGAATTTGGCTAAAAATTTAGGAGGGAGTTTCCATCAAAAAAAAATTTAGGAGGGAGTAATCCAAGGGCTTGGATTTTTTTCGCCTCACAGTTTTTTATGAATCTAATGGCTCTCCGTTATTCTTATTTTAATAAGGCAGACTCATTGGCACTTGGCCCCTCATTTGGGTGTGGGTGCTCTGCTTTTGCTTACCCCCCCAAATACGAAGAACCCTAGCACTGTCAAGGTAAGCTCCATTGTTGATTTTTCCTTCACAAAGTTTTCTTCTTAGTCCCTTTCCTATCCTCGATCTGAGTTCTTTACAATTTTATGTCTTCATATCTTCATTTAATTTGTTTGATGCCAAATATACCATTTTGGTCAATATCTGCTTCGTTGGGTGGGTTAATTGCAGGTATGGCACCTGGGGCTCTCAAACGTAAGCGTCCTCACATTAGCATTCAAGATGAGCCCATTCAACATCCACCACAGAATGGTATATTTATTTTGTGTTAGCTGGTGTAGTCACAACTGTTCTATAGTTCAGCCGTCCCTCTGAACTTTTACTTATTGTTCTTCTTATCAATGTTTAATCTTTTTAATATTTGAGTTATACTCTTTTCATGGATCTCTGAAGCATCAACCTGTCTTTTGCTTTTATTTTTTGCCAAAAAACAAATAGTTACACAGAACTTTTGGCTCTGAAGCAGCATATTTTTATAAGCTCTTTTATGATGAAGATTTCTTTATGTTTGCTAATTTTATACTAGCTGTGAGGTTGCCCTTTGCCTAGTTTTCTTTTACCTTGAACCTGCATTTTTCTTAAATATAAGCAGATATCTTTTGACCCTCTCTAAGTATTTTTCTAAAACTGTTGAATTACATTGTGAAAATCTACTGTTTTGGATTTGAGCACTTTTGTTTCTTCCAACAACTAAGTAAAGATCTTTTCAGGGGAATTGCAATTTAGTTATGTGAAATTTATGGTGCTGGAAATGTTACTTTGCTTATTGAGCTATTTTGCAATATTGCTTCTATACACTAATACTAATTTTGGAGAGCTGAATCATCATTATGTATGCTTGCTGATAATATGTATTGCTTTGGCCTTAGAGTAGCAGCAGTATTTTGATGTCAATTGCCACATCAGCCAATTTTCATTCAGGACTGCTGGAGTAAAAAATTAATGTTTTATTTAGTTTTCAGCGTCTAGAAATTTTTCCTTGTGTAATTTCTTATGTGTGAGGAGCACAGAAATAGAAAGTTTGATGGTTTTTGGTGATGATCATATATAGCTTGTTTTTTCTGGAGTTGTTTGGTTACAATGTTTTGGAATTACATTGGGTGACAAAAAAAAGTATTTACATTACAGCCTGCAGTTCTACTGCAACATCTTATCATGAAGTTATTTTGTTATTAAGAAAAACTCATTTTATGAAAAAAAAAAAAAACTCTTTACTAAAACTCCAGAGCATCAAGCACTCTTTTCCAAAAGCTCTGTTTCATGAATCTTTGAAGCATCAACCTATCTTTTCCTTTTGTTTTCTACCAAGAAACAAATAGTTCCACAGAACTTTTGACTCTGAAGCAGCATCTTTTTATAAGCTCTTTTATGATGAAGATTTCTTTATGTCGGCTAATTTTATAAGCTGTGAGGTTGCCCTTTGCCTAGTTTTCTTTTACCATGAACCCGCATTTCTCTATAATATAAGTAGATATATTGTCCCTATTCAAGTATTTTTTCTTCATTACTTGTGCTTACTGCAACACCTTATCCTAAAGTTCTTTTGTAATAAGAAAAACTCATTTTTTGAGCAGAACTCTTTCCACAGACTCCGAAGCATTAAGCATCATTTTCCTAAAGCTATATTTTTATGCTGAATGTGTGGCTGGATTGATTAAAAAGCAAGATAAATTGGCTTTCCTTCAGTGTAAATAAATTAATGCTATTTTGTTCATTAGGTTGAACTAAAGCAATGAAATAAAGTGATTTATATACGCATTTAGACTTCGTATGAGTGATTTATTCTGCTGCTGAACAAGCACAATGAAAATGTTGACTGCTTCTATTTACTGCAATTACAACATACAAAGTTTCTAATTTTTAGTTAAAATTTTGGCAAAGTGATTTATGACTTTATTCCAGACTTGAATTTTGTGGATGCAATTGTGGTTGAACATAGTGAAGAGAAAATTCTGATTGGTTAGAAATTGTCCAAAACCTACAGTTTCATTGTTGTTAAGTCTAGAATCTTGAATTCTAGTTCATTGGTTGCTTATTTCATTTCAAGCTGATGCTCTAATGCTGCCATTTTTGTTATTATATTTTGCCCAAAAATTTTGACATGAAGTTACTAGTTCAATGACTTAAGTTGATTTGTATTAAGCACATCTTTCTACAGTGTACTTCATCCAGATGAAGTGGTGGCAAAAGGATATCTTCTAACTTTGGATCCAAACACAGAAATTGGAGGGCTAGCATTGCGATCATATTTTTGTCAAGTGATTATAAATGTTGCAATTCAGCCAGGGGTGGAACTACTTTGGCCTTAATTCTATCGAACAATTGGAGAAAGACTTGGGGTGATGATTGCTTGGCCTAGGAGTCTGGTAAATATATTCATGTGCATACAATACTATTTGTTTGTCGAGAAATTTTTTTAGATATTAATCTCGTGTGTATTTTACATTTAGGTGATACCTATTCAAGACAAATAATGAGCTATTTGTGGATGGCCCTAAAAGGATACTTCTCCTTTTGATCTCTTCAATAATTAATTTGTACTTATATTTCTCTAATGGGCTAGTAATTATTTTACCTCTTGTGTAATGTGCAAGTTTAGCGTGACTCAGAATACCACCTTGATGTATATTTCTTGTGTTAAAATGTTAGGTTAATTTAACTTCTCTGTAAGCTTCATGTCAAGATATATTCTCGAAATTGTATATTTGAAAATTGAAACTATCTTACTTTTAATTTTTGTTGGTACTTGTCTTTATTTATTATGTTTTATATTATTGTGTTAGTTACTATTATAATACTAGAATTATATATATTAATAATATGCAATTTGAATAGTATAATGGCCTATTCAAAAAATAAAAATAAAATATATATTTAAATTGTGATTTATAAAGACATTTAAAAATGTCACTAAAACTACAAAATTAATTTAACAAATATATTTTAAAATGTTAAAATTTGATATATTATGACACTTAAAAGTGTGATATAAGTTCATAAAGTGTGGTAATACGTAACTTATAGTGACATGTAAAATGTGTTGAAAACTATCTATCATCACTTGGGGTGGCAAAAAAACCCACTAACCAAAAAACCGCCTAAACCCATTGGGTATTAACCTAATAAAACCCACTTTAAAAAATAATGGGCTGGGTGGGCTTAGGCTAAATATGTAATGGGCGGATTTAGGGTAGCCCATTGGGTACCCTAAAACCCGCCCATCATGGGTATCAAAAATACCCATCCAAAATTACCCTTAAAAGTATAAAAAAAAAAAAAAAAAACCAACAACTCACATACTTTATTGTGCCCATTTTATTTTTTTCTTCAAACTTTTTTTTCTTTTTCTTTATTTTTCGTGTCCTACAATTACTTTACGTTTTTTTCCCATTTATTTTTTTATAATATTTTTAAATTACCTACTTATAATACTAATTCAAAATTTGTTCGGGTTTAGGGCCGGGTTTGGGTTTGGGCCGGGCCAGGCCAGTTCGGGCCCAGTTTTTGACCGATTTTGGGGCGGGCCCAGTTTCAGCCTGGGCCTAGTTTCAGTGTCGGGGCATGCACGGGTTTATATAAATATAAAAAAAATTAGAAACTGTGTTTCGACAAAAAAATTACATACAATTAAATATAAAAGTATATAAAATTTAATATTTCAAATTTTAGAATATATTCAAAGAATTAAAATTCACTTTAAAAAAAAATTAAAATGAAATTAAAAAAAAATTTAAAATTTTTTTTATTAATAAACTATTAAATAAGCCTTACATTTTTGTATAATGGGTATTATGGGTACCCAAAACTACCCATTACCCATTTGAGTTAAAACCATTAATTGAGTGGATAATGGGTACCCATTACCCATTAACTTAACGCCCATTTAATACCCGCCCAACCCGCCCGTTTGACACCCCTAATCATCACACATTACAATGTGGTTAATTGTGTTTTATATAAAAAAATTATCATCTATAGTCACATTTTTACTAGTCTATAGTCACACTTTAAATGTATCTATAGCTAATAGACCTATAACCACTCTCACCTACACCACACTAAATGTCAATGTGGTAATAGGTGAAATGTGGCAATAGACTATCTATTGATACATTTTTGTATGTGTCTAAAAGTCTTTTTTCTACTAGTGAGAATACCCCCCCCCCCCCCCTCCTCCTCCCCCTGTGCTTTCAAAATACTGTAAAGTGGATGGATTCCGTTACATTTAACTGGCAAACGAGAAAGTCAACTATTTGTCTTAACTTTTGTCATAAAATGACAAATTTACCCTTACTAACAAAATATCATATTTATTATTGATCCAAATGACATAATTACCCTTTATGCTATATATTCTTATTGCTTAATTTCCATATTTTCTTCATTTCCATTTTTTTCTTTTATAAATTTTGAATTTTAATTTATTTCACATATTATTATTACTTTCCATAATTTCTTAATTTCCATATTTTCTTCCATCAAATCATTTTATCTATTATCTTCTTTTTTAATTAAGATATTTTCTTTCCTTTTATAAAATTTCATATTTTGAATTATTTTATCTATTCTTATTACTTAGTTTCCATATTTTCTTGATTTCCATTTTTTCCTCTTATAAATTTCAAATTTTAATTTATTTTACATATTATAAATATATTTTATAATTTCATAATTTCCATATTTTCTTCCACCAAATTATTTCATCCATTATCTTCTATTTTTTAATTAAGATATTTTATTTGGGGCATGTTATTTACATGTACCATTTTACTAAATGCATGACACTTTTTAAAATTTTAAGTGGTGAAAAGACTTTAATACCCTTGATTCTTACCTTAAGGAAAAAAAAATTTACCCACATTTTTACCCTACTTTACCCACCTTCTTCATCCATTCCTTTCACACAAACAAGTCATTCATACATCCTCCCTCCTATTTCCTGTCAATTTTCTTCCCTAAACCCAACATTCACTACATTCATTCAAGTATAATAATCGAATTTTGCTTAAGTTTCATGACTGAAAATGCAAATGAAGATCCATATTACACGGTACGTATCACATTACAATTTCTATGGATTAAAGGTAGCACCTTTTTCATAATTTTGGTTCACTGGGTGAGAATCGCCCATGGGGGGCGGTTTTATCAGATAAAATCGCCTTTCCCGGGCAATTTTATCTGATAAAATAGCCACAGGCCACCGATTTTATTGAAAAAAATTGCCCAACTCTGGCGATTTTCTTTAAAAAAATCACTAATGTGGGGCGATTTTCTTCACGAAAAACGGTGGCATGTGACGATTTTATCAGATAAAATCGCCCGGGAAAGGCGATTTTATCTGATAAAATCGCCCCCCGTGGGCGATTCTCACCCACATAATCGCCCCTGGTGGGCGATTTTATGGTTTAAAATCGCTCACTATGGGCGATTATATGGCCCTACTCCATTTTTTTCCCCGATTATGGGAATTTCTAATGTCATATTGGTTTGCTGGACAGGCTCTGCATGTTTTGGATGATCGAATCTTTCTAGATTACATGGATGTATTTCGGACTGAGGAAGAGTTCACGACTCGAGCTAGAGCTGCGGAGCATCAGTTTGATACGAAAATAACTTTTTCTAAAAAGTGGAAGGGGCCTCTCAAAGGGAGAAGAGGGAGAGTTGACATATGTTGTGATAGATCGGGGGAAGTTAGAAGCAAAGCACCCTCAGTTGAAGGGAAAATATCCCATAACAACACTAGTAGCAAGCTGACTGGTTGTCCCTTTAAAATATCAGGGAAAGAAATTAGTGGGGGTACCTGGAAGCTAAGTGTCATTAAAGGCCACCACAATCATGAATTACCCCTTGTTAGAAACTGGCATCATAAGCAGTCCCAGTTGAATGAAGAGGAAAAGGAGAAAATTTCAGAAATGATGAAGATAAATTTGGCTCCAAAGCAGATGCTGTCAAAACTGCAATATGACAATGCGACTAATGTCACACGTATCAAGCAGGTTTACAACGAAACGGCAAAGGTTAGAAGAGAAGAGAGGGGAGATTTAAGTCCTATACAATACTTCTTGAAACTAATGCAGGATTACAGGTACTACTATTGGTACATAGCGGGAGATGAGCGTAACGCGCTTGAAAACGTGTTCTTCGCCCATGCCGATGTTCCTAGTCTGCTTCGTACATTTCCTTATGTTTTGTATATGGATACGACATACAAGACCAATCGGTATGACATGCCTATGCTTCAGATAGTCGCTCATGTTCCGACGGATCAATATATACATGTTGCCTTTGCTTTCTTGAGGGATGAGACATATCCAACTTATTTCTTGGCTATGACTAGGTTGAGGCAACTTTTTGATCCATTGACACATCCCCATGTTGTTATGAAGGACAGAGAGTCAGCTCTACTGAAAGCTGTGCACGTTGTTTTTCCCGATTCTAAGCAACTACTGTGCAAACGGTATATTGCCATGGATGTGAAGAAGAAAGTACTCACTGTGTGTACGGACAAAGATATATTAAATGAGTTTGAAGGATGGTGGAGAAGAGTGATGAGTGCTCTAATGTATGAAAAGTTCACAAAAGCTGTGGAGATCATAGAGACCAAATATAGAGGCCGGTGGATATCTGTGGTTAATTATTTGCACAATACTTAGTTGGATCTCCACAGGACCAAGTTTGTCTCATTCTGGACTAAAGAGATAAAACATTATGGCGGGCGCACAAACAACATGTGAGACTATTAAATTTTGTTGCCTATAGTTATATATATGAAACCATTACACATTATTCTCTTATGTAAAGCATTACTTGTGTTCGTCTTTTATATATGCAGGGTTGGGAGTGCGCACGCAATGTTGAAGCGCGCCATTAAAACTGATAGAGGTTCATTTTCTACAATATTTCTGGCCATAAATGAGATGATAAAGTTGCATTTGGGTGAGATACGTAGTAAAATGGAGGCATCTCAGAGCAAAATAATCCGTGAAGCCAATTACATGTTGTATAGTAGGATCAATGGCAGAGTTTCGCAAGATGTCATACTGTTGCTGTTACAAGAATACAAAAAGAGAGCTGCAGTCTATGGGGCGAATAGTGAGCTGTGTGGTTGTGAAATGCGAACCAGCCATGGCTTGCAGTGTGTGCATCAGATGGTTGAACTGTCCAGGAATTACATACCTATTACTCCCTTGGATGTGGACCTCTTCTGGAGGACCCTATCTTTGGATGAGGGAAACATGCCTAGTGATGAGGAACGGCAGACAGTACAAGGTCGACTGCATGAGATGTATGTGGAGGCCTCACAGCGTCCGACTGCGGACATTTATAGAGTAGTGGGTGTCATGCATAGCACTTTGCATCAGGAGATTGTTGACCTCGCTGATCCCATTCAAAGGCCACATAGGGGAAGGCCGAGGAATAACTCGACGCAGCGAAACCTTTCGGGCTACGAGCATGTCGAGAGGGAAGCCGGCATAGGCAGAGGCAGAGGCAAGGTACATATAGTTGTCATATCCTTTGCAATTGTTTTTTGTTTCAATTATTTATTATGATGCATCTATTGTTTCATGCATACGAATAACATATCCAGGTCGCAGCAGGTCAAGTGGGTCATCATCCAGGAGTATTCGAATGACTCCTAACGAATCCAACTGGCCTTTCAACCTCCCGTCTTTGGTTAAACAGTTCGTGTTCGATTATGTCGTTGATTATAAAAATGTAATGGGGGATGGACACTATGGTTTTAGGGTAATCTCTAGATTCGTACATCGTGACGAGTCACTTTGGTCGCAAGTGCGGCGGGAGCTGTTACATGAACTTCACGTGTATGCCTCATTATGGTTTGGCGTCCTCGGTGAAGCTATGTACGATAAAGCTCTTAAAGTGCTGGATTACCACATAAGTCCAGCAACAGAGGAGTTTTGGTTCGATACTTATCTATTTGGCCTACTTGTCGCCACGAGATATCAGAGGGTATTCGCATTTTACGGAGCAGAATGTTGCACCTTCCTTCCACTTCACTTGCGGGTGTCCGGCGTATGTGATGATCCGAACACGTATATCACTATGGGACATATACGGGGCAACAATTTCATTTGTTTGGAGACGAGAGGTGAAATCATGTTGCCCCCAGTCAGTGTGTTGTGGCGACACCATAAGGACAACATGATGGATGATTCGGAGGACAGGTTAAAAGCTCGATTGGATAGATATCAGAGCTTGTACGTTGCTAGCGTAGACAATGTAGACAGGGAACCCATGATAGTTATCGATTAGGGTGTAGGGATTTATGATTTCAAATGTATGGCGTCCTCGGTTAGGTTTGTATTGAAATTTAGATGTACAGTATAGTTAGAATATATTTGTCATGTTGCTAATTATTTCAAAAGTTTATGATTATGGTTAGGTTTGTATTGCCAATTACATTCCGATGGGAATTACAATAAATCTGTTAACTTCTTTAGCAAATTTCAAGTGTAGTATTGTATTAGGGATGCTAAGGACTTTAGATGTTTAGGATTGTGGTTTGGTGTGCTAGTGAAAATTAGATGTAAAGTAGCTTTTATTAGAGACAATCGCCTGACTCAGGTGATTTTCTAGAATAAAAACGCCTTCTACAGGCGTTTTTCCTCAATAAAATCACCTGAGTTAGGCGATTTTATTGGATAAAATCGCAAATCGCCTGAGTCAAGCGATTAAATACCAAAAACACGCCTGAGAGAGACGATTTTATAGAGGAAAAACACCTTCTATAGGCGTTTTTACACAATAAAATCGCCTGACTCAGGCGATTTTCTCCAATAAAATCGCTTGACTCAGGCGAATAAAAACAAAAAACACGCCTAAGAGATGCGATTTTCTTAGGGGTGGTTCGTCAAAAAATCGTTTCTGAATTACGAACCACCCTGCATTTTACCCAACAATGTTAGCTACAGGCGGAAACGCAAAATACGCACTAAAATAGTACTAGTGTGTTTAATCTCGCGAAATTTGGGCAGATTCTCCCTTGTACATGAGCACCTGAATCCTGTTCAGACCACATAATGGATCACGAAATTATGATCTATAATTCAATCAACGGCACACCAAATTCAAGGCACTAATTCATCATCTAAATTGTATTGGGGAATAAAAAAAAATCCCTCGTCCAGCATCACACTAAAATCAATAGATACATAATCCAAACATAAGGAATACAATGCACTACGGCTGAAATGGAGGTCGTATCGCAAGCTCTTCGAGTCCCGGCATCAGGGCCTCCAAATGATAAGCAACTTCTGCAATAGCCTGCCTACGTGTCTCAGGATTGACGGCGTGTTCAACCCTTGGATGAAAAAAGACTGCCCGAGATGCTAAGTACTGAAGTCGCTGTAACAAGTAAAATGATAATCCCAATCAGCAACTAGTAAGATAGATATAGGTAAGAAGAAAATCAAAAATCATCCTAAACTTACTGCATTAAGGGACAATTGAGTAGGATCAGGAGTGTATTCCTCGACAGGACCCCTACTGACACGGATGTGCGAACGCGACCGGAAGTACTCAAGGTAATCCTCGCTTGCTTCGTCAGTATACTCCGCCCTCTTCATATCTCGCAGAAGCCTCGTATGAGATATTTCCCAACCACTAATGTCAGTAACGAACTTGCAGACATACTTTTTTGTTTCTGGGCCTCTGTAGCACTCCTTCGGTTTGAAGACACGAAATGGAATTTGTTGGGCGTACCCGAACTGTCTTAACACCTGATCTGGCATATAGGGCTCTTCAACGTTAACGCAATACATAAGGCCCTATACAAGGAAATTTTATGGACCAATGCCGGATTTGGCTCAAATGGAATCCAATTAACCTAGCCGATAATAAAAAAAATCACCAAAGATATCACAGTAACATAAAAAAACTGTTCACAAGCACACAGAACAGACATATTACCTCGTTCGGCTGCAATGCATCTAGGGCTCTCCTGTAAGCCTCCAAATCATATTTTGCAACACGCTTCTTCCCAGTACCAACTTTCCATTTCATTGCCGCAGGCCATCCAGTATTCCACGACCTCTTCTTCGGTGGGCTGAATGTTGGGAAGTATTCATATATCCAACTCTAATAAGAATGAACAGAAGAACAATCAGTACATATCTTCGAACAAAATACAGCAATGTATGATAAGGAAAGCAACATGTACAGTGACAAACCTGAAGCAAAGTCAAACAAGCAGAAAACTGTGCACTGTGTGCCCTAGATGCCTTCCCAAGTTGGCGGTATAAGTATGCCAAACAAGCAGCGCCCCACGAGTATTCACTTACTGTCTTAATATCACGAAGGAAAGTTAAATACTGCGCAGAGACGTGGGTTTTTGACTTGTCCACAAACAAGGAAAGCCCTAAAAACCCACAATAAATAACCCGAGGCGGCATTAACTTGATCAAATATACCGGCACAATTCGCCTCAATGCTTGTCAACTTCACAAAGCCAGGCTTATCCATTTTCACTTCATCCTTCCCCAACACAACTGCAACATCCGTCGCTATTTGTGTAGTCTTTGTTTTTCCATAAATGGGCCTACCCCCAAGCGGAATGCGCAATATGTATGCAACATCATGCAATATTATTGTCATCTCCCCGAATGGCAAGTGGAAAGAGTTGGTCTCCGGATGCCACCTCTCCACAAAGGCACAGAGCAAAGCGGCGTCTAACTCATCATGCATGCACTGTACTAAATGGGCCAATCCGGACCCCTCAACAAGCTTTTTCATCTCATCATCGGCCGGCCAATTTTTCAATCGATCGGCCCCATTATGACATTTCAGTATCCCCCATTCCTACAAAATGTAAACAACGGAATTAAAACAGAGGGATACAATTCCTAAAGCATTTATTTTGTAAAAAAAAAAAAAAGTAAACCGTGCGAACATACTTTATTATGACAGTTTGGATCACAAGTAATGAAGCATAGATAATTAGAAAAATACTAATTCATTGAATACATCACATATAAACGTGCGCAATTTAATAGAATTACCTCTCCATGCCAGACGTGGTAGGCAGTGTGGCCTTTGAAACTCAAGAGCAACTCAGGGATTACAGGACCACCTTCAAGCGGATGGTCTAGCTCCCTGTATTCCTTCCACCCTGCAATTGCTGCCCTAGCCTCACTGCCCATGAGTCCTTTCCCAGCTCTCCTACTTGGTTCGCTGCTTGTATTAGCCCCTTCAGGATCACTTCTTCCACAAGCCCCCTCGCCGTCACCATCATCGTGAGACATTTCAACATCTGAAAAAGGCTGTGCGAAAGGTTGTTCGGTAAAGGACCCACCAATGTACTCATTTCCAAACATGGAATGTTGAAATGAGTCTTCAGTAATGGGAGCAATGACATTCCCAGTCGCAGAAGATGCTCGCGATCGTGCAACTACCTTCCTCGAACGCTCAGACGCCGTTGGAGGAACATGAGGGGCATTTTCTGACTCTTGAATAATAGGCTCCCCGGATTTATCCGGATTAACACTCTCCCGGGATGTTTTTGGATTACTACTCTTTCCGGATTTGGATCTTTTTCCCGTCTGACGGAATATATTACCTTTAAATCTGTCCCCCATCTGTACTTAAAGAAATTCAGAAACAAACAACATAATAAAGGGAACAAATTTAAAAAATAATACATATTAGGGAAAATCGCCTGAAACCGGCGATTTTCTTAGGGAAAAATCGCTTCCTCCAGGCGTTTTTTTCCAAGAAAAAACACCTCGTTCAAGCGATTTTTTTGGAAAAAATGCCTGGATGAGGCGTCAGGCGATTTCCTAAGGAAAAAACGCCTCATCCAGGCGTTTTTTCCAAAAAAAATCGCCTAAACGAGGCGTTTTTTCTGTCAAATTTTACCTTTTCCCGGCGATTTTACACCAAAAAATCACTTCGGCGAAGCGAATTTCCCACAAAAAAACACCATGGGGTGGCGTTTTTATGTAGGAAAATCGCTTTCCCGAAGCGATTTTCCAGTTTGTTCGCAGGAAAACCGTTTTTCCGATGAACAACGACGGAAATTACCATGTTAACTCCACGGCAGGTAACGCAACTTAGCCACTAAAATTACTACACAACCAATACAATGCAATCTTTCAAGATTCATAGCAAAATTTCCATTAAAAACTTCAAAAATGGACCGAACTTCCACCCAACATACATGCTTGGAAAATTACACATTAATTATCCATGTAACAGTCGAAAAACGCAACAAACATGCATTTGTAAACTTGCCCATAACTCCACAACAAACAACTCAATTAAATTTCAACATTTGGAAGAAACCGATTTAAAAAACAGAAAATTACACTAACCTAATGAACGGCGGCGGCGAGAGAGAAGGATGGAGCACCTACAGAGAGGGATAGAGCCGCGGAAATGGAGAGTTTGGCAGCGACGGATGGAGTGCCGAAATGGAGAGCTCGCTCGCTAGGACGGACGTTGACGGAAATGGAGAAGCAGCGCCCGGAGTCGCGTTCGGCCGAGTGGAGAAGAAGAAATGGGCCAGTAAAAAAATTATTTTTACTTTATAAGAGTGAAGGGCATTTTGGTAATTTCATGGGATGAAATTTTAAAAATTGGCCTACATTTAGTAGAATGTGGCCTGCAAATAACATTTCCGTTTTATTTCCATATTCATCATTCATAATTACCACCATGAACAACCACCAATGTTCACGCCGCCGCCACCACCGTGGACTGTTGCAATGTAAAAACTCGACAAAACTCACACTTCACTATTTTCTAGCCAATCCACACAATACAATTACTTTTCAAGCAATACAAATGGGGAAAAATCAAGACAAGAAGAGATGAAAATCGAAAATCGAAATGAAAAAAGAAAAAAACAGAAAACAAGACAGAACCTTTGTGGGATTTGCTTAATCCCACAATTCGAATTAAGCCAATCCAATTCTTAAATTGCAGAAACAGAATCAACTAAAACAGAAACAACCACCGCCGCCTCTAGTTTAACCAAAATTATACATCAGTACTGCTGAAAAAACAGTAAAAAAAACCAGAAAGAAAAAGAGATTAGTAACAGTGCGAACAAATCGAACAGGGCACCATCTTCATCACTTTCTTTAGTCTTTCTTCCTCCTTAGTCTCCACAACTAAATCACACATATCCAAAAATTTTTAAAAAACCCAAAAATCGCACAGATCCGTAAACCATCCAAAAGAAGAAAAAAAAAAAACCCCCACATATTCGAAATACCAAATACCACTATTGTTGCAACTCCAAAATAGAAAAATGACCAAAAAAACTTAACCCACAAAACTGGAAGCTTCAAAATAGATTAAAAAAAAAAGGAATCCTACAGATTCATCGTCGTCACCATAATCAACGCCACAGATCCATCATCATCATCACCATCGTCAGCACATATCTGAATTTAACGCCGACCTCGGCATCACACAAAGTTGCTAATTCTCTAGCTTTCTTCAGCAACCCAGCACTCCGCTTCGAGAAGGTCACTTGCCTCTCAATTTTCCCCCTCCCGAAACTGGCCGGGAGTGAAGCTGGCTTGCCATAGCCGCCAACAATGGAAAGAGAAAATGAAAAGGAGGCGGCGGCGGCGAGAGAGTGATGGAGAATGAAGCGAAGTCGAAGTCGGCATGGAGAATGAGGCGATGGAGGCAGCGGCGGTGAGAGCCGATGAAGGGTGAGAGCTGATGGAGGATGTGAAGGGAGGAGGCGAAAGAAAGGTGAAGGAGACGTGGAAGAGAGAGAGAGAGAGATCGTGAGTGGTGCGTAGGAGAGGGGAGGGGAAGTTTTTAGGGCAAATCAGTTTTTTTTTTTAAGTAAAAAAGAAAATTAGTAAAATGACAAACTTGCCCCTCTGACCGTTAGTCATAACAGAAATTCCTAACGTTACAGCATTTTTGAAAGCACAGGGAGGTCTTCTGTAACTTTTTAGACCATATGGTGGTCATCCATAATTTTTACAAACCACAGGGGGGTTTTGTGTAATTAACCCTTATTAGATAACTAATGTATGTGTGTACGTGTATTTACATATACAGGCCCAACCCAAAATGAGGGCGAATTTGGGCTGCTGTCCATTGCCCAATCGCTTCAGGGCCCAATATTTTATTAAAAACTCTTTATACATATAGTGTTGTTATAAAATTACTTCTAAAAGTAGTAGTATACTATCAATATATAGCTAAAATACAAGTATATAAAATGAAGATAAGAGAAAAAGCGGAAAAGCATAAGAGTGGTAAGACTTTACAATTAATTTGCCTTGAGAACAAGCATTGCACGAGAATTCAATGGATTGAAGAATCTTTTGACTCTTCAATGAATGACTATAAGAATCTCTATTTTATTTGCATCATTATAGAGCCGGGATAGCCTAACCGATCGTGCCATAATAAACTCATTAGTAAACTTCTGGTTTACTATTGCATAAATTTTAATTGCAGTAATATATGTGTAGTACAACCTGGAGGAATAAGAAGGTAACTTTTGCAATAAAAGTTTCTTTTCATAAATAGTACTTTAATGTACAAGTATTTATTATCACCTTCATTTTTATTCTCAACATGATATCCATTTCAACGAATATCATTGGAGAGCTCTATAAATTTTATAGAAATTCTGGGAAAAATAATGCAATGTCAGGTGCAATATTTTACTCCTCCAGTTAAAATGATAGTTACTCTTTTGGAGTTTTCAATCATTTATACTACCAATATAGTACTAATAATAGTTTATGTCATTTTTAGATTAAAACATTATTTCTTATCCCTATCTGTAATATGTTATAGCACTGTCTTCTAGACATAATGCTTTGTGATTGACCATTGAAATGTCTATTTTTATCACAAAATTAAAATTTCAAATGATGTATATATTTCAGTATAATATCTATATATCATAAGAAATATTAAAGCTATAAATTAACAACAAATATTATATTTGAAAACATCAAATTAAAATTAACTACATAAAAAAAAACAATTAGGAATAAGTTTCTTACTATACATTTTTTTAATAGTATCACCTTCATGGCACATGATTGAGAAAGAATTCAACAACATATCATTGCAGATAAATTTTGCCTCTATCTTTATTCTTCTATGATTCTTGAGAGAAAATATCAAAATATTTTGGTGTACGACAGCTACAAGACAAATGACTTTTGATGCCACAACAGCAACGTGCTATCCATATTTTCTTGTTATTTTCATCTTTCTTGTCACAATTACCCCACTTATGACGGTGAATTATAATTTTGTATTATATGGGTATTCTCCCACTTCTGGAGGTGAATTCAACATAATTGTATAATCGTAATTATAACAATTAATATAAAGCATGTCCTCACGATTGCCGTTTTGTGCATTATATGAATGCGTAATTAGAACATTTACTTCAGGAAATGAAACCTTTATGTATTACAGAAATTCATGATTCTCACATTTATTTCAGGAAATGAAATTTTCACACATAATAGCGGTGTATAACTATCACATTTACTTTAGGAAATGGAGCAGCTTTATTGAATGAGACTTATGAGTTTTAAAAAAACTCATTATTTTGTTCCATGACAGAAAGAAAGTAAATCAAATATATAATAAATCAAAATAACCATTTTTTACCAATCATATATCTCTTTCAAATTTGTCAATGGGAATTCAAGTGCCCAATTTCAATACTATTATTTCATTGTATTTTTCAACTAAGTGGAAAATATATATAGATGTAAACACATCAAAATATGTATTACAAAATAATTCATAGGATAATGAAACAAGCATGCGTATAAAAGATCAAAACAATATATCCAATTATGATTATGACTTTCACTAGTAAAATCATTGTAACTAGTATATGAACATGTTCATACAATTATCTCCAAAAGTATAATATCTTATGGCTCGTTGTTGTGTGACTCATGGATATATATATATATATATATATATATATACACATATATATATACATATATGTTCTTATAATAAACATTATGAAACAAAACGTAGAATTACTGATTAAATATCCACTAACAAGTTGTCTTTTGACAATGGTTAAGGTTAAACTTCAGAAGTAGTAGCAATAATATCTCCCAAATTCTTGTTCTCAGCCTTCAATGGAGATCCAATAGGCTTCCACTGGCTCACTTTGAAATTCTTTTCACAATATCGAAAAAAAAATATATATATATATATATATATATATACTCAAATAAATATATACCTCATCAAAATTGCATAGTAATCATTAGAGAAATTTCATACCAAATCATAGTTTGACACTTTGAAATCATCTCATACTTGATCATATGTTAACGTTTAAGCCTTCGATAATTCCATATTGGTACAAATGCTCCTCGTTAGTCAACCAACATCAATTGGTTAGAGTCTGGTACTGATAACATGTTATAAAATTACTACTAAGTAGTAGTATAATATCAATATAAAGCTAAAAATACAAAGATATAAAATGATGAAAAGAAAGAAAAGTCTTCCACTATCTTGCTCTCTCTTGTTTTGTCTTGTCTTCATTTTATATATTTGTATTTTTAGCTTTATATTGATATTATACTACTACTCTTAGTAGTAATTTTATAACAAGTGTAGTTTTTATTTTAATTATTAATTTTGGGCCTATATATATGTGTGCGTGTGTGTGTGTGTGTAATATGGGTTCATTGGGCTAAGAATGAAAAAAAAAAAAAAAAAAAAGAAAAATTGGACATTGAAGAGGCCCACTTTTGGGTCCTCTTTCATGAACATAAAAAATTAAAAATAAATAAATAAAATAAAATCTAATTCAATTGCTTTAGTTTAAAGTATATTTAGGGTTTTTTTTTTTTTTGGCCCCAAGACATCATATGTTTGAGGACCGACACTGTACATATACTGTATATATAACCGGTGAATTATGCAAACATAGGAAGTGGCTGGTGAAGTTGAGAAGGAGGCAAAAGACGACCACGCTGGTTGGAATGTCTTTTATTTCCTTCAGTTACAAGGAGGTTGACAAGATACCCCGAGCTCAAAAGGTCTAGCGATGTCCGAGGTATATATACAAGCTTAAGCCGATCCATCTTGTTTATTTTTTATTTTTTAATTAATTAAACAGCCATGAATATGGTTTGAAATAACAAAAGACTAAATAAATTTTTGGGGCCGCAACATAACGAGCTTGATGGGCTAGAAGCCATATTATCTTGACAGATCTACAAACGTAAAACAAGGACAGAATAGTAATAGGAAGATGCAGAAGAAAAAGGAAGAAACTCTCAGAAGAAATCAGAAAGAAATAAGGGAAAGGGGGGAGATTTTCAATGAAAGGAAGGAAACGGAAATCAGAATCTGCAACATCAAAATTCATGTTTCTCATTCTCATCATACCCTCTACTAAATACTGAAAACCTCACGTTCCAACCTTGCTCAACCAATCCGAGGTACATACGGCAAAACACAAGGAAGTGCTGGGATTTTGACTCACTACAAAGGAAACTACCCGGAAATTGAGATAACAAAGAAATCGTCTTAAAAGAGAAATAAACAAAAAATTAAGAAACAACCCTGCTCTCCCTTTTTAACGCAACGACGTCGTCCTACTAACGAAAATTCCCAAATTAGATAACCTAATTTCTTGGCGCATGACATTACTCATTCCTTCAAGAAAAGCTTGTCCTCAAGCTTCAAAGTTAGGAAACTGCAGACTGATGAATTTCTCATCCTCCCAAGATGAATCTTCAATATCCATGTTCTGCAACTTCACCAACCATTAGACCTTCTGATTAGTTCCATAACCTGTCAACCTCCTCCTCATCACCTTTTTTGGAATCAAAACTTTCTCTTGCACACTCTGAAAATCCGGAAGTGGAGCTGCGGTAATAGGTACATTCCCCACATGTTTCTTCAACAATGAAACATGAAAAATAGGGTGAACATGAGCACTAACGGGAAGCTTAAGCTTGTATGCAACATCACCTATCTTGTGTAAAATCTGGAAAGGACCAAAATATTTGGAACAAAGCTTAAGGCTGGATCTTGGAGTTACAGAAATCTGCCTGTAAGGTTGCAGTTTCAAATAAACTCATTCTCCAACTTCAAACTTTCTGTCACTCCTCTTCTTGTCAGCAAAATGCTTCATTCTTTCTTGAGCCTTCCTGAGCTGTTCTTGTAGTAACCTTCCCACTTCATATCTCTGAGTGAGTACATCCTGAACAACAGGGATTAATATATGATCAAACTCACCCAGTGGTAGATTAACGGGCTTGGTTCCAAATAAGGCTTCATAAGGAGTCATATTAATGGTTGTGTGGAAAGAAGTGTTATACCATCTTTCTGCCAAATGTACCCAATCCATCCAAGTGTCTGGTTTATCACAAGCAAAACATCTCAAATAATTCTCGATACATTGATTCACTCTTTTAGGTTAGCCATCTGTCTGAGGGTGAAAAGACGTGCTAAGCAACAGCTTTACGCCTAGTTGTTTGAAAAAAGCATCCCAAAAGTGGCTAGTGAAGATTTTGTCTCTGTCACTGATGATGGATTCAGGAACTCCATGGAGTTTGTACACCTCTTTTAAGAATAATTCAGCTACAACCTATTCAAATTGCTTTATCAGTTTTTGGATGATCTCGGGAATCTGCTGCTTTTGCTTAGTTTGAACCACCTGTTGCCAATTCTCCTCTGTTTGCATCAAGCATAATTGCAACCTTCTTGTTCCATCATGCTGCTCCAACTCCTTTCCCCTATCAGATTCAGCTGTGATTCCTTCACCTCTCCTTGCAGTTCATAGTCTTCTGAATCCATATTAATTTTGATATTCAAGTTTCTGAAATCAAAAGTAATAGGACTGTAATGTACCATCCAATCAACTCCTCGTATGATGTCCCAACCTCCCAACTCCAACAACTTAAGAGTGAACTTGAAGTCATGACCCTGAACTGACCAAGCAACATTAGGGCAATTCAAAGATCCCTGAATGTGTGCTCCATTGGCCAGCACAACAGTGTAAGTTTCACCCTTTTGGATTGGCACTCTAAACCTTTCTGCAACCTTCAAATCCAAGTAGCTATCCGAGCTTCCTGTGTCTACCAGAATTCTTACCATCTCTCCGTTCATCACCCCTTGAAGAGTAATGACCTTTCTTGATAGTTTCCCGGATATAGCATTCAAAGTCACCTCATCAGCCTCAAATCCTACGGCTTGTTCCATTGTTTCCCCTAACTCTTCTGTATCCTGTATTCCTGGCTCATCTTCCTCAGTAACCAAGAAATTGAAGTGCTTAAATTTGCACTGGTGAGCAGGGCCAAACTTCTCGCCACACTTATAGCACAAGTGGTTGTTTCTCCTATACTGCAACTCCTCTGGAGTGATGTTTTTATAATTTCCAGTACCCCATTTTTTCCCTTCTTCACGTGGCTTCTTTTCTGTGCTCATATTACCCTTTCCCTGGTAACTTGTTCTCTGGACTCCCCCTCATCTTCTAGGTACTTGGTAGCTGTTGACCCTTTTCTTGTAATTGATATCCATAGATTGTTCCTGTAGAATTGCTACTTCACAAGCATCTGCTAGTGTTTGTGGTTTCATTAACCTCACCAAGGGTTTCAACTCATCCTTAAGTCCACTAACAAAACTGGAGATAAAGTAATCCTCCGATAATCTTGCATCTTTGTGCAACATTTTAGATTTCAGCTCTTCAAAGTCCTCCTGGTACTCAATAACAGATCCCTTCTGCTGGAGCTTATTGAAATCCTCCACTTCGTCACTCTTTCCCAACCCCTCAAACCTTTTCAAAACTGCCTTAGAAAATTCCTCCCAAGAAAGCAGTCCCCTCACCCGTTTCAAACTTTCATACCAAATTTTCACTCGTCCCTCTAAGTAGATCTCAATAGCTTCTACCCAATCAACCTCAGGAATTTTAAAGAACGAAAAGAATTTCAAGCATTTTCTTATCCATTCCTTCGGTTTGTTACCTGAAAATGGAGTTAGTTCGATCTTAGGTGCGTTTACCGAAGAGTCCCTCAAGGCTTGATCTCTCCAGTTAGGCCCCCTTGTGTCTCCTGTAACTTAAACCTTGGTTGCAACATGTGGAGTCTGGAATCCTATTGGAGGGGGTGTAGGTAGAAGAGGAGTTTTCTCTCCAGAAGGGCCTTCATCTCTCCTATGGCTCCTTTCCTCAACTTGCAACTTCCAGGCACTCAACATCTGCGACAGTTTCATATCAATGTGGTCGGATTGCACCTTCATCTGATTCTCCAAGTTGTTCATCTCCATACTCATCTTCTTCATGTGTTCCTCAAAGTTGTTTTTCCATACTTCATTCATTTCATCAATCCTAGAATCCAGCCTGTTCGTGTGCTCTTCCAAACTTCTGAATCTAGTTCCTTTAGCCCTGGTTACTCACTTTGTTTAAAATTCCACAGTCCAAGAATTGAACTGCTCTGATACCACTTTGACAGATCTACAAACGTAAAACAAGGACAGAATAGTAATAGGAAGATGCAGAAGAAAAAGGAAGAAACTCTCAGAAGAAATCAGAAAGAAATAAGGAAAAGGGGGGAGATTTTCATTGAAAGGAAGGAAACGGAAATCAGAATATGCAACATCAAAATTCATGTTTCTCATTCTCACCATACCCTCTACTAAATACTGACAACCTCACGTTCCAACCTTGCTCAACCAATCTGAGGTACGTGCGGCAAAACACAAGGAAGTGCTGGAATTCTGACTCACTACAAAGGAAACTACCCGAAAATTGAGATAACAAAGAAATAGTCTTAAAAGAGGAATAAACTGAAAATTAAGAAACAACTCTCCCCTTTTTTAACGCAACGACGTCGTCCTACTAATGAAAATTCCCAAATTAGATAACCTAATTTCTTGGCGCATGACATATCTTTACGAGTTGATGTTGGTGTCGTCGCTGGATACACTCAATTTCAAAGGATGCCGGATACAGTCAAATGATGGAAGAAGGAAATCTAGCGACCGAACCGAAGACAAGGTTTATTTTTTATAACTGATCAATGCTATTGTTAGAACAAAAGGTTGTCAAATAGCTTATTATATAGCAATTAAATTATTGTTTTAACAATAACATCATCATAAAAATGTATAATTCAACTAATTTTTTACTGTTTCATGCATGAACATATTATGATAACTAATTTATCAACCCATCAAAACTCTGTACTATATATACTATATATACTGCTCGCAATTGCCGTACTTGTGGTGCTTTATTATTGTTTAGATTTAAGATCAGACAGATTTGTAATCAATTGTAAGGAATGACCATTCTTTTGATGAAATCTTTTAACTTTCAAAAAAAAAAAAAAAAAAAACAACAAACAAACGATGGCATTGCCAGTGTCATGACAAAAAATTGAACTTGTAACTAAACTTCAACGTGTGTAATCTAAATTCTTAAAACTATTGACCTAACAAAGAAGAAGAAATATTGCCCTTTAGTTTCCTCAATTAGCAGTGACGATATTGATGGCAGAGGTTTCACAGCTATAAAGCACCACAACTGTTTCTCCAGTCCTGCAGAGCTGCTTGGACTTGGCATATTCCACTGCAAAATCAATGGCTTCTTTGGTGGATTCATGGTGGGATCCTTTCATCCCTCCCAAGCTCAACACAGGCAACACCCCACGGTAAACAAGACCATGCTTTGCCGGTGATTCATCGGCCGCATCAGCCCCGATATCAGGCACCACAACGGACAATATCGGCATTCTCGGCCTGTATTTAGAGACAAGCTTGGACGTTGTTCCACCCCTGGTTAGGACCACAATAAGAGCAGCCTTGGAAGAACAAGCTGTTTGAACTGCTGCGCAAGCCAAACTCTCCAAAGGGCTCATTGGCTTTGGCGCATTGTCTATTGCCCTTTTGAAAATATGGTCATAATTCAGGGCATTCTCTGCTTCTATGCATATGTTAGCCATTGTCTGCACGGTGATCTCCGGGTATGCTCCTGCGGCCGTCTCGCCGCTCAGCATAACGCAGTCTGTTCCGTCGATGACTGCGTTAGCCACATCGGTGGCTTCTGCTCGGGTCGGGCGTGGAGATTTGATCATGGATTCAAGCATCTGTGTTGCAGTCACAACTGGCTTGCCTTGAATGTTGCACTTGTGAATCATCATCTTTTGTGCCAAGAAAATTTTCTCAATTGGGATTTCCATGCCCAAATCCCCCCTAGCCACCATAAATGCATCAGTGTTTCTCAAAATATTATCAAAATTCGCAACCCCTTCTTGATTCTCAACCTGCATACAGCGTTTTTATTGTCAAAATTACATTTTTGAAAAAAGTGCAGAAATTAGAAAAAGCCCCAAATTCTTGAATTTGGAAAACTGACCTTTGACATAAGCATAATGGTTTTGGAATGCTCCCCGAGAAGCTCTCGGACTTGCACCAAATCTGAACCCTTTCGGACAAAAGACAGAGCAATGATGTCAATTTTGTTTGGGACTCCCCATTGCATAATATCCACTTTATCTTTCTCAGTCAAAGTAGGAAGATCAACAACAACTCCGGGAAGATTCACATTCTTTCTTTCCCCCAAAAGGGCAGAATTTTCACAACGGCAACGAACCAATCCCTGTTCCTTGTCGCAATTCAAGACTGTGAACGTGATTGTTCCATCGGAGCACAGAATAACGCTTCCTGGATTCAAATCCTCCGCCAGTTTCTTGTAGCTCATTGAGATCAAATTTTCATCCCCCTTTATGCTGTAATCCGTCGTAATTAGGATTTCTTTACCCTGTTCGAGTTGGATTGGCTTTCCATCCTTCAAGAAACCAGTCCTAATTTCTGGGCCCTGAGATCAAATAACAGAGTAGTTTTAATACAAAAGGGGCTATAAAAATTCCACACATTCATTCAACAAAATTGGAAAAAGATGGTACCTTTGTATCCAACATAACAGCACAAAGAATCCCGGTATTTCTCATCGCAATCCGCAGATTATCCAGCGTTTCTTGATGGTAAGAGTGAGAGCCATGAGAGAAGTTGAAACGAGCGACGTTCATGCCCGCCTTGAGCAGCTTCTCGGTCATCTCTACCGACCTTGAGGCCGGTCCCAGAGTACAAACAATCTTGGTTTTCGGCATTCTTTTCTGCGGCATCGATTGATAATCATTATTATCTAGGATACATGATTTCAGGGAGGCAAACAACGATGGACATTCAACAGCCATTGGTAGAACTCTTTGTGGAACGATTAATCAAAACAAGAAGAAGAAGAAGTGATTATGAAGTTTATTGAGAAGGATTGGTATTTATAGAGGTTTATGGAGACCTCTTCTGCAAGGGTTTTGGGAAGGGAAGGCCAAACGAGATTGGTTTGGTTTCAAGATCCAGACAGAATATGGATCCATGTTTATGGTAATTACTTACTTGGGTGTGAAGAAATAATTTGTTTCGTCTAATATTATTAGGTTATAAAGGGATGTTCTGATTTGGATTTGAATTTGAATTTGTAGCACAATAAATTAAGATGTTAATTAGTAACCATTTATAAATTAAAATCAATATATATATATATATATATATTTACTACAAGAGTAATCAATTCATCTTCTATTCTCCCCGGCCAAAAAAAAAAAAAAAAAATCAATTCATCTTTTGTACTGAAAAGGTCTATTTTAACCCCAAATATTCTACCTTGTGAGCAAATAAGCTGCTATCATTTTATTGCGTCTAAATAAGCCCTCAACTTTATATGTTGTTTGCAAATAAATCCTCACCATTTATAAAATTTGGCAACACAGGCACCTCTTTGTTAATGTACATTTACATGTAAATTAGCTAAAGAAACTCTAATTTTGGTCCCCTACATATTGTGTTTTAATTTTTTTAGTTCCTTACATTTGAAAATGCTTCTTTTGGTCCCTAACATTTTAGAAAACGAACAAATTAGTCCTCTATCCGTCAAATCTAACAGAATTTGTTATATTTCAACATGTGGCCCTCACATGACCCTTACTTTGGAGGGCAAATTCGTCAACAATTTGTGGCTGTCCCTAAATTTCCTGTGACTAGTATCTCTAATGCTTTTAGGGTGCTCTCCCAAGTGAGAGTTTTCGACCATTGCCTCCTACCTTCAAACTGTGACTATATCTCAAGTCACATGAATTGAAGGAATGCTGTGCAACAGAAGCCATACCCAGTTCCAGTGGGAAAGGTTCAAAACGCAAGCAGAAATAGTGATAGAGGCCAAAATAACTGAAAACCTGAAGAGGAAACAAAATGATCAGTGTCTTCATTGGCAACTACAGAAAGAGGATAGACAAATGAAGTCGACACTATAATGCAACGCCTCTCCGCTTCAATAATGGCCATCTTACACCATTCTTTACTGATGTGTCTTTCCAAAGCTGCCACATAGCTATTGCAGATCAAACAAAGATATGAACTAGTTTGTAATTCCATGTCCATTGATTTCAAATATATATATATATATTCCAAGTCCATGGAGTGAAATATAATAAATCTACTTCTATACACAATAAAATCCACAGTTTTACTTTCTTTATGTTTCCAGTATCATTAATGTGTTTTGAAAGGAGAGGGACAAGGAAAATTGGTTGACATACTGACTATTAGGCATTGGAAAATGTTCGAATTAGAGAATATCAGGTTACAAAAGAAGGGTAAAAGCAAACATAGAAGAAACACGAAACCAATTGGCTTCTTATGGCTTCATGAAAAGATGAAGCATCGTTAAAATTGTGCATATGCCCATTACTGGGATTCCGCCGAGGTAAACAGGTTGCCAATGTTTAGTACATCGGAGGGATAAAGGATGCGATGATCATCGTCGTGATTCCGACGTGGTCCATTTGCAGCAACAAGAAGTTGGAACAACAAGCGAAGAGCGCGTTGTTGAAATCAGCTCCGGAGCTGCTTGAGAGATGAAGCAAAACATTGAGCCGGCTAAGAAAACAAAGAATGGCCAACCCGTTGTTGAAATCATCTCCGGCGATGTAATATCCATATGTAATGGCGTCAAGCTTGAGGTCAATAAGATTGGTTGGCTCTTGAAATCAAACTTTTGTTCGCGATGCCTTCGAGTTTTTGGTTGATTACTGAATAGATAGGGATTTGGATTTTTTCTGGAAGGGAATGCTTTAGATTTACCTTAATGGATTCTGGTGGAGGAAGAAAAAAAAAGTTTTGACAAATTTGCCCTCCAAAATAAGGGCCATCTGTTGCCATATATCGGATTCCGTTAGAATAGACGGATAGGGACTAATTTGTTCGTTTCTAAAATGTTAGGGACCAAAAGAAGCGTTTTCAAATGTAAGGGACTAAAAAAATTAAAACACAATATGTAAGGGACCAAAATTGGAGTTTACTCTTAGCTAAAAATTGATCATATTTTATAACTTCGGGAGTTTATTTAGATGCAATGTAAAATAATGGGCTTATTTGAGTCTAGAGTAAAACATTATTGCAATAAACCTTTTGCCCTTCTACACTATAGATGCCTACTGTTTTTTTTTTTTTTTTACCTCTAATCACCCCTTAACTACAGTTTAATCCTTGCTAATTTTACCGCATTGTAATACTGAAAAGTCAAAATCATGACACTCAGTCAGTTGGTTCCTTACTTCCTTATTTACCCCCTTCAACTATAAAAGCATAAATTGCATCGCTTTAATTAAATAATTACCTCTATTATGCTAATTAATTAGTTACAAGGTCAATCCTTATGACGTAGTTATTTAAGCTTCTAATTTTCTTTTTCCTTTCCCCTTGTGCAAGGAGCTCCCCTTAATCACACCTCCCAAGTTCCAATTAATTCTCCCCATTTTATATACTCTCCCGTTCCATTAGAAGGATCAAGTTTGAAAAATGTACAACTTTTTATGGGATATAAGATACAACAACTAAAATAAATAATTTGTCACTATTTTTTTCACTAATGTCCTTACTTTCCAAAGTTTGATTTAAACCATAATTTTATTAGTAAGGAAATAATTTTTTTAATGTAAAAAGTGCAATAGAAATGTAAAAAAGTATAATTGAATAGTAATTAAAAATGTGTATTGAAAATGATTAAAAAAATTACTATATTAAATTTACCATCGAAACCAAAAACAAAATAAAAACAAAATTAATGAAAACATATAGGGTAAGTGAAATTTACAAAATTAAAATTTTGAGTTCAAAAGTAGAACTTTTCACCTTCAAACTTCAAAGTATAAGGACACTCTTCCTTTCAAAAATTAGGTTAAACATGTAACGATTTTTCTTTTCAAAATTATAAATTTAATTCCAAAAAGTATAACATCCAATAGTACAAGTATAATTCACAAAAGCATGTTTGATAATAATGTTTAATGCTTAAAATTATTTGATTACAAGATAATAAATTTTACTCTGTTTAATAGCGAAAATTCAAACATCTTATTTGATTAAGCACTGCTTATTTTCTTTAGATTATTTTAAGTAGCATAAGTTAACTTATTACTTATCACTTAATACTCTACCGAATAATTTTATAAATAATTCAAATTTTATTTATAAAACCATCCCTTTAATTTTATTCATGTTAATGTAACTATAAATAAATTTATTTGAATAAATTATTATTTTAACTTTTTTATTTTTCATACCACACATTTTATTTTCCTTTTGTTTTATTCATATTTATTTAAAAATAAATAACTCATTTGAATAAATTATTATTGTGATTTTAAAATTAGCATACCAGACATTTTTTAATCATATTGTCGTTTAATAAAATTTAATAATTTTTTAATTCTACTTTTATATTAAAAAATTATTGATAAGTTATATATTTTACCTATTTTTATAAACATAATTCAATTTTAAATTTTTATATATTTATATTAATTATATATGAAGTTTATTGTAAAATTAATATGTTTTTGTGTAGTTACTACGAATTAATGTAAGGACAAAATTGTACATTTTTAATATTTCAGTATTCAAATGAGCATAATTATCAAACATAAATAACTTATTAAGCATTATGATTCAGAGGTTGAAAAATGAATTTTCAGCATTCAAATATAAGTTACTTAGGGCTTGTTTGATAACCCAACTTAATGTTTAAAATTATTTTATTAAGAGATAATGACTTTTAACGTGTTTGATGATGGAAACTCAAACCTCTTAATCGTTTAAGCACTGCTTATTTCCTTTACAAAAAATTAAGCGGAAAAAGTCAGCTTATTGCTTATCGCTTAATGCTCCACGTAATAATTCATTAAATAATTCATATTTGATTTTTGATTTTATTTATATTGATTTAACTATAATAATAATTTTTCATTTTTTTTCATTAGCTACCACATATTTTAAAATTTTTCATTATAATATTGTCAAATAAAATTTAATTTATTTTTACTATTATATTTTGGTATTAAAAATTTATTTAATAAATTATATCATTTACTTGTTTTTATAAATCTCATGCATACTATATGTTTTGTATTACTTATATAGTTTATTAATCATATATAAATTTTATTGTAAAAATTTTAATTTCTTTTAGACCACAATAATGGATTCAATTTTCATTTTTAGGGGTTTTAATAAATTCTAACAATTATTTTTTGTATTTTTTCATCATTCAATTTAACGTGTTTTATCTTTTGTTTCTTTATATTTTTCATTAATCATAATTGATGTTTTATAATAAAATTTGATGTTTCGCATATATAAATATAAAAAATTCAACATAAGGGTAAAATGGTATATTTTAAGAATTTTAGCAATAAGATCAGCATATTTATCAAACAAGATCGAGTGATTAAGCATTGTGATTCAGAGGTTCGGAATATATATTACAGCATTAAGATGTTAAGTGCTTAATCAATTCAACATTATGGTTTCAACATTAAGCATCCACATATAAGCATTAATTTTTATCAGACGTGCCCTTAATCAATTCAGCATTATGGTTTCAACATTAAGCTTTTAGATATAAGTATTAATTTTTATCAAACAAGCCCAAGAAATTACCTAATCCTTCTACTCACCCATTAGAAGAGTCAAGTTTCAAAATATTTCTTTGTTTCATTAGAAGAGTCAAGTTGTACTCGAGTCAACACGTTTTCAAAAATAAGTCATAATGAGACGTTGTACTTATAAGAATTACACTTTTGACATTAAAAACTATTTTCCAAAAATATGTTTTCAAATCCACACAAAAAAGAAAAAAAACATGAAAAGAACCCCTTTTAAATAATTCGCCAAAACTTCTATGAAACCGATTTATAGATGTGATAGAATTGGGACGCGTGTTCCTCTAAACCTTTAGATTTCATTTTTCTTTTATTCTATTTTTTAACTGGAAAAGAGTGAAGAATAGCACTTAATACTGTTTTGACTTTTGATGTAGCACTCTTAAAGAGTCGTAGTGCTACTCTTGTACTCTTCTAAAGTATGACTTATACTATTATGAAATAGCACTCTTACAATGAAGAGTAGCACTTATACTTTTCTAAAATAACATTTTTAAAGAGTAGTAGTGCTACTCTAGAAGAATAGTAGTGCTACTCACTTGTACTCTTTTGAAGTAGCACTTGTTAAAAGTAACATTTGTATTCTTATAAAATAGTACTTAAACTCTTCTAAAATAGCATTCTTATAGAGTAGTAGTGCTTCTTTAAAAGAGCAGTAATGCTACTATACCTCTTAAGTGATACTTTAGAAGAATAGTAGTGTTACTCTTCAAGAGCAACACTTGTACTGATATAGAGTAGCACTGACACATTTTTGAAGTAGCACTTCAAATGTTTTTTATTTTTATTTTAAATTTCTTCTTTCTGATTAAGTGATACCCTTTGAAAAGTACACTTACATATCACTTCTATAATTTTGAAGCAACACTTTTAGGGTATGCTTGTTCGGGAGTTATGAGATTAAGAGGAATAAATTCCAAAAAATAAAAAATAAAAAATTAAGAGATATAAGAATGATAATGAGTAGAGTGATTGATGACATGAACCCCACCTCCATATCACAGTGGGCATCCTCCATTCCTTTCCATTTTGGGGAATGGTTCCCATTATTCACAAAATCTTTCTAAATACATATATTCTTTATTTAAAACAATTATAATTAGTAATATCATTATAATACACTTAAATATAATCAAATTATAATATATTAAAACTTTAATGCAAAACAACCTTAAAATAAGGTTCATTCTTACATATTTTTTTGTGAACCAAAAATCATCTATGATAATAATAGTCATTCCATAATATAAACCAAACAACACAACTACAATGATTACCTTTATTATCATTTCACACTGGTATCATTTTGCACTGTTACCAATCCAATTCCTATTTTCATTCCCATCTATGAACCAAGCACATCCTTAGTTTTTGTTTTGTTTTGTTTTAAAAAATATTACGGATACCCGTAGTACCACACAAGTATCAGTTCAGTATCACTTTAAAAATAAAACAAAACATGCCTACTGTTCATGTAAATACTGTCGCATGCATAACCCCATTTCATGGGAGACTAAACAATAAATAGTTTTATTTCTTTCCTACCCTTAATAAAAACTTTCCAAAAAAAAAAAAAAAAAAAAAAACCTCATCTACATTCCATTTCTTTCTTTTAAGAAAACTTTGAAATTTCATTTTCTTCAAAACAAAATTATTAAAGTAGAAAGTAAAACCTTCAAAAAAAACCGTTAGTCCTGTTCTTTATCCAATGTTTGAAAACATGTTTTGAAAAAATAATTTTATAATATAAAAAATATATTAAAAATATAAAAATGTATAGTTAAATAATAAAAAATTATATTAAAAATGATGAAACTAATTATAATATATTAAAATTACTCTTGAAACTAAGGGCTTGTTCTTTTTGTTCTGTTTTGAAAACGGTTTTGGTTTCAACAGTAAATTTAATATATTTTAATCATATTTCATCATTTTCAATACAATTTTTTACTATTCAGCATCTACTTTTTACATTTTTAATACACTTTTTACATTATAAAATTATTTTCCAAAACTTGTTTTCAAAATCGTTTTCGAACATGCCTAAATCTAAAACCAAAACCAAATCTTAAAACTGCCGAGAACACAAGCCCTCTTTCGTTTTGGTTTCAATCAGCTGAATAGCTAAACATAAACTGCCGAGAAGAAGTTGATATTCATTTCTTCCTCGTCCATTAAGAAAATGCCTTAAGCTGTCTCACCACCTCTCTATTCCGGCAAGAAGTTGAACTCCGACAGTTCTGCCTTCTGCAACCGCCGGCCGAAACAATTTTATAAGAGGTTAGGGTTTTTTTTTCGTTTTTTATTTTTCATTTTCTGTTTAGGGTGAATGTTGAATTTGAGGCCGTAAATTGCAATCTTGGGCTTGCTTACTCGGTTCATGATTTAGAACGTTGTTTTGTTGTACAATTCTGCTTGATAGTTGTCGTGTTCAGTTTATTTTCACGAGTATGATTGTTGATGTATAAAGAGCTTTCCAGTACTTAGTTGCAGTATATGATTGACAGTGGATACGAGTGATAATGTAATCCTTTATCTTTGCTTGAGCCCGAAAGACAAATTTTCCCCTGTTTGAGGTTGTGATTAGCATAGAAAACAAACTATTATAAGTACTAGGGCAGACCCCCACCCCCACTCCATAACTTTGTGCATTTCTTACAAACAAAGATCCCCCGCAGATGGCAAGCAAAGAAACCGGCAGACACGAACTCCGGGCCGCAATTCGTCAGCTCAGTGACCGTTGTCTCTACTCTGCCTCCAAATGGGCGGCGGAGCAATTGGTGGGAATAGAGCAAGACCCGGCAAAACACACACCATCACACACGAGATTCCAGCGTGGGAGTTCCAGTATTCGCCGGCGGTTTAGGACTGACGGTTCCGTGGAGGCTGCGCCTGGGTTTTGTTCAACTCCCTCTGCTGGGGTGTCGTTTGTGTCTACGCCTCTGGTTAAGGAGGAGGAAAATGACGTCGTGGGCAGCGATTTTTATCTATTGGCCAAGTCTTATTTTGATTGCAAGGAGTATAGGAGGGCGGCCCATGTGCTCCGGGACCAGACTAGCAAGAAAGCTGTGTTCTTGCGGTGTTATGCTCTTTATTTGGCTGGTGAGAAGAGGAAGGCAGAGGAGATGGTGGAACTTGAAGGACCATTAGGGAAGGGCGATGCTGTGAATAAAGAACTTGTTTCTCTTGAGAGGGAGTTATCAGTTATGCGCAAAAATGGAACAATTGATGCCTTTTGCCTTTTTTTGTACGGCCTTGTTCTTAAGGAGAAAGGAAACAAGAGTTTTGCCCGAACTGTTCTTGTGGAGTCTGTGAATAACTACCCTTGGAACTGGAGTGCTTGGTCTGAGCTGCAGACATTGTGCACTGCTGTTGAGATATTGAATGGTCTTCATCTTGTGAACCACTGGATGAAAGACTTTTTTCTTGCTAGTGCTTATCAGCAACTTCGGATGCCTAATGAGTCTTTGGGAAAATATGAGCATTTACAAGTAACCTTCAGCTTCAGCAATTACATACAAGCTCAAATTGCTAAGGTTCAGTATAGTCTGAGGGAATTTGAACAAGTTGAAGTTATATTTGAGGAACTTCTTAGGAGTGATCCTTACAGAGTTGAAGACATGGATATGTATTCAAATGTGCTTTATGCAAAGGAATGCTTATCGGCTTTAAGTTACCTTGCTCACAGAGTCTTTTTGACTGACAAATATAGACCTGAATCCTGCTGCATAATCGGAAACTATTACAGTCTTAAGGGCCAGCATGAGAAATCTGTGATGTATTTTAGAAGAGCACTCAAATTGAATGGTAACTATTTATCAGCTTGGACATTGATGGGTCATGAGTATGTTGAGATGAAAAATACTCCAGCAGCTGTTGATGCGTATCGGAGGGCTGTTGATATTGATCCATGTGATTATCGAGCTTGGTATGGTCTAGGGCAAGCATATGAAATGATGGGGATGCCCTTTTATGCACTTCATTACTTTAAAAAGTCTGTGTTCTTGCAGCCAAGTGATTCTAGGTTGTGGATTGCCATGGCTGGTTGTTACAAGTCAGAAGAGCTTAACATGCTTGAGGAAGCAATCAAGTGTTTCCAAAGGGCTGTGAATTGCAATGACAGTGAAGCAATTGCACTTAATCAGCTTGCGAAGCTGCACAAAGAACTTGGTCGTTCTGAAGAGGCAGCATTTTACTACAAGAAAGATTTGGAGAGGATGGAAGCTGAAGAAAGGGAAGGGCCTAACATGGTTGAAGCTCTGTCTTTTCTTGGAAGATATTGCAAAGAACAGAATAGATTTGAAGAAGCGGAGTTGTACTGTACTCGTCTTCTAGATTATACTGGACCTGAAAAAGAAGAAGCAAAAAATCTTCTCCGAGGAATAAGATCTGCAAAAGACGTCGAGCTTTTTCCTCCATGATGAAGTTCCTTCATGCGGTTTTGGCTTTCAACAATTTTGACTGGTGAGAATGCTGTAAGAGGTCATACAGAATAGCAACCAATTCAGGTGGCAGAAGAGCTTGTATTTTGTTCTTTCTGTTTTTTTATTTATAGATTTATCACTAGTGTCCAGTGGAAATCCTTGACATGTACTCTCCCTTCGCCCCATTAAAAGACTTTAGATTAAAATTCTATAATTTTGTATGACTTTCTCTGTTTGATAAGTACTTCTATTTTAGTTGCAGAAAGTGCTTTCCTTTTGTTCTCTTTCTGTACTTAAATACCTTTGCAATTGCTTCTGAATGCTTGGAGCAATAATGAAGCATTCTCTTTTTCTCCTGAGATGAATGCCTTTGAGGTCTGATATGATTCTATAGGAACTGTTGACTGCATATTAGCCTTCAGTAAACTGTCTTTCCTTTACTTTCCTGAATGTTACAGCGCAGGTAGAGCGGACTAGATTGAGGCCAGTTGCCAGTGGTGGTTTGACACCATTTCAAGGGCTTTGTTTTCTTGGCTTCCAACTACTTTTGGGACTTGGGATTCTTATTCAACTTAATGCTTTCAGGTTGGTGTAGTTTCTATTGGCTTACAATTGACTGAAGTTACTTGACAGATTTTGTCTAGAGGAATAAAGATTTCTTTGAATACTGAAAATTTATACTCTTCTTGCTATTTGAAATTAGAAGGTGGAGGAGGGTTTGAGTTTCAAATGTTTACCTTGTCTATCAGTAAAGATAGCTGGGTGACACTTGCAAAGATTTTTGGCTCTTGAATTTCTTCCTCCCTGAGAATTTGTGATTTAAGGCTTAGAAACTTATCAGAATTCGCATTAGTTATTCTATTCTTTTAGGCACTAGGGGAGATTAATAGTTTGTAAAATGCACCACATTTTCTGGAGCACTAATGTCAGTTAGGGCTTAAGTTTCAGGGGCTACTGTTCTTTTCTCCTTAAGTGCAGCCTTTTTCTGGTTCTAAATGACATGGATGTAAAACATCAAAAGCATCATTAAAATATCCAAGTATGATGCAGTTTTAATTGCTACTAACTTGATAAGCGATAATAACTCTCCTTTCCAAGTGTTTTCCTGAATTTTTAAAGTCTTTTCTCAAGTGGCTGACTGTCCTAATGGCGTTTCCCTCTTGCTCATAAGCTACTGGTCCCAAATCCAACGTTTTTAGTCCCAATCCAGAATAAGGAAGGTTGTATAGAATCTTTTGTAGTCAGTGTAAAATCAGTCACACTTTATCATTTATATATATATATATATATATATATACATATTGTGTAAGGCTAATAAAAATCTGGCTATGTCTGTACCTTTTTTTTTTTTTTTTTTTCTCTATCAATAAACTTCACTTTTTCTGTTCAAATGGAAACACTTGTATTTTCTACAAAATTCAAACTTTAAAATTTACAAATCCCTCCAATTCTTTTTCTCACATTATTGGAAAAAAACCATCTACAATCCCTCCGAAATTCCTCATTTTCTAGAAAAAAATCTCCAGAAAAAACCAATACAAACATACCCACTATTTTATGGAGCATGTTGCAAAGGCCAGTTGTGATGTATTGGCGAAAGCAGCCCATCCTTATGAGGGCTTGGGTGTGGTAGTGTGCAAGTCTCATAAATAAATAAAATAAGGAAAATGTTATAATATTGAAACTTGTAGAATTGTAGTGGGAATTGGAATTCTAATAGGTAGAACTGTAGAGTTGATATGAGGCACAAATATTATGTGCCTCCTTGAAGCTAAATGGTTAGATGAGAAAACCAAGGTTTTGGATTCTATGAAGTACATATTTTAGTGCAGTAAAATGGATAGAAGGTGTGGACATTATTGTGGATTTCATATAGCAAATGGTAGTGGCCAGACAATCGATATAATTAATAGTATCCTTACACTTCCCCTCTATTTTTCTACTTTCACTTTTCATTGAGGTGAAAAATTAATAATTTTGCTGATTCTCATTACTAATGTTGAGTTGAACTAAACATTATTAATTGCAATAATACTTATTATAAAATTTGAATCAAACATTAATAATGGAAGATGCTTCATTATGGTTGACCCCTAAATCAAACAAGTTTTAATTTCAATTCAAAAATTCAAACCTAAGGCAACATAAACATAAATGATAACTTGTGTCTTGACTGGATACAATGGTGAAATATGATCTCTATAATTGATTAATATATTAATATAGTGTGATACAAGTTTCATTGTTACAATATGTCTGTATGTAATCTGCTAAAAATTCTATTGCTCTAGTCATTCTGAATCCTTGTCCACTTTCATAGATAGGCTGTCTTTTAAGAGAATGTAATGATAGCAGTTTTTCTACGTAGTACACAGCTGAATAAAATACTGGAAGGGGGCGGATTCTTGTAAGTGAGATGTGGGTTTATTGCCTCCTGAGGTGGCTGCGTTATAGCATTTCAAATTGGGAAAAGCCCTGTGAAGCAATTATGTTTTGTCAATTTAATTTGTACTAATGCTGTACTGTGAGATCCTTCACCTCTGATTTTTAGCTTGAGTTGTGGTTTCAACCTTTGTATGTTGTTCTTGCAACCAAATTTTCATCTCTATTATTGGTTTTCTCATATCCTTTAACGAAGAGGCTGACATCTTGGGTAATACATTTTAGTGGTCTTTTCCTTATCTTCTCATACATTTTCTTCCCTTATTTTTGCCCCCCTCAACTCTCAACCCAAATCTTTATCTTAATGACATTTTAGTTGAAAAATGACTTAACATCTGAGAGTTCTCTCTCTCTCTCTCTCTCTCTCTCTCTCTCCCTTTTTTCTTTTTTTTTTGTTTGACAGCCTCAGGCCTATCTTGGTTTAAATTTTAATTGGGGAGCCTTAGTAGTTGGGCTGCTATGAGGGGAAGTCTTGATCCTGCAATTGTGATTCCTCTTTACTTTTCTGGTGTGTTTTGGACACTTGTGTATGACACTATATATGCACACCAGGTACTCAAGTCATGTTCTAACTTCTTGCTCTTTCACTAGTCAACTGCATTAACCTTTATGACTTCTATATCGAACAAACACATTTTAAAATCGATATGCTTATTCTCAGCTCATTATTCTGTACAACTTTTACGTGATAAGGTGTACAATCTCTATCTCCATTACATTCAGCTTTAATATGTCTTAGTAGTTTAGGAAATTGGATATCAGATCTTATTGTATTAACTACTTAAAAATAGTGTTCCCTGCTTTTTCTCAAATGAACAGCCCTGAGGTTTGGGGATTCAACAAAAGAATGGCTTTCTGGGTTTGGACTTGCATGCATTGGTAGTCTTGCACTTAGCGGCGTGAATGCTGAATTGGGTAATTATGTGCCTTTTGTTGTGCGTGGTTGTGGATTAGAAATGACATGTTATATTTAATTTAAATATAAATGAATAAATGTGTTTCAACTAATCACAATGGTGAGATATGATCCATGTAGGCGACCCTACATTGTGGAATACAGATTTAGCCCCTATATGGTAACCTTGTTTTAAAAGTGTCTTTCGGAAATGAATTTTTGAATGTTAAAGAGTGTATTGGAAACGTAAAAAGGTGAATTTGGAATGATGAAAATTTATTATAAAATAGATGCTTTGGTAGTATAAAATCATTTGATATTTAGTAATAGCATATGATTTGGTATAGATAATAAGTGAGGTAAACATTTAGTTACATTTAATGAAATTATTGGAGTGATATCACATTTGGAGGGTTAAATCTTTTTAAGTAAAATATAATATTTGTATATTCTTGTCAGACCAACCTTTGGAGGTAGAAAAACATTGGAAAAATATGAAAAAATAGTTAAAGGGTTGGTCGAAATGATGTTTCAATTGAGGCATGAAAGTGCCTTGGAAAAGTTTGGATTACGTAGCTTACAAATCTAGTTATTGAAATTGTGAAAAAAAAAAATGCTTAATCAATGGAGAACAAGGGGTATTAGTACCTCTACATCAGAATAAATGAGATATGCAAAACTATGCGAATTATGGGGATATTAGATTAACGAGTCATACTGTAAAGCCCTAGGAGAGAGTAATAGAAGCTAGGTTAAGAAAAGAGAGAATCAATTTGTTCATGCCGAAGAGGTGTCTACACTTGTATATTTAATAAAAAGATTATGTGAGAATTTAACAAGTGAAAACAAGATTTACATATATTATTTAACTCTTGTTCTCCGATTTTCTAGTTTTAAATTTGTTGGATCTATTAAAGTAAAGGGAGAATTGATAAGGATATTACACATGGTTCAAGTAGGTAAGAACAAATGAAGAGGTGTACTCTATATACCTTTGGTTGTAAAGTACTGTTGCAATTGATGCTTTATAGATCGGATTGCCAAGTGATTAAATATGACAATGGATAAAAACAATAGCAGAAATGAGATAGATGTGTGGACGCGCTAGATGAAATAGAATAAGTAATGAATGCATTACAAAGAAAGTGGAGGTAGCCTCAATAATTGATAAATTTAGAGAAATAGGATTAAATTGACTTAAATACTTTGCATAAATCTTTAGATGCACTAGTACGGTGTGTAGAAAATAGAGAATTGTTAGCTCAAATTAGAAGGAGAAGGGAAATGCATAAAAAGAATTGAAAGAAAACTATTAAAGAAGACATGCTATGCTGTATAAATGAAATTTTGATTGTTGACCGAATATCATGGCAAGATAAGATTCATATAGCCGACCTACACAGTGAGATAAAGGTTCAGTTGTTATTGGATAATAATGTCAAGAATGAACTCATTCTTGCTTCCCCCCACATCACTCTTTCATATTGGCTCTTAGGAAATTTTTATGTTCCTTTACTCCTTTATATCTACTGGTGCTGGATGGCCATAATATGCATTTTTGGCACCTGCATCAGGTCACATAGCTTGGCAGATATGGACAGTTGATATGTCATTCTGCACTGATTGCAATAAGAAGTGGGTATTACTATACATTTGCATAATGTTTTTTCAGATACGAAGTTTGACCACTCGGCTGCTCGTCTTAGATGTTCTTATCTAATTATTCTCGTATAACTTGAGGTTTCTCACATGATTGACAGTCTTGGTTTAAATTTCATATGAACCGGATATATGTAAATTTGATTTCATGGATTTGACTAGAGTGGTATCTCTTGCAAGTTTATATGTAAGCTCTTCCTTTACTGATTGTGTTTTAGCTCATGAGTTATATGATTCTCTCTTTTCCCTGATTTAGATTTGTCTCCAATAAAAGGTTTGGTGCTATTTTCTTCAGCGGTATCTTATTTGGGCGACTCTTTTCATAGCGGTATGGCTAATGTGGTTATTCACTTCACAAAAAATACAATTCCTGATTTATCCTACTTTTATTAATTGATGATGACTGGAAGTGCTTTATCTATTATTGTTAGGGGATTACAAGGGAGGTTAAATAAAATGTCCTGATAGAGTTGAGCAAGTCAGCTATGATTTAACGATTCGGAGCTAGGGTGGCAACTGATAAGTGGGTGCCACAACATGTTATTGACTGCAACCAAAGGAGAGACTGTCAACTAACACACCATGGAGCAACTTTTCTGGAAGACAGTCAGGAACTTAGTCACTACTGCTTCTTTTGGCCTATAAACAAAGTTATCAAAAGGCTAACAAGGTAGCTACTTTTGGCCGAAATCTCATTAAAGACGTTGGATGGAATTATTTATTCCCATGGTGGATGATGAAATGATCCCCTGGAAGTCTCTTAGTAGTTATCTATATTGTACACTTCATGTTGTTCAATATAGGATTGATCACTCATTTGAAGAAACATTTCTTGTTAGCTATTTGTGCCCTGCATTGCATGGATTGATTTTGAAGGGTTATGATGCTGGATTTTCCTTTTCCCCCCTTTATCAAACTGGGTAGAAAATGTTGGTGGTTACATTTTTTGTTTGCGGTCAGGGAGTGATGGCATAGTTCTGCAATTTATTTTGATTTTGCAACTGACAAAATAAATAATATTTGTCAGATTGGTGTGCTTGTGAGGTACTGCACTGGCTTGTGTTTACTGTTTTCTCGAAGAAATTTCAGTAATGTAGCCACAGGCAAAATTGCAGAAGCAATCATAGAATCTGAAATTTGGCATCAATGACATTTGCCGGGATTCATTATCTGTTGTTACTGCAAATCCTTGGCTGGGCATTGATAGATTAACTATAATTTGTTTCTTTGACTTGGATACGAAGCTGCTCATGAGTTACCAAGTATGGGAAGTGGTAAATGAGCATGCAACGTTAGGTCATAGGTTTGAACACTAGAGCTTTCAGGACAAAAATTTAACTCGTGGATTATGTATTGGCATATCTGACCGTAGAATTTGAGAATTAAAAACAGCCTCTGTTATGAACTTTCCAAACCACTCTGATATGTTAATTGTTGTTTTATGTGTGTGTGTGTGGGCTGGGTGGGGAGTGGGGGGTTCTGTAAATAATTTTGTTAATTCAGAGAAGTTCTATCTAGCTAGTTGAATTCGCGTTGTGTGGATTTTCTAGATGTGCCAAATAATTCTGCTGTGTGATAATTTTCTATGAGAAGAGATTCTCTATGTTCACCGACAGGGCTGGTAATTGGGAGGAAGAGTAATAATAGTCTTAGTAACAAATCATTGTAATTTTTTGAGAGTAACTCATGTGTCATGTATTCATTGGTTACATTTTTATTAATATCAAATAATTGGCCAATGAATACATGCCACATGAGTTGCTATCAAAAAGTTGCTATGATTTGTTGCTGAGTATATCATTACTCTTGGGAGGAATAGGGGAGGGAAATTAATAAAAACAGATAGTTAATAACCCACTTAATGTAAGTGTTCGGAGGGAATGGGAGGGTGTGAAATTGAATTAAGTAACAATTACTTGAGAACTCTATAATTGGGAAAATTATTAATAAATTGATAATTCATATTTCAATTTATTCATGGGCCTCTACAGGGTGTATAAATGGTTTTTCCCCAAAATAGTACTCTATCGCCTGAATTTATTTGACTGCACAATCTTACAACGAATATACCGAAAAATCTCTTATATAATTGGGATCCCAATGAGAAATTTTCCGATCAATTATCCAAAACTAATTTCCTTTAATGTGAATCTTGTTTTTCTTTACTGTATACTTTTCATTACTTATTATCATTTATTGAAGTTTTATTTATTCATTTTCTTTCAGTTTTATTTAAAGTTCATCATTTACTTTTCCTTTTGAGAAAATCTGTTACAAACCTTTCTCTCTTTTTATTTTTAGACTGAATTGCATTTAATGTACCTCTATTTTTCATTTGCGTTAGCTTTTGTACCTTTACTATTTTTTAGCCAATAATATACCTAAACTAATTTAAACGAGCAAAAAAAGTACTTTTGCCATTAAGTCCTAACGCCTCTAACGGAACTCCATCCTCGTGCTTCTCACATGCCCAATTTAAAGGGTATTTTCGTCAAGTGCTGGCATCTTTTACTTCAATTTCTTCGTTCAGTTCCATTCTGAAGGAACTCCATCCCAGAGAGCCATTATTTCCGATTTCGTCTCGTCACTTTCTTCCTCGTCGCCTCAAGCTCCGCTGTCGGTGGCTTCTTTGTGGAAAACCATCGAAAAATACCACCGTCTGGCTAATTCCAAGAAACCCTCTTCACTGTCCCTCTATTTTGGCAAGCAGATTCTGGACGAGAAGTGTTCCCTCGGAAAATCGCTCTCCCAGAAGCAAATCGAGCAGTTGGCATCCAAGGGTGAACAAATGAACGCCATCAATGTCTTGTTGACCACCGCCAACGTCACCTTCGACGGGTTTTGCCGGAATAACTGCGGATCCCATGGATCTTCAAAGGGTGCTGTTATAAGGGGGAAAGGTATAGATTTGCTTACATTGTGGTCGGAAATTCTGAGACCCAGTGCCCTGGATTTTGTGCCTGGCCGTTCCATTAATTTCTGGAAAATTAATGGAATATTTAAGCGAGCGGCAGAGGAGATTCGAGCTACTTGAATGAGGGAGGATTGGAGGAGGGATGGTGATATTTCTTAAACTTTTATGAATTAGTGCTTTAGATTGTGTAAAGTTCATTGCTTTAGGGCTATCTGCGGAGGTCATACTCATTTGGGGGAAGAAGAGGAACGGTATATTTGGGGAAGAAGAAAAAAAAAAAGAAAGTGGGGCAATGAACGGTATAGTTACGACCTTTATAACTTTGGTTTTCTTGACTGATGTAGAAGTCCAAATTTCTGGGTTTCGACAATCTTCTTAGAAAGTGGGCCCTTTCTGGTTATGAATCCCCTTCATTGCCATTGCAGACCTCCACTTGTACTGGATGGAAACCCTTTTCCACAGAAACTGAGAGGCCAAATACCTAAGCCAAAGCCTCCGGTTGGTAGCTCGTTTGATGCCCCAAACAAACGCTAGCCCACATAAAATCTGACCTGTCGAGTCCTAGATCCCATCTCTCCCCCCCCCCCCCCCCCCCAGCAGGGCCTGATGTGGACGGTTGTACACATACGGATAATGTTGCCAAGGACCTTGTGATTAAGCGGCGAGCTCGTATAACACTTCTAACTTACTTTCGAAAAACAGAGAAATAAAGCTAACCTAAGTTAATTTATTTTAGATTCGAACCAAGTGTAAGAAAGGAGTTTTGAACATGCGAGTAATTAGGTAGGTAGAGCAAGTAACCTAATTAGTTAAGTTCATGTAATTATGTAAACTACGACATGCAAATACATAAAGCAATAAACGGAGGGTACTCAAACACTAAGTTTTATGATCTGAATACTCTGAATATTATTGAAGTTTCGGCCCCTTTATAGATGAAGGGATGGCCGAAAACCAGTACAAGAAGATTAGAAAAAGAAAAGAAGTAGAATTGGAAATTAACAAGAGGTTAATTTCCTTTACCAAACCCGGAAAGAAGTAGGAATGGTAAGAAAAAGGAAAAGGCAATTTCGGATTTACCCTTAACAAGTGGTAGCCGAATTTGCAATCTAAAAATAAGGAAAAAAATAAAATTCCTACTTCCAAAAAGAATAAGGGAACCCTTTTTGGAAACTAACTTAAAAGAATAAAAGAACATAATTAATTAAAAAAAGAAATCCCTAATTAACTAAGGAGCCGTGTGGGCTTTGTTTAATAGGCTGCCGTGCGGCTTCCTTGCTTTCTTGGGCTGGCCGAAACTTGTGGGCTGGTCTCCATGAGTTTGGGTCGGCCCAATGTGTAGGGAATTTCATGAATTGTTTCCTTAAAGCCCAAGAACCTTCCGGCATCTTCAAGACTTCAAGAAACAGCCTTCTTCTTCATTGTGAAGTGCTGAATTGCGCCTATACTTCAAGGATTGTTAGAAAAGTTGCAATTTGAACATTTCCTCCATTTTGCTCCAAGGCGTGAGCTTCTACAATCAGCTGAGCATCCTGATGGCAAGCTTGAACAAGGTTGTTGAGTGCATCTCGAACCTTCTTCGCTCTGCTTCTGGTCATGGGCCCAGTGATGTCTACAAGTGGATCCCTCTGATATGGGCTTGGATCCTGAAGCATTGTCGGGCCTCGATGTAGAACTCGAACCTCCTCCTCAGCTTCTCCGGAACCACTTGCTTGTTGACTTTGACTTGTTGCTTGACTTGGGATGCCCTCATCATCCCCTCCCGGTTGAAAAGAATTTGTCCTCAAAGCAGAACCCTGTTCATGAACAAAAGGAGACAAGTCAGCAACATTAAAGGAAGAACTAACACCATACTCACCTGGTAAATCGAGCTTGTAGGCGTTAGGCCCAATCTTGGAAACGATCTGAAAAGGTCCATCGCCCCTTAGATGGAGTTTGGTCCTTCTTGCAGCAGGGAATCGTTCCTTCCTCATGTGAACCCAAACCCAGTCGCCTGGTTCGAAGTCCACAGCCTTGCGCCGTTGGTTTGCATTGGCGGCGGCTTTGGCATACGTCTTCTCCATATTAGCTCAAACTTTAGCATGTATGCGTTGCACAACTTCAGCTTTCTTTGCACCGTCTGGATTGACTTGTTCCTTGGGCGGTAAAGGAATGAGATCCATCACCGTTAAAGGAGTAAAGCCGTAGGCAACTTCAAATGGACAGAACCCTGTTGAGGAGTGCTTGGTTCGGTTGTATGCAAACTCTGCAACCAGCAAGATTTCTTCCCAACGCTTGAGATTCTTCTGAATTAACGCCCGGAGTAGGTTGCCAACGGTTCAGTTGGTGACTTCCGTCATACCATCCGTCTGTGGATGACTTGTAGTCGAAAACAACAGTTTTGTGCTGAGGCGGGACCACAAAGTCTTCCAAAAATAACTCAGAAATTTGACGTCGCGATCTGACACAATTGTGCGCGGTATCCCATGCAACCGAACTATTCCCTGAAAGAACAACTCAGCTACATGTCTGGCATCATCTGATTTCCTGCAAGGAATGAAATGCGCCATCTTAGAAAACCGATCAACAACGACAAATAAAGAATCATTACCTTTCTGCGTCCTCGGAAGCCCTAGAATAAAATCCATAGAAATGTCAGTCCAAGGTACAGAAGGTACAGGCAAAGGCGTGTAAAGTCCATGGGGTTTAGAAGTAGATTTAGCTTGCAAACAATTAATGCATCGTGTGCAAACAGTCTGTACATCTTTTCGGATATGTGGCCAATAAAAGTGTTCATGCAACAGTTCAAGTGTTTTATGCACACCAAAATGACCCATAAGACCCCCACTATGAGCTTCACGAACCAGTAATTCTCTAGTGGAACTACGAGGGATGCATAACCTATTTTCCCTAAACAGAAAACCATCATGTCTATAGTACTTTTGGAATGCACCAGATTCACATGCTTTATACAATTCAGCAAAATCGACATCAGAAGCATATAAACCCTTGAGATATGCGAATCCTAACAAAGTATGATCTAAAATTGTCAGAATTTCATACCTGCGAGATAGAGCGTCAGCAACTAAATTATCCTTACCTTTCCTATACTTAATAATATAAGGAAAAGATTCAATAAAGTTAACCCACTTAGCATGACGTCTATTCAATTTATTCTGTCCTTTTAAATGCTTAAGAGACTCATGATCACTATGAACAACAAATTCTTTAGACATCAAATAATGCGACCAAGTCTCAAAGGCACGGACAACAACATAGAGCTCCTTATCATATGTAGAATAATTCAAAGCAGCTCCTTTAAGCTTCTCACTGAAAAAGGCGATAGGCTTTCTTTCCTGCATGAAAACTGCGCCAATTCCAACACTTGATGCATCACACATTAGTTCAAACACTTTATCAAAATCAGGTAATGCTAAAACAGGTGCATGAGTGAGATCATGCTTAAGTACAGTAAAGGCGTTTTCCTGAGCCTGTCCCCACATAAATGGAACATTCTTTTTACACAATTCATTAAGAGGCGCGGCTTTAGTGGAAAAATCCTTCACAAACCGTCTGTAGAATCCAGCCAATCCATGGAATGACCGAACCTGTGCGGCCGAAGTTGGCTGCGGCCAATCCCTAATGGCCTTCACCTTGGCATCATCAACTTTGACACCTTCTGCAGAGACTACAAAACTGAGAAAAACAACTTCCGAAACACAAAAAGTACACTTTTGCATCTTGGCATATAATTGAGTAGCACGCAATTCAATTAAAACCAAACGAAAATGTTCAACATGCAATTTATAATATCTAGAATAGATCAGAATATCATCAAAATACACAACAACAAATTTACCTATAAACTTTCTAAGCACATGATTCATTAACCTCATGAAAGTACTAGGTGCATTTGTGAGATCAAAGGGCATGACTAACCACTCATATAAACCAAATTTAGTCTTAAAAGCAGTTTTCCATTCATCCCCTGCCCTCATGCGAATTTGATGATAGCCCTGTGTAAGATCTATTTTTGTATAAATTGTGGAACCATGCAAATCTTCTAACATGTCATCAAGCCTAGGTATAGGATCCCTATACTTGATTGTTATCTTATTTACAGCTCTACAATCCATACACATTCTCCAAGTACTGTCTTTCTTAGGGACTAGAATGACAGGTACAACACAAGGACTTAGAGATTCCCTTACCTGACCATGCGCCAATAGCTTTTCGATTTGCTTTTGCAGCTCCTTTGTTTCCTCCGGATTTGCTTTGTAAGCAGGCCGATTTGGTATAGGCACGCCAGGGATGAAGTCAATCTGATGTTCAATTCCTCGAAGTGGCGGCAGACCCTGCGGCAACTCTTCTGGAAAAACATCAGCGAATTCCTGCAACAAAGATTCGACTTCTGTAGGGATATCCCGAGGGATATCGTCAGGGTTAGCACAGTTATCTTTACAGACTAAAACCAGGACATCATCATTGCTGTCTAACACTTGACCTATCTCCCCTAAAGTAGCGAAACAACTACCCTTAACTTTGTCCTGATCAGGCTTATCAGAGTTCGCCTTACTACCCTTTACAATTTCTTTCCCCTTACCCTTATCCATGCGTTTTTCAGCTCCCCAAGCAGCGATTGCATCCTTGATTCGCACAGCTTCCGATCGCACTTCGTGAGGTGGCATGGGTAGGAACGTGTAGATCTGCCCTCCTGGCAGACTGAGTAAGTGTTGGCGACCCCATCATGTGTTGCCTTCAGGTCAAAGAGCCATGGTCGTCCGAGTAGAATGTGACAAGCCTCCATTGGCAGGACATCACATAAAACAGTGGATTCGAACTTACCGATAGCGTATGGTACGCTTACCTGCTTTGTGACTCTGTAGCCGTCTGAGCTGTCGAGCCATTGAAGCCGATAAGGACGTGGATGATTGATGACAGGAAGCTTCAACTTGTCAACCATGTATTCACTAGCAACGTTTGTGCATCTCCCTCTACCAATAATCAGAACACACAACTTTCCATTTACCTTAGTTCTGGCGTGGAAAATGTTTGTCCGCTGAGTGGTGTCTGGGACAGTAGCTGTAGTCAGAGTGCAAGTAACCAAATTATGAGAGGGATCTTCCTCGAGGAACTCGAATTGCTCCACTGGTGCAGACGGAGTGCTGTCAGTTAACTCCTGTGAGGGATTAACGGCTGGTTCTTCTTCATCGTCCTCTGAAATGTACTCACCATCTTGGCCCAATAATACCTTCCGGATGTTGGGACAGTCACGCATGTAGTGGCCACGGCTTGAGCACTTGTGGCAAGTTACGTTGCTGATGGACTGTCTGGGAGTTGATGGCGTTCTGGCCTGTGATGAAGAAGGGGTGGCGGCAACAGGGACTATGGCTTTTCTCTCTGACTGGATCGGCTTCCTTGCTGGTGGAGAGTAGGCCGGATTCTTGCGCCAAGCTGGTGGGGCGCTGGTAGGTGTCCGGATTGGTGGAACGGACTTCAGGTACTCCTTCATGACCCGAGCTTTGTACAGCATGTCTGTCAGAGTTGTAGCATTCTGCAATTCAACAGCTAAAGCAATACCCCGGTTTAACCTATTAAGAAAATGAGCCATAGATGCTGGCTCATCTTCCTGTACATTAGCCCTAATTTTTGTCATCTCTAGTTTTCTATAGTATTCATCTATAGACATAGAACCTTGTACAAGATTATGTAATTTCTATACAATTCTCTAAAATAGTAATCAGGTACAAAAAGTCCTACGCATAGATGTAGTCAAATCAAACCACGAGAGAGGCGGAGCACGGGCCCGCATGGGACGCGTGTTTCTGCATTGATCCATTTGTTGATTCCACCAGATTAGGGCATAGTCTGTGAAATGGACCACTGCAAGTTGGACTTTCTTATGTTCCGGGATTGCATGAAGTTCAAAAATGCGCTTCATCTTCATCTCCCAGTCGAGATAGTCCTCTGGATTCGTGCCTCCGGCGAAGGGCGGAACGGTCGTCTTGCACTGACTGAGGCCTGCGAAAGGTTGGTCAGCGGCGTTGGCGCCAGGTGCAGCCACATCGTCGTCTGAGTCTGTGCGCCTCTGTTCCCGTTCAGTCCTGAGTTCGGCGACTTCCTCTGCCCGTCCTTATTTTTCAGTTTTTAGTCTTATTTTATTCTTTCTTTCTTTTTTTTTTTGGATTTTTCTTTCTTTCTTACACATGGGTTCACCGCAAACACTAGGCACGTGATCACATATGATGCACCATGTAAAATTATATATTCAAATACTTCATTGGTCCAAAGAAAGAGTTTTATTTTCTAGAGGGAATCTCATTTCGCCTAACAATCTAACAACAATATTTCAATAGTTAATAAATAATAGAAATTGTACCCTTCCATTAAACTGGAGAATTAAAATGAGAATGAAAATGTGTATTTGAGTAGAGGGTTTCATTTCCTAGACACTACCCACGAATTTCAAAAGTTGGCAATAGTCCAGTTATCTCAAAATTTGGAGGAATGAAACCCAGTCCCTACTGATTAGTTTCTTTATGTAATTTTTTAGTGGAAAAAGTTAATTGAAAACAATAATTATCATTATAAGTATCAATAATTTAATACCAACTAGTGGAATTTGACCACACTAAGTGCGGTGTTCTGTTATGCCCGGTAAGTAGCTGAGAAATGAAAGATAAAAATAATATTATGCAATCATCCAACCAAAGTTAATGACAATAAAAAAACTTGGATTAATAACATTCAGTTACGATGCGATTTAATAAATAATACTCCCTATGTCTCACTCAAAGAGTCCACTTTCAAAAAAAAAAATCTTGTCCCATTTAAAAAATTCACTTTGAATTTATTTACATTACATACCCTTACTAATATAATAATATGTGATTCACAATTAACCTTTACTTTTAAAATAAGGATATAAATGAAAAATATGGTGATAAATTACTTATTTTAGGTGTTGTACCTTACAACCCATAATAAATTATACACATTTCAAATTGGACTCTTTGAGTGGGACGGATGGAGTATGATAGAAAGAAAATTACTCACTTTTGAATTATAAAGTGATATAATCTTTAAATTTCCATCGTCAATAAACTTCATATTTTTCAATAGATTAGCAATTCATAGCCTTCATGTTCTTATTAAATTATGAGGTGATATAATCTTTAAATTTTCTTTTACAGTAATGTTCTCTTTGTCATCATTTTTACTTTTATTTTCTAAGGATATGTTCCTAATTAAAATTACTCTTTATAGTAACTATAATTTTCTTCCTATCACATTATTTATTAAATCACATCGTAACTGAATGTTATTAACCCAACTTTCTTATTGTCATTAACTTTGGTTGGATGATTTCATAATATTATTTTTATCTTCCCTTTCTCAACTACTTATCGGGCATAACAGGACACCGCTAGTAGTCACTATAAAGAGTAATTTTAATTAGGAACATATCCTGAGAAAATAAAAATAAAAATGATGACAAAGAAAACATTATTCTAAAAGAAAATTTAAATATTATATCACTTCATAATTCAATAGGAACATGAAGGCTATTAGGGGTGAGCAAATGCCCGACCCGTCCCGTCGGTTTCGAGTCGGGTTAAGGGCCGGGATTTCATTTTTTATTTTTTTCCAAATGAAAAGGTTTGAAAATTATATTATTTTTGCTTAAGATAAGATTTGAATACGTGACATAAGTTTAACAATTAACTTTAAGGTAAACTGATTAGCCACTCCTTCTACTTTTTGTTTTGTTATATTATCTTATTATCATTATTATATTATATGTTTATTTATATATCAATTATTTATACTACATATATTATAATAAATTTTTTTTTCAAACAATATAGATTATAATACTATATAAACTAATTGTATAGTTTACATTTTGTGTTGTTTTTCTCTTTACTTTTTGTACCTTTCTATTACTATTTAAAAAAAATACTATAATAAAAAAATAATAGAGTATAACTTTACTTATTTAAGATATCAATTTTCAATTGATAAGCATAGTATTTAAATTTGAAATAATATATAAATTTACAGAATAAAATATTATTTATTTTTTTATATAAAAAATTAAATTTGTTTAGATTGTGAAATACACGTGTGATGTAATTTAAATCATTAATATAATTTTTAAAAAAATATTAAATGATTTATAGTTTAATTTATTGTATAATATAATAATAAGAAGAAAAAAAAACAAAACTAAGAGTTGCTGGAGTGGTTAATTAGCTTTTTTTAAGATTGGTTTGTCAACCTTAGGTTATGTGTTTGAACCCTGACTTATGTCAATGACCATTATAATTTTACAGGTTTTAAATTTAGAAAACCCAAAATTAGAGGGAGAACTAAATCGGACCCGCAGTTGTGTACAAAAAAAAAAGGGAGAGGGAACCGAACCGGACCCGTGGGGTTTTTGACCACCCCTAAAAGCTATGAATTGCTAATCTGTTAAAATATCTGAAGTTTATTGAAGATGGAAATTGAACACATAGTTTCTGAAAATTAAGTTTTAACTACAATATTTCTTCAACAAATAAATTTGATCGTGAAGATAGTTTTCAAGAAAAGAAATTTAAAGGACGAAATTTTCCAATAAGATTTACTTTAACACATTTGAAATAGAGATGTTAACTCCAAATCACAAAATTCATACTTTTTTACTCGACAAAAGTGATTAAGTTCACAATTCTATGTACAATTGATACAACATTGTGAAAGTCACTAGTACAAAAATACTTAAAGGAGGTGCCCCTCTGTACAGCCTTTGGAGGCGGGTGCACTCCAATAGCTAACTAATTGGAGGCGGGTTGAATATGACCCGCCTCCAATTAGTTAGCTATTGGAGATGCACCCGCCTCCAAATCTCCTTCAAGGCGAAAAAAAGGCTTTGCACCAGCCTCAAATACTGTGTTTATTGGAGGCGGGGTGCATTTTTACAATTTTTAATGAATATTATTTCAAAAATTTTCTTTGTTTTGGACTGTTGAAAGTTAAAAATAAATTTAAAAATAATTCACTAGGATAATTTTGAGTGTTGAAAATAATTTTTAAAAGAAGCACTAAATTATAGGTATTAAAAACTACAAGTTTTAGAAATATATATATATATATATAATTTTGATTTTAACTTTATATACATGAGTATATGTAGCCTAGTGGTAAATTTAATGTGCAACAGTCAAGTGATTCTGTCGGCGCGAGTTCGATTCCTACCGAAACCATAAATTAAAGAATGAAAAATTAATAGGTAATAAAAATCACAAGTTTTAGAAGGAAATATAGAAATATATACTTTCGATTTTAATATTAAATACATAAGTATATGTAGCCTAGTGGTAAATTTAATGTGCAAGAGTCAAGTAAATATACAGGCGCGAGTTCGATTCCTACCAAAGCCATAAAGTGAAAAAAAAAGAAATTAAAATTTTTTTACGGGGGGTTATTGGAGGCGGGTGCAACTCGAATAACAATTACTTGCACCCGCCTCCAATAACCATTATGTTAATGGTTATTGGAGGCGGGTGCATGTTGTAATTGTTATTGGAGGCGGGTGCATGCACCTCCAAAGGGAGGCGCCCGCACTGGAGGCGGGTGCTGCCATGCGGCACCCGCCTCCATTGTCCCTTAGGACCCGCCTCCCTTAGGAGATTTTGGGGTAGTGAGTGGTATCTACATAGTGGTGGAAGAAAATGATGTTAAAATATAGGGCAAACACCTCATAACCCTCCTGTGATTTGGGAAACTTTCAGATGACCCCCTATGGTTTAAAAAGCTACAAATGACCCCCCTGTGATTTCAAAAGTATACCAAAAATGCCCTTGTGTTTTAAAAACTACAAATAACCCCCCTGTGGTTTTAAAAATTACCAAGAACCTCCTCACACATTTGAAAGCACAAGGGGGTTCTGAATATTTTTTGATGCTTGTTCTTTAAATTTTAGAAACTACAAGGGGGTTTCATGTATCATTTTGAAAACCACAGGGGGGTTCTTTGTAGTTTTTAAAGCACAAGGGGTTTTGGTATACTTTTGAAACCACAAGGGGGTCATTTGTAGCTTTTGAAACCATAGGGGGGTCATCTGAAAGTTTTCCAAACCACAGGGGAGTTATGAGATGTTTGCCCTAAAATATATAACGACCCAAATTATCTGAACTATTGCTAATACAAGAAAGTTGCAGCCAAGGCATCTGTTGCACTACTTCATTAACAATTACAATGTCCAGTGGTTGATGATATTTCTCTAAGGGGTAAGATGAATGAGAATGATATGATAACTCTACTGTAGAAATGGAGCCAGTAGAGGGTATATAATGTGGATTAGATTTTGCACACTCCTTTAGGATATAGAGTGTGGCACCAACTTTATTAAAAAAATAAATACTGTGTTGCTTTCCTGGTCATTAAAACTCACGTGCACGAAGAGGCTTTAAGTTGGATCATTAATTAGAAGAATTAATATAGTGGCTTGTCAACAAAGGATGCAAGGAAATTAGACATACAAATTAAGTGAAGCATCAAGTATCAAACAATTTATCTCCATTACCAATTTCAAGGGCATGATACTGTAAGTTCTATAAACAAAAAATCCACAAATCCATCAACTAGAAAGTTTTTTAAGGAGAGTATATGTTCAGTATTGACACGACCAAATTAAGAACATCAATTCATGAACTTAAAGTTGTGTATTACAAAATATTTCTTAATTCACATGTCATGGGAGATGGCCAAAAGCATGATAAAAGGTGTACCTTGGGAAACCTGCATAATAAAATTTGTTGGTAAAAATGGTGTTTCCGGTGCTGCATCAGAAATAAATAAATAAAAAAGGAATGCCCAGTGATTACTACAAAAAGAAGAATACCTAGCAATTTTAGACCAAAAAGGTCTTCAATAATACACAGTTCACAAGTTGTAAAGTTCTTCACATTGTGAACGAATTACTAAAAGTTAACATTTAGCAAATAACAAAATTTAAATGATAACAAAGAAAAATAATACAATACGTCTTTGGCTGTGGCGAAACTAAGAAATCTTCCAATATATTTAAGTTGAAATTGCATATTGCACTAATAGCAATCATCAAAACGTAATACCCTTTCAACAATTTAACTTGCCCCCTTTCGAAGAATGCAGAGTAGCAATAAACAAAATGACAAGATAGCAAAATAATATATCTAATCTGGAAAAGGTGGAGGAAGAACAACTAAAATCTCATAACCAACAACATATGAAATGCAAAGTAAAATGGATAGAAGAAAGATAAAACAATGGTTGGCATATGATGCACATAGTATCCTTGACATTTGATCCGCTGAAATTGTACCTGATAATTTAGAGATTAATTGGCAGTTCTCATAGGCTTTTTGCCCAAGTTTTGTATTAATTGTGCAGATTTAGGAGAACAGCCCAATTGCAGAAGAGAAGTGCAAAATGATGGATTTTAGAAGCACAAAAGCATCCAAGTGGACCCGGGACGACCTGAGGGGCTGATCTCGGCCGGACGACCTGAGGGTTGACCTCGGCCATTGACGACCTGAAGTCCAGAGTCACTGGCACAAATGACACGTGTGAAGATGTAAAGATGACGCCCTGACTGAGCAGAAAGTGGAGGCCAACATCACACCAGCTCGGTGTTAAGTTTGGATTCAACAAAGCTGTCTTGCGGGTCAAGAAACCAGAGAGCAAGGAGGAAACGGAAATAAGTAATTCCGTGTGAAATAAGGAAGCAGAAAAGTAAGAAGAATCCAAGAAGGAAATAAGGAAATCGGAAATCCAAGTGCAAAAGATCTCCTTCCCAAATCTGAAGTACTGATTGATTAATCTCCTTATTTGATTAGGAGATAGTTTTTATTCCAAATTACTAGTTCATAAGTCCTATATATATGGAACTTGATAGACCCTTTTCCTTACATTTTTGGAGATATACTTTTTCTTTTGCGCAGCTTTTACACATTCTTTTTAGTTTAGGTTTTGGCTTCAGTTTTCCCTCAGAATTCTGTAGCATAGTAGTTAATTGATTTGGCTTTTGAAGACAATTAATTTTTGCGACGTTTTGTTCGTTGGTTCAAAGTCCCCGACTGCGCAGGCACTTGATTCCAGTAAAGTGTTTCGTATTTTCCTCATGATTTCTATTCCAAGTTATTGCTTTGATTATCAAGTTATGAGTAGCTAAATATATTGTTCTAGTGTTATGTATTGAAACCGTAATCCATACATGTATGAAACTTGAATTAATCTACGTCTAATTAACTATGTTCTTAAATTAATTAGTGTTCATAAGTCTAATTACTAAGATTCTATTAAGATTGATCACCTTAGTTTAATCTGGTAGAGCCTTCGAGTGGCACAACCTTCGTTCGTGAGGTACTATTAATTGAGTAATAATTCCTTGAATTACGACGATAGGAGTTGTTAGTGTTAGGTTTCTCTAGATCTTAATGCTGCTAAATAATTAATTAGGTGACTAGCGGGGACTCGCGGCTTAATTAGTTAGTTGGTTAGAGAAGTAATCTTGACTAGAGGGAACTCGTGGGGATTACCGAGAAGTTAAGGAGAAATTGGATTATGACTAGCGGGTGCCCTTGGTAATCTATAACTAACTGGTATAGGATAATTGACAACATAAGTGTTCATGATTGCATGCATGTGATGAAGGTGGATTACATAATACTAGAATACTTTCTCTATAATTTATACAAGTTAATTGTTAATTTTGTTTCTCTTAAGTGTTCGTGACAGACTAAAGGTCTCTTAAGGGACACAAAGGTGATGACTCGTCAAAATAGTTACTAAAGCATTAATAGATAAAAGGAAATTAAGAATATCCGTCCCTGTGGATCGATCCTGACTACCATTATATTAGATTTATTTAATCCTTTGATTGCAGGTTAAAAGCAGTAAAAATACTGTGTTTACAGAGGTACACGACAGATCTGTCAACATTCAATATCATACTTGTCATCAATGATACACCAATATAATAAGGCTATATAATGTTCAAGGCCAAAAGACCTAAAATAAGTTACAAGAATAATACCTCTTTACTAACATGTTCAGGGATTTTTTTTTCAAGGTGGCATGGGTGACCAAACTACAACATTCTCAAAGATGTTCCCTCCAAGTCCTCCTTATCATATACACTCTTTCCATTCCATTAGAAGAGTCCACTTTGTTGTAGTAAAACAGTACACTAAAGTGGACTCTTCTAATGGAACAGAGGAAGTATTAAGCAATTTCATTCTCAAGTAGATCGATGCTCTCTTATCAAAATCACTCAACAATAATAGTTACTAAATGCAACCACAAAACCAGCCATTGAATTAGGAAAAGTACATGAAGTTGACCAATTTTAGTTTATTATCAGAGAATTTGACCAATTTGTTGATTATACTTTTCATACAAAGCACTGAGGAAGTTAAATCTTTTTAATTTATGCTTCCCATTTTGGAAAGTAAAACTATATCAAATCTCCTCCCTGCATGATCAGTTTATATACTAAAGATTCAATGAGGACATGACCCAATATGAAGAAAGTGAGGATGGGAACAATTTTTCTTTTTGATAATACAACAATTCATGATATTACAAAAAAAAAAAAAAAAAAAAATGCAATCCAACTACTATTTTTTACCTAGATTAAATATGACATATTTCCCCTCTTGACATCATGTTTGTGCAAAGTTAGAAATTAGGACTTGATAATGAGACCAAAGAAAAAACAAATTTGCAAGGGGAAAGTCATGAAAACCTGAACATTAAGCCAATACACTCCCTGTTTTGGATATTAACTTCTCATTGTTAAAAAAATTTCCTCAAATGTTTAGCACAAGATGTGAGCTTCCTATTTCTAATGAAGTGTTAATGAAAGATGGGAGAAAATTCTATGCACAAAATCAGCCAAGCATTATATCGAGCAACTTGCCTCCGTTGGAAACTTCAGAGAAATAACATTTTGAATAACACATAAAAAGACACCAATCTATGAAAGCAAAAGTTTCAATTTATAATTCCCCTACAGAAGTTACAGCCTAATTCTATCAGCACAAATATCATCATGCAACTAAAAAAAACAAAGAAAACATAAATAATTTTTTTTTTTTTGAGTATTGAGAAAAGATTAGACACATACATATTGGCCGGGTTTGAAGCACTGCTGTTTGAGGCATGAATGAATAACCCTTGTTAACGAAGAATTTTGAGAATACCGTTGAGGAAATAAGTAGAGTGCATAATCGTTTTCAAATCTCCAACGTTTGAAATGGATTTGGCTGCGAGCAGAAGGTTGAATGAAAGAAGAAGTAGCAGTTTTAAACTTGATGAGAAACATTTAAAAACTGGTTTTAAGGAGGAGCGGGTAAGTTTCTATATATCCATGTCTCCAACCGTCACCTCCAAACACGACTTTCTATTGAAGTGTGAAACGGAGGGAAAAGACCACCACAGAAAAATAAATGCGATAACTGGAGTCTGGTGAAAACTCAACAGACGCAAATGGTTTAACTATTTTGCAGTGAAAAAAATTGCTTGCGTGAAGGTATCCTATAAACAAATTACAACCGTTAGATCTGGAGAACCATCCCCAAATAAATTTGAACCCTTAGATTAAAATTAAGAAAATTTATGTCAAGCAGTAAATATATTTTTATTCTTAAACATTTTTCTATAAATTAAACATCATCATTAGTAATTATAGTCATTCCTTATCACAAATTAAAAATACAATTATAAGGATTACGTGAACAACCATTCTCCACTATTATCATTTGCATTCTGATTCTCATTCTCATTTCTATCTACAAACCATGCACACCCAAAATCTTTTATTAAGGCAAATTTTTTTTTGAAATTGTACTTTTCCATTAAACCCAAGGGAGTACAAACTTTCCCATGCATTTTAATTGATGTAATGACATCAAATGGCTTCGCCGGAAAAGATCAAGCTTGATGATGCATAGGCACGTGAGAACCGAACGGCCTACTCTTGAAACTCAAAATCGTTTTTCAGATTTTAAACCTACTACAGGCTTGAGGCAGCTCATAGCCATCTACAAACAAAATTTCACCGATCGGTGACGTTTAATAAATAATAGTACTTTTTATTTATTTATTTTTTGTACTAAATAATATTTCTTATCTCATGCCGATTCTTCTACAGAAGATAGGCATGTAGTTACACTACCGACCTGATATAAAAGTTACAAGAAAGGTTGTCTTTTTAAATTTTCTTAACTGATAAGTTGATGCTTATTTAATTTAGGCTAGTGTTATTGTCGGAGCAATTTTTAGCATACAGAGCAAAAAAATTATGTTGTTACCAAATTACCCTTATATGATGATAAAGTTTTTTTTTTTCTTTCTTTCTTTTCCTTTCCTATTTTTTCTACCTTAATCTATCCCCTCTCTCCTGTATCTCCGATCCTCCATTGCTGGACCTCAAAACTATTTCTGAGTAACAAAGGAAAAATTTGCATCAAGATAGAAGTTCTCTTTTTTCTGACCGTCATCCCACCACCTTGACGGGTAACCGTAATATTTCTCTTCCGCCATTCACGTTGAGCCGCTTTCCCAATAGATATTTTTCCTTTGTTTGAAATCATATTCCAAGAACAAATGAATCAAGGCGCAATTGGCTCTCCACTCTTTCACCCACCATTTGGCTTTCGACTTGAAAATCCTACGTCAACAGCCTCTCCGACATGGCTGTCCTCACCATGTTGTGGGCAAACAGGAACTGGGGATTTTGTTGTCCGATGGCTTTGCTGAAATTGTCAGAGGTGGATGAGAGATTTTTGTTTCTGATGCTAATGAACATAATAGGAATGCTGTGAGTGAAATTAAGAATAAAAGTCTAATCTGAGGCTTTATTTTGGTTGTTTGCAGATTGGAGATTGTGGTGAAGAATCAAAATAATTTGATCAGGATTGTTCAAAGAAATGCTTTGAGAATTTAATTTAGTATCCAATTTTGTATGAAGTGCCCAGTTGTTGATGCGGTCAAGGGATGGGTGGCGGCCAGCGGAAGATTTAAGAGACGAAGGGAGATTGAGGGGAAGAGACCAGGATAAAAATAAATAAAATTAAAAAAAAATAGATAAAAAAGACTTATATTAAATAACGGTAATTTAGTAACAATATTTTTTTTTTGCTTTGTATGCTAAAAACTGCTCTGGCAATAACACTAGCCTTAATTTTATTGAGTCAATGAAACTGAAGCAAGCATCAACAATATTATAAGTACATACGATTCTCTGGAAGTTTATTAGGGTTACATTTATCTACGTCACAAATTTAATTACAATAACATACAAGTATAACCATAAGTGGATTTTTTTTTTTTTTTTTTTTTTTTTAAGTTTGCACCATGTCTTAAAGATTATAATCTACAAACCGGTCATGGTTGAGCATTGACAAGTTCGTGGGTTATATGGGTTGACGCCAATAGCACAAATAATTAAATGAATAAAGTTAGGGTTGATAATATTGACACGTGATCCATTAACCCGAACCGACACCAGTAGTTTAAAATACAAAAACACGAGACAAACCCTAAATTTTTGCGTATTCAATTGGTCGACACGGAATGAAATGAATAATTAAACAAGTAATGTTGGGGCTAAAGGGTGTCGACATCAGAACCGGCCAACCCGAACCCGATAACTTGGATACGACGTGAATTGCCCCCTTTAACGTATATTAACAAGGGCAAAGAACGGAATTTTTTAAAATTTAAATCACTTTGTTGGTCCTTTAACTTGATGTGAAACATTGATGAGAAATATTTTTCTGTATTCATTATGAACTTGTACAAAGAGTTTATATACAGCTAACATACCAAACATACGAGGCCCAAAATAACCTACGAGGCCCAAAATACACTTAATTATACAATATATCCAACACCACCCCTCAAGTTGGCGCATGCAAATTGTGTATCACTAGACCAAAATCTCCCTTAGGAGGCGGGTCCTAAGGGAGATTGGAGGCGGGTGGGCGCCTCCCTTTGGAGGTGCCCGCACCCGCCTCCCCTGTTGGGGGTTATTGGAGGGGGTGCAAAATGCACCCGGCTCCAATAACAATTATTGGAGGCGGGTGCATTTTGCACCCGCCTCCAATAACCCCTCGTAAAAAAATTTTAATTTTTTTTTTCACTTTATGGCTTTAGTAGGAATCGAACTCGCGCCTGGAGTTTCACTTGACTCTTGCACATTATATTTACCACTACGCTACATATACTTATGTATTTAATATTAAAATCGAAAGTATATATTTCTTCTAAAACTTGTGATTTTTATTATTTACTAATTTTTCGCTTCGCTAGAATCTCGATAAATTTTCAAAATTATTTTCAACAGTCCGAAACAAAGACAATTTTTGATATAGTATTGAAAATTAAAAAAAAAATCGTTTTCGTGTATTGAAATTGGAGGCGGGTTTTGGGTTCACCCACCTCCAATTAGGGAGACAATTGGAGGCGGGTGAAGGTATCACCCGCCTCCAATTAGGGAGGGCAATTGGAGGCGGGTGAAAGTATCACCCGCCTCCAATTAGGGAGGTAATTGGAGACCCACCTCCAAATTCTATTTAGCCACCTTTGGAGGCGGGTATTTGTACACCCGTCTCCAAAGGGGCGCCTCGTTTGAGCATTTCTGTAGTAGTGTATGCCCAACTTGGCTAGCAAAAACTCAAACTGCTGTCGCCCTAACGGTTTGGTAAAGATGTCTGCCAACTGAGAATTCGTGGGAACGTGTGATGTAGCAATGGTCCCATCTACTATGGCATCCCTCAAGAAGTGACAATCCACTTCAATATGTTTCGACCGTTCATGAAAAATAGGGTTCTGAGCCAAATGCAGTGCTGACTGACTATCGTAAAATACCTGCATTGACCCCTCCGTGCAAATCCCAAGACTCTGGAGAAGTCCCTTAAGCCACTTCAACTCACAAGTCACTTTCGCCATAGCCCAATATTTTGCCTCTGCAGAGGAAAGTGAAACTGTAGCCTGTTTCTTGGTCTTCTAACAGACAGGTGAAGCACCAAGAAATACCATCCATCCAGTAACTGATCTCCGTGTTTTGGGGCAAGCAGCCCAATCTGAATCACACCACCCTGTCAGCTTCAGATTACAGTCTCTCTAAAGTAGAACACCCTGTCCCGGGCTCCCCTTCAAGTAACGTACTACTCTCAAGGCTGCTGCCCAATGATCCTCCTTTGGTGCCTGCAAAAATTGAGACAAAATGTGCACGGAAAAACACAAGTCTGGCCTAGTGAAAGCCAGATAGATAAGCCTACCCACGAGCCACTGATACTTCTCCCCATCGGCCAAGTCCGGACTCGTCGAAGCTGCAAGTTTCTGATTATGCTCCATCGGAAACAACATGGGATTCGCTCCCAGCAGTCCTGTCTCAGATATAATGTCCAGAGTGTATTTCCGCTGACACAAGAAAATGCCCTCTGCACTCCTCGCCACCTCTATGCCCAAAAAATATTTGAGCTTCCCCAGATCCTTCATGTGAAAACAGACACTCAAATATTTCTTGAACTTTGCAAGTTCCTTGGAATTGTTCCCCAAAATAATCAAATCATCCACATACACCAAAACATTCATCCTAATCCCCTGCTTCGAAAAAGTAAACAGTGAGTAATCTGAGTAAGACTCAACAAACCCATACCTCCGCAATGCTGCTGTCAACTTTGCAAACCAACATCTGGGGGCCTGCTTCAACCCATACAACGATTTGCGAAGCCTACACACTTGGCCATCTCTCCCTTTGCCGAAACCAGGAGGAACCCGCATGTACACCTCCTCCGTCAGATCTCCATGCAGAAAGGCATTGTGAACATCCATCTGGTGTAGTTCCCAATCCTTTGCTGCTGCTACTGCTAGAAAAGTCTTGACAGTCACCATCTTTGTCACTGGTGCAAACGTATCAGAGTAATCAATGCCTTCCACTTGGTGATTGCCTAACACAACCAACCGTGCCTTGAGCCTCTCAACCTGCCCATCTGAATGATACTTGATCTTATAGATCCACCTACTCCCCAATGCTTTCTTGCCAGCTGGTAATTTCTCCAATGTCCAAGTCCCATTCTTTTCTAGAGCTTGGATTTCAGTCTGCATAGCCTCACGCTAGCCTGCATCTTTCATGGCATCCTTGAAAGACTTAGGCTTAACTCCTATAGTAACAGTTGCAAGAAAGGTACGATGGTCCACCGAAAAACAACTGCTATCCAAATAATTAGACAAAGGGTAGAGATTACCATGATCAGAGGAATGCTTGGAACTCGATGAACCCCCCCCGGGGGGGGGGGGGGGGGGGATGGTGGACTTGAAAGCAACAACTGTATTAACCACAAAATCTCGAAGACGAACAGAAGGAACCCGAGTACGCATACCTCTACCCAAATGCACAATCGGATCCCCTTCGCCTTGCCTCTCAGCCCCATCCACCACGGACTGCGGCTGCTAGCCGCCCTCGGTAGCAACAGGGGGCTGCGGAACAGCCTCGGGATCTCCCCCTGCCGCCGCTGGACCCGACACATCTGGTGGCGCCGCGGTGGTGCTAGGCGAAGCCGAAGGGCGAGGCACCTCCAGTAGGTCCTCATCTTCCTCAAACTCATCCTGTATAGTGTCAACCAAGTCCGGTGCAACAATATGTTCCTCAACCAAAGCAGCAGAAGGATGATCGGAGAAAGGAAACACAGAGGCAACAAATTTAACATCACGGGAGACAAAATATTCACGGGTCTCCAAATCATACAACTTCCACCCCTTTTTTCCAAACGGATATCCCACAAAGATACACCGACGACTTCTACTAGCAAACTTATCAAATTTGGCTTTCAAGTTATGGGCATAGCACAAAGAACCGAAAACACGTAGCTCAGATAGAAGAGGTTTCACACCAAACAGACATTCATACGGGGACTTATAATTCAACAATTTCGAGGGAGTCCGATTTATCTGATAGCCAGCAGTTAAAACACATTCACCCCAAAACTGCACAGGAAGATTAGCCTGAAATTTTAAAGTCCAAGCTACATCTAATATGTGCCTATGTTTCCGTTCAACTCTACCATTCTGTTGGGGGGTGCCCACACAAGAGGTTTGAAAAATAATACCCCGATCAGCCAAAAAATTCCTAAGACAAAAGAATTCAGTCCCATTATCACTCCGCACCGTTTTAACTTTAGCATTAAATTAACGTTCTACTAAAGCTAAAAAACGGGTAAACAATTCAAACACCTCAATTTTATCACGCATCAAGTAAATCCAAACTCCTTGAGTAAAATCATCAACTATAGTGATAAAGAAACGAGCACCACACGAAGATAAAGTATGATAGGAACCCCACAAATCACAATGTATCAATTCAAAAGGAAAACATGCTTCATTGTCACTCAATAAAAATAATTCACGACTCTGTTTAGCCTGGCAACACACATCACAGGACTTATTCAAACCATCACTAGAAATAAACTCAAATGGTAGGTTCTTCACGATCTTAGCTGCGGGATGCCCCAATCTTTGATACCAAACAACCGAATCCTGCTGATCAACAACTCGATTTGCCTAAACACCAAAGCCACCCCTGAAGTAGTAGAGTCCCCTCCCCCCCCCCCCCCTTTCATCGATTCCAATCAGCATCCTCGAACGTCGGTCCTGAATAACACAGCCAGATTTAACGCAGTGTACCACACAGTCAGTATCATCAGTCAGATGCGAAACAGAAATAAGGTTGCACAATAAATGAGGTACATAATAAACATTGTTCAAGGTCAAGTGACTAGACAATCTGACCGTTCCACTTTTCACAGAAACAACCTTACTACCATCAGGAATTCCAACAGTGCAAAAAGGCATATCATGTAAATTGGACAACAAAGACAAGTTACCCGTGACATGATTCGAAGCACCCGAATCTATAAGCCATAAACTGGACAGAAACTCACCACTCAATCGATCATCGATGCTCTTATTACCCAAAAGAGAAAGCAGCTATTGCAATTGCTCAGAACTCACACCCGGAATACCCGAAACAGGCGCCGAATCACCACTGCCCACAGCGGCACCTCCACTGGTCGCCGGACAGACCACTGCCCGCGCCTCAGCAGCGCGAGGTCGTGCCGCTGCACCTGTTGCCGGTCCGCCTCCTTTCCCACGGCCAGCTCCGCGATCAGGGTTGGCCTTCCCACGGAATTGAGGCCATTCTCCCCACCATTCCGGATATCCATTCTTCCCAAAGCAGGTAGATTCCTCATGCCCAATCCTACTACAGTAAGTGCAAGTGACATTAGGAAGAAATCTCGATTTATACTCAGAAGTACCTTTTGCGGGCTTTCACAGCAAAAGTCATCACATCCGCTTGGTCAGATTTGACATAACTGTTTCGGGTTTGCAGTTGCTCCTCTTGATTCATTGCCTTAAAGGCCCAATCCAAGGTGGGTAGTGGATTTTGCACCAAAAGTTGAGAACGAATGCTCCCAAATCGCTCCTGATTGATGCCAAACAAAAAATCATGAAACTTCGCTTCATCCTTTTTCTTTTGAAACTCTTCACTCACCACAAATACAAGCAGGCACCGGATTGTATTTGTCGAGTTCATCCCATACTTTTTCTAATCTCCCAAAGTATGTAGCAACAGACATGGTGGCAGTCTGTTTGCAATTGGCCAGCTCAAATATCAACTCCTGTTGTCGTTGCGCACTACTAACAGTAAACCGTCTCTGCAATAAATCCCACAACGGTTTCGCCTCTTCAAAATAAGGAATCGTATTCTTTGCGACTCGTCAATGGTGTTCATGATCCATTGCACGAGTGTAGATTGCACCGCATCCCAATCATTCAGATACATCGGATTCACAGGTTTGCGAATACTACCATCCACAAAACCATACTTTCGCCTTCCTCGCAACGATAAGCGCATAGAACGAGCCCATTGTTCGTAATTCGTACCATTAAGTTTAACCGTACTAATCATGTTCCCCGGATTATCATTGGAGCCAAGATAATACGGAGAAGAGGGGTCAATTCGCCAATAAATAATCTCTGCATCAGGGTCATCAGTCCCGATCTTCGGGTTCGGGGGGTTCGCCGGAGCCGGCGTCTGCTGGTCGGCGCCGGGGGTCGTGGTCTTCGATCCTTCATCAGCCATGGTGAAAGATATCGGGGGGCTCAAAAGAATCAAAGGTGGAGGCTAGGGTTTTTTTATTTCGTGGCTCTGGTACCATGATGAGAAATATTTTTCTGTATTTATTATGAACTTGTACAAAGAGTTTATATACAACTAACATACCAAACTTACGAGGCCCAAAATAACCTACAATGCCCAAAATACACTTAACTATATAATATATCCAACAAACATTAATGAAATATTTTCCATTTGAAAGACCAAAGGGAGATGACAGTCCAAATTAAGAGAGAAACAGAGTCATTTTAATTTACAAATTTTATACTCTTAACAACTATGACATAAGAGGCCGCAATTTTCCTCTCTCTTTGCCTCTTATATAACCCTTGTTTATTTAATTCCTAAGTGCACCTCTTCCAGTTTCTCGCTCCATCTTCTCCTTGTCTCTTTGCCATCCCTGTCGGTCCGTGAGCTGTACAAGTTGATCGAGCTGCAACAATGGAAGTTGTTCATGAACCGCGCTACACTTGCAAAGTCAGAAAGCAACCAATCTCAATCTTCCTGAAAACACACCTGAGGATGGATTCGTCTTTCAATTCCTCGTGAAAAATCGGTATGAAAATTTCTACTATTCTAGTGATAGTAACATGTGGGTTTTTCATAACATCACCACAGGTTCTACGCCAAGAAAGGCCTCATTTTATCTCCCGCGCCGCAAAATTTTGTCCCCGAATCGATCCGATTGGGACGACATAGTTGTGATGCTCCAGCTTCTCAGCATTCCAGTCGACGCTACCAGAAACATGGCTCTCAAAATCAAACAATTTGCAGTCAATTTGGCCAACGATCCATCCAACGAAGGCCCAAAATTGATGCCAATCCTGGTGCAGATCTGCAAATGGAGCTGTCTCGACGTCCTCAACGATGTTACCGAAGATGTTGAAGATTACGAATATGAAGATGATGCTGATGACGAGGAAGTCCTGGCTTTGATTTCTGGGCTTTCCTTGGGTTCGTATAACCCGAGAGTTGAACCGGCCGCCGAAGCGTCCCTACAGGAACTGCTGAGGAACTCGGTGGCAGTCCCGGAGGATTCTGGAGGCTGCACAATCTGTCTGCAGGAGTTTCCGGTCGGTGGCGAAGCGGTTACGATGCCATGCAATCATCTGTTTCATGCCGAATGCATTCTGAAATGGCTGATGAACAGCAACTCTTGCCCTCTCTGCCGTTTCCAAATGCCGGTCGATCTCTAAAGGTTATGACGTATCTGGTTTTCTAGTTCAAGCCCCTCGGTTGTTTATAATAATGAAGGTGTGAATTTCAATTTATTTTTCCTTCAATCGAGCTGTTTATTAATGGATTTTTGAAATAATGTTGGAATGTAATAATGTTTGAAATAATATAGGTGGTTTTAATTTGACAAGAGTTTATTCAGAAATTGGTTTGGAGAGTCGAGGGTGGAGGCAACCGCCTCAATTTTAGCGGCGCGCTATGGAGACGTACCGTGTTGAAATATTTTTCTTAATTTTTGTTTTATTTTATAGAACAGCCTAGAGATTAGTTGGTGAGGTTACTCTTTTGTCCATGTGATGATTTCAGATAAAACTATTTTTAAGAATTTGGTAAATTTGTTGTAATTGAAGAAGATTTAAAAAGGTTAAAATAATCATTAGTTGGTGATTTTAAAGTTCTTATTAAAGGGTTAAGAGCCCCTTGATCATTAAGCATGGATTGTATTAGCATTATTTTTCTTAGTCGATCGATAACGGTTTCTGTTATTGGTGAATACCACTACCCTGCCTTCTTTTTTTATTTATTTCTTAGACATGTTCCTTCACCACAAACATTAGCCACGTGAGCACATATGTGCAGCAAATAATATTTTCTATTCAAATACTTTATCGCTTCAAAGAAAGAGTCATATTTTGAAGAGCAAGTCTCATCTCAAATTGCTTGACAATCTTACGGCTACACTTCAATTGTTAAATTCGATAAGCATATTTTTATTAATTCACGATTTTTTATATGATAAACTCGATATGTAATTTCTTTACTAGATCTGGTATTTCAGCCCCTAAAATTGATACGCGTGCTTTAATCATTACAGGCGATACTTGTTGTTTTGATAACTGCTATATATTAACAATTGAACTCGATACAGCACGATTCATCAGAAACTTAAATCGGTACACAAACTTTCAGATGCTACACGTGATACATCAGCTGCTAAACTCATAGTCACGGTGCATCTGCAGCTAAACCTTCAATAAATAGCATGTTAAATTCAATACACGATACATTAGAGCCTGAACTCGATACACGCGTCATCGAACCATGAGCCCGTTAGAAACAAGTATTTGTCTACTTTTAAAAGAATAACTTTTTTTTGGGTTAACTACCAATAACCCACGCGTGGTTTCGTAAAATATCCAATGACCCTCTCATAATTTAAAAATCTACCAACAACCCTCTTATGGATTGTTTAAGTTGGTAAATGTTAAGTTTTCTCTTAAAGCTAACATTTTAGAGGGTCTTTATGTCATTTTATTATAAATTAATTTCTCTAGGTTTTCTATTCCTTCACCAATTCACACATCTTAACCTTTCAAAGTTCAACCCGTTGAAAACTTCTGTATCACCCACAACCACTAGCTTCACTTCCTCCACCACCGCCATCACACCACCTCCGTCACCTACAACCACCACCATCATCCACGTCACCACCACCACCACCAACACCATGACCCACCGCCGCCATCACCAACCACAAACATCATCAGCCGCCTCCGCCGCCCATACCTTCACCGCCATAACCACTCAACAAATATGAATTCAGACCATGTTAGATGTGGGAGATTTAGATGTGTGAGATTTATTACTGCATGTGTTTAGATATGGGGGATTCCTTATTGGATATTATTCGAACATAAATTATTTTGAAGATGAGAAATCATTTGGGTCTCTATTGGTGAAAACAATGACAACGGCAGTGACTATGACGAATCAAATAATGATGATGGCGGCGACGGCAACTCAGAAACCCCATTGAAGCCTGCCTCCTTTTTTTCATATTTTTCCGTTCTTCTCTTCTGACTTTTGTATGAACTTGACAAATTATTTTGTGAGATGGCTTTGATATATAGAAACTTTCTAGTGTTGTGTTCAATTTTTTACTGGTTTGGGACGTTGGCTTTTGATGGTTGTTTTGGCTTAGGCAACTGGTGGTGGTTGTCCGATGGTGGTGGTGACCGTCATTTTTCCGGTGGTGATGGTGACGGTATTTTTCTGGTGGTGACTTTGTTGATGGTGGTGGTTCCTCGGCCAGTGATAGCTGTGATAGAGATGGTGAATGAATGAAAGAAATAATTTTTATAATAAACGTGATCATAATTAGTATAATTACAAGGAGATGTATTAACTATTGAGAAAGACTAAAGATGATAATTATATTATTTATGGACAGAAATATGAAAATAAGAAAAATAAGGAGGTACTACAGTTTTTCTTTTAAGTATAATATTAAAATTATGATTTGTTTAAAGTATGTTCAGAGTAAAAAGGTATATAACGATAAAAATTTAAAATACACAGAAAAGAAAGAGAATTAAATTTGTAAGAAATAGAATAAAAATTAAAGTTCCTACAAAACAAAATGAATATAATGGTTCTTAAAACGGTAAAGGAAAAAAAAATAATGCCATTAAAATTAAGGGTTAATATGTCATTTCATATATTTTTTCAAAATAGAATAGTAGACTTTCATGTTTGAATGTTAACTTTAACATAAAAGTTAACATTTACCAACTTAAACAAATCATAGGGGGGTTATTGGTAGGTTTTTAAACCACAGGAGGGTGATTGGATAATTTTTTGAAACCACGTGGGGTTATTGGTACTTAACCCCTTTTTTATTTTTTTATTTTATGGATTTCAGGTACACTAATTAAAATATATAACTTGTTATCGCACTTTTTACTTAGATCCTTACTTATTTTGTTTATTATTTATTTTTGTTAAGATAACAGCCAATTAAGTAGTTGAGGATTTGGGGACTCTTTACTAAAAATACATTAGGGGAATAAGGGAAGGAGACATTATGCGCCTTACCTCCTGAATACAATATGAGGTCCTTATTTTATAAATGTGAGTTAGTTGTGGATCATACATAAAAATATTATTATATATATATATATATAATTTGTCTTTTTTCTTTTTTCCAAACTAGGCAAAACAGTTGTGAGAATCTCAGAATCACAATGCTGCACGGCTTTTTGAAAAACAAGTCTTTTAAATTGAGGTGCATGGCACAATGATAAAAAATATTTGAGAAATTTGTGGACCGCTTGTTTTTTCTCTTTTTTGGAATTCTACCGCTTGGTTGAACCTAATGAGGCCTTACCAATAAATATATATTTTCATTTCCACAACGATGTACATATTTATTTGGTTCAATATATTTTGTTCAAATCATTTGTATTACTTACTACATACCAAATCGTTAATACTTAATTAATTTGAAAGCTAACTTATGAATGAATCATGTGTTTTAAACTTGTGATACATGATTGTTACATAGTAAGTAATATGAACATCTGAATTTAAGTTTATGTGCAAGATGTCATTCAGCGGTTGCCAACATCTTGTCACTACTAAGGCGGTTCAAATGCTGATACCCGATCCGAACGGTTCGGAGCGGTGATCCGAAACTTCGGATCGGCTCTCTTGGGATCAGGTCGGATTGGATCAGGCCCGATCCGAACTATTATTTTATTTTATTTTTCTTTTTTTCATTTTTTAATTGGTTTTTTTTTTTTCTGCTGGAGTCTTGAGCTAGAAAGATAACCAGTTATTCGGGTTTAACGGCAACTAGCGAAACAAAATCATTAACAAGCCATGAAGGCACTGAGAATGAGATAACCCTTAGCTTTACTTTGCATATTCACTGGGCAAGCTCCTCCTAAAAAATCCCCCAACCGAAAAACATCCATATGAGATTGAGTCTGGAAGAAGATCCATATGAGATTGGTCTCTGCTTTTAGATTGGAATTTTGGGGGAGAAAAAAAAGCAAGAAACAGTGAAGGACTGAGATGAAACGAGCTTGAGAAAATCGAACAACAAAGGTGAATCGAACAACCCACTTCCACCGATGGCGATGGTGCAGCGAAGGTGACAGTCGACGACGGCGCAAGGAAGGTGAATCAAGCAACCCACTTCTGACGACGCCGATGACGAAGCAAAGGTGACGATCCGCGACGACGCTACAAAGGTGACGGACGGCGACGGCACAGTGTGTCAACGAACTAAATTTCATTTGCATTAGATTTCTTCTTTTTTTTAATTTTTTTTTTGGATCAAATCGGATAATAAACTAATCCAATCCGAACTGATCTGAAAATAGCACTTATCCCAAAATTCATTGATCCAGCACGATCCGAAATTTTCTCCAATTATCCTTAAGAACCGAAGATACACCGTCTTCTGCTCCATTGAAACCTGCCAAAATATGACAATAAAAGCATTAAAAACCAGAAAACTACAACATATATAAAACTACATAACAATTACCGGAAAACAAATTATTTTACCTTCATGTAACTGACATCGGATTCGATTCGAACGGCAATGGCAATGGCGATGATCGACATTCTTTTGGTGTGAGGAGAATTGATAAAATGCATCTCCAATTTTATAAAAAGTAGGGTTTGTATATGGAAAATTGTCGCGCGCATTTTATGATATAACTTAACACCGGTTATACTAAAAACCTGTGGTAAAAAGGACCTTTAACACCGGAGTTCTAAATAACGGGTGCTAAAGTTATCTTCAACACCAGTTTCCCATTTGTGCAGTCAATGATCCGTGTTTTTTTTTGCTCACACTATTTTTTAAGGCAACCGGTGTTGAAGACTCGTTTTATGTATTGCTTCGTATATGGCAGGGCAAGATTTCTTGGTTCAATCCATGTTGGGCGAGGTGCAGGCTCAAACCTCTATCTGTTGTTTACTGGAAGGGAATTTGAAGCCAAATGTAGATCATGGCTTAAGTCGAGGTAATCCAAGTCCTGCAGGAGGAGGCATGGTCATCAGACACGGTGATGGGGATGTCATTTTTGCAGCAATGGAGTACCTAGGTCTTCACCTATAAATGTGATATTTCTCCTGGTCCCCCTCTCCACTCTACCGAATGAAATGTGATCCCCATCAATATACACACTATTATGAGAGCCTGGAGAGGGAAGATCAAGACTCTACTGCACATGTGATTTCGACAACGCACCAAATTGTATCAAACGATTAAGGTAGGTAGTATTTAAAAATTCTAACCAAAGATCAAGCTTGTTAATTCTAACAAAATGTAGATCATGGCTTAAGTCGAGGTAATCCAGGTAACGATTAATGTAGGAGGCATGGTCATCATACACAGTTATGGGGATGTGATTTTTGCAGCAATGGAGTACCTTGGTACTGCAGCATCGAGCTTGGAAGCTGAAGCACAAGCTCTGCGAATTGGACTGGAAGCTGTCTGAATTTTGGAATTCACAGCGTGGAAGGGGATACGGATGCATTGACAGATAGCGGACTTAGTTCAGCGGTTCCACACTTTTTCACTGAAACATATTTTTGCGGGGAAGCCAATTCGGTGGCGGATGCATTGGCAAAGAAGGCAAGCAGCCGGTACGGCTTGCAGGTCGCAGCACTTAGAATTCGGCACCATGTCCGTTGCTCTAAGGGGATTAGTTTATCTTAGATGCCAGGTATTTTCCATAAGTAAGGGTTTAGATTTTATTTGTTTGATCTGTATTTGTTTCAGACTGTTTTCCCTTGTAGCAAGCTGAGGTCAGATTCTCTGTCCTCCTCGGCTGGTATTTCTCCATTTCCATCTAATAAAGGGTCTCTGAACCCCCAACTCTCTCATGGGCTGTTCAGTTAGAAAAAAACTGTCATTTTAATTATTGTTTATTATTTTATGTTTACTTTTAGAAATTCTAACTTTTATTGTAGTATTGAACATAAAAGGTAAAAGAAAAGTTAAATTAATTGTAACATAAAAAATTAAACTTTGTCAAGCGTGTGATTATCATAAGAAAGACAAAAAGGAAAAATACGTAGAAATTAAAAGCGAAGGACAAACTAACAAAACAAAGAAACGTGTATGTAGAGTAATTAAGGAAAAAATTACGAAAAATAAGAAAGTAATTATTAATTAAGAGAAATTATATTTTTAAAATTAGAATGAAATAATTAATTGGTAATGTTAGTTATTTTTCTATAATTTTCGTAAGCTACTGCTGGTTTTCTCGTGAAGTTTTTCATGGGTTTTGATTTCTGTTTTGGGTTTGGTGCTTTGGTTGATTGTTAAAGGTCATATTTCAATTGTGTATTTGCTGAGAATTGTACTCTATTGTTGATTTGATTATAGTGGAGTTTTGGAATGGACGAATAGTCCCGTGATTTTTCCTCTTCACATTGAAGGGATTTTTCAAGTAAAAATCGTGTGTTCTTTCTATTTGGTTTTTTATGCTTTTGGCTTGGTTTATCTTTCATTGGCAATTAGTTGTGGATCTTACTTAACGCTCCCAAGTTGTTCTAACAATTGGTGAGGATTTTTCCACTGTTTGGTTTATTGAAACCTGGTTCTCCCAACAATTACAAATATGACACTTTTGGCCCCTTATGTTTGAATCCATGACACTTTTGGTTCCTTTTCTTTCAATCTTCCTTTGTGAATTTTTATTCTTTTTAGGTTTAATTTTGTTGAAGATATTAAATTTTACAGCAATTAAAATATTCTTTTTTAAAAAAAATAAAAGAAAGAAAAAATCGAGCTAAAGATGGCTTACAACTATTTATACTTTGAATAGTTCACTTTTGATTATTTTCACAGTCAATAATCATAATAAGTCATAGGTGAATCATTCTTTTGCAGGGGCAGCATGTAGTGTTCTTCTTCGTCATCTGAGACTCCATCATCATCCATTTCCCATGGGCCATACTCAGGCTCGATGTTGTCATATTTTCGGTCTTCCCCTAGGTCTTTTGGAGAGTGTGGGCACTGACAAAGCGGTTGGGATATGGGTCTTAGCCAGCATACGCTCTTGTAAATGAGCAACAGAGGGCATTATGTGCCCAAACATTAGGGTGAAATTCTTGTGCAGTAGTTGAGCTTTGGAAATGGAGCAGACTTTTTGGAGTATAGGGGGTAATTTTGTTGCTTAGCTTCCACAGCACCCTGGAAGACATCATACCCCATAATGATGCAGCGAGAGTTGATGGTTGGGGAGTTCTGCTTGCCTGGGAGGGGCTTGTTCGTTCCTTGGAGGATGATGTGTGTCCTGCATTCTGGTTACTAATTCTTCTTAAAAGTGTTTGAGTGTTGTTTCCATTGAGGTTTGACCAGCGTTTGAAGGCTGCTCAGGAATGATTTGTGAGTCATTGTGTCGAACAGGCTCCATCCATGAGATTTGGCTACTCACACAGTGAGATCTGGGTTGTACCGGGTGAATTACAGTAACTAAAATGGTAACAAGTGAAATACCAATTATCAAAAACAACCTAAGATGAACCTAAGAGGGAAAAGGGGTGAATTAGGTTCTTGACCCTTTAAAAATATTTCTTCTACAAAGAATATCAACTTTGAAAAACCATTTTCAAAGACAAGTTTTAAAACCAATTTAAAACTAGATTTCTAAGTGAGGTGTGTGATTAGTGATCTGCAAAGCAAGAAAGCAAATAAGGAAACAAAGCAAGAACACACCAAATTTATAGTGGTTCGGATTCCCGTTGAATCCTACTCTACTCCACAAGTTCTATAACTTGAGATTTCTAATCAACTAGGAAACACTTAAAGGAGTGTTTCAATCCCTTACAATTGCTCAACATTAATCTCTTAATCTCAAGTTTTTTCCATTGCCTAATCTAACTCTAGACTAGGACTCGCGCTCTCATGCTTAATCTAGCTCTAGATTAAGACTCCTTTGCCTAAGGCTAGCAATTGGATCTTTTGCCCTATCGTTCCTCAAGGATTTGAGGTCTTACTAAAGACTCTTGCCTAGACCAAAGGACTTTTGCTCAATCAACATCTTGATCAAGATCTCTACACCAAAATGGGGCTATAGTGACACTTTGAGGGAGACACTTGTGAAAAGAGTTACAATAGAACAAATATTGTAAAAAACAAGAGACACTTGTCAAAAAGTGTCTCTTAAACCAAAAATACAACAAGCTGGTTTTCCCTCCTTAGATAAAGAAACACTTCTGTATTTTATATGCAATACTTTTATGAAATAATGCATATAGTGATGAAAAAATAAGGCGGGAAAATAAGTTTAGACAAAATCACCATCGTTCCTTTTGTAATCAGATAGACAGTATCATTGTCTGAACCCTAACTCCCTATCTCCTTGGTCGGAACGGGAGAGACCACCTGCAGAAACAATCGCCCACTCTCTCGATCTGCCCTAGCTCTCGATCTACTGAGTTTGTATCAGAGAGACAATTTCTCAATCTACTGGGTTCGAATCAGAGAGAAAATCGCATACATAGATGCTCTGCTACCAAAATCTGCCCAAGCTAGGATCTGATTTCAGAAGTCAAACTTCTCCTCTGCAGCTAGGTTAGTTCGGGCTACAATCCTTGGAGCAGGGCAGCTCATGAGCTGCTATCTCTGACTGAGGAGGAGCAGAGCAAAAAAAGATTGCTGTTATTCTTCGGTTACACAGGCCAAGGCTTCTCGAAGTCAAGTACAGAGACACTCTCAAATCTTAGAGGCTAGCAAATAAAGACTCCCTTTGCTCTGGTATGGTAACCAATTTCTCCTTCCCTTTTTCTGCCCCCAACTCAATTCTTGAAGGGTTTGCCTAGTGATTGAAAATTGATATTTTGTTATAGTTTTAGTAGTTGGATGCAAATGGATTGATGGAAGCAGAGCTAATTAATTTGGCGTGACCTGTGCTTTTATTTTGAACCAGAAACCATAACCACCGAAAAGGTAATGGCATTTTGGAGTATATGATTTTATTATTATCTTGTGAAAGGGAAATGGCTCATGGTTTGAGTACTATATGATTTTATTGTTCTCTTGTGAAATGAAATAGATCAATTTAAATTTAGAGATAGCATGAGATGCCAGTTGCTTTTTTTTTTTTTTTCCTCTAAGTACTTGTGTTCACTGAGGGCCTGTTATTTTTGGGCGTTTTGAAAACGATTTTGAAAACAAGTTTTTGAAAAATAGTTTTATAATGTAAAAAGTGTATTGAAAATGTAAAAAGTAGATGCTGAATAGTAAAAAATTGTATTGAAAATGATGAAATATGATTAAAATATATTAAATTTACTGCTGAAACCAAAACCGTTTTCAAAACGAAACAAAAAGAACAGGCCCTGAAATTTAACTTCATACTCAATTTTAGTGACTGAACAGCAGACTCAAATGTCTTCGACTGAACTGCATTTTTTTTTATTGAAATTTTGATGTTTGCTGAATGATTAAGTAGAAAGTTTAATGTCAATGACTTAAGAGCATACATAAACTATCGTATCCTTTGTCTTTTTGAAACAATAATACTCTATTTTTTAAGTTCTAACATCATAGTATGAGAATCAGAGATTTTGTTTATATTTTCCTGCAAAAAGGCCTTTTCCATGTTTACTTATTTCTCACGAAAGACATGTGCTAATTTTTTCCTATGAGACTAATGCAGTAGAAAGCTAAACTGAAAAGAACAAAAAATATAATCCCCAACCTAACATTTATGAGAATGTTTTAGGAAAAGATATATTTACATGTTACTGTGCTTTGAACATTAAATTCAAAAGAATTTGCATAGAAGTCAATGGATAAGCAATACAATGAAGAAACAGAAAACTGCAACACGATATAACGAATAATATTAGACCGTGTTGCCATTTTTTAGGTAATGTTTCAACCATATGAGGCACAATAGTTCTTTTTCAATCCAGAAAATCCCTGTTCTAGCAATTCAAATAGTCAGTTGTTTCATCTCATTCTGCAAGAATCTATAGGCTGTTATTTAAAAACAAAACAGTAGATTTAGGGTGGTCAGTTTGTTGAAGAATGGAACTGGTGCCATTTATATCTGTATTTACTCAAATTGCTAGTGTTTTATATGAATGTCTGTTTGGTTTGTGTATAGTTTTGGTGTTTCTCTTAACATTATTTGTGAGATAATTTGGTGTCCTTCTTTTTCATCTTTGTTTCTGTTAACATTACATGGAAATGCTGGAGTTGGTAATAGAGCTGGATATTTAATGTAATTTGCTCCTAAGACATGTAAACCATGTAAATGACATTAAGTTGCTAAAAGTTGCAGCTGAATGTCATTTACATGGTTTGGTTCACCGGGATATGAAGCCAGAGCTATGTGAAGTTGTATACAATTCTTGTGTTGTATGCCTATTTGTTATGTTACTTCTGTTCCTTATACATCTTTCTCCTTTCAGAACTTTCTTTTCAAGTCCCCAAAAGATGATTCCTCGTTGAAGGCTACAGATTTTGGCCTTTCAGACTTCATCAGACCAGGTGATTCTGGATTCTTATTTCTTTGTTCTTTGTTTGAGTATCTAATGTACAATTTGATCCTATTTGCCTCATGTAGATGCCCACTTCAATCCTTGTTTTCCCATTAGTTTATAATCGAAAGCTTCATGTGAACTATGCTTATTTTCCAGAATTCTTATAATTGCAGAATTTTCTTTCTAAAGACTGAAGATAGGGCAGTCCTTCATATTAAAGGTTTTGTCTTACCTTATGAAAAAGTCATATTTGACTCTCCGACCCATATTACAAACATGATTCTTTTAGTGGGACAGAGGGGTTAATAAAGGGATAGTAATCTTTTCTGTATGAGTTGGCTGTATCTATAAACTAATGTATGAGCTGGATATTTCTTGTTGAATGGTTGTCATCTTTGACTCTTTCTTTGTTTTAATATCCTTCCATTTCAAAAAACTTGGCATATGGCTCACTTGTATGTTTTCTTTTCTTTTTTTGTTATGTAGAGTATTGTTATACGTTTGAGAAATCTAAAGAGTACTTGAAGAATTTGTCATCAGAAAATCTGTGCTCTTCATTTGCTTGCTAGATTTCTGCTGCTTTTGCATAAGAGGTAAATATTGGCTAAAATTTCTTACATGACTACATGCAAGATGAATCGTTTAGTTACAATGTTATAATTGATCGAGCATAAATTTGTGGACTGTAACTTTATATTTGTAGCCGTGATTGATTTCATTAGTGATTATAGAATCTTTAATCGTGTTTCATTTCTTTGCGATTTTCCTGAGTTGGAATGTCACTTTTTGGTTTAAATTTAAATGGCACAAGAAACATATATTTCTTACATAATTTCATCCATGGAAATTTCTTGTTCTTCTTAGAGTTGAAGTTGTAAGAAATGCTTGTATTTGGTATTTGCTAAAATGCCTTGTGCTGCTTTTCATTTTTTTGATTTTAGTTTAGTAGTATTATTTACAGAGCCTTTGAAATTGAAATCCTAAGTAACTTTATAGGGTGCTTGGGAATTTATTTCATTTTTGTTAATTTCAGAACTTTATACTAATGGAGAAAGATAGAAGCTGGATGTGTTTGTATAGATGGTTGCCTGAGTTTGAAAATGCGTTAACTGATTTTCTTAACATTTAGTAAAGCATCTCGGGGATGTGAAATTAAATGTCCTTGCAAGCAGTGTCAAAACCGTTATTGGTGTCGTAGAAATGATGTGTCATAACAGTTTGAAAAGTGACGGTTTTGTGGAAGATTATAATGTGTGGATTCATCATGGAGAAGAATCTTCATTGCCGAGATCTGCAAAAGATTTAGATGATGATGTCTCAAAAATGCATGACAACATTGATGAATTATTGCATGATAGATTTAGGGATGTCATAGAGGGACCAAGTAATGTAGAACATGGTCCTAATGAAGAAGCCAAAAAGTTCTATAGGTTGGTGGAAGAGGGTAAGCAAGAGCTATATCCTGGGTGTAAGAGTTTTTCTAAACTTTCTACCATCATTAGGTTGTTTCTATACAAGACGCTTCATGGGCTTAGTAATGTAGCATTTAATGATCTTCTACAATTTTTGATGGAATTGATTCCTCATGCAAAGCTTCCATCAAATTTTAATGAAGCTAGAAGCACATTGAGGGATTTGGGTTTGGATTGTAAAAAGATTCATGCATGTCCTAATGATTATATGTTGTTTTGGAAATAGTATGAGCATGCTGATGAGTGCCATAAATGTCATACTTCTAAGTGGAAACAACTACCAGAAAAAGAAGGCAGCAACAATACAAATGATCAAGGCGAAAAAAATTCCAACATTCCAGCTAAAGTATTGTGGTATTTTCCTCTAAAATCCTGGCTCCAAAGGCTGTTCATGTGTGATGAAACTGCCAAATGTATGACTTGGCATAATAGAGAACGTCCTAAAGATGGTAATTTAAGACATCCAGCTGACGGGAAAGCTTGGAAAGATTTTGATATCTTGTATCCTAATTTTGCCAAAGAACCCAGAAATGTGAGGCTAGGTCTTGCTAGTGATGGATTTAATCCATTTCGAACAATGAGTATTGCTCACAGCACATGGCCTGTGGTCTTAGTTAACTATAATTTACCTCCTTGGATGTACATGAAGCCACAGAACTTTATCTTGTCTTTGTTGATTTTTGGTCCCGATTCTCCTGGAAATAATATTGATGTTTACTTGCAACCCTTGATTGATGAGTTAAATGAATTGTGGAATGATGGGGTAGAAACATATGATAAGTTTAAAAATGAAACATTCCAAATGTATGCAGCCTTGACTTGGACCATTAATGATTTCCCAGCTTACTCAATATTGTCGGGGTGGAAAACTAAGGGCAAGTTTGCATGTCCTTCTTGTAATTATGAAATTAGTTCATTGTACTTGAAACATAGCAGGAAAACATGTTATATGGACCATCGTAGATTTTTAAATTCTGGTCACCCATGGCGTCGTAATAAGGGGTCTTTTAATGGTCATGTTGAGGAGAGGCCACCCAAACTCCTTTGTCAGGGGTTCAGGCTTTGAGAGATTTGTCTAGCTTTGAGAATGAGTTTGGAAAGACTCAAAAGAAAAAGAATGATGCTACATGTCCTTGGAAGAAAAGGTCGATATTTTTTGATTTGCCTTATTGGAAACACAATGCTTGTCGGCACAATCTTAATGTGATGCACATTGAAAAAAAATATTTGTGACAGCTTGACAGGGACATTGTTAGAGAAAACTGGTAAGTCGAAAGATCATGCAAAAGCTCGGTTTGATATTCCAGATTTGGGAATGAAAGAGAAACTTCAACCTGAGCTATAAGATGATGGTAATCGTGTTGTTTTGTAAAAGGCTTCTTTTGCTATGTCTTAAAATGAAAAAGATATTTTCTGTCATGCCCTAAAGGAAGCCAAATTACCGTATGAATGTGCTTCAAATATAGCAAGGTGTGTGCACACTTTTGAAAGAAAAGTTATGGGTTATAAAAGTCATGATACTCATATTTTATTGCAGTACTTACTTCAAGTTGCAGTTAAAAGATCACTTCCGAAGCATGTTGTTATCCCTTTGATTAGGTTGGGTTGTTTCTTCCGATGTTTTTGTAGTAAGGTTGTGAAGCCTCGAGACCTTGATCACTTGGAAACAGAGATTGTTGAAATATTGTGTGAGCTTGAAAAAATCTTCTTACCAGCCTTTTTTGACATTATGGTGCACTTGCCCATTCATTTGGTAAATGCGGTAAGAGTTGGTGGTCTTGTCCACTACCGTTGGATGTTTTTTGTGGAAAGATATTTGGGTAAACTGAAGTCATATGTTCGTAATCGAAGGTATGTAGAGGGGTCTATTGCTGAAGGGTATTTGATTGAAGAGTGCTCAACTTTTTGTTCACTCTATATGCACGAAATGTGAAGACAACTGAATAGAGGTGCTAAAGATTCCATTGTGTTTGCTTCTAATTCAAATACATCTTATTCAAATGTTTATACCACTATTGGGCACCCTTTAGGAGGGAAAAAATGAAGAAAAGGTAAAGCCTTCATTTTAGATGAAGATTCCATGGAGCAAGCACATAGATATGCTTTATTCAACTATAATTGCAAAGAGGTTGAAGACTATATCAAGTAAGTAATTATCGTTCCCTTTATAATATTAGTTGCTTATATTTAATGTTCTTTGGAATTATGAATTTATCAGGTAAATAATAAATATTATGTTATCTAATGATGCTTACATAATGCAGGGAACATCAACTTCATATTAATAACCAACGAGGAAGAAGCCGATGGGCACAAGCACAAAACCACAGCAATGAATTTGCCAATTGGTTTAGAGATCAAGTTATTCGTAATAGTGTTCAAGATCATATATTTGGGTTGGCAAAAGGGCCAAGTCATACATCTAGGATGTATAATGGATACTATGTTACTGGATACAGCTTTTATACAAAAGTGCGTGATGCAAGGTGTAAAACTCAGAATAGTGGAGTTTCCGTAACAGCTGACTCCTAGTTTTGCTAGCTCTAGAGACAAAAATCCTTTGCTTGGAGATGTCGACTATTATGGTTCAATACTTGATATAATAGAACTCAACTACTGGAACAACTTCAAAGTAGTTTTGTTCCGTTGTGAGCGGTATGAAGTGGAGAAAGATGACTATGGTATCCCTTGTGTTAATGTGAACAAGTTGTGCTATTTGAATGATCCTTATGTGATGCCTTCTCAAGTGCATCAAGAGTTTTTTGTGCCTGATCCTGTTGTAGATGGAATGCATTGTGTTGAATCGGGTTCCCAGGGATCTCTTCGAAGGTGATTATGGTGCAAATGATGGAAACTCCTACTGGTCTGAGCCTACTGATAAAGGGGTACATTCTTTGGTACAAGTTGATGATGAAGACATGGAGTTATCACAAGAGGATATGCCTCCAATCATTATATCTGCAAATACAAGCCTAGTTGATATAGATGGGGTTGATCAACATGATGATAATTCTGATGATGATGATACTTTATGGTATTGGATGAATGCTGACGATGAATAGATGCAAGAGATGCAAAGGAGCTTTGAAATATCTATCACGTGGTATGTTTTTATACTGCTTTTCTTCCAAGTTTCTAATTTTGTAAATCATCTTGTATTTGAATATAAGTATTATTTTCCTTTATTCGTTAAAGTGTTACTTATTAGTATATAGTGAGCATAAAAGATATTGCAATGACTACAAGAGATGAATCTCTTCTCATTGAATTGGGTTGTTTTTGATATTTGGTTTGCTTTTTAGGCAATGGTGATTGACTTAGACCGATTTATATTGTGGAGGTACGAACTTTGCCTTGAACCTCTCAAATTATGAAACTTTGACAATAATTGCGCCATTCATAAATTGCTTATTGATTGTGGATAGCTATAGCTTCTCTTAAATTCTGTTTTGTGATAATGAAAATAGAATGACTAAATGAGGTTGGAATAAAAATAGCTAGATTATAATTGTTGTAATTTTGCTGGGATTTTCGTTGAAGGCGTATGAATTGCTTGACCATCCATTTTGAAACCAAACCCCTTTTCATTCAATCATTCAGGTGCAAATTAGTTACTGCTCCTGTTTAGTATTATGTACATTGTTTTCTGGTAGTCTATTCACCACCATTATATACATTGACTATCTTTTCGGGTAAGGAAAGGTTATTCTTTGAGACGTTGTATCTCTGACTTTAATAAAAGATTGTTTCCTGCATTGCAATTATAGGTGCTGGCCTAATACAACCTGCTAATTGTATGACATGGCATAATATACGTCCTAGTCTAAATTTCTTTTTTTGCAGTTTCTGCAGCTTATCTCTTTTGTTGAAGACCTTTCTTCTTGTAAGGTGAACTAAAATGACATACTTGAGACATATAAATAGAATTTTATTATTCTTCTTGCAATGTAATTGTACAACTTCAACTATACATAAAGATTGTAGCCATCTATCTCACAGGCATAGTGCTTTGTATTTATGCAGGTTGTATTTATTGTTAATGAAGTTATAATTCTAGCTTTTATGTGGGTTTTGAAGGTATTCTTTTACTTAATGTTTTATATGATGGGCGGATATATAACTTGTGTTATTTCCTATAGTTAACTTCTTAGCCTTCTATCACATTTGCTTCTATCTTAATGGGTGGATATATAACGTGTATATTTTTCTTTTTCTTTTTTGTGTCTGATTAATTATATGATTGTGATAAGTATGTAGTATCTTGCAATGGGCAAGGTTAAAATACTGTGTTTGACTCTACAAAATTATGTACATTATGGTTGTACATGTTCATGCTTTTGAGCCTAGTAAAGACTGTTTTGGCAATTTGTTGAGAAAGGCAACAATTGTATTGTACATTGAATTCTATTTTATTATTTTTGGTTGTGTTGGCACTCATATATTCAGCTTGCTGAAATAACCACCTTTTTATTGTTTGTTTGTGTTGCAGGAAATTATCAAACCTTTTTGAAATGTCTGTTTAGTGAAATTTTCTGGGCTGGATTTTCAACTGAATTGCAACTGCCCTGTGAAATATTATTCTGGACTGTTTTCCACCACTGAATTGCTGGATTATTTGCTAAAGCTGATTCTTGGTTCGATTTTGGTTTGTTGCAAACTCAATTGGGTGCTGTTTTGGAGAAAAGTATGTTTAGTACTACATGTAGAGATACCTTTGTGAACTCAACTGTCATGTTTGTTAGCTAGTATTGGAAGTATCAATGCTTTTGTATAGAGCTAGAGTTTTGAAATGTGCCATTAATTTGGTTAAATTTTGTTAAAACCCATATGGTGTAGTGTAGCTATAACTTCATCCAGCACATCTGTATTTCACAGTTGAGACTATAAATACTTTTGTAATATGATTATCATTTTGGATTATCTATCAATATTTAATTACGTTGTATGTATAATCATGCATTAGCAACAATATATTTTACTATTGGAAAAGTATTGCAATTGGTATATATGAGTGTTACTTTTGTCTAAATAAAACATAAATAAATGTGTTGCATATGAATCAAATAGTATTGCTTTTGAGTAAAGGTAACATACAAAAATATGTTTTCTTAGAAAAGAAAAATGTATTGCATAAAGAAAAGTGTTTCATTTGCTATCTATAGAAATACTATGTAAAAAAAAATTGTGTGAAGTGCAAAAAGTGTTGCCTTAGATCTAAGGCAATAGGACCAAACGTAATAATTGAAAATGTATTGCTTTAGCTCTATTGCAACAAAAAAGTGGCCTAAAACAACACTTTTGCAGTGTCACTATAGCCCCATTTTGGTGTACAAATGCCTATCTTAACTCTAAGCTAGGACTTCTACCTTTTGCCTAATCCAACTTACCTCAACTTAGGACTTGTACAATTGCCCAAACTCAATCTCTTGTGTTGGGTCTCTTCTTCTCTTCTTGCTCCCCCTTTCTTCTTGCCTAACTCTTTCCTCAAGAGATTAGGACTTTGCCTAATATAAATTGCCTACACTCAAACTCTTGAGTTAGGACTTTTCTAAATGAGTTTACAAAGATGAAACCTCCACAATGGAGTTCACAATGACATACAACAATTGGACACAAATGCCTCTTGCTAATCCTACCTTAACAAGCTAATTTAACATATGAATGACTGAAATGAAACTTCAGGATGTTGCTTAAGTGTAGGAGACTTGAAAGGGATCATTCATCTTCAATTTCGAGCTTGGAGGTATTTATAGGAGTGAAGGAATCACTTCAAATGGTCAAATAATGTCTCTATTTTTCTGCCCGTTGGGAAGCTTTGAAGGTGAGGTTCGACGTCGAAGGTCGTGTTCGAACCTATGTGAAGTTTGAATTCTTGCATTCAACGACTAGCTCTACTTTTGTTGTTTCTTTTGTCTTTAGCAGTTTTGAAGTCGATACCCTGTCAAGGTCGGGTTGAAGCTTCAATTAATTTCAACCCGAGAACTTGACTACTGGCGGCTGCTTGTTGATGTGTTCAAGCTCGTCATTTTCTGGGCAGCTTCGAACTCGAGAGGCTGTCGAGACTTGAGCTCGAAGGTTTCTAGGTTTAGCTTTGAACTTTGCTTTGCTGCACTTGTTCTACGTCTTTTCTACAAATAACTTCAAGTGCAAAGCATTAAATAAAATTATATATTTGTTATCTTATGATCAAAACTAAAATTAAGATTGTAGGTCTAACAACAAGTTATATGGGAGATGAAAAATAATTATTACTAATTTTATTTGCTTTTAATTGAATAAAATGACATATTTACTCCCAATATAAATAATATAAATGATGTACTAATATATTTTTCTTCAATGTTTTTTTACCCTAAATATAACGAATATATGAACCTAAGTATTTTTTTTTTCTTATTCTGACTTTTCATAAACCAAAATGTTAAATAAATAAATTTTGCCCCTTTTTTTGTTTTATTATTTTGCAAATATTTTTTTAAAATCCCTTTTTAATAAATCCTTTCATTTTAATTTTTATGTTTACAGCCGTTGCTTTTTAAATCCTATCTCCACCGTTCAGATTGACTATCTATAAGTCTTCTTTCTCCAGTTAAAATTTTAAACTGATCAGACCCCATTTGGACCTCTGATCGAACGATTTACCGTGATTGCTCTGGGTTGAAACCTTGCTGATGAATGCAGAATTTTCTGCCTCCCTTTCTGTCAGAGACTTCTCAGGGATATACAACACTTATATTGAACCACAAAATTATGAACCCCAACATGCCTATTTATAGATATGCCATGTCCTATTGAGCATTGGATTTAGTCTCAATCGAACTGGGTTTCTGATTAATGCATGATAAATCCTTTTTGGTTTATGATTTACTCATTAATCCTAATGGTTTTATAATTACCATTAATCAGGATGGGTTTATGATATCCCATTACCCGTGGCCTTATCTATATACGTTGGGAGCCCAAACCCAACAATGGTTTTTAATAATTATATTATGACCCAAGATTTTAATAATCTATAAAGATACCCTAAATGAGATGTTGAAGCTCAGGTAAAAGATCAAGAGTGTCAAAAGCTACAAACATAAAGGACTAAAACTGTCATGCATAAAAGATTAAGGACTAAATCTATTACAGGGTCAAACCTAAGGGACCAAAAGTTTCATTTTTTCTTTTAAAATATAAAAGAAGAATACTAAAAAAATGAGATAATTAAGGTTTTTTGAGATTAAGGCTCTGGGTAGTATATATGTAAGTGCTTCTTTTTTATGGTTTTTGTTTTTCTTAATAAGTATCAACCGATTAAGTGGTTAAGGGCATGAAGAATCTTTATTAAAAAAGGAAAATAAACAGAGGGGGCGTAATGAGTATTAACTCTGTATTCAATATTGAATGGGGATCACATCTTGTGTCCATCCATTCTCTATCTTCCTCTGTCTACTGATATATACTTCATGGTTCTAATAACAAACTTGACGTTGTAAATTTCACCTTTATTTTCCACCAACTTTAGAAACCCAGTCCAACCTGTAGAATTGACAGAATTGCAGCAATATTCAAGCAAGAAACACTAAGCTAAGAACAAATGAACTGAGGAGTGAGAGAATTTTCTGAACTTCTATTAATCGAAGAAGGAAAAAAATGGAAAAGCTGATTACAATAATCACCTACTGCTTATTTATACAAGTTCCTGAAGCTAAATATTACAGATCATACAATGCACATTAAGTGCAGCTAATCTAATCTCTAATTGAATTTCCCTCCAAAAATAGCAACTTGATAGCTTAGGAGATGACAGATGTACTCCATTAACTTAAGCATGCTCTTAAGCATGATCCAAAAATATCTAATGAGATCTAATGAGATCTGACAGCTCATCAAGGTGGATCACGTTTTAATTGGATTTGATCTGCTGGAGGAGGCTTACCACAGCTACCAGTGTTGCTCCTCAATTTCAAGTTCTGTTGCTCCTGTGAGCTCAGCTTGGAGCCTTCTGTATGGTCATTCGGATGGTCATTCTGCACACCCCCCTCAAGCTGAGCTGGATTAAAGGTAATCAAGCGAAGCTTGGACTGAGAAACAAAAACTGAGGAGAATGAAGACTCTTGGTGAAAATGTCTCCCAGCTAAAGCTTGGATGGAATGTAAAGAGGATTAATCAATCCTGCTTTGTACTGGTTTCGAACAATATGGCAATCAATCTCCAGATACTTTGTTCTCTCATGGAAAACTGGATTGGCAGTGATGTACAATGCTACCTGATTATCACAGTAAAAGGGGATTGGAAATGTGATAGGAACTGCACCTTCAGAAGGTAACCGATCTATTGTAATTCACAAACTGTGGAAGCCATGCTTCTATACTCAGCTTCAGCAGAAGATTTAGAGACAGTAGCCTATTTCTTAGACTTCCAGGAAATCAAAGAATCCATAAGAAACACACAGAAACCAGTAAGAGACCTTCTTGTCTTCTTGCAAGCAGCCCAATCTGCATCTGAATATGCAATCAATTGGGAAATAGGCTTTGCTGGATAGAACAAACCCTTGGCAGGGCTCCCCTTTAGAAATCAAAGAACATGTAAGGCAGTATCCTAGTGATTCTGTTTTGGAGCATTGATATATTGGCTCAGTTGCTGTGTAGCATGAGCAGGGTATGGTCTGGTGAAGACAAGGTAGAGGAGCCTACCAATGAGCCTGCGGTACTGCTCAGGATCACCAAATAGAGGAGATGAATCATCCTCCAACAGAAGACCAGGGATCATAGGAACTATGACTGGCTTGGCATCAGCAAGACCAGAATCCTGCATAATATCATTAGCATACTTGCTTTGATTCAGAGAAATACCAGAAGTAGACCTTGTAATTTCTACCCCAAGGAAGTATTTTGCAGATTCGAGGTCTTTGATGGTGAATTTGCATGCAAGAACTTCTTAACTTTAGTAATTGTAGCTTCTGAAGAACCTGTTATTAAGAGATCATCCACATAAACTAACAAAAATAGTTGCAGGTCAGATTTGTTGATGATAAAAAGATAGTGATCATGTTCACACTGCACAAATCCATAGGCTATCAGTCTTTCCGTAAGCTCATGATTCCATTGCCTAGAGGCTTGTTTAAGACCATACAAGGACTTCTTCAGCTTACAAACTTGTCCTTCAGAAGCTTTGCTGTATCTAGGAGGAGGTAACATATAAACCTCCTCTTCCAAATGGCCATGCAGAAAAGCATTATTCACATCCATTTGCTGCAAGGGCTAATTATAGGAAGCTGCCAAAGCAATGAGAATCCTGACAGTCACCACCTTAACAACAAGAGAGAATACCTCATAATAATCTTCCCCTTCAATCTGAGTATACCCCTTGGCCACTAATCTGCTTTAAATTTGTCAATTGAACCATCTGGTAGTCTTTTGACTTTAAGAACCCATTGAGAACTAATGGCTTTCTTACCAACAGGTAATGAGGTGACATCCCAAGTTTCATTAGCTTCCAGAGCCTGCAACTCTTACTGCATACCATTTTCCCATTCAACATGACCCTTTGCCTGCTTATATGAACAAGGCTCATGGATATGTGATATGTTAGATAAAAAATTCATGTGAGCAGATGAAAGAATGGAATGCACAACATCAGATACTTGAGAGATCAAGGGAGTTGGTGATTTGTGAGTGGGAGGCAGAACAAAGTCCTACATCCATTGGGTGGCTTTCTGACTCTAGAGCTATGTCTAAGAGGAATGAGGTGTACAGGATAAGGAGATTCATGCTGAGGATCAGGAGACTCATTTGCAGATGAATTGAATGCTGACACAGAGGAAGAATCTAAAGTACTAGATGATATTGGAGATTGATCAGTGGGAATGTATATGGATGTTTTTAAGAGAGAATCAGCAGTTATGGATGACTAAGAAGATCTGAAATCAAAATCTAGCATTGGATTAAAAATAGGTGATGCTGACTTCAAAGGAGGATCTGAACCATGGTAGTCAGTATCCCGATACATATCGTAGTATCCTACGATACTACGATCCGGGAAGGGTTAATGAATACAGTATCGCATGGTATCCTTTTATAAGTAGTATCGCCATGGGATCTATAGTATTGCCCATAGGATCGTAGTATCGTACGATACTATGATACGTATCGGGATACTGACTACCATGAAAATATCCAATTATTCATTATACATCTAAGGTTCAATATACGTTTTTACATAATCATTTCATGTCTTTGTTTGTAGCCTAGTGGTTGGTTAAGTAACCCTTAGTTTATTGAACTAGAGTACAACTATAGTCTCAAAGTACTACGTTATAATTTATTATTGTTTTTTGCATATAGATCCAATTTATAGGTATTCTAATATTGCAATTATGATATATACAACAATATGAGCTTGTATGATCAATTTGATCCATTTTTGGTGGGTCTTACGATACTACGATACGATCCTATCGATCCTGCATGGTATCTCGATCCTACTCCCCAAAACGATACTGTGTGGCATCCCGATTCTGACTACCTTGATCTGAACAACTGACAGTTTCTGCATAAGGAAATGTAAACTCATGAAATGAGACATCCCTTGATACAAAAACCTTGTAGTCTTCTAGACTATAGAGTTTGTACCCTTTTTGACCTGGGGGATACCCTATCATAATGGATTTGATGGATCTGGCATCAAATTTATCTTTATGAGGAACATTCTTGGTCGCAAAGCATAAATAACCAAAAGTTCTAAGATTCTGAAGAGAAGGAATTGATCCATGAAGAATCTCAAAAGGAGATTTCCATTGTAAGATGGCAAAAGGTAACCTATTCAGAAGGCATGTAGCTGTAAGTACTGATTCTACCCAAAATTTCTTTGGCAAGAAAGATTGAAACATAAGAGCCCTGGCTATCTGCAAAAGATGTTGATGCTTTCTCTCAACAACACCATTTTGCTGAGGGGTGTAAGGACAGGATTTTGATGAATGATGCCAAGTTCAGATAATAAAGTTTGACAAGAAGAATTTGTAAATTCTGTGCCATTATTAGTTCTAATAACCTTGACAGAAGTTTGAAACTGGTTTTTAATGAGAAAGTTAGAAATGACAGAATGAACTACACTTTTGCTCTTAAGAAAGTATGTCCAAGTGGTTCTGCTGTAGTCATCCACATTAGTAAAAAAGTAAGAGTAGCCATTTATTGAAGGTTTAGAATATGGATCCCAAACATCCATGTGTACAACATCAAAGCACTTAGTAGTATGAGTAGTGCTTACAGGAAAAGGAATTCTATGCTGCTTAGCTAGAGGACAAATAGTACAGGGATGAAGTTTATAATGATCATAAGAAATTGGCAGATTAAGCTTGTTCAGAACATCAAATGAAGAATGTCCTAATCTAAAATGCCACGGGTAAGCTTTCTAAAAAGACAGTGCTTCTTTTGGTTGCAACTGATGTAGATTTTCTACTAATGATGACTCATAAGACTTTATGACTTTAGGCTTAAAGGAATTCTGATCAAGAATGTAAAGTCCTTTGACTGTTCTTCCCACTCCAACTACTTCCCTAGTATGTTGGTCCTGCAGTAGGCAAAACTCAGGATGAAATAGAAATAGGACTTTAGCTATGACTGCACGCTTTCTAACAGATAAGAGATTGAACCTAAAAGATGGAATATGTAAACAATCTCCAAGAATCAAATGATCATATAGGTGTACCCAACTAGAATGAGATACTGATTTGACTGTACCATTTGGAAGACACACAAGAGTGAAACTAGCTACTGGTTTCTTGTTTTTGAGAAATAATGGATTAATGCAAACATGACTTGTAGCACCCGTATCAATAATCCATGAGTCTTTGTTGATATAATCAGAAAAGGGAGAGATGAAAGGAGAACACATACCTGCAAACTCCCCAATATGAGTGAGATTGATAAGATCAGTAGAAGAAGGAGCATTTGTACTGCTACTAGCTCCAGAGTTGTTTCTTCCTTGCATCATCTTACTCAATTCTCTCTGCAAGACATTTGCAATAACTACTTCCAAATTAGAATTCCCCTAAGTTTCAGAAAAATCCAAATGGGTTTCCAGAACATTCACTGCATGCCCATTCGGAGCCTTTCCTTTATCACCTTTCCACCAATCTGGATATCCTACAATCTTGAAGCAGGAATCCTTTGAGTGACCTTCTCCTTTGCAGAAATCACACTTAAGGCCATTCTTCACCTTCTTTTTTCCAACATTTCAACTGGATGAAGCAGTTGGAGCATGTCTAGCTGTAGATCCATCCACTTGGGAGTTAACCATCAATGCACTATTCTCATTAATAGCAAAATAGGTGGATCCAAGTTGTCCTTTCCTTTCTACTGTCTGAATCATAGAATATGCCTGTCCAATAGTTGGCCACGGATCCATCATAAGGATCTGATTCTTCACAGCATCCATAGATTCATTCAAGCCAAGTAAAAATTGCATAAGCTTGTTATTCTTATCCATATCCTGAACTCCTTGATTCTGTAGACATCCACATTCTGGAATGCAAGAGTAAGGAGGCAGTGGCTACAAAGTTTCAAGCTCATCCCAGAGCCTTTTCAATTTGGAGAAATATCAAACCAAATTCATGTTTCCTTGGCTCACAGAGGCAATATCCCTCTGAATTTGGTAGATCAAAGGTCCATTTGTTCCTCCAAAACTTTGTCTTAGATCATCCCATAGATCCTTAGCTGTTGGTGAGAACCTGAATCCATCCACTAAACTCTTAGAGATGGTGTTGATTATCCGAGAAGACACCATATCATCAGTAGTTTTCCAGAGTTGGTAAAGCAGAGATTAAAACTAAGTGATTTAACACTTCCATCAGCAAAACCTAGCTTTTTCTTTGCTCCTAATGCCAAAGTCATAGCTCTAGTCCAGATCACATAATTGAACTCTGTGAGTTGACAAGTAACTAGGATCAAACCTGGGCGATCTGATCCATGAAGTGTCATAGCCTCTGTAAGTTGAGACTCCAACCAATTTGCCCGATCCAGTCCTCTATTTCCAGTAGTCGAATTGTTTCCAGAATTCTCTGAACTTTCTGCCATTACGAAGCTTGCGTTTCAATTGATTTGCTACAAATTATAGATCAGGATCTAATTGATGCTAGAACCTCTCTGATACCATGTAGAATTGACAGAATTGTAGCAATATTCAAGCAAGAAACACTAAGCTAAAAACAAATGAAGAGAGGAGTGAGAGAATTTTCTGAACTTCTATTAATCGAAGAAGAAGAAAAAATGGAAAAGCTGATTACAATAATCACCTACTGCTTATTTATACAAGTTCCTGAAGTTAAAGACTATAGATCATATAATGCACATCAAGTGCAGCTAATCTAATCTCTAACTAAATTTCCCTCCAAAAATAGCAACTTGACAACTTAGGAGATGACAGTTGTACTCATTAACTTAAGCATGATCCAAAAATATCTAATGTGATCTAATGAGATCTGACAGCTCATCAAGGTGGATCACATTTCAATTGGATTTGATCTGCTGGAGGAGGCTTACCACAGCTATCAGTGTTACTCTTCAACTTCAGGTTCTGTTGCTTCTGTGAGCTCAGCTTGGAGCCTTCTGTATGCTCATTTGGATGGTCATTCTGCACAACCCCCATCGGCTACAACCCTTTTCTCTCATAGTCCTCACCCTTCTTTCTCAATTCACCATCATCAATCCTATAATGCCGTCCTCCGTCTGACCTTCCTGCTGTTGTCATTCCATTCCCTTAATTACCACTATTTATATCAAAATATTAATTGTAATCTCCAGCATCTCCAAATTTATGTAGAAAATATGAAAAATATGTAGAAAGTACATAGGAACAACCCCTCTTTTCAAGTTTACCAGAATTACAAAAATAATCAATTATATTACTGGTGTCAAAAATTTCCAAAGAACAATGCACTCTATTGCTTACGCCAAAAACTTTAGTCTAAACCCACTTTAAAACAATCCAAAATTCTAAGTCATCCAAAGAATTTGGGTCATATTAGGAGGAGGATTGATCTACGATTATGCAGAAACTAAGATAAGGATAACACCCAAGTAGTTGCGTCAGACCTCAGATCGCCATATTATTCACGAGATACCCGATGAGAAATTTCAGATAAAAAATATTTTACAATTTCTGAGACATTTATATACTTTGCTTTCTCCCTCTTCTATTCGAGAAAGAAAAAAGAATATAAAGGAGATGGGAACAAGACGATTTGACTGAGAATGGAGAAGATGTGGGAGTCAGAAGAAGAGAAAGATGGGAACAAGATGATTTCGAGAAAGATGATGTGAGAGAGGAGGAAGTAGTGTGGGTAAATTACTGTCGTAAAAGAAAAACAAAGAGAGAAAAAAAGAAGAAGATAAGTTTTGTTATTAAAAAGGGCCTCGTATTGACTGGTAGACAGAGGAAGACAGAGAGTGGGTGGACAGAAGGTCTGAGCCCTCTGGAAAGATGCAAATGGCATGAAAAAGTTAGGAAAAGAATTAAACACATCACCAGTACAACATTGAATGAAAAAAAAAAAGAAGCTAACCACGGACATATGGAAAATTCTGCCCATCCAAAGAAATAAGTCCCCAACTGTCACAGGGTAGAGAAGGCCAAGTGAATAACTGAGTCTCTGGAGGTGCTTGCGAGGTTAGCAAGAGTATCTCCAACCGCTTTGGCCTCCTTGAAAATGTGGCGTATCGAAACTCCTCCAAGTAACCCCCGTTGGTGCTGAATCTCCTTTATGGCTACCGCTGATCTCTACCGAGAAGCCTCGCACAGGATGTTGGTGCTGAGTATCTAGGAGTTGCTTTCTACCGGCACTGCAAAGAAACCCATTTCGATGCAAACAGAGAGCCTTAAACATTGAGCCATGGCTTCCTCTTTCTAGCCTCGTATTGTTGCCGAGGTATAAACCTGAAGCAAAAACAATGTCTCCCCAACAGTCTAGGAGAGACACTAGCTCCCGCCGGGCCTGGGTTACCATGAGAAGAGGCGTCAACATTTAACTTGTAAAAACTAGGGAAGGGAGGGGGGGGGGGGGGGGGGTTGTCAGAACACCATGATTGGCACCTTGCACTTCCGGTAAGCCCATTTCCTAATGATTTTCTCCTTCACCAAAAACTAAGTGGCCTACACAAAGAAGGGGGCTTTACCAAACGGATCTCAAATAACAATCGCTGGATAGCCGTCACGGTTTCAGCAGGAGTACGCACCTTACCTTCATAATCATGAGCAGTATTGTACGCCTTCCATAATTCCCAATAGACAATGGAGGGGTAGTAAGTAAGTTTTAAGGTGGTGTGCCAACAGGGCTAATTGTTTATCGCTCTAAATTTCCCTTCCGCATCCCTAGAATAGCATTGATAGCCCCATACATATATTTATAACTATGACTACCTAGTTCAATTCATCATAGATTTAGCCAACAATCCCATTCCATTGATCCTCTATTTTTAGCAAAACTATGAAATTCTAACTCCTTAAGTTCTCTCTAAGAATCGGATAGAAGCCCATAAGAAAGTAAGACACTGGTAGTTGCTTGTTCACATGCATCCAAGGACTTCTGCAAATGCTTCCATCAACCCATCTAGGGAAAACAGCATAATCAAAATCATCAGAGATTTTCATAAATCTAGTGCATATTTCTTATGTTGAGTATAAAAATTGTACCTTTGTGTTGGGCTTGGGTTCACCTAAATTGGGTGACCCACAAACCCATTTGGCCCACTTGAATATTTGAGCCCATGAATCCATTTTGACCACTTGAATCAATTTTGACCAAATTAATGAATCACTTTGATTCAATTTGGTGAGTGAGTCGTGGGTGTGCAGAGTGAGCCGAGAGAAGAAATCGGGGAGAGAGAAATAGAGGGAGAGAAGGAGAAAGAAAAATTGGGGGAAAAATTAGGGTTCTTGTGAAGTGAAGATTGTACTCTTCAAGCCAAGATTGGAAGTCAATTTGAAGCCTAATCTTGATGAAATTGTAGCCCGGGGTTTCTCTCATCTAGCCCTTCGAATCCATCGGAGTAGTTTCTCATTTCCTCTATTTTGGTGAGATCCTTCTAATTTTACTTTGGCTTTGAAGTTAAAATTAGAATATGTATTGTTGATGATTGTTGTGTATCCACCCATTTGGTGAAGACTCTTGTGTGCCCATTATTAATTATAGTGGAGATTTAACTGGACTAGGTCCTGTGGTTTTTTCCCTCATTGGGTTTCCACGTTAAAAATCCCGGTGTCTCATTCTTGTTTATTTTCATGCTTATTGTGCTGTGTTATCTAGTATTCCTATGATTGCCTATTTTATGAGCCGTTGGGAAAGATGAGATTGGACTGGGTTTTATGACTCTGTTAGTTTATAATTGCTAAAACCTTTCCCCTTGCACAACAAGTGGTATCAGAGCCTTGGTTGGTTGAGTTGTTTGTGCTTATAAAATGGAAGAGTCATCGTCCGATACTATGATTAAATTGACTTCATCCAACTATTCAATTTGGAAGCCTAGAATGGAAGACCTTTTGTATTGTAAGGATTTGTTTGATCCTGTTCTAGGGGATGAGGGTAGGCCATAGGAAATGACTGATAAGAAATAGAATGATTTGCATAGGAAGACTGTTGGCACAATTAGGCATTGGATGACCAAAGTATCTTTCATCATTTTTCTCAAGAAACGAAAGCTAATGAGCTGTGGGAGAAATTGGAGGGTATGTATGAAAGAAAATGTGGTTTGAACAAAGCTTCTTTGTTGAAACAGATTACCAGACTAGGTATAAAGATGGTACTAATATGTCTGAGCACTTGAGCACCTTTCAGGAATTGTTAAATCAAGCTATGAAGTTAAAACTAAACTTGGATGATGAAGTTGAGGCATTGTTATTGTTTAGCTCACTTTCGGACAGTTGGGAGACTTTGGTGGTTTCAATTAGCAATTCCACTATAGATGGTGTGTTATCCTCGGCACAAGTACAAGAAGCTCTAATAAATGAATAGATTAGAAGAAATGAGCAAGGCCTTGAAACTGAGTCGCATGCTTTGGTGATAGAAAAGAATGACCGGAAAGGAAGAGGCAAGAGTAGAGAGCCCTACAACAAAAATGACAAGTCCAGAGGTAGATCCAAGTCAAGAAAGAATGTTAAATGTTTTCATTTCAAAAAGTTGGTCACTACAAGAATCAGTGCAGAATTCTCAAGAGAGAACAGTCAGCGGAGAAAGGCAAGGGCAAGAAAGAAGAACAAAGAGATGAGAATGATAGTACTGTAGTAGTTGCGGCTGAGGATGATCTTCTTGTGTTTCATGAAGACAGTGTGGTAAATGTTTCAAGCAATGATTGTGATTGGGTCATTGACTCAGGTGCTTCTTATCATGTGAGTCCTCACAAGCATTTTTTCTCATCTTACACTATTGGAGACTTAGGCTCTATGAAGATGGGAAATAATATGTCATGTCACATTGTTAGCATTGGAGATGTATTGTTGGATACCGATATCGGTTACACTCTTGTCTTGAAGAATGTGAGACATGTTCCAGATGTATGCCTCAACCATATCTCCACAGGAAGACTTGATGATGAAGGGTATCATAGCACTGAAGGTGGTGGCAAATGGAAACTTACTAAGGGGAGTCTCATCGTTGCTAGAGGAAGAAAGGATAATACTTTGTATGTGATGAATGCAAAGTTGAAGAATGGAGATGTAAATGCAGTGCAAGATTCCTCCATTGATCTCTGGCATAGAAGACTTGGACATATCTGTGCAAAGGGGCTTCAGATGCTGGCTTAGAAGCAGATTCTCCCTGAGGTGAAAGGTATCCCTTTGAAACCCTGTGTTGATTAAATTTATGGAAAGCAAAATAGGGTTGCATTTAAAAATTTGTCTCCATCTAGAAAGTCTAGTCATTTAGATCTTGTTCATACTGATGTATGTTATATGAAAGATAGATCTCATGGTGGTGCTTTATATTTTGTCACTTTCATTGATGACTTTGCTAGAAAAGTTTGGTGTTTTTCTTTGAAATCTAAAGATCAGGTTTTAGATGTTTAAGAACTTTCATAGCATGGTTGAAAGAGAGACTGGCAAAAACGTTGAAATGTGTTAGAGCTGATAATGGTGGTGAGTACAGGGGGCCATTTGAAGATTACTGTAAATATTATGGTATTAGACTTGAGAAGAGTGTTCCGAAAACTCCTCAACAGAATGGTGTGGCAGAAAGAATGAACATAACTATCACTGAGAGGGTTAGATGCATGTTGTCTAATGCTAAGTTGCCTAAATCCTTTTGGGTTGAAGCCATGCAGACAGCTGTTGATTTGATTAACCTTTCCCCTTTAATTTTGTTGGATGGTGATACTCCACAGAGAGTATGGACAGGGAAAGATGTATCTTATAAACACTTAAGAGTTTTTGGTTGTAGAGCCTTCGTACATATTCCCAGAAATGAGAGATCAAAGCTTGATGGAAAATCCAAGCAGTGTATTTTCTTGGGGTATGGGTATGAAGAGTTTGGTTACAGATTGTGGGACCCTGTTACAAAGAAATTGGTTAGAAGCAGAGATGTCATTTTTCTTGAAGATCAGATTGTTGAAGACTTAGAAAAATGTGAGACATCAAAATCTTCAGTTGAGATTCCTGAAAATTTTGATCCGGTTCCTTCACAAATGGTTGATGCTGATGGAGGGGGAGTTGAGACATAGCAGAATGATTTGAATGATGGTGCTTCTACTTCAGGAACGGAGTCATCACCAGCTCAATCACCTCCTAGCCAATTAAGGATATCCACCAGAGAGAGGAGACAAAACACAAGGTATAATCCTTCTAAGTTTGTGTTGTTGACAAAGATGAGTGGTTAGCAGCTATGAATGATGAGATCAAATCGCTGCATGAGAACCACACAAATGATTTGGTTAAACTGGCTAAGGGCAAGAGGGCACTTAGAAACAAGTGGGTGTACAGACTGAAGTTTGATGAAAATAGCTCACAGCCAAGGTACAAGGCCAGATTAGTTATGACAGGTTTCAGTCAGCAGAAAGGTACAGACTTTGAAGAAATCTTTTCTCCTGTTGTAAAGATGTCTTCTATCCGGGTTTGTTCTTGGTATAGCAGCTACCTTGAACTTGGAGATTGGACAACTTGATGTAAAGACAGCCTTCTTACACGGTGATTTGGAAGAAGAGATTTATATAGAACAGCCAGAAGGGTTTAAAGAAAGTGGAAAAGAGAGCCTTATATGTCATCTCAACAAAAGCTTGTATGGATTAAAACAAGCTCTGAGGCAGTGGTACAAGAAGTTTGACTCCTTCATGGCAGATCATAGGTACCAACAGACTACAAATGATCATTATGTCTTTGTGAGATATTTTCCTGATGGTACTTTTATTATTCTCTTGCTTTATGTTGATGGTATGTTGATTGTTGGTCATGATACTATGAAGATTGACATGCTTAAAAGAGAGCTAAGCAAATATTTTGCAATGAAAGATTTTGGTCCAACTAGACAGATTCTTGGGATAAAAATCTCCCACGACAGGCATAATGGGCAGATCTGGTTATCGCAAGAAAACTATATTGAAAAGGTTCTGGACAGATTCAACATGAGCAAAGCAAAGGAAGTTGCTACTCCACTTGCATGCCATTTCAAGTTAAGTGTGAAACAGTGTCCTACAAGTGAGAATGATCAAGAAGAGATGAAGAAAATCCCTTATGCTTCAGCAGTTGGCAGCTTGATGTATATATGCTATGGTTTGTACCATACCAGATATAGCTCATGCAGTTGGAGTTGTCAGTCGATTTCTATCAAATCCAGGTAAAGAGCATTGGAATGCTGTTAAATGGATTCTCATATATCTTAGAGGTACTTCTAGACTGTGTTTATGCTTCGGCAATGGCAAGCCCACTTTGGATGGATACACAGATGCTGATATGGCAGGTGACCTGATGGTATCAAGTCTACTTCTGGATATTTGATGACTTTTGCAAGAGGAGTAGTTTCTTGGCAAAGTAAGCTACAGAAATGCATAGCCTTGTCTACGACAGAGGCGGAGTACATCGCAACCACAGAAGCATGCAAAGAAGCTCTTTGGTTGCAGAAGTTTCTACAAGAATTGGGCATTAAGCAAGAGAGGTATGTGATATACTGTGATAGTCAAAGTGCTATCATTTGAGTAAAATTCTACATTTCATTCTCGCTCTAAACACATTGATGTGAGATACCATTGGATTAGAGATGTGTTGGAATCCAAGACTCTGTTTCTTGAGAAAGTTCATACTGATGAGAATGGTGCAGATATGTTGAATAAGGCAGTGCCTAGAGAAAAGCTCTTGTTCTATAAACAGAAAGCGGGTATGATTGTGCCCCCCAATTTAGGTAAAGGGGGAGATTGTTGGGCTTGGGTTCACCTAAATTGGGTGACCCACAAACCCATTTGGCCCACTTGAATATTTGAGCCCATGAATCCATTTTGACCACTTGAATCAATTTTGACCAAATTAATGAATCACTTTGATTCAATTTGGTCAGTGGGTCGTTGGTGTGCAGAGTGAGCTGAGAGAAGAAAGCGGGGAGAGAGAAATAGAGGGAGAGAAGGAGAAAGAAAAACTGGGGGAAAAATTAGGGTTCTTGTGAAGTGAAGATTGTACTCTTCAAGCCAAGATTGGAAGTCAATTTGAAACCTAATCTTGATTAAATTGCAGCCTGGGGTTCCTCTCATCTAGCCCTTCGAATCCATCGGAGTAGTTTCTCATTTCCTCTATTTTGGTGAGATCCTTCTAATTTTACTTTGGCTTTGAAATCAAAATTAGAATATGTATTGTTGATGATTGTTGTGTATCCACCTATTTGGTGAAGACTCTTGTGTGCCCATTATTGATTATAGTGGAGATTTGACTGGACTAGGTCCCGTGGTTCCCTTATTGGGTTTCCACGTTAAAAATTCCGGTATCTCATTCTTGTTTATTTTCATGCTTATTGTGCTGTGTTATTTAGTATTCCTATGATTGCCTATTTTATGAGCCGTTGGGAAAGATGAGACTGGACTGGGTTTTACGACTCTGTTAGTTTGTAATTGCTAAAACCTTTCCCCTTGCACAACACTTAGCATAGATGAATCGAGTTCAACCTTATAATACATGACAGAAATTTCATGAAATCATCGCCCCTGAGCAATAAGCATCGATGGAGAGAGACCGATGTGACGGATGGGGCAGGAAGCATGTTCACAGAGAGGACTCTCTTAGCGTGTTCTTTTCCCCCTTTTATTTTCTTTTGAGCGAAAGAGAGTGCATAGAATAACAGGGGAAAATTTTTGTACTTCTTCCCCTTCTCTTTTCTTTTCTTTTGAGCATGATAGAGGAAGGAGAAGTAAAAAGTAGGGCAGAGCCTTCCATTGTTTCTTTTCCTTTGAGTGATTTTGATCGAGAGAGAGGAGACCTGATTTTCTTTTCAAGGGAGAGAGAGTGAGAAGAAATGGATATGGCATAATTCTTAGTATTTTTTCCCTCTGCCTGTTTCACGAAATAATACCGCTAATTTATCACTCCCAATTTTTCCATCAACTGCAAAATTTTAAGAGCTCTTCAGTATTTATTTATTTATATCTCTTTTATCTTTTATCTTTAGTTTGAGTTTTTTAACGAAGACTTTCAATTCAAATGTAGAAAACACTTCCGGTTGATTTTTGTCACTCAAAAGATTATTTGAATCAATTAGAATAAATTAGGGATTTTCTTTTATAAAAAAAGAAATTACTTAGCTTATACTTTTGATATGAAAATTATTTTTGAGAAACTTTGAAGAGAGTATTACAAAAGTATCACTTATAAGTGTAACTTAAAATTGTTTCTTTTACCATTAGTTTTATACTTTTCAAACCAAAGTTTATTCTAAAAAGTATCACTAATAATTTTAATCCTGAAAATGTTACACTTGATAATTAAACTGATAATTTTAAAGTAAGATTTTTTTTCAATTTAGAAAGTACCTCTTGTAGTTTTTAACCTAATAATGTTTTTAGAGTTAAACTTAAACTTTTAAAATGGAGAGTATTTCAAAAAAGTAGCGCTTATAACTTTAATTAATCCTAAACAAGTTATTTATAATAATTAAATTTATACTTTTGAATGAAGAGTTTATTTTACAAAGTATCCCTTATACTTTTGAACATATAAAAGTGTTACATTCGAGAAATAAATGTATGGTATTGAAATGAAAAACTACTTTAAAAAGTATCACTCATACTTTGAAATAAAAATTGTTACTTTGGATAATTAAACTTATACTTTCAAATATAAAGAGTTTATTTTAAAAGGCATCACTTATAACTTTGATCATAAACAAGTTACTTTTGATAATTAAACTTATACTTTTGAAATTAAAGGGTTTATTCTGTAATGTATCACTTATACTTGTGAACCTAAAAGTATTACTTTTGACAATTAAAATTATACTTTTGAAATTATAACTTTTCTTTAAAAAGTTTCACTTATAATTTTGAACCTAAAAATATTACCTTTGATAATTAAACTTATACTTTTGAAATAAATAGTTTATTTTTTGAAAGTAGCACTTATAACTTTTGATCCTAACAAGTTACTTTTGAGAATAAAATTTATACTTTTAGTTCAAAATGTGTTATTTTTAAGAATATAACTTATACTTTTGAAATGAATAGTGCATTTTTAAAAGTATCACTTATAACTTTGATTCGAAACAAGTTACTTTTGAAAATTAAATTTATACATTTGAGAACTAACCTTGTACTTTTGCTTTTAATAATTTATTTTAAAATGTATCACTTATAACTTTGATCCAAAGTTACTATTGAGAATCAAACTTATAATTTTCAAATCTCAAAATGAAAAGTTTATTTTTAAAAGTGTCATTTATTTATTTGAACCCAAAATTGTTACTTTGAGAATTAACTTTTTAAAAAAAAAACTACCATTTATACTTTTGAACCTAAAATGGTTACTTTTGAGAAATAATCTTATAATATAATCACATTACATACTATAACTAATTTGCATATTTATAGTAATTGTTTTAAATACTAATGAAACATGTGTGAATATATGTAAATAACACTATTAGTATATATATTTTTTCCAATTCTTTTTATTTAATCAAATATAACTTAGGAGTATTGCAAATTTATAGGTTTCATCAAATAAATGGTCAAAATTTGACATGCGGTCAAGTAGGCTGATTAAAGAAAAGGGATTTACTATTCACAGGAACAAAATTACTATTCACAAGAACATTTTCCTGTGAATAGTTTATTTTGTCCTTTAGGTATAAAAAAAATTATCTTTTTCACTCAATAATACCTCCGGGATTTTTCTCGAAAATAGTGCCGGTGGTATTTTCGGGAAAAATCCCGCCTGGCGAATCTCTCCTACCTCTCTCCAGTGGGATTTCAGTGAAAATCCGGCAGAGGAGACCAATTTCTTCCCTCTCCTCTGCCAGATAATGACAGATCTGGCCAAAAACGGCAGGATAATCGCAGATCCGGAAAAAAAAAAAAAAAACATATTCAGCCAAATTATAAACAAATTCATCAAAACAACCAGCAAAACATCAACAAAACAAATATGAATTTTAGGCACTCACCTTTGCCTATCCGATTCGTTTGGACTTTTATCCGATTTGACCGATTTTTTCCTTCCTTTTTTCTCCAAAGAGAATAGGTACACGAATCGCTATTGGCTTGCATAAGATTTATAGGATTTTTGTTTTTAGACCTAAGGGGTATTATAGACTATTCAAAGGAAAATGTTCCTATGAATAGTAAAACTGTTCCTGCAAATAACAATTCCGAAAGAAAAAATGTATTTCGTATAAACTTATAAGGAAACATTTTTGTTTCCCGCCCGCCCTCTCGGCTCTAAAAGATTGGCGCCTAATTTTTGCCTTTTTTTGGGGAGAAATTCCCCCACTTTCGATGGTAACTAACCCTATACACCAAACCCTCCATATCAAAATTCTTCATCTTCACACCAAACAGAGGTCGCCTATTTGTTTTCTGATCAGAGGAATACCAAATAGAGGTCGCCTATGTTTTCTGAAGGGGAGATTGTAGTGTCATTAAAATAAGATTTGCAATTGTTTGTTTCTTGTTTGATTTAGTATTTATTTTGGTAACTCTATCAATTATTTGTAAGTAATTGCAATATGATTCATGCAGGGGAAGAATAGAGGGCTTGTTAGGGATCCGCAAAGATAAAGATGAAGATGAAGAACTTAAAGATGAAGATGACCAGAATGACAGCGTTTCTGGGTCTACATCTGCTCAGAACCACCTCCCTGCAGAGGCTTCCGGGTCCCTTTTGATAGAATGGAATGGATGTAAGGAAGTTTTCTGTGGGAAAACAATGGTTAAGGTAGATAATTCCTGCCTTTTTACCTGTATGATTTAAATTTCATGGATACTTACCCTTGAGAGTAAAATTTCTGAATAAATTTCGTCGTTAAGCCCAAAAAAAAAAAGATTCATGATTGGATTCGAAGGCCAAAATAAAAGAAAACAAAAAAAATTCATGATTGGATTCAAGGATTGTTGTACCAATAGTCATTAGAATTACAGAGTCTTACAGAAAAAAGAAAAGAAACCTTCCTTCAGCTTTGGCATGGTTCGGGCGCTCAGAATTTTATTTACTTCTGATCTTATTTGTGCTCTCTCTGTTTAATTAGTGTGTTTGGTACGGGTGGTCCATGGAATCAATTTATCAAAATTGCTTTGGTTCAGATCATTGGTCAACATAAAACTATTTGCTTGCATGCTTGATTTTTGTGCAATCACTTAAGTTCAATTGGATTGCTTTGTTTTGGTGACTCCTTGTTCACGAACTTATCATTTGATTGTATGTGCTGCATGTGTTGCATTGGATCAATATATAACAGTTATTGATTCTTCTTTCCATTTTCGTTCGATTTTGTTTATAGTGATCAACTTGGATTGTTCTATTGGTTGCTGCCACCAATTTGGATTGCTTATGTTGTGGCTTAATTTATTTTGGTTCTAACAGATACCCAACTTTTTCCATGTCATTCCAAAAGTTTCAATTTCAACTTTGTATTGTGGTGAACTAGCCTTTTGGCTTCATTAAACAAAGAAATGTTGTGTTGTCGAGGTTATAGTGGCTTCTGCCTTTCTTTACTCTGAGATTGATTAGTTTTATTCTTATGAACCAGAATTGTTTATATGATATAATAGTCTTTACTTGTTTGTGTTTTTTGTACATGAATAATTTTTCAATCAAGTTATCCAAAGTTGGTTTTGTTCATTGATTTGTGGGTCTGTTGGTTCTATTATTTGATTGTTTGGATTCGGTTGTTATAAACACAGAGATCTTTTATTTCTGTATCAACAAAATTCGTGGTTGAGCATACGCTTTTTTTATCGTTGTTCCTAACCTGTAAATGTTCGACTTTTATCTGATTTCTTGCGGGTTTGTTAATTTTGGTTCTAACAATTTGTCGATTTTGATAAAAAATTTCATGGTTGGCCTCTTAATTTTCGTATATTTACTCATTCAATTGTGCAGGAATGGCTCAAAACATAAGCAACGCAATTGCAGCCTTCGCGGTGAGCCAATTCAGCAATCACCGGGTAAGATTCATATATGCTTTGTGTCTTCAAACTTTGGATGTCTTCTGCAATTGATCTGATTTCAAACGGAATTGTCAAAAACCCCTTCAGGAACTTCTCTAATAGCTCGAAATCTATTAAGATAATTAGCTGATTGTTAGCTGTGTTCTGTGCTTCTTCCATTGGTTTGAGGCAAGCTTTGAATTCTGTCTGAGCTGCCATTGTCGTCGGAAAGGTAAGGACCCTTTTTTTTCATTCTTTCTTTGTTGTTGCTTTTTAATTAGTATCCATGCGGCTGCTCCTTGCTCTTTGTCTTCTCTGAAGGAACCATCAATGATAGCTGTTATGTAACTGGGATTTTATGTGTAGGTTATTGAATCATCCCTTTCACCTTGTTCTCTTTTAGGATTTGTGTCCTCTTCTAATTTGCCACCAACCTTCTGAAACTCTCAAATTCCAACTTTGATAGCTGCCAAATATGTTCTGGCTGTGTTACTTGCTTATCCCAGACATCTTTGCTCCTTGCAGCCCATAATTCCCAGAGAACAAAAAAGATTGTACCAGTATCTCCTCATCAGGTGCATTCTCAATCCATTGAGATAACCATGCTTCAAAATAGGAATTCTTTGGTTTTCGTTGAATTTAAAACCCATGGTTAACGTGAACCATACTCTTTTAGCATATTGGCTTTCAGTGAATATGTGGGATGTTGTTTCAACATTATTATAACGCCTGGTGCATTCCGGGTTAATTTGGAGACCTCTTCGATTGAGTGCCAGAGATGAGGGAAGTGCTTTACTTAATATTCTCCAAACTAGAGTTTTGATTCTGCTTGGTGCATTTAGTTTTCACAATCTTTTCCAGGTAGCTTTCGAGATCTGATTTAAGGATGATGAAGAAGCCTACATTGCTTGAAAGTCATTGTAAGCCTCTTGGTACCCTTACTTGACATAGTTTTTTTTTGCTTGATTTTTCCATACTTGGTAGGCTTGTGTATTCTATGTACTTTCTGGGATGTGTATTGATTTGATCCTATTATGTAAACTCTGTGGAAATATCATGCTTAATTTTTTCTCATCCCGTAGTTTGGATTTAGTCATTATATCTGCCACCTTCCATTCTTTCCAATTCTCTGGAAGTTCCTCTTGATTAGAGGGTTATTAGATTTAGGAATCCAATTACTCCATATTGGCACTTGTTCTGACCACTCTTGATTTACCATTTGAGATGTGGAATGATTATTTCTTCCCCTAAGAATGTTTTGCTATTCCCAGGAGCTTCTTGTACCTATCTTTACTATAGTGAATTCTTCTTTTGAGGAATATTTTTCCCAGGAAATGTTGTGCCATTAGAGAGGAAGGGTCTTGTATACATTGCCATGCATGCCTAGCTAGAAGAGATTGGTTCATCATTTGTGGCTTTATGACATGAACCAATCTCTTCTATAGCTTGAGACTTCTCAAATCCTTGCTATTGTTCCCACTGAGATGGAGAGAGAGCTTTCGTGATAGAGAACACTTGAATTTCTTTTAGCTCTTTTGTCAATGCAACATTCACTTTATGATTTTGTTTAAGTCAATACTAGATTTTAACTTGATTAAATATTTTTAGGTTGGAGGTTCTATTGCTCTCAAAAGTCTTATAGATCTAAAGAAAATAGTTGTTGAAGGATGCCTTCATTCTAGTATTGATCCAAATACAATAGTTGGGAGAGAATTGGTGTGACATACACATAGTCCTTCAATTTGAAGAGCAATTGGTTTGACCTCATGATCATTGTCAAACACTTGGAGATGCTATTGGTAAAATGGTTTCTTGGCCATGCAATTTTGTATGTAATGTATTATTTTTTAATATATATTTACTCATTTGTTAAAGCTAACGTTTCAATACCAATTTCTTACATTTCATTTTAGATTTAGGTGACACCGTGAATTATGTTTCAGTATTAAATTATGGAATTATTTTTATTTCAACATTATAATACCAGAAATTATTATAATATGACATCTAAAAGTGTCAGAAAAAGTCATTTTATTAATATAATAAAATAATTAAATTCTACACATTAATACAATATAAAATGTCAGCAATTAATATAAAATGACATTTATAAATGCTAGAATATGTGATTTATTCTGTCAATTAAAAATGTATTAAAAAATTATTTATCTATACATTTCATTATGCCTTATAAACAATTAAAAATGTCTTAACAAGTTATTTATTAATACATTTTATTATGTCTCAACAAACCTTTCCTGACATTTAATTAAGCCTCATTATCAATTATTCGTAATAGTTTGGGAACTTATTTAGACACTTTAAAGTGCCTCGATAACTTACATACTCTATTATGACACGACTTTAACCCAAGCTTAAAGTTAATGTGGGAATAAATTAAATGCCTCAAAAGGTATGATAATAATACATTTTTCTATGTCTTAAAATCCATTTTTTGTTGTAGTGCATGTGAAACCTAGCAATTAGATGTAGAGTTTTTTGTGTAGAAGTTGGATTTGGAACATTACTTACTGTGTAGAAGTTTTTTAAGCTTTACAGCTGCTGAAGTATTCATTGTTGTAACAATTTTTAGGCTAATGTATTTCCAAATCTGATTGACAATAAGTGTATTCTACTTTAAATATGCAAGTTGAAGCTGCTGAAGTATTTATGCTATAACAAATTTTTTTCAATAATAGGATGTTGGATTGACAAAAATGGTTACTTGATTAAGGAGTCTACTAATGAGGTTTGCGCATTATGATTAAATTATCAGTTTATGTACTGGTGATACTTATTGATGTTTTCTGAAGGATTAAAAATTGACATATTTTGTTGAATTTGAGGTTATCGTCGCTACCAGCTATCTGTTGAAGAACATAAATAGCAGAACTGGCATCTTAAAGCAAATGCAAGTCATGTCCCCTACTGAATCACAGATAGAATGATACCGTCTCAAAGTGAGAAATACTTGAAATGGGCAATGCTGGCTAGAATTTGGTTGTTTGCAGTGCTACTCTTCAGAGTGAACTCCATTTGCTGCAAGTATATAGAGAGTAATATCTCACTATCCTTGTTAGTTTGCTTCAGTAAGTAGGTTTGAGAATTTGACGTTCAGTTACCTCTATGAGAGGTTGCTGCATCAAGCACCCTTTCGGATGTCCTTTGATGTATGATTTGCTACTGTAGATAATTTTCCATTCATCTTTAGTTTAATCTTTGTCATTGTTAAACTATAAACTGTAAGCTCTGCTTTTTATATCAAGTTTTATGGCAAATTGTTTTAATCTGCTTAGGTATAGTGCATTTTCTCTTTTTCTGTATTGAAATGGTTAGGTGAAAATGCATATTTGGTCCTATGTCTATTGTTCTTTGCTCTGGTTTTACTCCTGTTTGTTGGAATGGTCTTTTAAGCAGACGGGAAAATCACTGAGTTGATTGGTATGACTAAGCAACTTGTCCTCAAGTTATCGAGTTCTTATGTACATCCCTTTTATTGCTCATTTTATGGTTATGAGGTAAATATGTATTGCATCTTAATACTACAAGTAATGAGTTCTTATGTGAAGTCCTTAATGAGTTTTCATGACTCTTGAGTTAAATAAGTATGAATATTTTCTGCGGTGCTGTTTGGTTGTACAAAGCCACCAAGAAACCAACTTCCCATAACTACATTGAAGTTGTTGGACAAACAATGGGAGCTAGCGAGACTAATAACACATTCGGCTGGGACAACAAGCATGTTGGGGCCAAAATTCTTCTTTCCAAGGTGGTCTTTCTAATTCTTTCTTCTATATTTTGCATACTTGGGACCATTGTATGCCATAGACTAGAAATATGTAGCAACTTTGAAGTTACATGCATTTGTGGTTCAAAAAGTTCAGTCTCTCCATTTTTAGTTCTTATTCCTCATTTTTTATTTTCTTGGCCCAAAGTTTCACATTCAGGTTTCTTTAATGTGTACCACTATCTATTTTGAAGTAGATTTTCTGATGAATTGATTTGGATAAAATGCATAGCAGTATACCAGTTTACTCTGTAATTTGATAAATGTTATACTGGGGAAAGTAAGTCCTGGTTGCCTTCCTTCTTAAAAAAAATGAGTTCTAATTGCTGGCTTATTTGAAATACAAGTAGTTTCTTACTAATATATTTTCTCATTGTCTCCCTATAAATGTTGATGCTTAGACACTGTAATGGAAGTGCAGATAGATATTGATGGCCAAAAACTTATTCTGCAAAGGCACTGAAGACTAAGAGATTGCTATAGCAGTGGAAAGGTTTCTCTATTAGTTGTGGAAAAAATTATTTCAAGGGGTAGCTGGAGCAAAATGTGGATGAAGGAGATGTACCTTGACATCTTAACAAATTGATGAGGAATCACTTCCAAAGCTCCAAGAAGATTGAGACTACTTTTGTATTTAACACTATAAATATATACTTTTATATTTAACAGGATAAATTTATAGTTTTGTAATACGATTATCATTTTTATAGAATTGTTTTTTGATTTTGTATTTGTAGCAATAAATTGATGCAAAAGGGTTAAAATATTGTACAAAGTGTTACATTTGGTAACATAAAGCAGTGTATTTTGCTCAAATGTAATTACTAAAAAGTGTTGCATTAGGCCGTAAAAGCGTTGCATTAGGCCGGAAAAGTGTTGCATTATATAAGGTCCAAAAAGTGTTGCATTACGCCCAAAAAAGGTTGCGTTACGCCCAAAAAGTGTTGCGTTACGCTCAAAAACCGTTGCGTTAGGCCCAAAAAGCATTGCATTCGGGAGAGGAAAAGCATTATGAGTGTTAGTGTTGTAATACTCGATTTTGACACAGTGGAATTTTTTTCTTTGCTCCCCGGCAGTGGATGTAGGCAAATTGCCGAACCACGTTAAATCTATGTGTCTTAATTGTCTGTTGTTATTTCCGCAATCATTTTCTGTTAGCCGTTACTTATCTACAAATTGGAGTTGTAGCAACACCCCAAAAATGATACTTTAGGCCCTAAAAGTGTTATCTTAGGCCTAAGGCATCACTTTTAAAATTATCTCTTAAAGTGATGTTAGGCCTGAGGCATCACTTTTAAAAGTATCTCTTAAAGTGATGTTAGGCCTAAGGCATCACTTTTAAAAGTATCTCTTAAAGTGATGTTACCTTAGGCCTAAGGTAACACTTTTTACCTTTTATACAACATTTTTTCGAAGTGTTGTATTTCACATATTTCAAAAATCATTATCTATATGTTGTACATTACTACTCGCAAGTGGCGTCGCTGGTTTTCTTTGGTTACATTTGTCCGCACAAGTGGCTTCCATTTGTATTGTGATATATCGCGTCTATCAAATTGTAGTAAAAAGTTTGTTCTAATACTAAGTTGTATAGCTTTTAAAAAATGCAAAGCTGATATACATAAAATTTTGATTGCTGTCCAACTTAAAAATTAAAAAACCAGTATGCATTATTCAACTAAATATGAAAGATTCAATTGGATGCATGATTTTCTTTATCACTATAATTGCACTCAATTTCTTTATCAAAAAACTACGGAAAACTACCCTGATATTCTAAGAAAGTGTAGAAGGCTCAATTGGGAAGGGCCCAGATTAAGGTTCTTGTGATTATTTTCTCAATTTGTTTTTAGATCGAAGCTATTGCTGGAATAATCTATGAGCATTTGATTTTTATCTTTTAAGGTTTTTGATTGGTGGAGTAATTTCTTATGAGTTATTTTCCTTTTCTGTATGTGTAGAATTTGGTGGCAAATAATTCTCTTAATTGCAATGAGAATTTCTTTGTTTTACACGCAGCTTTTGGTCTATTAAATAGACAAGTGATCCTATAATAAATAGGAAAAGGAAACTACCAAACATAGAAATCATAATTTCAATAGGTTTTAAGACCAAATGTAGGAAACAAATTGTTTCCTGATCCTCTTATTTCCTAAGGCCAGTTCTAGGAAACAAATTATTTTAAGAAATAATCACTTAATTCGAGAGAATTAATTAGCTGACAGTCTTTTTCGATTAGTTTTTCGACACACGCACTCTAATTGGTGCCAAGTGTTGGGATTTGACGTACCAACTTTGTTTGACCAAAAAGAGAAAAGAAATGAGTCAATTTTTAGTGTGGGCCTGTGGCTGCTTTTTTGAGAGAGAAAAATTGGGAGAAAGAAAAATGGAGAGCAGGGGGGGGTGGGGGGAATACAAAGAAGGCTTTCCATTGTAGAGAGAGAGACAGGATGAGGGGGCCAAGTGAGAGTTTTTGAATGTGAAGAAATTAGCTTTCCATAGTAGAGAGAGAAAGAGAGAGAGAGGGAGAAAGTCAAGGTTTTTAGAATGTGAAGAAAGCTTTTACATAGAAGAGATCGCAAAAGTTGCTGAACAAATTTGCCTTTAACATAGAAGAGATCGCAAAGTTGCTTTTACAGCTTCGTTATGAGTTCTATAGTTTGTTCTGCTACAAATTGTGAAGAGGCTTATGTACTCACACTATATGCAAATATTTTAGGCTTGTTTTTATGTATATTTTCTTCCTCTGTTGTAACATAAAAGAAATTATGAGTGCATTCTAAGCTGAAGTTGGATAATTTGTATTTACATTACAGGAAGAGTAACACCAGAAAGAGCATTGTTTAGAGCTTTGGGACCAGGTGGCCAGATCTTCAGAGCGGCAAACACATCCCACCCAGCCATGTAAGCTACCTTGTAACTGTGTCAATTTGAAGGATTCATGTATACCGTCTATGGCAAGGCTACTTTGAAGCTTCTGCATCTTCTCAACGTCATCCCCAATGACTATGATTTCATCTATGTATACAATCAACACTGACAATTTCCCTGTTGAATTTGTCACACCCCAACACTTCTGAAAATATCACAAAATACTCAATATTAAAAAGCAATTATAGACATTACAAAGGAAGGCTAGCTGCTGACCTTGCCTTTACCATTAGCTAAGACTCCTATTTATACTACATCCTAATTATCAACTATGAAGTATTATTTTACATTTGTGACTAATAATATATAGCTAGGTGGTACTGGAATCTTCTAGAGCAAGTGATTTGGTTTTGCTTCCAAAATGATACTTTAAGAGTTTTCTATAAATTGATTCGGTACTATTCAGCACTCCCCCTCAGTGCCCAATTTCTCCAATTTCAGCCTTCGTCATCATATCAAGCTGTCATCGGGAAACATTCATCCCTGTTAGTACTTAGCTCTTGAAAATATCTGGTGGCCCATCTTTATACTTCAATCCATATTGATCTGAGAGTCCACGAGTGACCAATGGCATCTTATACCGTTTAATAGAGCGGTCAGGTCAGGTCTTGATTTGTAACCCTACTTGCATGATATGGGTTTAGCATCTCTTAACTTTGGTACCGAATCTGAGTTTGATTTTCCTCCAAAGTTGGTATTTCTTGATCCATAGCACCACTCCACTCAACTTTCTTCGATGCATCCTCGACAGTTGCTGGCACCCACATGTTACCCATAAACCTTACCCTTCGTGTGTTACAGTACGTAGTACCCCTTGAAAAGCACCTATTGGCAGTCTGTAAATAGACCCGGACCAATAGTGCAGGATCAGCATATACCAAAATAACAATACCAGCTTGTTAGTTTTATTTTATAAACTGCTCTTTGATGAGACATTCATGTGTTTTAAATTTTTTAATTGTCGATAGCTAAAATCACAATGAATTGTTCAATTCCTAATGACAGATGATATTGTGTTGCTGCAAATTCCAATCTCAAATTTATGATGTTCTGCCTCTGTAAATTTATGATGCAGATCTAACTCAGTTGGACCTGTCAATTTTCAGGAATTGTAATTCTCTCAGCCACAATGTCGCAGGAGCAAGGAGAAAATAATTCCGCCACCAGTTCACTCATCAAACAGATTGGCCGGGCTTGATCCCTCTTTGGGAGTCCTGCTTCAGAGCTCTAGGTCAGATTATGGCTCCATTGCTTCAGTCACGAGTTTTAGGTCTGTTGTCAGAAGTGCAGATCTATATTAGCTGAGGAGGCAGGCAGGAATTGTCGAACACTGGGTTTAAATGTCTTGCAAACTTCTTGAATGGAACGCCTTTGATCCACTTCAACGTAGGTGGATGCGTTTGCCGAGAATGCCAGAAGACACATATGCTTCATGTTATGTGACAAGGAGTCACTGGCCGTAGGTACTCAGCTTCTTGTTTTCGGGTGGCGCGCATTATCTCAATTAATTTACAAATACAGATTGTCAACAAACTCATGGACATCAGGCATGAGTTTAACTAACCAAAGATGGTTGTTTTCTTCAGCCAACCTTGGAGAGATTGCCATATTGGCAGGTGGTGTGATTCGACGGGCAACGTACTAGATTCCGCAGAGTTGTATAAGCTGGTGGAAGGAACTTGGCATAGTCTCCCTAGAATGAACACACCGAGGAAACTGTGTTCAGGGGTATTTATGGATGGAAAGTTTTACGCAATTGTGGAATAATTGGGAATGGGGAGGCAATCACATCAGGGGAGGTTTATGATTTGAACAGCAACAGTTGGGCTCCAATTCCTGAAATGTTTCCCACAAATATGAGAGGAACTGATGATGCTCCTGTCGCGTTGAAGGCCCCTCCCCTTGTTGCTGGGGTGAAGAATGAGTTGTATGCTGCCTATTGGGAGGTAAAGGAACTTTGGAAATATGAAAAGTAGAATAATGTTTGGAACAGTATTGGCAATTTGCCCGACAAGGCTGGATCTATGAATGGCTGGGGTATGGCATTCAGGGGTTGTTGAAATATGCTTGTTGTTATTAGTGGCGGCGTTGATGAGAATCGACGAGAAGTCGTGGAGATCAATGGATGGGAGCCAACTGAAGGTGCTGCCCCTGTGTGGACTTTGCTTGGTAGGATGGCTTCAGAAAATTTTGTCTATAACTGTGCCGTGATGGGTTGCTAATGGAGCTGCATTCGCCTGACTTATTTCATTTGAGCCTTTGAGAAACTTCTTTCTTCCTTGTGGCAAGATGCTTAGTTCTTTCTTTTTGGTAGTAGTTTTGATCTGATTTGGCCTTAACTAAGAGATCATATATCGATTGTAGTCATCTCAAAAACTGACATTTAACCTTTAAATTTCTACCAAAAGAGATGCTTCCATTTGAAAGGAAATTGTGACATTCTTCCCAATTCCCGTGGATGGAAATACATCTCCAAATCCAGTTTTATTTTACCAGCTTCATTCCCTGAAGTTCTTTTAAGAAGGTTGCCATAAACAGTTCCAGGTTATGCAATTCAAGTGATAATCAACAAAAGAAAGTTTTTTTTTTTTCTCTTACTCAGATGCGTTTTGATATTTCCTGATGGGGTCAGCTTCGACGTTGAGTGTACTGATTTTTTGGCTGAGAAGTCACAGCTTGAATGATTGCGAACCAGGGTTTGGCTGTCCCTCAGTCTGTGTCTCTGGCTATACTTTAATTTCCATATTAAAGTAATTTCTCATTGAAAATTAAGGATGGATCTTCGTTACTAATTAGGCTATCATTGAAGACTTCAATCCAGTTACTGTTCAAGTGTTTTGTTAACTAGTAATGCAGTAATATTTTTTCAATTAAAGTATAAAACCACATGGGATTCCTTTTTGGCTTTTATTATTATTCACCACTTGAGGATTAATTTAAGTTTCCAGAAAAACCAAAATCCTTTTCAATTTTGAGAAAAATACAACATACCCCCTCGACTACTTTAGGAAAACCCAGCACAAATTTGATTAATAATTCAGAACACATTAAATAGGAACAACAAAAAGTAATGTCGACCACATGAGTGTTCTAGGTTCGAGTAGCACAAGCAGCATTAAGTATTTTATATTTTTGCGCAAATCATTATCAGTGAGTTGTACAGTACTTACAAGTGGTGCGGCGAGTTTTTATTTGTGTCATATATACTTGTCCCCACAAGTGGTTTCTATTTTAATTGATTGTGCTGAATGTATCAATTTGTAGTCCAAAAAGTATTGTAATATTGAGTTGTATAGCGTAACATAAGAAGTAAAACCAACGGCAAAGATGATATACTTCACATTTTTTATTGGTCCACAGAAAAATTGAAATAATCATTTATATGTGTAAGATTTCAATTGGATGCATAATTTTCTTTCTCAAAATGATTAGTGCATTCAATTTCTGGGTCGGGTTTTATTTTTTATTTATTTATTTTTTTTGGGTCAAATTTTAATTTGTCTCTAATTTTAATCCCGGAACCCCCGACTCTGCCCTAGGAACACCCCGCATGACCTCTCATGGAAGTGACGGTGCCAGATCCAGGCCAGCCACGGCCACGTCTCTCTTTTTCTTCAAAAGTCGTCGTAAACCCAATTGCCTCTCAACAAGAGTACTAAGAAGGGCCGGGAACCAGCTCTCTTCTTCGCGCCAGATGCGATTGAAGAGTTATCGACATCCCTGAAGTGTTCTCTCATCGACAAGTTGTCAAAAGGACGACAGAAGATGGATGACCTCCGCAAAGCCTTCCATATTAGATTAATTGATTTAAGGCAGGTATCCGTTTTGACATGGATGTTGGATAATGGCAATACAGAATTTTGGGGGTAATTCCATGAGGGTTATTGTTGTGGATATGGGTAGCCCTACTAGCCATCTTTTATATCTTTTACTATTCGTGGGTCAATCTTGTGTTGTTTATAATTTAAAAGCTCATTTATTGTAATTAAACTTGAATCCTGTTTTTAAGGTCATAGGGTCAATCTTGTGTTGTTTATATTTTAAAAGCTCACTTAGTCATTTATAGTCCTTTTGGTTTCTAAGTTTTTGTAATTGATTGTAGTTATTTATTTATTTATTTTTAAATTAAGTGTGGGGTTGGTTACCCATTTTATTGATTGCAAAAAAAAAAAAAAAAAAAGAAAGGAAATCAAACCATATGGTTTACATTTTGTGGTCTATTTTGTTTAGTTTTCTATAATCTACTTTAGGCTGCTTCCATATTAATGCTCAAAGCAAGTGTTCGTCCTAGTTTTATGCATATAAATAGGCCATATTCATGAAATTTCACAAGTGATTTTTGAGATTCATAGTAGTGAGGTTTTATACCTTCGGGTAAAGTTCATGTTTGAGCTTTATAGCATTATCTTATCAATTAATTAGTTGTCTTCCTTAATTGTGGCGCATTCCTTATTCTTTATTTTCAATTAATTGAGGGTTCTTTGAGGGAACTTTGAGGTTCATAAATTATCGAGTGTTAGAGTTTGGGAGGTTTGAAACGAAATTCTCTTTAAAATTTGGTTCTTTGGAGCCATATCCTGACATGGATCCTTCAAAAGGTTGAGTCTAGGTGATTATTCAAGGGGTTGATTATTGGGAGAACTTGGAGATCCAAAGAAAACATCCTACAGTAGTTTGTTTTAATGTGTTTCGCGACCTAGATTCGTATCAATTATGAAAAATCAATGGCCCACACCTATGGCAATGGATCTCCCTATTGGAACCACCTCTTTACATGTATGATCAAAACACCCTTTTACAAATTGGCCATCGTCGCACACTCAAAGTAAATCAAGCAATCATCACAATAGCAAGGCTATCAGTAGCATGGATTTGTGTTGAAATTCACCTCCTTAATTAGGCCGGATCCAGATCGCCTTCGTATGGGTGAAAAAAACATCACTTTTTTCGACAAAGAATCACATATAGGAATGCAACAAACATGAGCACTCGTCAGAAACCTGCAGGAATAAACCAAAATGGCAGCCGAACCAAATCCATTTTGCTTACTAGGAATAAAATAGGAGCGTCATGTTCTCAACTGTACTGTTACTTCGGCAAAGTTGCAAATCACTGCCGCCACTGGGGCTGAGGATTTACTACTCTCACCCCAGAGACCAAGGGGATGCAGATGCACCGGGTCGCCCCCTCCCCTTCCGCTGGTGGGGTGTAAAATCCACACCTCCAGAACCAAGGGGGTGCCGCGCACCAGCTACCCCCAGATTCCAGGGGTGCTATAGTTTCTGGGGTTTTCCTGCATTAGTATTTCATGATAACAAATAGTTTGTTTGTTCACTGAAACACTGGTTGGAATCAAAAGTTAAAGGTAGCTAGCGTTAAAGAGTAATCAACAAACATCTGATCAGTTAACAAACATGGATACAAATCTGGCACATGAGCACATGATATGAACTGTCCATTTGTTGGTAGCTGTCCAGCTAGCTAGCTAGGAATGTGTCTTGAAAAAGTTAAAATCATGATGCTGAAAATTCAGCTGCTTCAACAAAGAATCAGCTGCATCGTAAAGATTCATCATTCTTTCTCCGTTGTACTTGTCATGATTCATCATAACTTCTCCAGCCAATTTGAAAGTAGCCAGCTCAAATGCAGGAAGTTTTACTTCACTCTAACTTTAGACCTTTGAGAACATTTTTACAGCTACTATTTCCAAGGGGTATCTGCATAATTTTTGTCTTAGAAAATGTGTTCTTTTCAACTAAAAGCTTCTACCAAGCGCACATACTTAGATTACATACCTTGAAAAGATGAAGAAAATGTACGATAGGTGAGGAAGCTAGTACCCAATCCTAGCTAAATATTGAAATGTGAAATATTTAGATAAATAGGATACCTAAATATTGAAGGATCCATATATATATATATATATATATATATAGCAGATGTGTGAAATGTGAATATTGTTAATTTTAGACACAAAATGTATCGAAATCTGTTTTAATTTCAAAATGAGTTTTGGTCTTTCTATTCGCCAATTCCGTCAGAAAATATATTCCAAACATTGTGGTTATCCTTCTTCATCAAAGTACATTCTCGGGCATATATAAAGGCCATCTTTTGGTAATTTGCACCATTTCAATTTAACTCAAAAAGGTAGCCAAGCGCAATTTTAATTGGGAAATTAGAAAATAAAAACGTGTGTTTGAAAAATAACAAGCATTATAGAGCAAATTAATTGCATAAAAGAAGTACTATTTGAAGTTTAATTACATACCAGATAATGGACATCCAACTAGCTGGAGATAGATCCACATTCCTCAGTGTCATAAGATTTGGATAAATTCCCACGAAATCCATAACCTAGTGCAGCGAAATGAATTGGAAGAAATTAAAGCTTAGTAATTAATTGATTTGAGGGATGAAATATATAGGATGAATTTCCTTGATCACCTTTTCGAAAAGGGGAGCTCGCCAAAATGGGGCAGCAACGTGATGGTACGAAAAATAGAGGTGACCAAAGTGACGATTGCTGTCACAGTCAAAGTTGCTGCGGCCGCTACCGCTGCTGCTGCTGGTTGAATATTCATTGCTCGGTGATTTTGCAAAGTCGTAGATGTTTGTTCTCAACCGATCACCACTCTCACTTCCCTCACTACTGCTTCAACTCTCCATCTGAGTCGGATCACCTGCCTCCTTACCACTGTTCATTTCCAGTTAATAAATCAATTATGTGTGCCCGGTTTGCCTTTTGGCCCCAACCCAAGACCCAATTACTAAGCTTAAAATCCGGCCCAAATTGGCCCACCGAAGGAAGTTATATCTTGACCAAAGGAGGAGACAGATGTAAAAGACATGTTGGAAACTTATCAGAAAAATACACAAAAAAGAGTGCAGAAGCTTTAACTTGGTTTATTTCATTCTGCAGCAACTATCTCTTTAAATAGAGTACAGGTAACAAAAAATCATAAAAATCTCCTAAATATCTCAGAAGATAAAAGATAGACTAAAAGACTTATTCAACAAACAAATAATTTAACTGAAAAGACTAAGTCTCAAATTTTCCTAAATTGATTTTATTCTTGCAGTAAAAATCTCAAAACTTAACACTCGTCCTTGGGATTTTCACTGCAATAATCCTTCAAAAAAGAATCATCACCTTCAACTCCTGCATACTTTTAGGATTGTGTTCACGTATATGCATCTCAGTTTTGTCATTTATAGAAATATCCACCTCCTCTAATTTTGCAATCCATTTCAAGTCTTTGTTGCCTTCCTCATGACCTATTAACTCGAGCACTGCAACATCACATTTAACATTTTCAGAAAGATTTTTGATATCTTCATTTGTACTGACAATTGCTAGTCCACTTGTTGGGGTGATTTCAATATTTTCCATCTTATCCATCATGGTATCTGAACTTGTTCCTGCACCAACTTGTAACAACTCCAGAGAAAACCTTTTTCTTTTCATTTCACTGAAAAAGTTGAACTCCTTTTGGATCATAAATCAAGCATGCCTTATTCTTGAACATTACAGAATAGTTTTTCTCAAGTAACTGCCCAACACTTAAAGATTTTTATCAATTTCAGGCACATATAAAACATCAAGAATAACCTTTATTCCTGAATCACATTTAATAGCCACTTTACCTTTTCCTTTTACTTCAATATACCTTCCATTTCCGATTCTCACCTTGGAAGTATATGTCTTGTCAAGTTCCTTAAAAAATGACTTATCGTTCGTCATGTGGTGGGTACAACCGCTGTCAATTAGCCAAGCTTCATTGGTTGAATTTTCTGCAAAACAAGATTTCACAAATAATTCTTCTTCTTGTTGTTGATTCACCACCTGAGCTTGTTGTCTATCGTGCTTGTTTCTGCACACTCTCTCTATATGACCAAATTGATTGCATGCTCTGCATTGAATATCAGACCTAAACCAGCAATATTTGTTCAAATGATTATTTTTCTTACAATATTGACATAGAAAATGCCATTTTTTTCCATTTACCGTTGTAAGCACTCTCCCTATCATCATCGTCTTCATTTTGGTATTTTTGTTTTGCTTGCAAAGCCCCTTCAACTATCTCCTCCTTGCGGATAGCTCTTCTTTGTTCTTGTGCTTGCAATGTATTCACCAACTCCTCCAAGGTAATTTGAGAAAGATCCTTTGAATCTTCAAGAGAAGATATCTTTGCCTCAAATCTTTCAGGTAAGCTAACAAGAACCTTTTGCACCAACATCTGATCTGAGAGTTCTTCGCCAATCAACCTGATTTTGTTGACTACATTCAAGAGTCTATTCCAATACTCTTGAATGTTTTCACTTTCTTTCATCCTCAGTAGCTCAAACTATAGCCTCAAGTTCAATACCTGTATTTGACAAGTTCTATCATTGCCCTGGAATGCATGCTTCAGAGTATCCCAACTCTCTTTTGGAGTCTCACAAGTCATGATTCTTGTGAATACTTCATCTGAGACTGCAGTATGAATGCAAGTCAAAGCCTTGCTTCTCTTCTTTTTCTCAGCTCTATGTTCTCTCACCTGAGCGATAGTGGGATTTTCATGAAGTTGTACTTGATTGGTAACAACCATCTCCCAAAGGTCACTAGCTTCTAAAAAGGTTTTCATTTTTGCAGCCTAGATTTGATAATTTTGGCCATTGAAAGGCGGAGGATTGGCAAGAAAATTGCTAAGCATGATGCTAGAAATATAGTTTATGGAATGAAAACTATTCTTCTACCTCACTCTTTTTTATGACACAGGCCCTTAAGATCAAGAGGGCTCTGATACCACTGTTGGAAACTTAGCAGAAAAATACACAAAAAAGAGTACAGTCGCTTTAACTTGGTTTATTTCATTCTGCAGCAACTATCTCTTTAAATAGAGTACAGGTAACAAGAAACCATAAAAATCTCCTAAATATCTCAGAAAATAAAAGATAGACTAAAAGACTATTCAACAAACAAACAATTTAACTGAAAAGACTAAGTCTCAGATTTTCCTAAATTGATTTTATTCTTGCAGTAAAAATCTCAAAACTTAACAAGACCATTAGAAGATCAGATTCCTCGTCCTATTAGGTGACACGAAAGAACCAACGCAAAATATCAAACCTCATCCTATCGGGTCACACAGAAGGACCGGTGGTCCGAACAACACGTCCGAGCCTCTATAAATTGGTAGCTTTATGCTCATTACAAGGGACCTCTCTTTTACTACTTTTCTCTCTAGCTTTCTCTATTTTCTCTATATCTCGATACTAACTTTGGCGTCGGAGCTTAACTGGGGAGTTCCCCCGCTAGTACAAGTATCGCGGATAACAAATTTTGTAACAGATCCAACCCGAAGATCCTCACTGGCAAATCACACTTCATCAAATTACTATTCCGATTTGTTTATAGAGATCAGGTTATTAACCGTACTAATTCAGTGAATAATTATTTTACTGCACGAATGATCATCATTTCTACCTGGATGATTCTGTAGCGGACTTGCTAGCGTAAATCAGAATTGCAGATAAGTAGGGGACCTAGTATTGCAAGGGACAAAATAAAAATTGTATCATACAACAAACAAAACTAAGAGAAGTGTATGTATAGTAATTAAATGGAAAATTTTTGGAAGTTAAGAAAGAAATTAAGAGAAAATTATCATTTTTAAAAGCATAATGAAATTAGTAATATTAAATTGGAGACTAGGGTTCGAATCCGGGCAACTCCTAGGTGTAGTGGCACCATTTTTATATAGGTACAAGGGGCAGCTGCAAAGAGGCAGCCCCCAATTGTCATTTGTGTGTAGCCTCATTCTGCGTTGTGTGAGGCATATTAATGGTAGCTATACAAATTCCAACATCTTTCCTTCAAAAAAAATTGAAGCATAATAGACCGGTCAATCTTCTTACCTCTTGATTATAATTAAATTAATAGCTTGAGCCATGAATTAAATACAATATCAATTCAAACGAAAATGAATGTTTTTAACTTTTGTTTTAAGAAAAAATTAAAATTAAAATGAAAGGATCTAGTGAAAAGTGATTAAGAGAACAAAAATTTGTAAAATAATAAAACAAAAAATTAGGTTAAATTTATTTACTTAATATTTTGGTTCGTGAAAAGTAAAAATAAGAAAGAAGTGCTGATCGGCAAATTCTCTTGGGGAAGGATGACGATGGAGAAACTCCGGCAGGACTTCGAAACCGCTGGATTTACGAGCTCTTACCACATAGGTTTGATTGACCGAAAAGAGGTTCTCATACGCTTCGAGCTTGATGAAGATTACTGTAGATGCTTCTTAGATACGGTTTGGAACTTCGGGTCCTACTCACTCCGCATCACAAAGTGGACACTGGATTTTGATCCTCATGCAGAATTATCAATTGTTCTAGTATGGGTCTCCTTATCACAACTTCCTTTTCAATTATACAATGAATGGTCCTTGTTATCCATTGGCAACATGTTTGGGAGAGCTTTGAAAGAAGATTTTGTGTCAGCAACTTTATCCCGGCCGTCGGTGGCTCGAGTCTGTAAAGAAAAAGACCTCTTGAAGCCACTCCCAAATCGGGTGTGGTTGGAGAAGAGGGGTCGAGGCCTCGGCCAACCCCTGCAATTCGAGAAGCTACCGAAATACTGTTGAAGGTGTAGGATGGTCGGCCACTCGGAGAACGCTGTCGCAATGGGGAAGCACCATCGCAGCACAAAAAATGGCAAGAAAAGAAAAAGGATTTGGTGCTGCAGGATGTTCCCCAATTTGAGCACGATGGAGTTCAGAATAATGCATTGGTTCGGTTTACCTCAGTGAAGCAGCCTTCATGTGCACCCAGCACGGAAGGTTTTCGAAAGAATTCTTCACAGACCCAATTGCCAGAATTAGAGGGGCCAAGCAATGTAGACCCCCCTCCCCAGCCCCATCGGGTGCACCAGATTCAGCCCAGGTCATTGTGCATCCACAGCGCTAGGTGCCCATACCTGCGCCCATCCATCCGTGCTCGGCGCCTAAGCCTGCGCGCAACTAGGCGCCCATGCCAGCGCACAGCCTCCTGCACTAGGCCCCGATGCCTGTGCGCAACCACTAGGAGCTCAGTCATATCCTTCCGCCTAGCATCCAACTGACACCCGAAGCAATCCAGGTAGCCCAGGAACCGTTAACCGATCAACAATTGGCTCCGGAGGGTGTCAAATCGCTAGAAGATAGTAACATGGAGGTCGTTTATGTAGATATTCCAATTCAAGGATCGCCATCAGCCCAAGCCACGACCCTCAAGGCATCAGAAGGTATCCCTGCCATGCCATTATGGTTCAACATTGTCCACACGCCGCCTCACACCTCGGAAAAACAACACAAGTCCCTGCCTCTGCCTAGAGTAAAGCCTCTGAGGTGGATTTTCACTCTGATTCAAGCACACACACAATGTCTACGGACAGTGAGCTCATTGCTCGTATACCTATTAAGCCACACCATCCCAATACATTGCCAGCCTACTACCCACACGATGCCTATAGTGATCGCAGTCTCGACAACGATGAAGTTTATGGCCCCTGGGAAACAGACAATGAGGGTGCAGAAAAGGAAGTAACACAGTTGCGGAGAGGTAAAATGCCAGAATCATTCATCCAATACGAACAGCGGAAGCTGAGAGACAAGCCCAAAATAGATTATCGTAGATTTAACAAACATGGACACAAACTGTGAGGCCTAAGGGCCCGTCATATTTGTTTCTTTCCTCTTTCTTTGCTCGTTCTTTTATTTAAATAAACGGGTAGCCAATCCCACCTCTAATTAAAAAAAAAATAGAGAGAGTAAATATGTCATTTTAGTTTAATTAAAAGCAAATAATATTAGTAATAAATATTTTTTTATCTCCCGTATAACTTGTTACAATTTTAATTACTCTAATTAACCCAACACAAGATCTCACCGTCTAAGAAGCCCAATCTCAAGGATCAAGTCCCTGAAAGAAACAAGTCCCTGAATATCACGGGGAAGAGAAGGCTGAGTGAATAACTGAGTTGTCCTGGAGGTGCTTGTGAGGTTAGCAAGAGCATCTCCAACCGTTTTGGCCTTTTTGAAAATGTGGCGTATCAAAACTCCTCAAAGTAACCGTTGGTGCTGAATCGCAGGATGTTGGTGCTGAGTATCTAGGAGTTTCTTTCCACCCGCACTACAAAGAAACCCTTTTCGACACAAACAAAAAGCCTGAAACATAGAGCCATAGCTTCCACCTTTTAGCTAGTATTGTTGCTGAGGTATATAGACTTGATACAAACACAATGTCTCCACAACAGTCCAGGAAAGACACTAGCTCCAGCCGGGCCTAGATTGCCGCGAGAAGAGGCATCAACATTTAACTTGTAAAAACCGGGGGGAGGTCACTAGAACTCCCCATGATAGGTGCCTTGCGCTTCCTGTAAGCCCATATCAGAATGATTTTCTTCTTGACCAAAAATTGAGTGTGCCTGTGGAAAGAAGGGGGCTTGACCAAACAGATCTCAAATAACAACCGCCGGATAGCTGTCATGGTTTCAGCCGGAGTATGCACCTTACCTAGCTAAATGATAATGAGCACTATTTTATGCCTTCCAAAATTCCCAACAGACAATGGAGGGGTAGCATGTAACTTCTAAGGTGGTGTGTCAACAAGGCAAAATGTTTATTGCTCTAAATTTCCCTTCCTAGTCCCTAGAATAGCATTGATAGCCCAATACATATATTTCAAACTATGACTACCTAGTTCAATTAATCATATATTTAGCCAACAAGCCCATTCCATTGACCCTCTATTTCTAGCAAAATAATGAAATTCTAACTCAAGTTCTCTCCAAGAATTGGACAGAAGCCCATATGATCTGCATCTTTTAGGTGAATTATTTTAGCACTTGTTATTGCAGTTCTCATGCGCTTTTTCACAAGGTTTTAATGATTAATTACAGATTTGGAGATCGGGCCTAGGAAGGAAGGAACGTGCAAAAAGTAGAAGAATTGGAGCAGAGGAGTTAGCACCCAAGAAGCCCACACGAATTATGATCTAAGCAAAGAAGGAAACTCGCAGGAAGCTTCTGCCGATCCAAGTGGAGAGCAGAGAAAAAAATAGAAATTTAATCCGTAAAGAAGAAGGATTTAGAATTGGAAGAAGAAAATGAAATCTCAAAAACTTACCTTATTTAAGAAGATTTCAATTGCAAGAAAGAGAATCCAATTATGATTCCTAGAGAGTAATTTCCTTGTTGGAATATGTTTCCTCAATGGAGAAGGATTGTCTTAATTTCCTTTTCTGAAACGGTTTCTCTCCCTATATAGTTGGGTGAGTTTTGTGCAATAAGACACGCTTCCTTACAATAGTTTTCTTAGTTTTTACGATTATTTTCCTCGCAAGATTCTGTTTCATTCCTTAGATAATATTCAGAGTTTAATTTAGTTCTGTTCTGTTTCAAGCACTGGTGGATTTCCCGACGGTACAGGCTACCATTTGACCAAAGCATTGGTTGCCAGATTGCAATTTCTTACCATTCAGTACAGTTTTCTATTTTCTCTTTTAATGAAGTCTTTTATATTTATTTGTTTTGCGTGTTTTACTATGATTAGCTAATGTCCTAATTCTGGTACTATGTAAAGAAACCACAATCCATGCATGTATGAAACCTAAGTATCAATCTAAAGTCTGATTAATTATGTTTCTAAATTGCCTGTGTTTATATGTCTAATTACTAAGATTCTATTAAGCCTAATCAACTTAGTTTAATCTGGTAGAGTCAGTGAGTGGCACAACTATCGGCCGAGTAGTACAGGATTAATTGGGTGATAATTTCTAATGCATCGTCAGTAGGAATTATGAGTTTCAGGTTTTTGTAGTTTTTAATTCTTCTATTTGTTAATTAATAAGGTTTGCGGGGACTCGCGGTCAGTTAGTTAACGTAGTTAGAGAATAATTCCTTTGCGGGGACTCGCGGGTGATTATCGAGAATCTATGGGAGAATTGGGATTATTTATGAGGACTCGCTGTAATACTATGGCTGAAACGGCATAAGTAATTAGACAAGTTAAGAGATTTATGATTGCATGTTTGAGATTAAGGTAGAATTACATAATACCGGAATTTCTCTCATTATTTGATATCATTCAAAAGTGGTTAATTTAATTATTGTTCTAATTGCTATTTTCTATAGTCACGTGACAATATTTAGGTCTCTTAAGAGACACAAAGGTGACTGCTAGTCGAAATTTGGTTACTTTAAATTAAATTGGAAATTGAGTATTAATTACTGTCCATGTGGATCGACCCTATCTACTACTGTGCTATATTTTCTTAGCATCTTAATTGCAGGTTAAAAACAGTACTTTTACTGTTATTTGGTAGTCTTACGACAGTCCTATCACCATACTTAACCAATATTCATACAACTACTAGGCTTCTAATTAATTTCGTAATTAATCATGAAGAACATGAATAAAATATCATACAAGGAAGCCATAAAACTCATTGTCGATAATTGTAGAAATGTCAGATATAGCTATCCATAATCCGTAATCTGTAAACTAATAAACAAAAAAACAATTATAATAGGCCACCAATAGAAAGTAGAACTCCCATTGTCACAAATAGGAAGTCACTGGTACCAAACACAAATGTATTACTCACTCAATTGGTAATTTATTTTGGGCTGTTGTCTCACTTTAGTACCTCAATTTTAAAAAGTTTTATATTCATCCATCGGTCGGCAATGAATTTTTTTTTTCCTTCCCACAGTTATCTATGGGGGTGTTGTACAAGGGGTTGGATTCGAGGAGCATGTTTTTCTTGGAGAAAATGGCTTCTTATATGGTGAGAAAGACATAAACTAATTAAAAATAAAATTTGTTTTTCCTCATCGTTATAATTCTGGGGAGCTACTAAAGTCTCATTTGATAAAACTTAATGCTTATATCTTAATAATTAATACTAAAATGATAATGTTGAATTCATTAAGTGGTTTATATCATAATTCTGAAAATTCAGTTTTCAACATTCGTTTCTAATGCTTAATTACTTATTTTTGTTCATTGAACACACTTATCTAAATGATGAAATATAAAAAATGTACAATTTCACCCTTACATTAGTTGTTAATAATTACACACAACAAATATTAATTTTACAATCTTTTTTTTTTTTTTTTTTTTGGGAACAGCTGAATAAGTGGCTGGGGGGCTTAGGGACCTTTATTACAATAAAAATTTTGAGTACAAATAAATGAGGGAGACATAATGACCTTACCTCTCGAATCAAAAGAATGCATCAAACTTTAACCTTCATAAGATTTGGAACCAAGCGGCTATCCAGAATTGCAATCCCCTTGATCCGCCTAGGGAGATCTAAATTAATCTCCCCCAGTAAAGGTAGTCCGACTTGAACTTGCCTCCTTGGCCAATCCATCTGCTACAGAATTGCCCTCTATGTGAACATGCATAACGTAATGGTGAGAATATATAAGGTGTCAAATCTGTCGCAAAGTATGAAGATTCACCCAAGGAACTTTAAAGATGCGACGAACCATATTAACTAGGGCTAGAGAATCCGTCTCCACCTCCACTCCCTGCAAGTTAATCGATTACACTCCCGCAGACCCAGTAAAAGCGCCCTCGCCTCTATTTCAAAATTTGTTCCATAACCAAGATAAATTGAACCTGCTGCTGCAACCGTGACATAACCATCCTGAATCACAAAGCCTATGCCAATGTGCCCTGGATTCCCCAGAGCTGACCCATCAACATTAAGTTTCCGGTTCCCAAGTGGCGGAGACCATGCGAATAGCTTAGCTGGCATTCTTCGAGGCTAGCGGAGTCTTGGGTTTAAACCTGTGCGCAACCAACCCCCTTCCAACTAAGAATCTCCTTCCATAGGCCATACGTGTAAAAGATCTACGAACAACCCTCTTACCTCCCGGATCAGACCCCAGACTATTGTTAATTTTTCCTCAAATATCCAAAGATTCCGCGCCTTCCAAACCACCCAAACCACTAAAGAGGGCAGCAAAAGAATCAACTCCCCCTGGACTTTTGACAAAGCTTGAAACCTCCATAGATAAGCCAGCCTGTCCCAGAGTGATGGGAACTGATGTAAGGGAACTTCTAAGAGGCGAGAGAACTCCTCCCAGACTTTTCTCGCCAACACACAATATGCGAAAATGTGTTAAACACTCTCTGGCTACTCACAAAAAACACACTTTGAAACTGGTTGGATAGAAAATCCCATTAAGATATCATCCAAGGGGAGAAAGCAATTTAACAAATGCCATACAAAAATTAATACTTTCCCTGGAACTCGCGGCCCCCAAATCATGCGAAAAAAAAGGTAATTTTTTGCGAGATGGGCGAATCACTTCATACGCTGTCCGTACTGAGAACTCACCATCTGAACTGGGCATCCAAATTAACCTGTCAGGCTCAGCCGATTGGCACTGGTAACCCCCCCCCCCCCACCCCCACCTCACAGCATCGGCATGTAGTATGTGGGTTCATAGCAAAGGTACAAACAGCCAAGTCTGGGAAAGGCCAGTCCTCCCCTTCCCAAATATCCACTAGCATGCCTCTTCCCAACCAATTCGACTCCCAAAAACTGCACTCCCCTAGTCCAACCATAACGGTGGAATTCAGTGTAGCAATTTCCTCAACATCTGATATCCTTGGCGAAGTATTTGATTTTCGAAAATGACTTGGGAAGGACAACAAAAATCTAGCCCAAAAACTGTCATGACTCTATAGCTTCCACCATAATTTGTAAGAAAAGCTTTCTATAATAACCTCCATCCTTCGTACTCCCAACCCATTCTCCTCTGTGAGAAAAGACAGGCGATCCCAGCACCACCTCCTCTTCGGTCCAAACTGTGTTCTACTCCAATAAAGGATGAAAAAATCTTTTCTAAACTCTCCACAGTGCCCTTTGGGGGCTTCAAAACTGCCCTTATATGCAATGGCATAGAAGCCAAAACATGGTTAATCAGCACTAAACGGGCAGCCTGTGTAGGTCACCAGTTATCCAACCTTACAGAGACTTTATCTAGCATTGGCTAAAACAGGACCTTCTTCTTTCTACCTGTAAAAATTGGGTACTCCAGATAGGTGAAGGGGAGGGAACCCAGCCGTATACTCGTGTGCATCTCCATTCAAGCTCGCACCCTTGCAGGGGTTGTATCTCCCAAATATTATGAACTCTTAGCCCTGTTTATTTTTTGCCACATTGCTCCCTCATAAGTTGCTAGAAAGAGTATAAAGCATTTCAATTTTTTCACTGTTGCCAGCATGAAAATTACCGTGCCATCCGCATAACTCAAATGGGTGACAGGCAAGACTCCCTTGGGACCCCATAGTATTGCAGATAATTATGCTGAAACAAGTGACGTAACCCACTTGTAAAAGCCTCCGAAACTAACACAAATAAAAAGGGCGACAGAGGGTCTCCTTGCTTAATTCCCCTTGAAGCTTTAAAAAATCCTCGAGGGACTCCATTTACCAAAATTGAAAACCAGCTAGTAGATAAATTCCCCAAAATAATCCTGACTAAAGATCCATGGAAGCCTAACTTTAAAAGTAGGCTATTTAGAAACCCCCAAGACATTGTCAAAAGTCTTCATCATGTCTAATTTGATGACAACATTATTCCCCTGCACTTTTTTATCCAAAAATCTGAGCATCTCCTGAATGAGGAGCACATTATGTGCCAATTCTCTCCCTACAACAAAAGCAAACTGTTCTTTTGAAATTAATTGCAGTATTAAAGGCTTCATCCTCTCCATGACCAGTTTCGAGCAAACCTTGTTCAGAAAATTGCACACACTTATAGGTCTAAAGTCCGCAAACGAGGATGGAGAAGGTTTCTTTGGGAGCAAAGTAACCTGGACACTTGCAACTGCCCATGGAATTGGGATGCCCAGCATGAATTCCTTAATTGCGCGGAACAAGTCCGAGCAAATTATATCCCAACAGGATTTATAGAAAAAACTAGAGAACCCATCACTTCCAGGCACACTAGAGGAATCCATTCCAAAAACTACCTCCCCAAACTCCTCCAAAGCAACAAGTCGGAGCAACTGGGTATTATCCTGGTCAGTGAGGATCGGATTTATAGTCTGAAGAAACCAATCAGTTGCAGCACCACCCCAATCTCCACTCTCTGCAGACAACAATTTTTTGAAAAAGAATTTCGCCTCCCGACCGATTTCCTCCGGATCCTCCAACCAAATTCCTTGTTTCGAGTGTTTGGCCTATACTGATTTATGGAAGAAGCTAGTGTTTGAGTCGCCCTCTCACAACCACCTAATTCTTGATTTTTGTCTCCAGAAAGTTTCCTCCTTCGTCTGCCTTGAAATTAAATCAACTCTGGCCTAGCCTAGAATTCCCTCAGCTGACTATGTATGCGAAGCATTAAATGCCTCCTCTAGCTGGTGCACCAACTCTTCAGCCTCTCTTACATTCTAATGAACATCTCTAAAAATCAATTTATTCCAACCTCTCAGACAAGCTTTTAATCTCCTCAACTTCAGTGAGAAACCATGCATTCCATACCCCTCAATTAGAGTATTCCAATTCTCCTTCACCACCTCTGTGAACTCTGACCTATGCAACCACATTTCTTGGAATTTAAATGGTTTTGGGCAAGAAGGCAAACATGTTTTCAAGCTTAAAAACAAATGAGCAAGATCTGAATGTGTCCCATTCAAAATCTGAATAATACTACCCAGGAAGTGCTGCATCCAGTTCTCAAACTCAAGACCACGGTCTAGCTTTTTCCAAGCTCTCCCATTCCTCCTCATGCTAGTCCAAGTGTACCTACCCCCAACCGTTGGGAGTTCCACCAACTTCGCTGCCTGTATAAATTCCACAAAGTCCCTCATAGCAAGGGCATCCGGGCAGCCCCTCCCTAAATATTCCTCTATTGATTGTACCACATTAAAGTCACCCAAAAGCAACTTAGGCCCATTGGCAGTCTGAATAAATTCTCCCAAAGCCCCTATCTATTCAAGCGCGTGTGTTGCGCATAAATAAAAGCAGAAGTCCAAGGCATAGGCAACAGGAGATGAGCAACTCCCAAAGCAATGTACTGCTCATTATTTTCTACTAAATTAACAACTTATCCACCAGTCCAAAAAATCCAGATATTGCTACTTACATTACTCAGAGCATTATCAAATGAAAATTTAACTCTAAATGCATCTAATTCAATCCCATCAAACATAGGCTCAACTAAAACCAAAAGAGATATTTTATGCGATTGTACTAGTTGCCAAACCCTATTTTGTGAAGGTTGACTCCTAATACCACGAACATTCCATACTAACATATTGCAATTCATGGAGAAAATTTGGAGGGAGCATTAATGACAGACCTGTCTCTGGTAACCATGGTCTTCTTTTGGGAAACATATGTCTTTGGCTTGGACTGCTTGGGCTTGGGGACCTTCTTGGTTACCACTGATGGATTAACAAGGGCATCCTCGTTTTGAGAATCAATGAGTTGTGTTGGTAAAAGTTCTGGTCGATCATCCTCCCCTTCTGAAAAGGCCCTACAACTAGCCTATTTGCATGAAAGTTGGGCCTCTACCAAAACCAAATTATGTACATCTACTATGTCAAGCATTTTCTCGAGCAGTTGGGAGTCCGTCACAATATTGGGGGGATCTGCACGCGGAGGTTCTGAGAAAACAACCTCCTCCGCAGAATCAGAAAACGGCAAAAATCTTGATCCCATTGCAAGCGAAATCTACTGCAAACCATGTTGAGACCCAAGCCAAGAACCTGCATGTTGTGGGGAATCATGCAGCAAAACAGGGACCCCTGCTGGGTGAATTTTGGTGATGTCGGTTGGGGTTTTTTTGGCGAGGCAGGGGGTTGGGTTTGTGTCGAAGGGGGGCTTGGAATTGGGTGAGGTTTTGACAAGTTAACGGGAGCTGCCTGAGAGCGTTCCTGGTGGATGGTATTTGTTGGGATGGTTATCTTTTCATAGCTCTGGAGGCCCGATCCTTCTCCTTGATTCACGCCTGGCTTATGGAACATGAAGGTGGCAATATTTTCATTTTGGGGGAGAGGGTTCCGTTGGGATATTGTCTGCAATTCTGGGAAATCAAGGGAATGGGGCATCGGCTGTTTAGTTTGACATTTAGGATTCTGGTTGGTGGAAGGTTTCAGATCAGGATGTGCTGTGTGGCATTCTGTTTCGCAGTGTCCTACTTTATTGCAGGCCTGACAGTATTTCGGGACAAAGTCGTAGTCGATCGGAATCCACCAATGGTGCGATTTCGAACAAGACGAATTCTGGGCGGGAGAGGCTACAACAGATCAACCTCCGAGCAGATTCGTTCGCAGAAGGCCTGGATAAATTCTTCGTCGCTTCATCTGTCTTCAGAAATTTCCATGACAAAAGCTTCATTATAGTGTATTGATGGAACAAGCTATAGCGTAAACCAAACTGGGGTGATGGATGGTTCCAATTTCACATTAAAAAAAGGGGTCCATTTAAGAACCCTCATGGGAAAACTCCACAAAGCCCTCATCCAACAACGTTGGTAGTCCGCGGCTAGATTGAAATGAATTAGGACATGGCTCCATCAGTCCCAAATCATATTTGTCTTTGAATCCTGTAGTCTTAAAGGCCTTCTTCAAATCATCCATGGGTGGCCGACCTTTCGAGAATTTTCCGACGAGAGCCAATCTGAAAGGTGTTCAATCTCCTCGTCCGAATACAATAGTGCAGGCTCTCCAAGGTATTCTGTGACTGGCTTAAGAGGCACTGGCGGTGGTGCAACAAACAAGGCGGCGAAAGAAGGCGGCTCCCCATGAGGGAGAGGCACCTCCATGATCGGTGAATTTGAAATTGGGGATTCTGGGGTTTTTAGGAGAGAATCAGAAACCCAACTCCATGATTACAATAAAATGTCATTTTTTATTAATATTAAATAAATAAGAATATAAAATGTATTATATAATGATGTTTATAAAATTTGGTAAAATATATATAACTTTTAAAATATACATATACATATATAACTTATAGTATAAGAAGCCCTCTCCTAGCTATCCAGGTAAAGTGATAAACATATTAGATTGTGGCTGTCTGGTTTAGGGCACAAAAATCTCCCACGTAATGGCCGATGCTGTATCGCTGGGGCAATTTGCAGAGTTGGATGATAATGGATTGTCTGTTACTCCTCTGGGTTCAAATTATCACCACGAAATTGCTGCAATCTTTCCTGCCAGAGCTCCATCGGGGTGCCAAAGCAAACAGAGCATGCTCAAATGTAATTAATTTAAATATATGTTATCTTCTGTGACAATTGTATTATTGATAAGGGCAAAGTTGCACTAATTTCAAAATGTTGAGGGCATCTATGAGCCGAAAAAAGAAAAGAAAAACCAAACTTGAACCCTGTGTCAAACGTTAACGGAAAAAGTGCACATTTGCCCTAATTTTTACTGCAATACTTTTTTAATCAATGTATAAAACCACCAAGAATTCAATTTTCTTTCTTTTATGGTTTTTTTAAAAGAAATTGTTTGCCACTTGAGCATTATTTTAAAGCTTCCAGAAACCCCAAAAGCCCATGTATTTTGAAACAAAACGCGTACAATGTTCATCACCCAACCCTCGGACAAACCAGAACAATATTTCTTTAAAAATTAAGAACACAACAAGAACGATTGTTGACTACATGAGAGATCTATATTCAAGCAGCACCATGAGCTGTATTTCACATATATCACAAATCATTATCTATATGTTGTACATTACTACTCGCAAGTGGCGTCGCTGGTTTTCTTTGGTTACACTTGTCCGCACAAGTGTGTCCATTTGTATTGTAATATATCGTGTCTATCAAATTGTTGTAAAAAGTTTGTTCTAATATTAAGTTGTACAGCATTTAAAAAATGCAAAGCTGATATACATAAAATTTTGACCGCTGTCCAATTAAAAAAATTGAAAAACCAGTATGCATTATTTAACTAAATATGAAAGATTCAATTGGGTGCATGATTTTCTTTATCACTATAACCGGTGCACTCAATTTTTTTATCAAAAAACTACGGAAAACTACCCTTTGATTCTAAGAAAGTGTACAAGGCTCAATTGGGAAGGGCCAAGATTAAGGTTCTTGTGATTTTTTTCTCAATTTGTTTTTAGATCGAAGCTATTGCTGGAATAATCTATGAGCATTTGATTTTTATATTTTATGGTTTTTGATTGGTGGAGTAATTTCTTATGAGTTATTTTCCTTTTCTGTATGTGTAGAATTTGGTGGAAAATAATTCTCTTAATTGCAATGAGAATTTCTTTGTTTTACAGTCAGCTTTTGGTCTATTAAATAGACAAGTGATCCTATAATATATAGGGAAAGGAAACTACCAAACATAGAAATTATAATTTCAATAGGTTTTAAGACCAGTTCTAGGAAACAAATTGTTTCCTGATCCTCTATTTCCTAAGACCAGTTCTAGGAAACAAATTGTTTTAAGAAATAATCACTCAATTGGAGAGAATTAATTAGCTGATTCTTCGGTTACTTTTTCGACACACCCGCTCTAATTGGTGCCGAGTGTTGGGATTTGACCTAGCAACTTTGTTTGACCAAAAAGAGAAAAGAAATGAGTCAATTTTGAGTGTGGGCCTGGGGCTGCTTCAAGAGAGAAAAATTGGGAGAAAGAAACTTATGTACTTACACTATATGCAAACATTTTAGGCTTGTTTTTGTGTATATTTTCTTCCTCTGTTGTAACATAAGAGAAATTATGAGTGCATTCTAAGCTGACGTTGGATAAGTTGTATTTACATTACAGGAAGAGTAACACCAGAAAGAGCATTGTTTAGAGCTTTGGGACCAGGTAGCCAGATCTTCAGAGCGGCAAACACATCCCACCCAGCCATGTAAGCTACCTTGTAACTGTGTCAATTTGTAGGATTCATGTATACCATCTATGGCAAGGCTACTTTGAAGCTTCTGCATCTTCTCAAGGTCATCCTCAATGACTATGATTTCATCTACATATAAAATCAACACTGACCATTTCCCTGTTGAATTTGTCCCACCCCAACACTTCTGAAAATATCACAAAATACTCAATATTAAAAAAAAATATAGACATTACAAAGGAAGGCTAGCTGCTGACCTTAACTTTACCATTAGCTAAGACTCCTATTTACACTACATCCTAATTATCAAGTATGAAGTATTATTTTACATTTGTGACTAATAATAGGTAGGTGGTACTGGAATCTTCTAGAGCAAGTGATTTGGTTTTGCTTCAACATTGATACTTTAAGAGTTTTCTATCAATTGATTCGGTACTATTCAGCACTCTCCCTCAGTGACCAATTTCTCCAATTTCAGCCCTTGTCAATATGAAGCTGTCATCGGAAAACATTCATCCCTGTTAGTACTTAAGCTCTTTGTGAAAATATCTAGTGGTCCATCTTTATACTTCAATCCATATTGATGTGAGAGTCCACGAGTGACCAATGGCATCTAGATCTTATACCGTTTAACAGAGCGGTCAGGTCAGATCTTGATTTGTAATCCTACTTGCATGATATGGGTTTAACATCTCTTAACTTTGGTACCAAATCTCGAGTTTGATTTTCCTCCAAAGTTGGTATTTCTTCATCCATAGCACCACTCCACTCTACTTTCTTCGATGCTTCCTCGAAAGTTGCTGGCACCTCCATGTTACCCCTAAACCTTATCCTACGTGTTGTAACAGTACGTAGTACCCCTTGAAAAGCACCTATTGGCGGTCTGTAAATAGACACGGCCCAATAGTGCAGGATCACCATATACCAAAATAACAATACCATAAACTTCCCTTTGATGAGACATGCTAAAATTGCTGTGAATTGTTCAATTCCTAATGACAGATTATATTTGCAAATTCCTATCTCAAATTTATGATGTTCTGTCTCAGTAAATTTATGATGCAGATCTAACTCAGTTGGACCTGTCAATTTTCAAGAATTTTAGTTCTCTCAGCCATAATGTCGCGGGAGCAAGGAGAAAATAATTCCGCCACCAGTTCATTCATCCCACAGATTGGGTTTGAGCCCTCTTTGGGAGTCCTGCTTCAGAGCTCTAGGTCAGAATATGGCTCCACTGCTTCAGTGAACACGAGTTTTAGGTCTGTTGTCAGAAGTGAAGATCTATATGAGCTGAGGAGGCAGGCAGGAATTGTCGAACACTGGGTTTATATGTCTTGCAAACTTCTTGAATGGAACGCCTTTGATCCACTGCAACGTAGGTGGATGCATTTGCCAAGAATGCCCGAAGACATATGCTTCATGTTATGTGACAAGGAGTCACTGGCCGTAGGTACTCAGCTTCTTGTTTTCGGGAGGGGCGCATTCTCTCAATTAATTTACAAATACAGTTTGTCAACAAACTCATGGACATCTGGCATGAGTTTAATTAACCAAAGATGGTTGTTTGCTTCAGCCAGCCTTGGAGAGATTGCCATATTGGCAGGTAGTTGTGATTCGACGGGCAATATACTAGACTCCACAGAGTTGTATAAGCTGGTGGAAGGAACTTGGCATAGTCTCCCTAGAATGAACACACCGAGGAAATTGTGTTCAGGGATATTTATGGATGGAAAGTTTTACGCAATTGGTGGAATAATGGGGAATGGGGAGGCAATCACATCAGGGGAGGTTTATGATTTGAACAGCAACACTTGGGCTCCAATTCCTGAAATGTTTCCCACAAATATGAGAGGAACTGATGATGCTCCTGTCGCGTTGAAGGCACCTCCCCCTGTTGCTATGGTGAAGAATGAGTATGCTGCCTATTGGGAGGTAAAGGAACTTTGGAAATATGAAAAGCAGAATAATGTTTGGAACAGGATTGGCAATTTGCCCGACAAGGCTGGATCTATGAATGGCTGGGGTATGGCATTCAGTGGTTGTGGAAATATGCTTGTTGATATTAGTGGCGGCATTGATGAGAATGGACGAGAAGTCGTGGAGATCAATGGATGGAAGCCAACTGAAGGTGCTGCCCCTGTGTGGACTTTACTTGGTAGGATGGCTTCAGAAAATTTTGTCTATAACTGTGCCGTGATAGTTGCTAATGGAGCTGCATTCGCCTGACTTCTTTCATTTGAGCCTTTGAGAAACTTCTTTCTTCCTTCTGGCAAGATGCTTAGTTCTTTCTTTTTGGTAGTAGTTTTTATCTGATTTTGCCTTAACTAAGAGATCATATATCTATTGTTGTCATCTCAAAAACTGACATTTAACCTTTAAATTTCTACCAAAAGAGATGCTTCCGTTTGAATGGAAATTCCCGTGGATGCAAATACATCCCCAAATCCAGTTTATTTTTACAAGCTTCATTCCCTGAATTTCTTTTTAAGAAGGTTGCCATAAACAGTTCCTGGTTATGCAATTCAAGTGATAATCAACAAAAGAAAGTTTTTTTTTTTTTTTTTCTCTTACTCAGATGCGTTTAGATATTTCCCAATGGGGTCAGCTTCGACGTTGGAGCTAAGTGTACGGATTTTTTCGCTGAGAAGTTACAGCTTGGATGATTGGCAACCGTGAAGAGTTTGGCTGTCCCTCAGTCTGTCTCTGGCTATACTTTAATTTTCATATTAAAGTAATTTCTCATTGAAAATTAGGGATGAATCTTCTTTACTAATTAGGATATCATTCAAAACTTCAGTCCAGTTACTATTTAAGTGTTTTGATTAACTAGTAATGCAGTAATATTTTTTCAATCAAAGTATCAAACCACATGTGATTCCATTTTTTTTGGCTTTTATTATTATTGACCACTTGAGGATTAATTCAAGTTTCCAGAAAAACCAAAATCCTTTTCAATTTTGAGGAAAATACAACGTCCCCCCTCCACTACTGTGGGAAAAACCAGCACAAATTTGATTAATAATTCAGAACACATTAAATAGGCACAACAAAAAGTAGTCGACCACATGAGTGTTCTAGGTTCGAGTAGCACCAGGAGCATTATGTATTTTTCGCAAATCATTATCTCTGAGTTGTACAGTATTCATAAGTGGTGGCACGAATTTTATTGGTGTTATATGTACTTGTCCCCAGAAGTAGTGATGTCTATTTTGATTGTGCTGAATGTATCAATTAATAGTCAAAAAGTTATGGTAATATTGAGTTCTATAGCGTAAAATAAAAAGTGAAGCCAACGGCAAAGGTGATATACATCACATTTTTTATTGGTCCAAAAGAAAATGCAATAATCATTTATATGCGTAAGATCGATGTCAATTGGATGCATAATTTTCTTTCTAAAAATGATTGGTGCATTAAATTTCTGTGTCTGTTTTTTTTTCATTTTTTTCCCGTCAAATTTAAATAAATCTCTAATTTTAAACCCGGAGCCCCTGACTCTGCCCTTGAAACACCCCGAACGACCTCTCAGGAGCACCCCTAGGAAAGGACAGCCACCGCCACGTATCTCTTTTTCTTCAGAAGTCGCCGTAAACAAATTGCCTCTCAACAAGAGTACTGTGAAGGGAACCAGCTATCTTCTTCACGCCAGGCACGATTAATTGAAGAGCTATTGAGACCCCTGAAGTGTTTTCTATTTATGGGCAAGTTGTCAAAAGGGCGACCAAAGATGGACGACCTCTGCAAAGCCTTCCATATTGGATTAATTGACTCAAGCATGTATCAGTTTTGACCTCGATGTTGGATAAAGGCAATACGGAATTTTGGCTGTACTTCCATGGGGGTTATTGATGTGGATATGGGTAGCCTATAGTAGCCATCTTTTACTATTCGTGGCTCAGTCTTGTCTGGTTAATATTTTAAAAGCTTATTTATTGTAATTAAACTTCAATCCTGTTTTTAAGTTCCATAGGGTTTAGAAAACATAGAGTATGATATTTAGTCATTTATAGTCCTTTTTTTGTAGCTGATTGTTGTTAGTTTTTTTTTTTTTTTTAAATTAAGTGTGGGGTTGGTTACCGATTTTATTGATTGCAAAAAATAAAAAATAAAAAAAAAGATAGGAAATCAAACCCAATGGTTTACATTTTGTGGCCTATTTTGTTTAATTTTCTATAATTTACTTTAGGCTGCTTTCGAAGTCGATGCTCAAAGTAAGTGTTCGCCCTAGTTTTATGCGTATAAATAGGCCATATTCATGAAATTTCAAAAAAGATTTTTGAGATTGATAGTTGTGAGGTTTTATACCTTCGGGTAAAGTTTATGTTTGAGCTTTATATCATTAGCTTATCAATTAAGTTGTCTTCCTTAATTGTGGCGCATTCCTTATTCTTTATTCTCAATTAATTGAGGGTTCTTTGAGGTATCTTTGAGGTTCATATATTAACGAGTGTTAGAGTATGGGAGGTTTGAAACGAAATTCTCTTTAAAATTTGGTTCTTTGGAGCCATATCCTGACATGGATCCTTCAAAAGGTTGGGTCTAGGTGATTATTCCAGGGGTTGATTATTGGGAGAACTTGGAAATCCGAAGAAAACATCCTACAGTAGTTTGTTTTAATGTGTTCCGCGACCTAGATTCGTATCAATTATGAAAACCAATGGCCCACACCTATGGCCATGGATCTCCGTATTGGAACCACCTCTTTACATGTATGATCAAAATACCCTTTAACGAATTGGCCATCGTCGCACACTCAAAGTAAATCAAGCAATCATCACGATACCAAGGCTCTTAGTAGCATGGATTATTGTTGAAATTGACCTCCTTAATTAGGCCCCATCCAGATCACCTTCGTTTGGGTGAAAAAAACATCAATTTTTTAGACAAAGAATCACATGTAGGAATGCAACAAACATGAGCGCACTTGTCAGAAACCTACAGGAATAAACCAAAATTGCAGCCCAAACCAAATCCATTTTGTTTACTACGAATAAAATAAAATATAGGCGCCTCATGTTCTCAACTGTTGTTACTTCGGCTAAGTTGCAAATCACTGGAGCCACTGGGGGTGAAAGGTAGCTAGAGTTAAAGAACATCTGATCAATTAACAAACATGGATACAAATCTGGCACATGACCACATGATATGAACTATCCATTTGTTGGTAGCTGTCTAGCTAGCTAGGAACGCATCTTGAAAAAGTTAAAATCATGATGCTGAAAATTCAGCTGCTTCAACCAAGAATCAGCTGCATTGTAAAGATTCAGCATTCTTTCTCCGTCGTAATTGTCATGATTCATCCAAACTTCTCCGGTCATTTTGAAAGTAGCCAGCCCAAATGCAGGAAGTTTTACTTCACTTTGTAACTCCTCTTTATGTTTACCTTTCAGATCAATTTTACAGCCAATATTCCATGGGATATCTGCACAATTTTTATCTTATGAAATGTGTTCTTTTCAACCAAAAGTTTCTACCAAGGGCACTTACGTAGATTACATACCTTGAAAAGCTGAAGATAATGTATGATAGGTAAGGAAGCTGGTACCCAAGTCCTTTGAATAGCAAGTTGGAATTGGATAAATAGGATACCTAAATGTTGAAGGATCCATATATATATATAGAAGCCATGAGTGAAATGTAACTATTGTTAATTTTAGACACAAAATAAATAATTCCTTTTATTTGCTTCACTGTATCGAAATCTGTTATAATTTCAAAATGAGTTATGCTTCTTCATCAAAGTACATTCTAGGCCATCTTTTGGTAATTTGTACCTTTTCAATTTAACTCTCAAAAGGTAGCCAAGCGCAATAGTAATTGAGAAATTAGAAATATAAAAACGTGTATTTCAAACATAAGAAAGCATTATAGGGTAGATTAATTGGGCCCAAAGAAGTTTAATTACATACCAGACAATGGACATCCAACTAGCTGGAGATAGATCCACATTCCTCAATGTCATAAGACTTGGATAAATATCCGCTAAATCCATAACCTAGTGCAAGTGAAATGAATTAGAAGATAAAAAAAGCTTAGCAATTGATTGATCTGAGGGAGGGCTATATAGGACGAGGTATGGTTAGTTCAATTTCCTTGATTACCTTGTCGAAAAGGGGAGCTCGCCAGAATGGGGCGGCAACGTCATGGTACGAAAAATAGAGGTGACCAAAGTGACGATTGCTGTCACGGTCAAAGTTGCAGCGGCCGCTACCGCTGGTGCTGCTGGTTGAATATTCATGACTCGGTGACTTTCCCAAGTTGTAGATGTTTATTCTCGATCGATCACCACTCTCACTTCCCTCACTACTGCTCCCACTCTCCATCTGAGTCGGGTCACCTGACTCCTTTCCACTGTTCAGTATAAATCAATTACTATTCCGATTTATTTATAGAGATCAGGTCATTAACTCTACTAATTCACTTAATCATCATTTCTACCTGGATGATCCTGTAGAGGACTTGGCGGTGTAAATCTGAATTGCAGATAAGTAGGGGACAAAGTATTGCATCACGGTGGTGGAGTGGTTTACCACCACCGGGGTGCCGACCCCGTAAGCACACCATTCATCAAATATTTCCCACAGATCTCCCAGACTAAAAAATTCGATGCTGTCGCTGTCCCCATTATCCATCAACCAGGAATTGTTAATACCTCCTATGGAGCTCTGTGATTCATGTATTTACAATCAATTGTTCAATTCAAAACTGCTGGAAATTAACAAAATGATACGATAGAAACCAAATAATTCAATAATGTATTCAAATTAAATCAGAAGGATATGATAGGTATCTTTATTGAGCGATATATAGGCAGCAGTTACAATTAATAAATACCCGAGGAACAACTTTGGATGGAACAACTGGCTTGACGAAGTGAAGAAAGTTTTGGATATTTGAACGACCAAACGGCAAAGGCAAAGCTAATTCCCACGGCCTAGACCATTGCCTCGACATGCTTTCTTTTCCTCAATTATAATCTCGTCGGAAGTGATTGAAAGTTATGAGTAGGACTGACTGAGGAGGTATTTAAAGGCCTCACTCAGTAATAGTGTCTGTGTGAGTGAGTTGTGAGAAAGATGAAGTGGGATTCACCGAATACAAATAATTTCTTTCTTGCATTAATTGAACCTAACAGAAACAAAGAGAAGGAAGGGTGAAAGAGATTACAGAAATAAAGGCGCGGCAATGGCCGGCGTCATCAAATTTCTTCCATCTGTATCCTGCTATCTAGCTACTTCTATGGGGTAGAGATGAAAACTTATAACCATGTTTAAGAAAAGTGACATCTACAAATTAATTTCCTCAACGATATATAAGCAACAGTTACAGCTGCTTAATAAGACAGGGAAAAAAAGGATGTAGGACTACAAATTGAATATGGTCAACAATTCATTAATTAGTTACCTAATTAAGAATATGAATATATTATTGATATATATTTATTCCATCACAACGGAAACACTTGTCATGATTACCATATATTCCCGTAGCATTGCTATCTTAATTAGATTTTGAGTTGAGTTTGATTTTATTACCAAGTGATTTAATAATAAAAGACTGAAAAATAAAAAGCAGATTAATTTTGTTGAACATACAAAACAAGGAAAAGATATCCTTGGCTGAATATATAAGAAGAAAGAACTTTTATTTTGCAAGCATAGATAAAGTAGAGATAGGGCATTGACATTTCGCCACAGCATGTTTATGTTCTCAGGATTTGTCATCCATGAGGTGTACCTACAGTGTTGTGTGTTAGCATGGCGGTTTATAAGTGGAGAAGGTTGGGCATCAATCACATGACTGTGTTGTTTTTAATTTATATTTCTAATACTGTTTAGAGAGAAATCTTATTACCTTATCACTCAAGTGATAATGGTGTGAGAAGAGCAAAAATTGAGACCACTATAGTCTAGTTGGGGAATAACTTGGCTGGCCCACACATTAAATGAGATTTGTGTTCACATAAATATATCTTAGTTTATTTAATTAATTTGAATGATGTGATTTCCTTTAAAAGTTTTTAATTAAATAACCCCATTTTAATATTTTCAAAATAGTAAAATAGTACTTCCACAAACTCATATAAAGGTGCTTGTTTTAACTTGTCCATTGTGATTCAAAAATTTTACCACACGACTATTTTTATGAGACACAATGAATATGATTTGGATAGCGAATCCTATTTCCCAACCAAGAGCCCAAGCCCCAAAACAATATCCTATTTTGTTATTTTTTTACCACATTAATTATTTTCCTTTTCGTAAAACTAAAAGATTTCCTTGCGACCTTCATAAAATTTTACTATCACTACTACAAAAAGGGGCTTTAATGGCGGTTTTTAAGGGCTTTTAACGGCGGTTTTCATCCATTTTGAACCGCCATCTATCCGGCAGCCGTAGAAAGTTTACGGACTTTCTGCGGCGATTGTGAACCGCCATAGAAAGTTCGTACTTTCTACGGCGGTTCCTAAGCGAACCGCCGTAGAAAGTTAGGCTTTCTATGGCATTTTTTTTTAAAACCGCCGTAGAAAGGACTTTCTACGGCGGTTCCTAAGTGAACAGCCGTAGAAAGTACCAAATTTGTAAAAAAATATATATATATATATTATATTTCATTTTTTATCTCTACATTCAAAATATATATATCAAAAATCGCAAAAACAGGCGTAGAAAGTTTTTGATATATATATATTTCAACTTTATTCAAAATATATATATATATCAAAAACTTCCATGCTAATATACCGAACGACAACCAAACATCACAAAATTTTTGCGTGCATCCATCAAATTCTAATTAATTTAATCATTCACAGCAAGAACAATACAATAACAACATAATCCTGAAGTAAACAGCCAATATATATATAGAAAAATCCAATCTCAACCTAATCAATTTTGAGAATAAATCAAACCAAAATCAGTAGGAAAAATTATAAAATGGAGCAAACAATAAACCACCTATTTAACACTAATCAAACCCGAATTTAATCCTTCATCATCTCACCAAACTTGAATTTAACACTAATATTAAATAAACCCTTGGCCAATCGCAATAATCAAGTAACAATAAAATTTCTAAAACTTAAATAAAGTTGAAACTATTGGATATAACCTTTTTTATAATTTCAAACCCACAACAAGGACCGATTGTGGTGAAATTATGATGGGGGATTAACTCCAAGTGGTGGGGATGGCCGATTAAGAAACCATCTCCGGAGTTGGGCGATGGCGGATCTTGCTACGCCGGAAGAGCGGCTTCGGGGGAAGACAAGAGAAAAAACCGCTGGCGTGTGGATGGGCGCCCGCAACAAGAGAATGGCTTCGGTTTGCTGGAGATGGAAATAGGGGGAAGCCGCCGTTGGCTGGGGATGAAAACAAAGGGAAACCCTTAAAATTCAAACAAAATCAAGTTTCTATGGCAGTTTTAATAAAAACCACCGTAGAAATGAACTTTCTACGGTGGTTGTAATTAAAACCGCCATAGAAACTTGATTTCTATGGTGGTTATGAAGAAACTACCATAGAAAGTAACTTTCTATGGCGATTATTAAGAAACCGTAGAAAGTAACTTTCTACGGCGGTTTTAATTACAACCGCCATAGAAAGCCCGTATTGTGAATTCCCGCCCGTCCTTCTATTCCTATTTTTTGTTTTTTGTAAATTAACCCCAAATTTTTTTTAATTTAATAATAATTATGTAATTTACTATTTATCAATTTTTATAGTAAAATTTATCATATTTATTAATTATACGGCAGTTATAAATAAAACAGCCGTAGAAAGGGGACTTTCTACGGCGGTTTCTACCGCCGTAGAAAGTAGGGAACTTTCTACGGCGGTTTTCTTACAACTGCCGTAGGAAGGGACTTGCTACGGCGGTTGTAAGAAAACCGCCGTAGAAAGGGGACTTTCTACGGCGGTTTTGGAAAACCGTCGTAGAAAGTGGGGAACTTTCTATGGCGGTTTTCTTATACACCGCCGTAGAAAGGTGTTTCTACGGCGGTTTTTTTTTTTAACCACCATAAAAAAATGGGGAAAAAAGGTGTTTTCTACAGCGGTTCCTATTAATTTCTATTTTTGTTTTTCTTTTTTTAAATTAACCCCACTATTTTGTAAATATAATATTAAATATCCAACTCGCTAAATGCATTAAGTAGTATAATTTCATTGAATTAATGGTAGGTTTTGTACAATTGAATTTCTGTGTACTTAATTATTTCTAGTTAAATAATTAAAGTCAATCAAGAATTTCAATTATGTTAAGATAAATCATTCATAGCGGCAATTAATTAATACTCGTTACAATTGGTTACAAGTATTACTCAATGTCGTATCCATGTATAGTCTTAATTATTTTTCGATCGTTTCTGTATATCTCATATACATGTAGGCCAGTTAAGAGGCAAAAAAATAGAAAGAGGTTGACGTGGATACGAAATGCGCCTTAAAATAGAAACTATATTGACGAATCTCTCTAAAATAATAAATATTTATTAATCGATAAACGAATTATTTATTCATTTAGCGGTCAATAACTAACCTCGCTAAATGAATATCTTTTTTCCGATGCCTAGAAAATTAATTTATATAGGGTTAACTGTAAAATCAAAACAAAAACATTGTAGTTTTAAACAACTTTAAACCTCCCTAGCTATCACATTAACATAAATAGTGAAGCTTTATGCAATTTCAAATAATTGCAAACTCAATTTTACATCAATTTCGATAGAGCTTCTCCTGTAAATTTTACCATAACTCCTTGTTAAATAAACAGTGAAGGGTTTAGGGTTTAGGGTTTATGGAGATACACGCTGTTATTTAGGATTAAATACGTTAATTCTACGGCGGTTTATTTGAAAACCGCCGTAGATAATGGCTTTCTACTGCGGTTGTATGCAAACCGCCATAGAAAGGGACTTTCTACGGCGGTTTAAACCGCCGTAGAAAGTTAGTTACTACGGCAGTTGTTTGATAACCGCCGTATATAATGTCTGTCTACGGTGGTTTATATGTAAACCGCCGTCGAAAGCTTGTATTTCTTTTGTAATGGCGGTTTCGTCTTTTCCGTCGTTAAAACGCAACCGTTAAAACTCCTTTTTGTAGTAGTGTATCTTTCTCCCTCTTAGCGTTGTTGGTCTACACACTAAGACCAATACTAGATCTATAATTCTTTATAGCATTGTTATCAACGTCTGCCTGTCCAACTCGAGGACTTCAGCCTAGCCGGGCTAAGTCCATGTCCTAGTTAAAATGGATATTCAATAAACCAATCAAATTTATCTGGTCAAACCCAATTTAACTAATCTTTGACAAGGTAATTTTAATTTTTCATTTTTGAAAAATTTTTAAAATAGTATTTTAGATTAAAGAAGAAAGATTAAATTAAATTTCTCAAATTGTTTCTTCTCCCAGACTTATAAAATGTGTATTTTTTAATTTAAGTAAAAAAAATTTCATGTTTTATCTTGAATGGCCCCTGGGAAACAGACGACGAGAACGAGGAAGAAGAAGTAACACAACCGAGAAGAGGTAGAATGCCAAAAACATTCATCGAATATGAACAGCGGAAGCTGCGAGACAAGCCTAAAATAGACTACCGTATATTCAACAAACATGGACACAAACTGTGAGCCCAAGGGCCGTTTATTTGCTTTTTTATTTATTTATTTTTCTTTTTGCTGTTTTTCTTTTATTCAATAAAACGAGCAACCAATCCCATCTTTAATTTAAAAAAAAAAGAAAAAAATGATTATAATTATTGAATTTTTAGTATTGAATTTTTATTTGAATAAATTGATAAAGTTTTAACTATTATACTTACTTTTAATGGATTTTTATATCACTTTTTTATTTTTTTATAAAGTGAACTGCCCAAAATGTCACAGTACTTTCACACCCTGTCCGTTTTAGTAACAAAACTTTTTTATATCCCATAATTGTCACCATACTTTTTAAAACGTGTCAAAAGTGTCATATTTGGGGTTTTGACCGTTAGTCTTGAGGGAAGAGTCCTAACGATCATTTCACTGGTGTATTTTGAGGGGTATTTTTGTCCACTGTTCATATCAGCCACGATTCATATCCAAGACCAAAACTCTCAAGTCCAATTCATATCAGCCACGATTCAGTTATGGCAAAAATAAAAAAAATTACAACTTTCATCCATATTTTCGTCGCCGTCGATGGGTTCTGACCACTGACCGAATCGGAGAGGCAAACCAACATTAGAAATTGGTTGCAGCAAAGAAGCACAGAACCTGCAATCCAAAGAATTAGCACAGAAAGAAGGAAAAACAGCAAAAGAAAAGGAAGGAAGAAGAAGAGGCCGACGGTGATTGTGTTGTGCGAAAAAGATGGCGGCGCGATTGTTGTGCGATCTGAAATTTCCGCCGCGGTTCGACGAAGAAGATGGTCGCATCGGATCTGGGCTCCATCGGAGCTACTGGACAGAGGAGAAACTTGGCGACGGCGCCAGAAAAACGGGCAAACGGCGGAGTCGGCTACGTGAAGAAGAAGCCTTCGATGGCTACTGCTACGTCGCCGGACTGAGACCTGCTAAATGGAGAAACTAAGAAACAGAATAGAACACCATAGCCGTTGAAAAATATGGAGGAGGTGGTGGCACTGGTCTGCAGCCCAGTGTCGCCGAATTCATAGAGGAAGGTGTCGGCTGCTGTGGAAGGAAGAAGCTGAAGGTTGCCGAACAAGAGGAATGAAATAATTGACTTGTAATATTAGTGATGAATAATTTACTTGTTTTTTTAAGAAAAGAATTATTAAAAAAATCATGTTTCTTTCTAAAAAAATTTCTTATTAAAATACAAGTCAATTATTCCCATTACTAATATTGTTTAGGTGGATAATGAAAATACGCTCGGAAAAACAAGGCCAAACGGCCGTCATAGATTTTTCATCAAGACTAATGGTCAAAATCCCAAATATGACATTTTTGGCACATTTTAAAAAGTATGGTAACATTTCTGAAAAATAAAAAAGTTTAGTTACCAAAAAAACATGGTAAGAAAATAAGGTGATATTTTGGGCTGTTCCCTCTTTTATAGATTACAAACACTAAAGTTTCATTTAATTATTGGGTGAAACACAATTTGCCTTCTATGATTTCATGATAAGGACATTTCCCCCTTGTGCTTTGTAAATACCCTATTAACCCCTCATGGTTTTGGACTAAAGTGTCCAACTCACAAAAAATGTTAACTTTAACTGCAATATTATTTATACCCGTTATGCCCTTAACTCTTTATAACTTCTTGAGTGTGGTCAGTGCGTATGATTGAACCTTTTTTTTCTTAAAAGAAAAACTTTTCCGTTTTATTTTTTTGTTCTTGTTGTTGATAATATTTCTTTTTATTAATTCTTACCATTATTTTTTTCTTTCTTTATTTCATTCTTAATTTTTTTTTTTTCTCAATTAGCAAGAATCATACAGTTTTTCCTTGTTTTAAAATTTTAGTCATTTCTCCCTAGTTTCCTTTACAATTTTTGAAAACGAATTTTTTTCCTCGATTTTATTTTTGATTTCTCTTACCATTATTTCTCAACACATCCAATAGATTACCAGTTTGAAGTTAATAATCTGAGTTTTTCTTAACAAAAACAGTTAGAACACAACAATCTGCCAAAAAATCACCCAGCTATTGAAATAAACAAAAGCAATATAGATGAACTGCCTTCAAGCTGATTGAAGCAAAATTCTGCTTTTAGGTTAAAAAACGAAATACAACAGACATCGTAGACTAAAAAATACAGCCATTAATTGTGAGGAAATCATCAGTGATATCATCTCCAGCATGTTTACATATTGATATTAACAAATCGTAGCAACATATGAACTCTAATCTATAATTTAATATTTTATTATTGATGAAATTTGCAATCTTCCCTAAAAAACAAAGATGAGGTGTACTGTTTTTCAGCCCAAAAGCAATCCACACAAGAGGAATCTCTCCTCTAAGTCCTCTTGCTCTAGTATGGATTTTAAGGTGACGAGCCTCTGTGTTTTACCCATTCTGTGTGGGTTTGCATCAATCATCATGTATTGGTTTTGGGCTTGAAATCTCCATCTGAACTGTAAGCTGGTTTGTCAAAAACATATCTAGAATGGGGTTTTAATGGTGGTGGAATTGAGGCTAGTGATATGGGAGGTAAAGGTTGGACGGAAACTGCGGTTTGCTTTTGCAGAAGAGGGATGAGCGGCGGCAGCACTAAGCAGAAATAGGGGCATTTCAGTGACAAAAAATTGTAAACATCACTCAAATGGACAGTCACTTGCGTTTTTAGAGCGTGTACTGCACCTCTCCGTTAGATTCTTTTATTTCTGTTAAGTGACACTTTAATCCAAAATTATAAGAGGTAACTGTCAATTTTGAAAGCACAAGAGGGAAACTGTCCAATGTAAGAAACCATGAGACACTACTACAAAATGAGGCTACTGCAACTCTTTGAAAGAAACACTTGTAGAAAGTGTTAGTATAGAAGAAAACTTGTAAAAAACAGCATACACTTGTTAAAAAGTGTTTCTTAAACCCATATTTAAAAAGATTATTCTTTTCACACATCTAAAGAAACACTTCTATAGTTTTTAGAAACTCTGTTATTTTATGTGCCTAAAATATTAAGGCTGGACAAAAGTGAGGGAATTTTTCTTCAGCAAAAATTTTTGGCGCCTAACAAAAGGGAAAAAAAAAAAAAAAAAAAGACAATAGGAACACAGAGTACAGAAATATCAAAAGAAAAGAAAAGGAAAAAAGAAAAAGCAAAACATTAAGCTAGCTGGCCAGAGACGAAATTCTCAAGCTCACAGACTACTCTCACTCTCAGACGGTAGAGACGAAATTCTCTCCTTTGTTCAAATCTCTGTGAGACTTCTACTGAAATTTTAGAATCTAACAATCGAATACCATATTCAATCGTCTGGTAAGAATTTTCTCTCTCCCTTCTTCTTCTCCAAACTCATTTTCAAAAATAGAAGAAATTTGCCCTAACTGGGTTGTGGATGAAAATTGATATTGTGCTTTTGGTTATTGTTGTAGCAGTTGGATAGCTTAAAGATGGGTTGATGAAAACAGAGCTAAGGTATTGGTGTGACTTTGATCGACTCTAATCTTGAACAACCAAAGACCACAACTGAAAACGTACTGGGTTTGCTAACTCATCTTTCCACCCTTTTGGAGTATATGGTTTCATGATTGTCTTGTGAAATTAAATAGCTCCGTTTATATGTAAGGAGAACAAGAGACAGGCTTTCGATTTTGATTTCATTTTTTCAATTTTTCATTTTATTTTTGTATTTTACTGTCTTGTGAAATTAAAGAAGCCTGCTGTCTGTATGTAAGGATAGTAATCTGTGCTCTGTTTTTTAATTTTTTTTCAGATATATATTTTTTTGTTTAAGGGAGAGCATTAAATCCTGAAAGCTAGAATGTACACTCTGACGAAAGGAAGGGTTAAATTTAATAAGAAAATTTACCTTCCAATTATTAAGGATAGAGGGCTACCAGAATTCCTGTTTGAGATAACCCAAAAGGCGAGAAAAAAAGAAAAGGCTCAAAATCAGATTTGGCAGAAAAAAAAAAACAAAAAAAGAGCAAAAAACTAACGTGATGGAAGGACAAACAAAAACCTTGAAGAATGCAGCATTAGCGCAGCACATAGTTTGTGCGTGAAATCAACATTGAAGTCTATCTTGGCTACAAACATTTCAAGACTCAGCATCAGTCATCTCGTCACCAGAATTCACAATTCATCACTAAATAAACCCCTCCAAAATTCATGCAAATGGGGTTGAAAACAGAACAGAAAAATTTACTTACAAAACACATAGAAAAGATTCATTCGTTGCCCATGATTAAATTTGTTGTGCTGTATTTTTAGTTTTGATGATCCTTGTATTTGTTTTTTATTCAAATACGTGTGATGTCTGTTCTTTTGATATTTTGATGTTGGTTTAGTAGTAATTTACTCAACCTCTAAAATTTAAAGTAGTTTTGTTCCGTTGTGAGTGGTACCAAGTAGAGAAAGATGATTATGGTCTTCCTTGTGTTAATGTGAACAAATTGTGTTATATGAATGATCCTTATGTGATGCCTTCTCAAGTGCATCAAGTGTTTTATGTGGCTAATCCTGTTGTAGATGGAATGCATTATGTGCTGAACCGGGTTCCAAGAGATGTCTATGAGGTTGGTTCTGGTGGAAATGCACATTGGTTCGAACCTACTGATATGGGGATACATTCTTTGTACAAATTGCTGATGAAGACATGGAGTTATCATGAGAGGATATGCCTCCAATCATTATAGCTGCAGATACAAGCCTACTTGATTTAGATGGGGCTAATGATCAACATGATGATGATTCTGAGAATGATGATACTTTATGGGATTGGATGAGTGCTGAGGAAGATCAAGAAGACTAGAACCGAAAATTATTTTTCAGTTTTATTTTCTGTTACTTTTGTGTGTGTTTTTTTGAATTGTATATGTGTTGAAAACTATGGAATGGATAATATTTGTGAGTTTGAAGTTAGAACATATATATAATAGCTAAGTTACTTTTTTGATTATCCTATATGTGCTATATTGATAAATGTTTCAATCTAACCACTGTTTTTTGGTGCTATAGAACACTATAATCTCATGGATAAAGTTGTTATTTTCTGTTTCAGGAAGTTTTTCTCCAATGGGAAAGGCAAGCAAGGAGGAAGTTGAAAAATGTAGCATGGTACCATATGATAGAGTTAGAATGCTACGTATTCAAGAAAACCAAGCAAAAATGCAAGAACTTGACCTGAAACATGTGATGTGACTACTTCATTGACTAGTTTTATGGCCAGTCAAAAATTGAAGAACAAGAAAAAATTGCTGGGTACCGATGACACCACTACAGAGTATGCACGGAATATAGACAATGACGGTGATGGAGATAACGATGGAGTTAGTTCTACAAAAGTTATAGCCCCTAAAAAGGTTTGTCAATTTTATTGCATAAAACTTCTTATTTCATTTAAGTTGTATTTATTGCAAATGTGATTACCATATTGAAGGCTGTAAAAAACAAGAAAACACTACTACAAAATGGACTTTCTACGGCGGTGCTTTAACGGCGGAAAAACCAAAACCGCCATTAAAAACAAAGTACGGACTTTCTACGGCGGTTCTATATAAAACTGCCGTAGAAAGGGACTTTCTACGGTGGTTTTTGATAACCGCCGTAGAAAGTACCCTTTTTACGGCGGTTTTAGAGGGTACTTTCTATGGTGGTTAGAAATAAAACCGCCGTAGAAAGTAGTAGAAAGTCCCTACTTTCTACGGCGGTTTTTTGAAAATCGCCGTAGAAAGTAGGGACCCTAAAAAGGGGACTTTCTACGGCGGTTTTATTTCTAAAAACCGCCGTAGAAAGTAGGGACTTTCTACGGCGGTTTTCAAAAACCGCCGTAAAAGGGGACTTTCTACGGTGGTTTTATTTCTAACCGCCGTAGAAAGTCTCTTTCTAGACGGTTGTATTTCTAATCGCCATATAAATATGATGAAATTTTCTATAAAAATTGATAAATAGTAAAATACATATTTATTATTAAATTTAAAAAAATTTGGGGGTTAATTTACAAAAATAGAAAAACTAGAAATTAATAGGAATAGAGGAACGGGCGGGAATTCACAATTACGGGCTTTCTACGGCGGCTTTATTAAAACCGCCGTAGAAATGGACTTTCTACGGCGGTTGTAATTGAAACCGCCATAGAAAGTAACTTTCTATGGCGGTTTCAATTACAACCGCCGTAGAAAGTTACTTTCTATGGCGGTTTTAATTACAACCGCCGTAGAAAGTTACTTCTATGGCGGTTTTAATAAAAACCGCCATAAAAACTTGATTTTGTTTGAATTTTAAGGGTTTCCCTTTGTTTCCATCTCCAACCGGCCGCGGCTTCCCCTTGTTTCCATCTCTAGCAAACCGAAGCATTCTCTCGTTGCCGATGCCCATCCTCTTTCCGTTTGTTTTTTCTCTTGTCTTCCCCCGAAGTCGTTCTTCCGGTAGCGTTGATAACAAGATCCGCTGTCACCCAACTCCGGATATGGTTTCTTAATCGGCCATCACCCACCACTTGGAGTTAATCCCCCAACATAATTTCACCACAATCGGTCCTTGTTGTGGGCTTCAAATCATAAAAAATGTAATATAGAATAGTTTCAACTTTATTTAAGCTTTACAAATTTTATTGTTACTTGATTATTGTGATTGGCCTAGGGTTTATTATTAGTGTTAAATTCGGGTTTGGTGAGATGATGAATGATTAAATTCGGGTTTGATTAGTGTTCTATCGGTGATTATTGTATTGTTGTTACTGTTAATGATTAAATTAATTAGAATTTGATGGATGCACGCAAAAATTTTGTGAAGTTTGGTGGTTGTTCGGTTTATTAGCATGGAAGTTTTTGATATATATATTTTGAATAAAGTTGAAATATATATATATATATATATCAAAACCTTTCTAAGGCTGTTCCTCCTGTTTTTGATATATATTTTTTGAATATAGAGAAAAAAATGAAATATTAAATTTTTTTTTTTACAAATTTGGTACTTTCTACGGCGGTTTTCTTCAAAACCGTCGTAGAAAGTTAACTATCTACGGCGGTTCGCTTAGGAACCGCCGTAGAAAGTTAACTTTCTACGGTGGTTTTGAAGATAACCGCCGTAGAAAGTCCGTAAACTTTCTACGGCTGCCGGATAGATGGCGGTTCAAAAATGCCAAAAACCGCCGTTAAAAGCCCTAAAAAATCACCATTAAAAGTCATTTTTGTAGTAGTGAAACCAGTGAGGTAAAAGATCACTGTCCCAACAGAGAATGTGGAAGTACTTGGCCTTTTTAATGTGGAAGTACTTGGCCTTTTTAATGTGGAGTAGCTCTATCTATATATTAGTACGATTATGATATAATTCTTTTTAAGTTTTACCATAATATTCAAGATTTTAGTTGCCTTTTGAATGTAACTTTATGTTAGGAAATAGAGAAATGCATTAATTAGTCTACATAGCTATATTCATCATGTACTTGCTGAACCGTAATAGTTTCACATTTAAATGATATATTTGGTCGTGTGTATAGATATGGCATTTCATCATGCATGAGATAACTTTAGGTAATCAAATATATGTTAATATTATTTTCTTGGTTGTTGACTTTGGTGTTGTACAGGTTAGAAATGTCCGCAAAAGTACATTCCACCAATGTCAATGTAAAAGTTTGTGGAATTAAGTAAGAAACCTCGAGAACCTACTCCAAGCAGCAATGAGTTACAACTTGGTAAACATTTGAAGGCAAATCATGAGCATATTAAACAAGTTGTCGATGACAATAGTGCGACAAAGAAACTAGATAAGAAAGCAATGACTATAGGTGAAATGCTCTCATGCAAAATGCAAGCTCAACAACAAAGAAGCATTTATCATGAGAATTCAGAAAGGGTGCTCAATGACAAGCTTCACAACTCAAATGTATCAAGGCCCAATTTATCATACGTGATTGCTTAATCATGTGCAGCAGGTATATATCATTTTGCTTCATTTTGATGATTTTGAAGGCCTATTCTATTTTCTTAATATATATATATATATATATGAAGTCATATTGTACAAATTGAGAGTATTTGTGTGGTACAATAGGTGCTGGTCTAGCTGATATAGAATTGGATACTCGTGAAAAAAATGATACTTCAAATGTAGACATGATTTTACATGAAAATGATATGAAGGAAATAAATGAGAATTACAGTCAAACCATGGATGTGGATGATCAAACTGAAGATGAGGATGAAGATAGAGATGATGAACTTGATGAAGAAGAGATTGACAAAGAAGAACTTATAAATCTCCATTCACAATCAAAAGGTATTTATCTGAGAGCAGTTTCATTTTTTTTCATATTTCCAACTAAATTTTTTTTACCACCTACACTTTATAATTTCAGTTAAAAATGGTCCAAAAAAGCGAGGGCCAACCATGATGCATCATATTCATATTCGTGATCTAGAAAATCGTAAAGTGATCATTTGTAATGAGTTTGGACAGCCTATTGGACCAGTGACATAAAAAGAAAATACCTTGGCTGAGTTCTCTCGATTTTTGGGCACATTAGCTCGTGAGTATAGCAATGCTCCCTTGATTCACCGGTCTTGGCGTAAGGTACCACCTAAAGATAAGTTGTGGGAGTATGTGTTGGTATTTTTTCCAATTATTTGATTCTCTTTATTACTTTTAACCTGCTCATCCATCTATATTTTACTAAAAGTATATGTCAGTGTGTATGTGTTTAGGGAAAATACATTGTACCTGATGTGGCTAAAAGACGAGTACTAAAATCGATTGGTGCTGCATGGAGGACTCACAAATCCTGAGTTAAGCATGAACACTTTGAGAATTACAAAGACAACAAGACAAGAATTGCCAATAGGCCTAAGTCAATTCCTGCAACAGATTTTATCAAATTGCTACGTTTATGGAATCAAAAGGATGAGAATGTATATTTAGTATGAACTTCAAATTGATATATTTTTTACTGTTGTTTTTCCTATTTTCCTATTTTAATTTGTTAAGCAATAGTTAGTGATAGATGTATGTGCGGGTGCGTTCTGCTATTGCAAGGGAACGTGGTAAGGGTGCAAAGGATAGACACATTGCTGGTCCAAAAAGTTTTGCTAGGGTAGCTGAGGAAATGGTAACATTTCTCTGTATGTGAAATACTGAATTGACATGTATTCTGTGTGTACTTATCTTAACCTTACATGCATTTCTCCAACATGAACAGAAAAATGTGAATCCAGATAAAGAACCACCACCTGCAAGTAAACTTTGAGCGCACACGCCAAAGGAGAGAGGGAAGACATTATCAAGTTTCAAATGATGAAGCTACAAGAAAGATTGTTAAATACTAAACTCTATCTATCTATATATATGTTTTTTCTTTTTTTGGCATTTGTGCTTGTTTTCACTAGTGAAATTAATTATTCCTCTGAAAATGTGATTACTGATAATAGGAAGCTATGCAAAACTATAAGCCTCTTGAAGGAACAACTGATGTAGATCCTTTTCATCCTATTATGGGCAATGACTATGATTCTCAATTACTTAAACTTCATGGTAGAGGAGTTAGTAACGGGATGTTGAAGAAGGTGAATGGTACTGAAACTTCATATGTGGTGTCTGGGGATGTTTTTAACGCACTAACAACTACTGTTGAGATTGAGAAGTACTTGCAAAGAGAGATTGAAGCTAATAATGAAAGACAAAGGGTGGAGATGGAAGAGATGCGAAGGAACTTTGAAATTCAACTGGATAAAATTGTTGAAGATACGGTGCAGAAGGTTCTTGCAAGCTTCCCTCCCGAGATCACAAGGAAATATCTATCCAAAGGTATGTTCTTATACTTCTTTCTTTCCAAGTTTCAATGAAGCGGATGCTGAAGTATTTTTTTTTTTTCTTATGTCGATTTTCTTAGGCCATATGGTGACTGGCATTGACTGATCGATGTTAGTTTTGGAGGTATGAACTTTGCCCCATACATCTCAAATTCTAAAATTTAAGGAATAATTGTGTGTTCATAAATTGCTTGTTGAGTACAGATAATTCTTTGAGTTTCTGTATTGTGATTATGTTAGACACAACTGCTGGAGATTTTTGTCAAACTAACTAGGCATATTTGCTTTCATTGCGCTTTTGACATTTAGATTTTAGAATGTGAATTGTTCTTCAAATAATATAAGTTTCTGTATCATCTATCTGGATTGTTGGAATTGCTCCTCCATGTGCTATTTAATTATCCAATTATTGGATTGGGGATTGAGCACTAAGTAAGTAAGACCAATGTGCATTGTGCATAACTTTCATATTTGATTTGAGATAACTCACATCTTCACTGAAACATAAAGCTCAATGAGAAAAGTAAAGGGATAGTTTATTATGTTGGGTTTTCATTTCATAATAATGCATTTGATTTGAGTACCCTCGCCTATATTGAATTTTTTTTCTAGTAGTTAAGTATGTTCTCCTTATGTTTGTTAGGAATAAGTTATATTTTCTTTTGTGGATTTTTTGGTTTCTGTCAGAAATCTCTGTATATTATTTTATGGCTGATCTCTTCAAAACACTATGCAAATCTCTTTATTAGTTTTCCTTAATGAGATAATTGAGTTAGCATTCAATCATTCTAATATTTTCATTTACTGATGTTTAAATGATTAAGGTTATAAGTTGCGCTAATTATTAAAGTATCTTTTTCTAGGATTAGTTTGAATGCAAGTATTTGTAATATTCAAGATTAGTATTATGACCAATTCATGGCCATGGAGAGTGCTTTAATTTCATTTGCATGAGAAATGAGGTGAAGAAAATAATTACAGATGTCTCTGTTTTATTTTTTCTTATTCTAACACCAAAGTTATATAGGTCTTTGTCTGATGCTTTTTGCAAATTACATAAAATTGATTGGTTCTATCAGCTTGATTGGCGAAGTGCAGATTATTGTTTGTTATTTCCCAGTTTTTTTAGGCATTTAGGGGTTTCATGTTGAACAAATTTTCTAAAATTAGTCCATTTATTTTCCTATGTATATAGATTGAATTTTCTTTTTTGTTTTTTTGGTTTGTCGGTCCTCATATATTCAATTACTAAACATATTCTGATTTTTTGTTTTTATGTGTTGCAGGAAAATATCACACTTTTGGTCGAGCATGTGTAGTGCTATATATAGATGCTTTTGTGGATATCATGAAGTTCTCATACTAGCTAACTGTGGAAAAATTAACACTTTTGTATAGTGCTAGCTAGTTTTCAAAGGTGCCTGGGTTAAATTTTGTTCAAACCCATAGGATATATAGTCTGACACTAACTTCATAAACCACTTTTGTATTTAGTACAATAACTCCTTTTGCAATACGATGTATAATTTATAAATTTGGGTTTGATGGACTATATTGCATGGCCAACAATATAATGTTACTATTAATTATGTTTCTAGAAAGTGTTGCAGTAGGTATACATAAGTGTTACTTTAAGAATAATTAAACACAAATAAATGTGCTGCATTAGCACCCATTAGTGTTGCATTTAAACAAAGGTAACATAGAAAATGTGTTGCAGTAGATGAGAAAAAAGTGTTTCATAAACAAAAGTGTTTCTATAGGTATCTATTGCAATACTTTGTAAAATTGTTGCCTTAGATGGAAAAACTGTTGCCTTAGATCTAAGGAAACAAGACATAATGCAATACTCAAAAAAGTGTTTCCTTAGATCTATTGCAACAAAAACAAGGCCTAAAGCAACAGTTTAGCGGTGTTGCAGTAGCCTCATTTTGTAGCAGTGAGGGGAAAACTGTTTAGAGAGAAATCTGATGACCTTATCACTTAAGAGATAATGGTGTGAGCACAACAAAAAAAGAGATAAAGGTTTGTAATTACTTACGACCGCTGTGGTTTATATTGTTGGGGAATACCTTGTTGGGCCCACACATTAAAAGATCCTTTATGTTCACATCAATGTATCTTATTTTATTCAATTAACTCAAATGATCATATAGTATCCTTAGCGTAAAAGATACTTTTGTAAAGACGTAAAGGATTAAGTGGTGGACTCTTAAAAATAAAGACATAAAAGATACTTTTGTAAAAACCGTATTAGAAAATAGTAATTGGAAAGTAGAAAATGACTCCGAAAGCACATGGAAAAATGTAACTCAACAAATGAAAAGAATTGCAAAAAGCGTCTTAGGAGAGTCGAAAGGTGATAAATGGAATAAGGAATCGTGGTGATGGAATACAGATATTCAAGAAAAAGTAAAAGCAAAAAGAGCAAGCTACAAAATGTTATATACTTGTAGAAATGATGAAATATTGAAAAATAAAAAAATGCTAAGAAAGATGTGAAAAAAGTAATAAATGAAGCAAAAACAAAAGCTTTTAAAGAATTCTATTAAAAACAATTAGACACTAAAGAGGGTGAAAAAGATATCTATAAGATAGCTAAAATGAGGGAAAAGAAAACAAGATATTTGACACAAATTAAATGCATAAAAGATGAAAATGAAACAATTTTAGTTGAGGACGAAGTAATAAAAGAGCGTTGGAAATTTTATTTTTATTAATTGTTTAATGAAGCTAATAATAATGAAATTACAGTAGGAGAGTTGGACCATTCAGAAAATAATAAGAATTTTACAAATTATCGCAAAATTCAACCCTTAGAAGTAGAAAAAGCACTAAGAAAAATGAAAAATGGTAATGCAGTTGGCCCGGATGATATTCCAATTGAGGCATGGAAGTGCCTTGGAAAAGTTGGGATTGCATGGCTTACAAACTTATTTAATATAATCGTGAAAACTAAAAAGATGCCTAATGAATGGAGAAAAAGTGTATTAATTCCATTGTATAAGAATAAAAGGGATATACAAAATTGTTCAAACTACAGAGCCGGTAGGGGTGATAACGAGCCGAGCCGAGCCGAGCTTTGACGTGTTCATTTATTTATCGAGTTTAAAATCTTGTTCATGTTCGTTTATTTCTTAATCGAGCCGAGCCGAGCCGAGCCGAGCTTTGACGTGTTCATTTATTGTTCATTTATTTATCGAGCTTAAAATCTTGTTCGTGTTCGTTTATTTATTAATCGAGCCGAGCTTGTTCATGTTCGTTCACAGCCCTAAGTGTCATGCTCATCTATTTGTAAGGAATTTTCCTCCCAAATCTTCTCTCATTTCCGATGTGGAATTGGGTGAAATTCACCTCAAAATTGTGAAATAAAATAAATTTGGCCTTGTAAAGATTCGAACCCTAGTTCCCTTGCTTCTCCTTTTGATGTCTTACCACCACACCAAATTTATTTTCATGTTATATGTATGAATGATAAATTATATATGTATTTTATCATTCTTAAAAATTGTTTTTTCTTATCGAGCTGTTCCCGAACGTAATCGAGCCGAGCTCCCTTTTGTTCATTTATTGTTCGTTTATTAATCTAGCCTAAAATTTTGTTCGTGTTTGTTTATTAATAAATAAACGATCTCGAACCGAGCTTTTAACGAGTTGATCCCGTGCTTGTTTGTGAACGTTCGTGTTCGTTCTCAGCCCTATACAGAGGTATTAAACTAATGAGTCATACTATGATATTATGGGAAAGAGTTATAGAAACAAGATTGAGAAATGAGACTAATATAGAAGATAATTAGTTTGGTTTTACGCTAGGTAGATCATCGAGGGAAGCTATACATTTAATAAGAAGATTGTGCGAACAATATAGTGAGAAAAGACCCGACATACATATGGTATTTATAGATTTAAAAAAAGCATATGATAGAGTAAATAGAGATATAATGCGGTGGGTATTGAAAAGAAAGGGGTAAGGGTAGCGTATATAGAAACTATAAAAGATATATATTGATAAGACTGTCGTTAGTCCTATCAAATACAGTAAAAGTACTGCATAAACCTGCAACAAATAGCTAAAAGTAGCACAATGATAACATGATCGATCCCACAGAGAACGAAATGCTTAAAATCACAAAGCCTAATAAATCCAAACTATTTTGGTTAGCAACCACCTTTTCTTTGCTCAGAGAGACTTTAAAAGTGATTGAATATAAATCAAATTTAATGAAGCATTCCAGCAATATGTAAATCACAATAATCACGTGCATGTTAATCATCAACGCAATAATATGTTAAATAGCATGTCATCAACCAGTTATAGATTACCGTGAATCCGCAAAGACGTAACCCAATCTCCGCTTACTTTATCGACAATTACCGTGAATTTGCACATACATAATTGCTACTCTAATTAACAAGGAATAGGCCGTAAGGCATCAACACCTATTAACCAAGTTAACAGACTTAAGACTTAGGGAAACCCGATTTTAGTTATTCTTATTGACTTAACATCTAAGAATTACTAACCCTTATTCTCTATTACCTGAAGGTAACTTTACCACTAAGTAATCTTGCCCAACAAATATTATGTTATTTAACTGAAAATTAATTGGCTCTACCTAATTTAACTAAGGTGATCAATCTCAATTAAATATCAGTAATCAAAGTTATGAGCAGAGAATAAGAAGGAACACATGCAATTTAATTAAGAACAATTTGGTTTCATAACAAGCCCGGATTAATTGCTTTTACATTATGCTGGAATATAAAATTTATCTACTCATGTTTAAATTAACTACACAACTAATTATCTTAGCATTCATACTGTAAATAATAGAAAAGAATTTAATAAAGAATAAATAAATACTTGAATTACGATCTGAAAATAATCTCCCCTGATAAAGCTACCACCTGTTAGGGCTAACGGAACCTCTTCTGGACAGAAATCCTCAAATCGCAAAAACTGAAAACTATTGCTACTTGCTCTGAACTAATTACGAAAAATATGAGATAAAACTCTATTGTCTAAACGTGTCTTTCTCCCCTCAATTCCATCCCTATAAATAGGTGTAGAATGAAGAGTAGAAAATAAGATACTAATCGAAATAGGAAACTACCAAAACTAAATTCCATGTAGGAAACTACTAAAAACACTATCCAAAACAAAGAAGGATTAATGTATCAAGAAACAACTCCTTGCTTGCATGTGCGCACGTTGGCAAAATAGGAATCCAAATTCCATTCATGCTGCACTTCTTCAATCGTTTAACCGCAATTAATTAAGGCAATTGCCTAATTCTTCCTTGGGCCTTATCTTCTCTTCCTTGGGCTGGGCTGCTCATTGCACTTGGGTTGGATTGTCCGCCAACATAAATCATTTAATCCTTGGCCCAACTACACAACTTGAATGCAAAATTACGTTGATTGCCTTCTTCTATCATCTTTGTATCACTTGGGCAAATACGCATGTTTTTCACCCTTTTTTGCACTTTTTCTGCTCTATTCATTCTTTCTCCAAATCTTAAAAACCTTATCTCACAAAAACTAGCATATACCTATGAGATTTGCCACAAATAAACTCTAAAATTCAGCAGCTAAAGGACACATATCATGTATAAAGATATAACAACATGTGTAAGGACACCTGAAGAAATTTCTAGTGATTTTTCAAATAACATAGGCCTACATCAAGGATCAGCTTTTAACCCATATCTCTTTCCTTTAGTAATTGATGAGATTACTAAATATTTGCAGAATGCGATCCCTAAATGTATGTAATTTGCAGATGATATAGTTATAATAGATGAAACGAAAGAAGGAGTAAATGGTAAATTAGAAACATGGAGAGAAGCTTTAGAATAAAAATATTTTACATTAAGTAAAGTTAAAACTGAATATATTCACTGTTACTTTAGTAATTGTGTGGATAACAATACTATAAAAGTTAAAATTGGAGAACATGAATTAAATGAATCGAAAAACTTTAAATACTTAAGATCTATAATAGAAGAAAACGGAGAAATTGATAAAGATGTAACACATAGGATTGAAGCAGGGTGGACTAAATGGAGAAGTGCGTAATCTATACTTTGTAACCGTAAAGTGCCACAAAAGCTAAAAGGAAAATTCTATAGAACGGTTATAAGACCGGCGATGCTTTACCGTTCGAAGTGTTAGGCGACTAAATATGAACATGAACAAAAAATGAGAGTAGTAGAGATGAGAATATTGAGATGGATGTGTGGGCATACTATGTTAGATAAAATAAGTAATGTAAGCATTAGGGCATCTCCAATGGTTAGGTAGATGCTGACAGCCAAGTCAGCATCTACCCAACCAATTGGGTATTTACCATTTGGGAATTGGGGTAGAAGATGGGGTAGATCTACCCAGGTAGAGAGTTCTCTACCTGGGTAGAAGGGGGAGGAAAGAGAAGGTGGGGCATGTTTGTGCACTTTTTTTAATATTTTTTTTTGTTGCCTGGTTTTGCTGCAGTGGTTGCAAGTTGCTTGCTTTTGCCTTCTTTTTTTTATTTTATTTTTTTGATAGTGGCAGACGATGTGGCAATAAAATGCCTAATTTTTGAGTAGAATTGTTGTAGATAAATATGTTTAAAGGTATTAGGTGAAGTGGCAGATGATGTGGTAATAAAATACCTACTTTTTGGGTAGAACCACTGGAGATGCTCTTAGAAACAAAGTAAAAATAGCCCCAATAGATGAAAAAATGAGAGAAACATGTCTAAGATGGTTTGGACATGTACATAGGGGACCTTTAGACGCTTAAGTGAGACGGGCAGAAAACAGAGAAGCAATTAATATCAAAAGGGGTAGAGGAAGATCTAAAAAGAATTGGAAAACAACTATAAAATATGATATGTCATATTTGAATATAAATGAATCGATGTGCATGACCGTACACGGTGACGATATATGATCTATATAGCCGACCCCACATAGTGAGACAAATGTTTAGTTGTTGCTGTTGTTGTTGATCATATAGTATCCTTTATAATTCTTTTTGGTGAAATAACCACATTTTAATAATTTCAAAAGATTAAAACAGTACTCACTCTTACCCGTATAAAGTCTTCTATTAAAGAGATGGATAACTATAACTTGGATAGAGAATCCAATCTCCCAACCAATAGCCAATTCCCCAAAACAATATGCTATTTGTTATTTTTTACCAACTAAATTATTTTTTGTAAAACTAAAAACATTTCTTCTGATCTTAATAAAATTGTACTCATTTGCTCTCTCTCAGCGTTGTCTACACACTAAGCCGGAAACTCGATATCCAATTCTTTATAGCATTGTTATCAACATCGGCCCAACCAACCCGATGACTCGCACCCTAGCTCTGCAAAGTCTATGTCCTAATTAAAATTGACATCAAGAAACCACTTAAAATTTATCTAGTCAAACCTAATTTAACCAGTTTTGACATCGTACTTTTAAATGGTTATTCTTGAAAAAAATTTAAAATAGTATTGTGAATAAAAAAAAAGTTTAAATTAACTTTCTCAAATTGTTTCTTCGTCAAAAACTTATATAAATTGTGTATTTTATTACTTTTAAAGAAATGTTTTCATCTTTTATCTTGAATGATTGTAAATTGAATTTCTATTTGAATGAATTGCTGAGGTTTTAAGTATTCCACTTTCTTTTACACATATTTTAATATTTTTTGTAGTTTTATTTATTGGAATCACAATTTCATTTACTTTAGAGAGAAATTTTATTGACTTATCATTTAGGAGATAATGATGTTAGAAAAGCAAAAAGAGAGATAAAGGTTTGTAATTACAAATTACGAACATGGGGGTCTATATATAAACTTTGGCTGGTCCACACACAAAATGCAATTTCTGTTCACATCAATGTAACTTATTTTATTCAAATAATTATGGTCCTAATACCTCCAGCCTAACGGGTATTCACTTTATAAAAAAAAAGATGAATTAATTCAAATGTTGTTGTTTTGTTTAAATTTTTTGGGGAAATAATCTCATTTTAATAATTTAAAAAGAGTAAAAAGTACTTCCTCTCACTAGTATAAAGCCTTGTTTTAACTTGTAACTCTTGATTCAAAAATAATTGTACCATGCATTGGACTCATTTAATGACACGGAGAAGTATAATTTCAATAGGGGATCCAACTCCCAACCAATATCCCATGTCCTTACACAACTTGTTATTTGTTATTTTTTACCACATGAATTATTTTCCTTTCATAAAACTAAAAAATTTCATTGTGCTCTTTATAAAAAGTGTGCTATATTTCTCTTTGTTAGCGCTATTGGCCAACAAACAAGGCCTATAACTCGATCTCCAATTATTTATAGCATTGTTATCGACATCAGCCTAGCTAGGACTCGCTGCCTAGTTGGGCCGAGTCCATGTCCTAAATAAAATGCAAATTTAAGAAACCACCAAAATTTTATCGAGTCAAACTCAATATAACCAGTTTTGAACAACGGACTTTTAGTTTGTTATTTTTCAAAACTTTTTACAGTAGTATTTGAATTAAAAAATAAAAAGTTTAAATTAACTTTCTCAAAGTGTTTCTTTGCCCAAACATATAAATTTTGTATTTTATTACTTTTAAAGAAAATTTTTTCATCTTTTATATTGAATGATTATTATTCTTTAATATATTAGTATTGGATTTCTATTTGAATGAATTTCTGGCCCTTTATAGAAGATACATATTCGAACAAAAAATCACTTATCGTTTGGAGGTTTCTAAGGTTTTAAGTATTATACTTTCTTCTACACATGTTTTTATATTTTTGTAGTTTTATTTATTGTAATCACTAAAGATTCATATACTTTAAAGAGAAATCTTATCACCTTATAATTTAAGAGATAATGGTGTGAGAAGACCAGAAAGAGACATAGGGGTTTGTAATTATAAATTACGACCACGGTGGTTTATATAGCTGTGAATACTTTGGCTGGCACACACATCAAATGAGATTTCTGTTCACATCAATGTATCTTATTTTATTCAATTAATTCAAAAGTAGTAGTTCCGTTTAAAATATTTTCGTGAAATAACCTCATTTTAATAGTTTTAAAAGACTAAAAAACTATTGCCTCTCACTCATATAAAGTCTTGTTTTAACTTTTAACTTGTGTCTCAGAAATAATTGTACCATGCAGTGGACTCTTTTAATAAGACGAAAAAATATAATTTGGATAGAGAATCCAATCTCCCAACCAATAGCCCATTCCCCAAAACAATATGTTATTTGTTATTTTTTACCACCTTAATTAATTTTCCTTCGTGAAACTAAAAAAATTTCTTGTGATCGTAATCAAAGCTAGTGTACTCTTTTTCTCTCTGTTACCGTTTTCTACACACTAAACCCGAAACTCGATCTGCAATTGTTTATAGCATTGTTATCAAAATTGGCCTAACGAACCCAATCACTCGCCGTCTTAGCTGGGCTGAATCCATGTCCTAATTAAAATATACAATCAAGAAACCAGTGAGATTTTATCTAGTCAATCTCAACTTAACAAGTTTTTGACAACACGGTTTTAATATGTTATTTTTGAAAACTTTTTGAAATAGTGTGTCGAATAATAAAATTTAAAATTAAGTTTTTGAAATTGTTTCCTCGCCCAAACTAATACAAAATGTGTATCTTAATACTTTTAAAGAAATGTTTTCATCTTTTATCTTTAATGACTATAAATCTTTTGTTTTGTAGTATTGAATTTTTATTTGAATGAATTGCTAAGCTTTTAAATATTACTTAATTTTTAACATATTTTTATATCACCTTTTGTACTTTTATTTATTATAAACACTAAAGTTTCATTTACTTTAGAGAAAAATCTTATGACCTTATCACTTAAGAGCTAATGGCGTGAGAAGAGCAAAAAGAGAGATGAAGGTTTCTAATTAGTAATTAATGCGATTTCTGTTCACATCTATGTATATTATATTATTTAATTAATTCAAATGATGTTGTTTTGTTTACAAAAATTTGGTGAAATAAAATCTCATTTTAGTAAAACCTCATTTCCTTTTTATTTTTAATACAATAATTATTTTCCTTACATAAACTAAAAAATTTCATTGGGACGTTCCTTATAAAAAGTGGATTATGATTTTCTTTGTTAGCGTTGTTTCCCTACAAATAAAGCCCAATACCCAATCTCCAATTCATTATTGCATTCTTACAACATTAGCCCCACCAACTCGAGAACTCGTAAGCTAACTGGCCAAGTCCATGTCAAAATTAAAATGACATTCAAGAAACCACATAAATTTTATCTAGTCAAACCAGGTTTAACCAATTTTTTACAGCGCACTTTTAAATTTTTATTTTTGAAAACTTTTAATGTACTATATTGAACAAAAAATTTAAATTAAATTTGTGAAATTATTTCTTTCACAAAACTTATAGAAAATGTGTATTTTATTAGTTTTAAAGAAACTTTTTCATCTTTTATCTTCAATGATTATAATTCTTGAATTTTTAGTATTGAAGTTTGGGCAAATGACAATTACCCTCTTATATAATATTCCTAGTGACAATTACCCACCTATGTTTTCATAATACACATTCCCCCCCCATAATTATGGACTAAAATATCACTTGGATGAAAAAATCAACACTAACAAAGTTAACTTTAAAATCAAAATCCTACAATAGCCTTATGTTAAAAAGAACAAAAATCTCCATTTTACTGCCAACACCTTCTCCATCGTCATCTGGTGCATCTGTGCACCAGTTCCAGCCAAACATAAAAATGGGAGCAACATCAATAGCTCTTTGACCACAAAAAACAAAAATAAATGAAAGTAGCATCAACACTTATTTATTAGCATAAACTCAGTAGATTCATCTTGATCTATTCTCTTTTAATGCTTGAGCTCATGTCCAGATGCGTCATTGATAGTTAGCCTTTTAAATTTGCTAATTCCATTGTGGATTATAAGAAGTAAATTCATTCTTATGGCTTTGATATTTCTTCAGAGTTCAGACCCATAGATTAGTTTATAAATCTGCACCTTTAAAGAGACCTAGAGGTATGGGTAAAACTCCAATTCAGGCAGATCCAGCCAGCATTACAAACCAAAGAAAGTGGACAATATCTCAAAGTAATTAGTAGACGATTCAATAGCCGAAGGTATAAAGACTAAACTTTTGTGAAATTTTGGGTGAACCGCAAATAAACAACTAGAACAGAGTTCTGCCAAAAAATTTCATTATTTTCTATTGTTTTAAATTGAAAAATTCAAATGTAAGATGGAAACAACGGAACCCAGGAGAAGAACATTTCAAATTAAGTTAATGCTTTCAATTTTAGTCACCAAACCAATTTTTAAAAAGAAATTTCTTCACCAAACCATTTTCTAAAAATTAATTCCTCAACAATTCGCAATCTTGTCGCAACAATCTTCTCGGAATCTTTTAGCTGTTGTTGCACCACCTCTCGTCGAAATTCTTAATCTGTCACCACTGCAGCACACCTCTCATCGAAATTCTTAATCAGTCACCGTAGCAGCACACCTCTCGTCGGAATTCTTAAGCCGTCGCCCCAGCAGCACCCCCTCTTATTGCCGCCACAACAACGAAAGGCCTTCTTTCTAGCGGCTGCTACTATAATCTTAAGCATCAGTTGTATGAACCAATCCATGTTGGATGTTCTAACTTCTAAACATGTTGGCGGATGAATTTTAGGTAGATAGGTTAATTTCGGAACAAAGATTTTCATATAATCTTTCATGGTTTCCAATTCTCAGTTTTTCCACCCGTATATCCCTTGCGCCGTTAGTTTTAAACTTTTCATCCAAATGACATTTTAGTCCATAATTATAAGGAGGTAACTATATATTATGAAAATATAGGGGGTAACTGTCACTGGGGGGTATTATATAGGGGGAATGTGTCATTTGCCCTTAATTTTTGGGCCAGCGCAAGGTACTTCCCAACTACATATATAATCCAAAGTGGCCCTAATTAATTGGGCAAATGACAGTACTCCCTTGTGATTTACACCGAGTGACAGTTACCCCCTCTGTTTTTAAAATGTCATGCCCCCTATAATAATGGACTAAAGTGTCACTTGGATGGAAAACTGTAAGAGTCACTACTACACAATGGCACAAAGCCACCCAACTTTAGCCACCGGGTGCATATAAACCGGTGGCTTTCATAAAACGCGCCTATATAGCCACGGGTTTATAACAACCCGGTGGCTTTTGGCAAAACTTAGTTACAAAGCCACTGGTTATACTTAAACCGGTGGCTTTATTGGATATAGCCACTGGTTTTCTTAAACCCGGTGGCTTTGTTGTTTAAGTACGGACAAAGCCACTTGTGTTTAGATGAACCGGTGGCTTTAACGACAGGTTTTTCGGCAAAGCCACCTATTCATAAAAAATATGGTGGCTTGGTCGCTCTTATAACGGGATATCAACTGATGAACACAATCATCTTGTTTTGTTCGACTTCGTTTTAATTAATCGCGTGTGCGGGCAACTTGTATAATAATTAAATGATATTGAAAATATCAACCACGACACTATTTGTTGAATAAACCCACCGCTTAATTAACAGCCCCGTATTGTTTTTTGTTAATGAAAAAGTTTCCTAAATGTTTATATTTGCTATTCAGTTTTGTAGTTGTAAGTTTCCTGTTTGGTTTAGTATTTGTTTTATGAAATCTAATTGGTTTAGGAAATATTTACAATTTGATTCACGAATACACGTTTATCCTATAAATACATGTATTTATTGCCATTGTAATCGTAGAGAAAAAAAAAAAAAGAAACACTCCATTAACGCCTTGCGGCTTCCGGGGTTGAGTCTTCATGCTCCGCGGGCGAGAGATCGGGTACTGCTCTAATTCTATTAGTTCTTGTTAAACCACTGAGGCACGGATACGATTAGCTCAATCCTGTTGTAGGTCTGTCTAGGTGGTCGTGAGCACTGAGTCACGAAAACAATCGATCAACAGTGAGACACGGAAGTCTTGTGTAAGGCTTCCGTGAGTATAAGGGCCGTCAGCTTAATTTTATTACAAAAGCCTCAAAGTTGTTTGGGTGTTTGAAGTCGACAAAAGGTCAGGTAAAATTACTTTGATTGTGATTGAATTTATTAAAGGTGTTTATTTTCTTTTGGTTGAGATATGGTGAAGATTCTTGAATTGATCACAGCTTAGAGTATTGAGTTCTTTTAATTTTGCCGCCAGTTGGTGCTTAGAGCTTTGGTGTTACTCTGTTTTGTTTGTGGGTTATTATAATTTGGGGGCCTACATTAAATCCATGAGTTTATACTCTTTTGATGTTTACAACTATTGAAATAAACCCAGCAGGATTCTAAAGTAATATCGAGAATGATGCCATATATGTCTAATGTCAACCAACTGATCTGTAGTGTTCCTAATTTTTTTCTCGCAACATAGGGAAGTTTAAAACAAGCAACCATATGTGAGTGGTTCTATTTTTAAAATCGGACATGCATGGCATTAAAGCTACTTGAATTGATTGCTTCTGCTAAACGTTAGTCAAAGATTAATCTTTGCCTAACGTATAATTTCTTATAGGAAATTTAATTTCTATTTTTTATAAAATAACAAAAATCGCAAACTGATTCAAGAATTTCCAAATAAGTTGAAGCTTGAACAGAAATAGGGGATCTTCAACTGAGTTAGATTAGAACACACCTGGGCTAATAAATTTGAGTTTTGATAGTAGAAGTGTTCCCCTGGGGCTGATTAAGATTTCAGGAGGACGCTCTATTGTGCTTCTGAATTTTGTTTCCCCTCCCTCTATCATGCTCAAACGAAAAGAAAAGAGAAGGGGAAGAAGTACCGAATTTCCCTGTTCTTCTGCCTGCACTGTTTCGCTCAAACAAAAATAAAAGGGGAAATTTAACAGGCTAAGAGAGTCCTCATCGTGAACAGAATTCCTTCCTCATTCGTCGCATCAGTCTCTCTCCATCGATGTCGGGGACGATGATTTCATGAAATTTCTGTCAACTATTATAAGGTTGAACTCAATTCATCTATGCAAAGGTACAATTTTCATTCAAAAGGCTGCACACTGTGTGACTATGTGTGAGAGCTGCGAACTGATAAAGACTCCGATGGTGCAGCCGTACGACGGCCAGAGCGAACAGCATAGGCATCAAGCTGTAGATGGGCTCTCTAATCTCTTCACTAAAGCTAATCCCGATCTCACCCTACTCCACAACAAGCTTCACAAGGAGTTCCAGCAATTATACCCTGATAATGCAAATCCCATGAAGATTGTGGCCAGAATCAAGAAAATTCAAGAGGATGTTTCACTGTTGAATGAGCAGTGCCAGGAACTTCTTGCAGCCAAGCAGGATTTGATTGACAAAGCCAGGATCATCTTAGTTGGAAACAGGTCGTTGTTGTAGAAGCTACAAGCATCCACGGGGGTTCATGTTACTGATGATTCTAGTGAATCTGCTTACACTAACTTCAATCAGATAATTGAGGAGTGGACAGCTCAAGTGAGACCTAGAACAGACAATGAGAAGCTGGAGTCGGGACATGAGGACATAAACCAGCTTTTTTTCTCAGCAATAGTCACAGATAACTGAAGAATTTAAAAAAAAAGAAAAAAAAGGTACAATTTTTGTAGTTGTCAAATGAACAATCTCACTGCCAACTAGTTCCCATCTCCAGTAAGTGACATGACTTAGAATTGGCCCACTGTAGTACGTGGTTTCATTATATTCGTAGTGAAACATATTAAAAAATGCGTTCCTTGGAACATATTAAAGCAACCAATGATTCATAGTACACTGTCACTACTACAAATTGGCCTATTTGAGGCACATTGTCAACCCCTTTAAAGACGCTTTATTTATCAACAGCCTTAGAACATTCCGTCATCGTTGAGTAATAAGTGTAAGGGCCGCCATTGAAAAATAGGGCAATCCCTACTAAGTGGGGAGCAGCACTCATTTTGACCAGAACAAATACTATTATCTCTCCATCAAACTTAGCCGTGGGCGACAAATTTTCGGCAAAAGATATTGCATTTTTCCCCCTGATCCGAACTAAGAGTGGTTGAGTGTATTCTGAGGATATATAGCCTGATGTAGTTAGTTGAGGAGACATGGAGTAAACTATTCATATTTTTGCGAAATGCGGCATATTCAAATCTGCTCATTAAACAGTCCGGAAAATGCATTTGGCAAGAGTTTAAAAAACCCCACTTTCCAGGACCACTAAAACACAAAGCCACCGGGTTTACTAATGGCGTGGTGGCTTTGTAAACAACCGGGGAAAAAAACAAGAAATTGGCGGGCTACCTAAAAGACTCAAACTTTGAGTTCAGGTCTGACTAATATTCTTCCCCCCACACGTCGTCTCCACCACCCATCTTCCCATGCTCCTCTCTTCCCCGGCCGCCCTGCTTCTGCCCCCACTCTCCGGGCGCCCTGCTTCTCTCCCCACTCTCTGGCTGCCCTATTCCCCCAAAAATAGCCCACCAACTCAGTTCGTTGCCGTTCCCCCCCCCCCCCACCCCACCCCACCGCTCTTCCCTGCCGTCGGGCCGATCACTTTCACCGCCAATTGGGTCCATAAATTAGCACCCTTCATCGCGCAATCGACCCTCCTTCTCTGTTGATTCACGAGGCTGCTTCTTCATTCTGATGCCTCGAGGTGAATGGTGTGTTTTTGTTTGTAATTTTTAGGGCAAGATTAATTTTGTGGGTGTGAATTTTCATTATGCCCACCCTCCGTTCCTGCGACTTCATTCTCCAGTCTCAGTTCCTCCTTCCGTATTTTCATTTTAAGCTTTAATAATTTTGCTGCTGTGTAGTGTCGTTTATTTACCCATCCTTTCCAGCAACGAGGGAGAGTTTCAGTAAAAAGCAAAAACAAGATATCCATCATCCTTTTAATTTGAAGGAGAGGATTGAATTTATGATTTAGAAACGGATTGAGAACCGTTTCTCAGTGAATTCCATATTTGTTATGCATATGAATTTAAAAAGAATGCAGTAATTTAAAAAGAATTTCTTTTCCTTTCTTCCTTTTGATTACCACGTTGCACATTACAAGATTGTTGTGGATTCTGGTAACAAGAAGTAATATTGTAGAATTCCCCTGGGCCGGGGTGGTTCTTCTTGGTTTATCATGTGATGATTTATGTATAATAACAAATTGCAACAAATTGAATTTAGTGAATCATTTTTTTCAAATCAGATAGTGGAATGACCCCAAAAAAAAAAATAAATACATTTCATGCATATGAATTGTCTAGTTAAATTTTGTAAATTTTGGCAAAAGGAAAAAAGGAAAAACATGGGGGAAAAGTTAGTCGAACAATTTTGTGAGTTGAACCTATTGTAGAAGTTGGAAAATTGTTTGTGGGAAAGATTAAATTGTTTATAAAGTAACTCGTAGCTACATTTTCTTTGGTGCTGGAACTCTGCTCTTCTACTATAAATGTGTTGCTAAAAATTGTGATTTTGCACTGTGTTCATCCGAGATGAGTGAAACTGGGGGAAATGTTATAGTTTGTAGCATTAGGTTCTCCCCCCCCCCCCCCCCCCCCCCCCCCCTTTTGAGTTTGAGGTGGTGAATTATTTTATATCCACGATGATTGGGCTGCTTTTCAAACTGGTGGTTAGTAGAAATATAAGCTCCTTTTAACTTTTAGTTTTTAGATGTGATTATTATGGATGCAATTTAATTCTTTCCATGAAGTGGTGCTGTTCTCAGCTCTGTATGCTAATGCCCACAAAGTGTTTGACGGAATGAGCAAATGAATATTGTGATTGTTGTTTCAAGCTTGGTTGCAATCTGGTTTGTTGTTAATATGGATGGTGGAGAAATGGATGTAAAATATTTGTAGCCCACTGAGGAAAATGTTTCTAGAAGATAGAAAAATGGAAGAATTTCATTTCCTATTATATTTGAAGAAGAGTTTTATACTAGAACAAGCGTGGCAATGGATTTTTTCTTTCTTTTTTGTTGTTTTGAATTCAAATTTCTTGTGGATATTTTCATTATGCTCTTTTGTGGTTGGATTCAGTTTTATACATCAATTTTAATGCATTTTTTGTGTCGTAAAGGGGAGTAGTGTGTTGTATATTTTTCCCCTTAAAAGACCACCTGAATGGCAAGCTTATTGCCGGCATAGATGATTATTCTAAGCATAATATGCTTTTGATTTCATTGGCAGTATTTAATGTGAACTATAATATTGGGTTGATCAATGTAGTTGTTCAGCGTAATATACGTCGTGATAGTTGCGTAGGAGTTTATGTACTTTGTTGGTGAATATATAAACTATTTGCTTATTTTCTTCTTTGTTTATGCTTGGATGTGAGACTAATTAAATATAACTGGTCATTATTAGGATAACTTAGCTTTATAGGAGAGTCATGGTGAAACAGTTGTTGGTAGGAGAGATATCCTAGGGCAAGCTATTGGAAGAAAGGACACTCCGGACGTTTGATAGGAGTTTGGAGTCGGGGACATATCAAAGATGCATTTCCCAATCATCCATCTAGAAAGGGGAGGAGTTATATAGATACTAATGTTCACGTGGATTGCGATAGACAAATTACTAAACTTAGGGAGCTATTTTGTGAGTATATGAGAAGTAAAGGGGATGAACCATCAAAATTTTAGTATGTCTCTCTATTCGATGACAGCAAAACCGGTCCAATGCATTTTAGTATGTATCTCCATTCAAACCGAACTCCCATCGTGTATATTGGTTTGATTCTTTATGGCTTCCACTTAATAAGAATATAAAATCCATTGGACAAATGGTAAGTCCCATTCAACTTTAATAGATAAGCATCTGGTAATATTTATATTAACCATCTAGCCGTTTCTCACAGGGCCATGAATCAATATTATCATCGTATGGGCTACACAAAATCGAAAAAGAACGTTGACTTCAATTGGTGTCATATTCAGGTATTATCAAAATATTGAGTTATCTAATTTTACAGTGTAGTAGAGCTATTTAATTGATTTGTGTATTTTGTTTATGTAGCATAAAAAACAACCTGAGAACTGGGGGGTGTGGGTATTATGTGATGCATTATATGTATCAAATAGCATTCGTAGCTCCTAATTTCGATCTAAAATAGGTATGATTACTTTTATGCTGTCCAGCACGTGAGGTCTGTAATGCCTAAAGGTCGATTATTGATTGGTAATTATTGTTAGGAGTTATTTGTGACTTTGGGAGTGTTGGATTGGTTGGTATATTCTAAACTTGTAGTTTTGATTTTCAGTTTAGAATAGGTTGGATTGATTCTTGTAGGTTTGATTTTTACGTCAAAAAATGTTAGATTGATTATTGGATTGAGAATGATTAATTTATTTTGAGTGCTCCTGAAATCGTACGTGGACTAACAATGCCAATAAAGGCTTTTGTGGTGTTCCAGCACTTTCAACGGGATCCGAGCCCATTACTACAAAGTCAACTGGATGCTTTTTAGGATAAATGGGGGGCATATGTAGTGATGAATTTCCTTAAACAATGGCTACAACTAGACCGATTTTCCAATTTATTTGAAGGAATGATTTTATGGGGTGATTATGTTTGTAGTTAATATTTCTATATGATTTAACTACTTATTGCCATACAAATGTGTCGTATTACATAGTGAATAATATTAATGTTATTTTGATGTACCATGTAAGGGTTGAAAAGAATGATAATAAATTCTGTTTAATTTGTTGTCTATATAGATATTGGTGGATCTAATTACCCAAAACAAGGGGTCCGAGCTGCCTTTTTACTGATGAATCGGCGATTTTTAATTTGTTTCCCGAAAATTGTGTGCCTACATAGCCACCGCCCTTCAAAAGTAGGTGGGTTTGTTTTCTAATTTTTCTACACAAAGCCACCGGGAATACTTCAAACCCAGTGGCTTTGTTATCTAATTTTTTGACACAAGCCACATGGTATACTTTATACCCGGTGGCTTTTTTTTTCTAAATTTTCCACACAAAGCCACCTGGTATACTTCAAACCCGGTGGCTTTGTTTTCTAATTTTTCGACACAAAGCCACCAGGTATATTTCTAACCCGGTGGCTTTGTTTTCTACTTTTTCGACACAAAGCCACCAGGTATACATCCACTGGTGGCTTTCTATTTTATTTAAGTGCGGCCAAAGCCACCGCGTATACTTGCACCGGTGGCTTTGTTTTTATTTTTTCGTAAAAGCCACTGGGTTTTTAAGCCGGTGGCTTTTACGTAATAAAGCCCCCCCCCCCCCCCCCCCCCCTCTAATAGCCACCGGCCGAAAATGCCGAACGTGTGGTGGCTATACGGATTTTGAGCTGGTGGCTTTGCAGACTTTTGTAGTAGTGAGTAACAGAGAGTGATACCACTCTCCGTAAAACCAGAGTAGAGAAAAATAGGATGATAACATACTTTTGTTCAGAAATTAACCTTGTTTTACAGCCATAGAACACACCCTTGGAAGACGCAGATTAAAGAAAAATGATAGGGATTGAAGCCCTAAAATTAATCTAACTATTAAAGGCTGAGAAGATAGCAGAAGAAACAAAGCTAGCATATCAGATGAGTAAAACATGAAACGCATGACGAAATAGAAGGCAGCGACCAGCAAGTTGCAGGGGTCCGTGTTGGAGAGACAAGAAAACTTTTGGAGGAAGAGAGGCTTTTACTATTCTTTGATGATAATCCTGCAGACTCACTTGGTGAATTACATGAATTCAACCTCCCTATTTATAGTTGCCATACAATACTAGACTTCCTTATATTTAATCACATCCAATGAATCTTCCATCTGCCACATTCACTATCTAGGAATACTAACAATCATAAATCAATGAACTTGACTGGTCTACCATAGGAATTCTAAAAGACAATTCATAAATTATTTTGTCCATCGCACATTACCAACATATTTTCCCCCCATAATGTGCAACTCTTCAACTCCGAGCAACTCTCTAAACTTGCTAAATTTTTCTCTTGAAACTGCCTTGGTAAAAATATCAGCTACTTGATCTTCACTTTTGCAAAACTTAAGCTCAACTTCACCTTCTTCAATAGCATCTCTTATGAAATGGTGTTTGATGGCAATATGGCGAGTCCTGCTGTGATATACAGGATTTCTTTCAATGTCAATGGCTGATTTGTTGTCACAAAACATCACCGTTGCTTCTTTTTGCTTCTCACCCACATCTTCAAGAATTCTCCTTAGCCAAATGATTTGAGAAGTCGCAAGACTAGCTGCTACATATGCAGCTTCAGCTAAGGATTGTGCCACACTTTGTTGCTTCTTAGATGCCCAAGAAAATATTCCACTACCAAGTGAAAAACAATAGCCAGACGTACTCCTCATATCATCATGACAGCCACCCCAATCACTGTCACAGTAACCAACCAATGCTGTATCAACTCCTTTCTTGAATTTTAAGCCAAAGCTAATTGTTCCTTTGATGTACCGCAACACCCTTTTGGCTCCTCCAAGGTGTAACTGGCTTGGGCTGTGCATAAATCTTGATAGTAGACTTGAAGCATACATAATATCTGGTCTTGTTGCTGTCAAATACAACAAATTCCAACTAAACTTCTGAACAAAGTAGAATCAACTTTCTTTGCTTCATCTTCTTTAATAAATATTTCATTCACAACAAGAGGTGTGGATAAAGGCTTGCAATCAATCATGCCAAACTTTGCCAAAACATTTTCAACATACTTCTTTTGACAAACAAAAACTCCATCGTCTTCTTGATAAATCTCCATGCCAAGAAAGTGGTTCAACAATCCCATATCATTCATGTCATATCTTCTCATCATGTCTTTTTTAAATTCAGCAATCATCTTTTCATTGTTATAGGTATAAAGCAAGTCGTCAACATATAAAGCAACAATGAGAATGTTTGAATTAACTTGACAGACAAGGTTGGCTCACATTTGTTACTTTCAAATCCTTTCTCCACAAAATAAGAATCAATTTGGCTATACCAAGCCCTTGGTGCTTGCTTCAGCCCATATAAAGCTTTATTTAACTTGTACACCTTCTCTTCTTCTCCTTTCTTAATGAAACCTTGAGGCTATTGAACACATACTTCTTCCTTCAATTCTTCATTCAAAAATGTTGATTTGACATCAAGTTGATAAAGACTCCATCCTTTTTGGGCAGCCATAGCAATCAAAGCACAAATAGTGTCAAACCTTGCAACTTGTGCAAAGGTCTCTGTGTAGTCAACTCCATGTTGCTGTGAATAACCCTTTGCCACAAGTCTTGCCTTCTTTCTTTGAATTGAGCCAGCTGGATTCATCTTCACCTTATAAATCCATTTCACTCCAATTATATCCTTGTTCATAGGTTTATCAACAAGCTTCCATGTCTTATTTTTTTCAATTGCATTAATTTCTTCTTCCATCGCCTTCCTTCAATCTTCTTCTTCATTTGCTTCTTCAAAACTTTCTGGTTCAATGACACAAAAATTGCATCTTGGATAAATATCACTCAAACTTTTCATTTTCTTTGGAGTTGAGCTTGGAGAGGCTGGTAGGCTACATAAAGGCTCCACATGTTCTTGTTCTCCTTCATTATCATGCTGGAAAATAACTCCTTTATCTGCCTTTTCATCATTCAAACTCAAAGTGGCATTTTCATCAAATAAAAAACCTCTACAAATAATAATTTTATTAGACTCCAGCTATATAAACGATAACATTTAGATTGTGAACTATAACCAACAAAGATGCGTTTTTCACTTACTTCATCAAGTTTGTCCTCTTTTCTTTTGGAATTTGAGCATAGAAAATACTTCCAAACACTTTCAAATGTTTCACCGATGGCTTCCTTCCGCTCCATGCTTCAATTGGAGTGTGATTCCACACAGCTTTTGTAGGACTTCTATTTAACAAATACATAGCGGTATACACTGCTTCAGCCCAAAATTCTTTAGGTAAGCCCTTGTCATGCAACATTGATTTCGCCATCTCCATCACAGATTGGTTCTTTGTTTCATTGACACCATTTTGTTGAGGTGTGTATCCAACTGTGAGTTGTCTTTCTACTCCTTCATCTTCACAAAATTCCTGAAAAGCATTTGAAGTATACTCCTTGCCCCTATCACTTCTCAGAGTCTTAATTTTATAGCCACTTTGATTTTCTACAAAACTTTTGAACTTCTTAAATATTAAAAACATCTCAAATTTTTCTTTCATAAAATACACCCAAGTCATTCTTGTAAAATCATCAATGAAAAGGATAAAATAATTGTTACCTCCATGGGATGTTGTCCTCGTAGGTCCACATACATCCGTATGAACAAGCACCAAAATCTTCTTTGCTCTCCATGCAACACCCCGAGGAAAGAGTTGTCTGTGTTGTTTTCCAAGTGCACATCCTTCACAAACATCATGTTTTTCTTCAATTCTTGGCAATCCAGAAGTTATCCCTTTTTGTTGAAGAACTTTGAGGCTGTGATAATTCAAGTGCCCATATCTTTGGTGCCATAACAGAGAATCATCATTAAATTGAGCTTTGAATGCTTGATCTCCACCATAGCTGAATTTTGTAGGGAAGCTGCGATTTTTCTCCATCTTGATCTTAACAAGAAGCTGCCAACCATCCTTCTTGTTGTAGATTGAACACTCATTGTTGTCAAAATTACGTGCATATCTATGCTCCATAAGTTGTCCAAGGCTCAAAAAGTTTTGATCTAGTTCAGGGATATACAACACATCATGAATCAACTTCATACCTTTCTTTGTTTGATTGCCAATAGTTCCCAATCCTTGGGCTTGTATAGTAGCACCATTTCCCATAGTCACTTGTGTCTTCACAGAATCATCCAAATCAACAAAAATGGTCTTGTCTCTTGTTATGTGATTGCTGCACCTGCTATCAAGATACCACACATCATTTTTTAGTTCCGATGCCATATGACAAGCATAAAACAAGTTGCTTTCTCCTTACTTTTATGAATTGTATATTTTATTACTTTCAAAGAATTGTTTTTCATCTTTTATCTTGAATGATTATAAATATTGAGTTTTTTAGTACTGAATATTTATTTTAATGAATATTCAGTACTAAAAAGTTTTGATCTAGTTCAGGGATACTTACTTTTTAACATATTTTTATATCACTTTTTATAGTTTTATTTAGAGTAAACATTAAAGTTTTATTTACTTTGGAGAGAAATCTTATGACCTTATCATTTAAGAAATAATAGTGGAGAAGAGAAAAAAGAGAGATAATGGTTTATAATTACTAATTAAGACCGCTATGATTTATATAGTTGGGAAGTACCTTGGTTGACCCACACATTAAATGTGATTTCTGTTTGCAACAATGTATCTTATTTCATTTAATTAACTCAAATGATTTACTTTAGTTTAACAAAAAGATTTACTAAAACAATACTCCCTCCCACTCATAAAAAGTGTTGTTTTTATCTTTTAATTTGTAACTCAAATATCATATTGTACCATGTGCTGGACTACTTTAATGACACGGAGAGTATAATTTGGTTGGAGGATCCAATCTCCCATCCAATAGCTAATGCCCCAAAACAGCATGTTATTTTTATTGTTTACCACAATGTTTATTTGGATTTCATAATATTAAAAAATTTCATTGTGTTCTTTAAGGAGAGTGTCCCATGTTTATCTTTGTTAGTGTTGTTGGCCTACAAACAAGTCCCAAAATTGGATCTTCAATTCTTTATATCATTGTTATCAACACCGGCCCAACCAACTCGAAGACCGTTGCCTAGCTGGGCCGACTAGTAGAGTACATGTCCTAATTCGAACGCACATTCAAATACATGTCCATTCTTTAACATTTTCTTCCTCTCTTTTTTTCTTTCAATGTAAAAAATTTTACCAAACCAAATGATTCATTTTAGTAATTTGATTAAACCTGAAGGTTAACTTACCAAAATTTGAAATAAATAAACAAAGTTTCACCTAGTTCCCACTAAACTAACACAAAAGTAAATTATATATAAACTAAAAAGTTTAGAGAATTTTACGTTGTTGGCGTGCATGAACCGTGCCATATATGTTTTGTTAATATAATCCTAAATTCTCATAGGCTGCGGGTCGGCAAACGTAAATTATGATTATTCGTAATTGAAGAATTCAGCCAGATTAACTAAATTCTCATCAAGTACGATTTCTTCAAGCGGCACATCAGCATAGGATACTGAAGGAACATCCTTCTTTTCATGACTCGTTGTTGCTGCTTCCTCCCTCGCTCCTCAGGCAGCAGCGGTGCCGACACCTCCGCCACGAATTACACGTGGACTAGCAGCAGCAGCAGCAGCATTGGAGCTGGTGGTTGGTAGCCTTGCAGTGGACCTGGGACGTCTCGTGAGTGCCGGTCGGGAAAGCAGGTCACGGCCAAGGTGATGGTTCATCGGAGAGTGAGGCTGAGCCCCATTAATTCTGCTGGATCTTCTGCGATTGCGAGGACGATAATGAAGAATTGAATGGCGGTGGTGACAGTTTCTTTAATCATATTCACTTTGGTCCGGACGAGGAAATTCTGACGCAAGAGTACTCTGTTTGTAATGGCATACTTCGTTATACTAGAACCACGACCACAGGAAAAACAACTAGGGTTTACATTTTATGGAATTTTCTTTCTTTTCACCGTGTACATGGTTTCTACTTTTATTGCTGTTAGTATTTTCGTTTTATCCTTTGTAATCATTAGAAGTATTGTGGTCTTTGTATAAAGTGGAATTTGTGCAATGTATGTGCATTTGTTATAACACTGTGAATTAATACTATTATATGAAATCAATTAAATAAGAGTAATCAAATGATTCCCGTTCATCACAGTATCTCAAAAATGGATCTATTTTAAAGTTGCTGATGTGTTGTTAAAATAATGAGCTAATTAACCTTCGTTTTTCTTCTTTTTATTTGGTTGATTTCGATGAGCATTCTGAAGGCCGCCATGTATAATCTGTGCGTGAGGTTTCCTGATCTTTCGGGAGAAATAGAAAAAAAGAAAAAAAATAAAAATAAAAATGGAGAGAGCAGTGTATGAACGGTGCTATACGATTCTAAGTCAATAAAAGTGCCCTTTTGTTGATCTCTATCTGAACATGAAGGCTCTGTTATTTTCTATATGATTTCAGGATATTTTATTTTTTGAAACAGTTTACAAATTTAATAGTTGAAACAGTCAATAAAACAGAATTGGCCCATAGTGTACAAAATATTATAATTCTAATGAAATTAATTAACTCAACTACTATCTCTACGTTTATTACAAAAAATCCATACGTATATTAAGGTTAAAAAAAATTTGTAGTCTTCCGTTAAACGGAAAATTTTTCAAATCATGAAAGAGTTTTGTAACTGTTTGCAAGTTTCTTTACTTTTATATCCTTGTAAGTATGACTATGTGTGGTCTAATATAAATTTACACTTTAAAAATAAGGATATTCCAAGAAAAAATGATTTCTGTTAACATCAATATGTCTTATTAAGGTTGATATGTAGCTCCATCAGTGGCTCCAAAACACAACTAGGTACATGGTAACCTTATTCCAATCTATTTCATCCATCTCTAAATACGTGTTCCTTTTTAAATAGACACACAAATTAAAGGTGTGAGTAAATTTATTGTTTTGCCCTTATATATGTTTTATGATTTAACTAAACATTAGATAAAAATTTGTGCAATGTATGTGCATTTCATCGATCACTTGTGCAATAAATGTTCATTTCATCCATCACTCCCTAATCTAGTGCATGAACAATCAAACAACTCACATGTCACAACACAATTTTTGGGAGCGTTTGGTTACGGGTAGTAGAAGAGGCCAATAAAAATTATTAAGGAATAAATCCAATTGACAGTTAATGCTTGGTTGGAGTTAATGGAAATCAAAATTTCTCAATCACATATATTGTTTCTATAGTTGGGGAGTACCTTGGTTGGCCCATACCTTAAACACGATTTCTATTAACATCAATATATCTTATTTTATTTAATTATTTAAAATTATTTTCTTTTGTTCTACAAAATTTGGTGAAATAAAACATCATTTTAATAATTTCAAATGACTAAAACAGTATTCTCCCTCACTCATATAAAGTTTTCTTTTAACTTTTGACTTGTAAATAAAACATAATTGTACCACGTACTGGACTCATTTAATGAGAGGGGGAGTGTAATTTTGGTAAAGGATCCAATCTCCCATATAAGCCCCCAAAACAACATACTATTTGTTATTTTTTACCACATTATTTATGTTCCTTTCATAAAACTAAAAAATTTCGTTGTGTTTTCTATGAAGAGTGTACTATGTTTCTCTTTGTTAGCTTCGTTGGCCCACAAACAAAGCCCAAAACTCGATCTCCAATGTTTTATAGCATTGGTATCAACATTAGCCAAACCAACTTGAGGACTCGCTACTTAATTGGGCCGAGTACATGTCCTAATTAAAATGCTCATTTCAGAAAATACCACAATTTTATCTAGTCAACCTAATTTAACAGGATCTTGAAAACGTACTTTTACTTTGTTAGTTTTGAAAACTTTTTAAAGTCGTAGTTCTAATAAAAAGTTCAAATTAACTTTATAATAAATTTTCCTCCCCCAAACTTTTATAAATTGTGTATTTTATTACATTTAAATAAATATTTTCATCTTTTATCTTGAATGATTATTCTTGAATATTTTTAGTATTGAATATTTATTTAAATGAATGGTTAAGGTTTTTAATATTATAGTTACTTGTTAATAACATATTTTAATATAACCTTTTGTAGTTTTATTTATAGTAAACAGTAAAGTTTTATTCAGTTTAGAGGAAAATCTTAGAACCATATCACTTAAGAGATAATGGTGTGAGAAAAGCCAAAAGAGAGATAAAAGTTTGTAATTACTAATTAAGACCCCTATGGTTTATATAGTTGGGGAGTATCTTGGTTGGCCCATACATTAAATGCAATTTCTATTCACATAAATCTATCTTATTTCATTTAATTTATTCAAATTATTGAGTTTTGTTTTAAAAAAATTGGTGAAATATAACATAATTGTAATCATTTCAAAAGAGTAAAGCAGCACTCTCTGTCACTCATATAAAGTCTTGTTTTAACTTTTGACCTGTAACTAAAACATAATTGTACCATGAAAGAGACTCATTTAATGAGACGGGAGAGCATAATTTTGGTAACGGATCCAATCTCCCATCTAAGGCCCCAAAAAGACATGTTATTTATTATTATATTTTATCACATTATTTATTTTTCTTTCTAAAAACTAAAAACTTTCATTGTATTATGTATGATGAGTGTACTATGTTTCTCTTTGTTAACTTTGTTTGCCCACAAACAAGGCCATAAACTTGATCTCCAATACTGTATAGCATTGTTATCAACATTAGCCAAACCAACTACAGGACTTGCTGCTTAATTGGGCTAAGTATATGTCCTAATTAAAATGCTCATTTCAATAAATATCACAATTTTATAAAGTCAAACCCAATTTAACAGGTTCTTGAAAATGTACTTTTAGTTTGTTATTTTTGAAAACTTTTTAAAGTAGTAATTCTAATAAAAATAAGTTCAAATTAACTTTCTAAAAATTTTTCCTCACCCATATTTTTATAAATTGTGTATTTTATTACTTTTAAATAAAATTTTTCATCTTTTATCTTGAATGAATATGCTACTTGAATTCATTGAGTATTGAATATTTATTTGAATGAATTGCTAAGGTTTTTAATATTATAGTTACTTTTTAACATATTTTTATATCACCTTTTGTAGTTGGATTTATGGTAACTACTAAGTTTTACTTTAGAGAGAAATCTTATAACCATATCACTTAATGGTCCACAATCTTTACCCCTGTTTCAAATGTAGTCCACAATCTTTGGTAAGTAGCAAATGTAGTCCACAATGTATCCATTTTGTTGCAATTTTAGTCCAAAAACGGAAATTGGACCTTGACTAACGGTCAACGGGTTTGACCGTCAGTCAAACCCGGGTTTGACCCTCCTAAAACCACTTCACCTCTTTCTTCCAAAACCATTTCTCTTTTCCTTCTCCTAAAACCGATTCTGCAGCCGATGGAGACACCATAACTGTATATGATGTACAAACTGCTGCTGTTCAAAGATCAAAAGCTCGAGCAGCCAAAAATTATGCGAAAGCAGATGCATTGCACAAGCAAATCATCGATGCGGGATACCGGTTAGCCTCCATTTCGTTAATAGTTCAGGGTGCTCATCTTAGTTTCAAGATTTTCAATCTGGGATTTGGCTGCAGGGTACTATTGATTCAGAATGAGGAGGTTTTAGCTCGAAAGTATCAGATAGTCAAAATAGTGGTAAAGATGGGGCAGAAAACAAACACCAAATATCATTATCCATAGAGATCATCCAGCTTACAAAAACTAACAATTATCCAAATTCAATCTAATCAACCAGCATTTCAAAAACTACATAGACATCATCCAAACTTCCAAAGCACTTGAAATGCATTCCAAAAATCAGAAGACAATATGTTAGCAAGTGCCTTCTAACATTAAAAACTAACAACGAACTCCAATCTTAACATGGTAAACTCCTTCCACTATTTCTTCTTGCCCTTCCCCTTCTGAATGGCCTTGACACTTGTAGTGGCAATGTTGGAAGTCATATCATTGTTATGGCTAAGAAAGCTGGGAGCTGGAATATCAAATAGCTCATAAATGCTTTTTCTGAATCCATCTGTGCTAACTTCACCAGGGAGTTGAATGTCCATTGATTTATACAACTGTTGCAGTCCAAGCTTGTAGCCTTCAAGGAAATGAGGATTAGTTGAAGACGGCTTAAGTATGTTTGGTACATTGTCTGAAGTTGACAACTCAACTCCTTGTCCAACAGGTTTCATTGTATTGGAGAGTTTAGGTTTGCTGCCAACATTATACACTGGTGCTTGAAGACCAAACATTTCCCACTTGGCGTTCCTAACATCATCTGATTCAACATTTATTTCTGGAGCTGATGAGATTAAGTTAAACTCCTGCACATTGAAACACAGTTGAAGGACAAAACTTAATCAGCCAAGCCAAAAAATTTAAGAGAAACACATTCTAAATTAACCATGTGAAGGCCTAACCCGTGGGCCATCCATTGCCTTTCTTTTATCTTTTTTGAGTGTTTTTTTTTTTTGGTCTAATGGGGGGTTGGGATAGTGGAAGTTGTCTGCCAATTCCAACTTCATCACACTAAGCATGCTAAAAGTACATTAGAAAGAGACTTTATTGAAACAACAACAAAGATGAACACTAGTAAATGATAAAGTATTACAGATTAAATCGAATATGAGCTCATGAAGTCAATGAATTCAGTAATTAAAGTTAAAATACCTTTTGTGCTGTACCTACTCCTTTTCTGAATTTCTTCTTGGATTGTTTCTTTGCCTTATTCACTTGAGACTTTAACTTGATGGGTCTTTTTAATCTTTTACTTGCTTCTGCAGTATGGGAGGGAATATTTTGCCCATCATTGTCCTGCATAGCATATATTCAAAATCAATATCAGAATAACAAATTGAAAAGTAAAAAAATCAAAAAAAAACCAATGGAAATTGTAAGAACAACCTGTTTACTTGAACCAATTCCATCCATACTTTGTGATTGCGGTGTATTTTGAGCATCAAACTCCTTCCGCTGTTTGCATGACCTTCTATTATGACCTTTCTCATGACAAAAGGTGCATGAGACAACTTGGCCAGCCCTACTAACCTTAGTTGGCATTTCCTTGACCTCATCAAGCTCTGCCTGGTTCTTACACCTCTTCTTCTTAGGCCTACCAGCAGGTTTGCGAAGATTTGATGGAGGTAAAGGTGGAGGCATCCCAGTCTTTTGCCACTCATGTTGGCCATTCAAGGGGAAAATGCAGGGATTATAACACTTTAAATATGTTGAAACCTTGTAACAGTCATCAACATAATCAAGCGGGTCCAATTTCAAAACCCACAAAGCTGATATGGCATGGCTACATGGAATACCTGTCAAATCCCATTTCCTACATGAACAATTCCTGTTAGCTGTGTCAACAACCCAAGTATTGTTGTCTTCACCGCAAACTTCAACAAACTGGTCATTAGACTTATGAGGTACACAATTAGTAGCCTCTTCAGAATATTTCTCAATTAGCTTGAAGATTTTAGGGCATAACTTTTTGTCTCCCCATTTCTCTTTGGCAATATCCCTATTCATTTGCATTCTATCCATCAAGTAAATCCTGATCCCCTCAAACAGAGCAACAATAGGTGCTTCTCTTTCCTCTAAAATCGTACTATTGAACGATTCACACATGTTATTTAATAAGATATCACATTTGGGATGGATACTGAAATGTGATCTGCTCCATTGTGATGGGGGCTTGTCTTCTAACCATACAACTGCATCCTCATTTGTGTCATTAAGTAGAAGCATTCTTGTTTGGAATTGTGCCACAGTTGTTGCCTTTGCTGCATACCATAATGCCTTTTTTAAGGCTGCACCCCTCAACCCGGTTGAAACCATATTTGAGTATAGGTGTCTGACACAAAAACGCTGCTCAGCTCCAGGAAAGATAGTTTCACAAGCTTGTATTAAGCCTTTCTGCTTGTCACTCATAATTGTCCACTCACTATCCCTCACAATTCTAAGATCGTCCTTCAACAAACTGAGAAACCATTGCCATGAACTACTACTTTCCACCTCAACTACTGCATATGCTAGTGGGAAAAATCCATTATTTGGATCTACACCAACAGCAGTTATAAGGACACACCCATATGATCCTTTTAAAAAAGTTCCATCCAACCCTATTAATGGCCTACAACCTGCCATAAAGCCCTCTTTAACACCTGCAAAGCAAACATACATTCTTTCAAATCTGCCTTGACCAGTCAATGGATGAATGTATCCATCAACTAATTTCAGTACTGCAGTACTTCCAGGGTTACTCCTCTTAATTTCCCTTACATAATCATGCAACAGGGCAAATTGATCTGTATCACAACCTCTGGCTAACTTAATGGCTAGGGCCCGAGCCCTGAAAGCTTGGTGTTTTGAAATATAGCACTTGTTCTCTCTACCGGCTAACTTCATGAATTTTTTGGCAGATAATTTGGGATTATCTCTAAACAAGTTAACATATTTCTCAGCCAACCAAGCAGACTTCATATTTTTATTGAAATATTGGAAGTCACATTTGTGTTCAGAAACAAATGTTCTTATTTCAACAAGTCCAGTCGCCTTCATTTTCCTCGCATAGATTTCCCACATGCAATCATTACTGACCCTTAACTTACACCAGGCTTGCACCCTCATAGCATCATTCCTTTTAAAGTAACATCGTCTTCCATGTTCTATGCTCCATGTCTTGACTGCAAGCTTGAAGTCCCTAAAGTTATGAAAATTCATACCCAACTTTAATTGAATACCATACTTATCCTTCTGAGGGTTGTAAATTCTACACCTAGCCTGAGGTATGTCTTCCTCTTCATGTACACTGTCAAAATCAGAATCTGATTGCATCAAATCATAATCCTCAATATCTAAACTACCACCATTCCTCAAAAGACCATTTTTCTGCACCAAGAATTTCTGAGAACTCTGTGCCCCCACTTTGCCACCCTTATTATTACCTCCATATTCTGAATCAGAGTCAGACCATTGATCAGAATCTCTATCTTCTGTAACCTCGTCAGAATCCTCATCACCAGATTGAGCTCCAGGTACTTGAAGCATGCTCACAACTACATACAACTTCATCTCCCTGTCCCTTACAATTGTTTGTTCACAGTGGTATTTAAGCTCTTCATCTGAGGCTATTGGAATGAATTTCCCAGCAAAAGTTGACAGATAAAACTCTGTCCTCCCATAAACACATACTTCTTCTAGCATACCTTCCAAATCCTTCAATTTTAGTTCTAATGTATCAACAGCATCAAACACACAAATTTTACCTCCTCGATACTTTGGAATGGGTTCAGTTTCTATACGTCCTGAATAGTGAAACTTTATGGATATGTATGTGCTGTCACTATCTGTCAATTAAAATATGAGAAACCAAACAAACTAGAGTAAGAAAGTAAACAAACATGTTTACTCACACTCTGCAAAGTAGAAACTAAGCCACATTTTATATACATGACAGTCTCCAAACTACGAAGTTAATCACAAACTCCCAATATCAATGATTTACAGACTTTTTATAGCAATCAAACAAGTATTGTGCACCCCACTGTCTCCTATAACAACAAAGACATCGAGGACCATCTTATGGCTGAAAAGATGCTGCCTTTACGTAGATAATTACTCACATGAGCCATAGTTTCACTACAATATCTAACCCTAAAAATCCATCAACAGGTACCACCCATCAAAATAAACATAAGAAAAAAAAAGTATATAAGTAGATTCGTAACAACACCTTATGAAACATCATTTAATGAATCTGTAGCAAAACTTATCAAAGATTAACTAACCGTATTTAGGAGGGGGTCCTCCATTCAACCCATGGCTTCTTAACGCCATAGTTGTCCTCTTCGATCTTTCTTGATTTGGTGTGGCTTTCCTCTTTCTCCTTTCAGATTGTTGTAGACTTACCCTAAGCTTCTCTCTCTCGTGATTTTTGGTCTGAATTTTTGGTCTCAATATCGGCCCATATGAGAGAATAGAACGAAGAAGAAGATGAGAGGATGAGAGGATGAGAGAATTGGTTTTAGAAGGAAGGGGTGGGGTGGTTTTAGGAGGGTCAAACCCGGGTTTGACTGACGGTCAAACCCGTTGACCGTTAGTCAAGGTCCAATTTCCGTTTTTGGACTAAAATTGCAACAAAATGGATACATTGTGGACTACATTTGCTACTTACCAAAGATTGTGGACTACATTTGAAACAGGGGTAAAGATTGTGGACCACTTTTGCAGTTTTCCCATCACTTAATAGATAATAGTGTGAGAAGAGTAAAAAAAAAGAGATGAAGGTACTAATTAACACCGCTATGGTTTATATAATTGGGAGTACTAATTAAGACCCATACAGTAAATGTGATTTCTATTCCAATCAATGTATCTTATTTCATTTAATTAATTGAAATTATTAAGTTTTGTTTTAAAAAAATTGGTGAAATAAAATATAATTTTAATAATTTCAAATGACTAAAGCATTACTCTCTCACTATGAAATAAAGTCTTGTTTTAACTTTTGACTTGTAACTAAAACATAATTCTAGCATGTACTGGACTCATTTAATGAGACAAGGGAGTATAATTTTGGTAAAGGATCCAATCTCCCATCTAAGGCCCCAAAATGACATGTTATTAGTTATTTTTACACATTAATTATTTATTTTCCTTTCATAAAACTAAAAAAATTTCAATGTGTTATGTATGAAGAGTGTACTATGTTATTATTTGTTAGCTTTGTTGGCCCACAAACAAGGCCCAAACCTTGATCTTCAATTCTTTATAGCATTGTTATCAAAATCTACCAAACCAACTCGAGGATTCATTGCCTAATTGGGTCGATTACATGTTCTAATTAAAATGTTCATTTCAGAAAACACCACAATTTTATCTTGTCAAACCAAATTTTACAGGTTCTTGACAATGTACTTTTAGTTTGTTATTTTTGAAAACTTTTTAAAGTAGTAATTCTAATTAAAAAAAGTTCAAATTAACTTAAATTTTTTCCTCGCCCAAACTTTTGTAAATTTTGTATTTTATTACTTTTAAATAAAATTTTTTCATATTTTATCTTGAATGATTATAATTCTTGAATTTTTATGCTTTGAATAATTATTTGAATGAATTGTTAAGGTTTTTAATATTATAGTTACTTTTTGACATATTTTTATATCACCTTTTGTAGTTTTATTTATAGTAAACTCTAAAATTTCATTCATTTTAGAGAGAAAATCTTATAACCATATCACGTAAGAGATAATAAAGTGATTTGTAGAAAATGTATAGATTTACAACCCAAATTTATTGTGCTATTATTGTTTGATCCTTGATATTTGATGGAAAAGAGGAGTAAGTTGTGGTTAAATGTTTTGTGTACTAAAAGGAGTGAAAAAAAAGAAGTTGGGGAAAAAGAGAAAAAAATAGAATAAAAGTTGATAAAATGAGAAGAAAATGGAGAACCAACAAACTTTGGAAGATCCTAACTTGAGCTACAGGTTTCCAAATTCAATGATTCTTATTGAAATATTGGACAAAGAGCTACAACGTTTAGTAAGACACTCTTGTCCAGTTCTGGCTTCCCAAAGCTTAAAACCAAGCCGAAAGATAGTGTTACACGGGATTTTTTCCAGTGCAGCAGAGCCAACTTTGGAAGGCCATATCTAGAGATACATAGATCCAAATTGGATTATTCTTGATGTTATGAAATACTGAAACAAAGGGATACAACTTTGGTGAAGACACCTTTGCCCAATTTTTGCTTTCCAGAGATCAAATAGGGGCTGCAAGTTAGTGCTATCAATATCATTATGGGATTTTCCAACTTTGAAAATAGAATTTGCAAATAAACCCTGAATGAGATCTTTCTTTTCTCTTTTAGTCCATCCTTCTTCACCACTATAAAAATAATATTTCCCATCGGATTTGAGACCTTAGAAATTTAGATTTAGAGACGTTGGAAAATAATAATTTAAACCAAACTGATATTAATTAGGTAATTATATTTGTAGTAGAATTTGCTATTTTGTCTGTTTCCTATTTGTTTAGTGTTTGCTTTGGAAAACCTAGTTGTTTTAATTTAGGAAATAGCTCTGAATCAAATTTATGGTAGGATTCAGAGATAGTTTAGCCTATAAATAAAGGCATTGGGCGATCATTGTAATCACAGAGATAGACAAAGAGATACATAGAGAAACTGAATAGCCTTCGGGTTGTTTCTCGACCAAGCTTCGGCTTAGGTGCGCCGCACAGATTGTGTGCGTGTGGGTTTGTTTATTGTTCGTTATTACAAAGAAGTTATATTCCGCTGAGCGTTAATCTCTTTAATATTATCTTGGGTATATATATATATATATATTATTTTTATATCCTACAAGAGAAAATGAAAGTATTCTCTTTTTTGGAGCTTAAGGGGGGCATAGCCCCATGGAGGATTTCATCCAAATGGTGGCCAAAGGCATGAGATTTAGATAGAAGATTGGAGATTTTGACTACTCATAGGGAGTTTCTCCTCTCACTTGTTCTAAATTTCACAATTTTGCCTTGTAACTTCGATTTGTGAATGATGAATTCTTTCATGTGTGTTTAAATTTTCATTCTTGGTTATGGGAACACTACTGCAAAATTTATCAATGGAGACGCCTCTTTGGAGGCGGGTTTCCAAACACCCGCCTCCAAAGCTTTGCACCCTCCTCCAATATCATGTCTATTAGAGGCGGGTGCAACCTCCAAAACACCGAAAGGAGTCGGGTGCATTTTTGTAAATTTTTCAATAGTGATTCAAAAATTCTCTTTATTTTGGACTGTTGAAAATTGAAAATAATTTTGAAAATTTGTCAAGATTCGAGCAAGGCCATAAATTAATAGGTAATAAAAACCATAACTTTTAGAAGGAAATATATATATAAATATATACTTTCAATTTTAACTTTAAATACATGAGTATATGTAGCCTAGTGGTAAATGTAATATGCAAGAGTCAAGTGATTCTGCAGGCGCGAGTTCGATTGCTATTGAAGTCATAAATTGAAAAAAGAAAACTTAAATTTTGTACTGGGGGAGTATTGGAGGACGGTGTAACGGGCACCCGCCTCCAATAACCCCTCAAATAACCCCCATCAAAGGAGGCGGGTGCAGGTTCCTCCTATTGGAGGCGCCCGCACTGGAGGCGGGTGCCCACACGCGAAACCCGCCTCCAATGTATAATTTTGCAGTAGTGGAACTTTTTGTATTATCTTGAATGATTATAATTCTTGAATTTTTTAGTATCTGATTTTTATTTGAATGAATTTCTGTGGTTTGAAATATCACTTTTAACATAATTTTATATCATTTTTTTGTAGTTTTATTGATTATAAACACTAATTTTTCTTTTAGTTTATAGAAAATCTGATAACCTTATCACTTAAGAAATAGTAGTGTTATAGGAGAGATAAAGGTTGTAATTAGTGATTAGGAACCACTATGGTTTATATAGTTGGGGATTACCTTGGCTGGTCCACACATTAAACTAGATATGTTCGTACCAATTTATCTTATTTTATTCAATTAATTCGAATGCTGTATTTTTCTTTAAAAAAATTTGCTGAAATAACCTCATTTTAATAATTTCAAAAGAGCAAAACAGTACTCCCTCTCAATTACACGAAGAGTGTGAGAGATTCAAATTTTACGATCTTGTGGGACAATTCCAAGCCAATGGGTGAAAAATGAGCGCGTTTGAAAGGATTGTCAATGAGATTGTTAGTGTATAGATTAGCCCAATGGGCTGTTAGTGTATAGATTAGTCCAATGGGCTTAACCCAGTATCCTACTTGTACTACTTGTACTATTGTACTACTTGTACTACACCTAGTGTACTACTTGTACTATTGTACTACTTGTACTACACCTAGTGTACTGCTTGTACTACTTGTACTACACTTAGCCTATACCTAGTCTATATATAGGCTCTCTTTGTACAATGTTATACACACAATAAAATCATTGTTCAACAAATCTTTTCTTTTATATTTTTATCATGGTATCAGAGCCATTGCTCTAATTCTTTTGGTTCCTGTGGATATTTCCGGCGTTCTTCCGCTGCCCTCATCTTCATCCGGTAATCCGGTCAGAAGAATAGTCCCGCCGTCACGCCCACAACTCTTTCCAGAACTCGGTCTCCCACGCGCCCAACACGCGCCGACAGCCGGTTCTGTGCCTGACACCACTCGCCTTCACGCGCCTCGAGTCGCCTCTGCACCACCAGCGCACGTCTGCCACTTCAGCAAACATACATCATATGGCTCAACAAAGTGATCGTGACATCATACGTCCTATCAACATTATGTTGGATGGTTCTACTAACTATCATGAATGGTCTCAGAATATGACTATTTTTCTCAAGGGTCGTAAACTATGGAGATATGTGACTGGTTCAATTCCTAAGCCGGTACCAAACCCTAAGTCCAAAGACATAGCTGCTGAGGAGTCTTCCACGACTACTGTTACAACAGATGATTATGAAGATCGCCTAGAGGAATGGGAGAGTATTCAGAGTAAGATCTTGTCTTGGTTTATTAATACCTCTATTCCCTCCATTCATAATCTTCTTCCTCGTCTTGAAACTGCTGAAGCTGCTTGGAAATTTTTGGCCAATCGCTATAATTGTACTAATGATTCAAGCTTGGAGTTCCAAATTGAATCAAAACTTTATCAAATGCGACAAGAGACAGATCAGTCCATTTCTGATTTTTATTCTCAGACTTCTACTATGTGGGAACAACTCTCTGCTGCAAATCCTCCACTCGTGTGTCCTACGGACATTGAGCTTTTTGCCAAATATCGGGATCGTCGTAAATTTATGCACTTCATGATGGGTTTGCGTGAAGATTTTGAACCTACTAGGGCTTCTCTGCTTAGCCGCTCTCCTACTCCTTCTCTTGATGCTGCAGTGAAGGAGCTCATATCTGAGGAAAACCGCCGGCCTGCTTATCACATGTCATCATCTGACCATGTATTGGCTACACCATCTCCACAGCCTCCCATTGCTGCATTCACTGCTCCTCCACGGATAAACTCTGGGCGTCCCACCTCTCAGTCTTCCAAAGGTATTCGCTGTGAGTTTTGCCGTGCTAAAGGGCATGACATCTCCGTTTGTCGCAAACTGCAGAAATTTATGCAAGAGCAGAATAAAGCTTCTCTTCCTCGGGCAGCTGCTGTATCTCCTTCTGATCCATCGGTTCCTACCGGTCCACCTTCGACTTCCTCACTTACTACGGCTGATATTGAGGCAGTTGTTCAACAGGTTTTATCCCTTACTTCCACTGCCCTATCTGTCACCTCAGGTAACCATTCTTGGTTTTTTGATACTGCTTGTTGTAACCATATGACTCCTGATGAATCCCAATTTTCTGATAAGGCACTCTTAGAACATCCAATCACCATTTACACTGCTGATGGAACTCCTATGCCTGTTAGTCATAAAGGAACAATCTCTTCTCCTTGTTTATCCCTTAGTGACACTTTTCATATCCCAAAGTTATCCCTCAATTTGCTGTCTGTTGGCCAACTTTGTGAATTAGGCGTAGATGTTCTCTTTACTAATCATGGTGTGGAAGTGCAAGATCCCCGGACAGGTCAAGTGCTTGGGACAGGCCGTAAGGTTGGTCGCATGTTTGAGGTTCATGACCTGAAAATTCCTTCCCGAGTCGTTTCTGCAGCTGCTGCCACTATTACCTCCTCACCTGATCTATGGCATGCTCGTCTTGGTCATCCATCCTTATCTCGTCTTCAGCTGTTGGCTTCTCAAGGTCATTTAGGTTCGGTTCAGTTTCAAAAATTTGATTGTACTTCTTGTCATTTTGGCAAACAAACAAAATTGCCCTTTAATAATAGTGACTCCTTTTCTTCCGCACCCTTTGATCTTATACATTCTGATATTTGGGGTCCTGCACCTGTTCCTACTGAGGGGGGATCTAGATATTTTGTCATATTTGTGGATGATTTTTCTCGATATACTTGGATTTATCTGCTTCATCATAGGTCTGAACTTGTGTCTGTTTATCAAACATTTCATAAAATGATTCAAACACAGTTTAATCGCACTGTCAAAGTTTTTCGATCAGATAATGCTCAAGAATATAATGATAAGTCTTTCCTATTCTTTTTAGACAATCATGGTACCCTTACTCAGCGGTCTTGTCCTTATACCTCCCAACAAAATGGTCGTGCAGAACGAAAACATCGTCACATTCTTGATGTTGTCCGTACCCTTCTCATTTCTGCCTCTCTTCCTGAACGTTTTTGGGGTGAGGCTGCCCTCACTGCTGTATACACCATTAATCGCATCCCTTCACCAACTACACACAACAAATCACCATTTGAGCTTCTCTATGGTCAAACCCCTGACTACTCATCTCTTCGGGTTTTTGGTTGTGCTTGCTTTGTCTCTCTTCCTACTCATGAACGAACAAAGCTCCAACCTCGTGCTCGTCTCTGTTGTTTCCTTGGTTATGGTGTATCTCAAAAGGGATTTCGCTGCTATGATCCCATTTCTCGTCGTCTTCGTGTCTCCCGTCATGTTGAGTTTTGGGAACATCGTCCTTTTACGAGTCTCCAGCAGTTTCCTACATCCTCTTCCTCCGAGTCTCCCATTTTTACTGATCTTCTTCTCCCTCTCTATCCTAAACTTGTGGAGGATTCTTCAACATCGGATGCCTCTCCAGACGACTCATCTACGGTTCTGTCCTCGGCACATGACCTGCCTGTCTTGGATCCTGTGGCACCACCATCTCCTGAATCTCTTGATGGTCCAGAACTTCGTCGTTCCACTCGGGTAAGCATTCCTCCCTCTTATCTCTCTGATTATCACTGCTCTTTTGCCCTTGCCACCCTCTATGAACCTCGCACCTATCGTGAGGCACATACTGACCCTCTTTGGCAGCAAGCTATGAATGATGAACTAGATGCCCTTAATAAAAATCACACTTGGGATATGGTTGATTTGCCTCCTGGTCAGACTGTAGTAGGTTGTAGGTGGGTCTACAAGATCAAGACCAAGGCTGATGGATCTGTTGAACGCTACAAGGCTCGCCTAGTTGCCAAGGGTTTTACCCAACAGTATGGCATTGACTATGAGGAAACATTTGCTCCTGTTGCTCGCCTTACATCTGTCCGCTGTCTCATTGCTGTGGCTGCTGTTCGCCGTTGGCCTCTTTATCAAATGGACGTGAAAAATGCTTTCCTCAATGGTGACCTTAATGAAGAAGTGTACATGCAACCACCCCCTGGTTATCCACATTTAGGCAGTCAAGTTTGTCGTCTTCGCCGTGCTCTTTATGGCCTCAAGCAGGCTCCTCGAGCTTGGTTTGAAAAGTTCAGCTCAGTTGTTGCTCAGCAGGGTTTCACTTCGAGTCCTCATGACACTGCTCTCTTCGTTCGCAAATCCTCTGCTGGTATCACTCTTGTTCTTCTCTATGTTGATGATATGATTATTACTGGAGATGATTCTGCAGGTATCCGCTCTCTCCAGTTCTTTCTCAGTCAGCATTTTGAGATGAAAGATTTGGGCACTCTCAGCTATTTTCTTGGGCTTGAGGTTACCTCATCCTCTGATGGATACTATCTTTCCCAAGCTAAATATGCTTCTGATCTTCTCTCCAAAGCCGGTATCACTGACAACAAGACTGCTTCCACTCCTTTGGAATATAATGCCAAGCTCACACCCTTAGACGGTGAACCTTTATCTGATGCTACTCGCTATCGTCAGTTGGTTGGTAGTCTAATCTATCTCACTGTTACTCGTCCCGATATTTCACATGCTGTGGGTATGGTTAGTAAATTCATGGATGCCCCTCGTTCTGTTCACTATGCTGCTGTTCTTCGGATACTCCGATATGTCAAGGGTACACTTTATCATGGTCTCCACTATTCCTCTCAGTCTTCACTGAGCTTCATGCTTATTCAGATGCGGACTGGGCTGGTGATCCGACTGATCGATGCTCTATCACAGGCTTCTGTTTCCTGTTGGGTACTTCTCTTGTCTCATGGCGTAGCAAAAAGCAGGAAGTTGTTTCCCGTTCCAGTACTGAGGCTGAGTATCGTGCCCTTGCCGATACCACCTGTGAGCTTGTCTGGCTGCGCTGGCTCTTGGCTGACATGGATGCTCCACAACCCATTGCTACTCCTCTTTATTGTGACAATCGTAGTGCTATCTACATTGCTCACAATGATGTCTTCCACGAACGTACCAAGCACATTGAGATCGACTGCCACATTACTCGCATGCATCTCAAGAAAGGCACTCTCAAGTTATTCTCCATATCATCTGCTGACCAGCCTGCTGATATTTTCACCAAATCTCACCCACCTGGTCGTCTTCGAGATCTTATATCCAAACTCCAGTTGGCTTCCTCCTTGCCACCTTGAGTTTGAGGGGGGATGTTAGTGTATAGATTAGCCCAATGGGCTGTTAGTGTATAGATTAGTCCAATGGGCTTAACCCAGTATCCTACTTGTACTACTTGTACTATTGTACTACTTGTACTACACCTAGTGTACTGCTTGTACTACTTGTACTACACTTAGCCTATACCTAGTCTATATATAGGCTCTCTTTGTACAATGTTATACACACAATAAAATCATTGTTCAACAAATCTTTTCTTTTATATTTTTATCAGAGATTTTCTGCACCTCTTCAGTTTTATTCTTAATCTACGACCAACTTAGTACATTTCTCGTGCAAATTTAGAGTAGATTCATCAGTTAGTATTTTGTTTCAAAATTTGAAGCAATTATTAAGGTTCGTTCCAATTTAATAGCTCAAAATTCAACTTTGATGTCATATGAGTCCATCCTGAAAAATTTTGAAAAAGTTTATGCACAAATGATTCGAACCTTTGCGATGAGAAGGTTTTGTAACCCTGAAGGTTGGGGTGGTGATTAATGAAAGGGTCTTGTAACACCGAGATCATGGGGTTCGAACATTGGGAATGTAAGGTTAAAATAAAAATTTTTTCGATAAAAATGCACAAAAGACTTAGGTTTGAAATATTTTTTTTGTAAAAAAGAAAAATCTCCTTACTAATTATAATATAATTATATGTGATCCATAATAAGAAGTAATTAAGTGAAAAGAAAAATGATTTCATATATTAATTACACCTTCAAATTCACAATAAATGATATCCATTCTTTAACATTTTCTTCCTCTCTTTTTTTCTTTCAATGTAAAAAATTTCACCAAACCAATTCATTTATATAGTAATTTGATTAGACTTGAAGGTTAACTTACCAAATTTTGAAATAAAGAAACAAAATTTCACCTAGTTCCCACTAACTAACAAAAACGTAAATTATATATAAATTAAAAGGATTGAGAAACTGTACGTGGTTGGCGTGCATTAACCGTGCCATATATGTTTTGTTGATATAATCCTAATTCTCATAGGCTGCGGGTCGGCAAACATAAATTATGATTCTTCGTAATTGAAGAATTCAGCCAAATTAACTAAATTCCCATCAACTACGATCTCTTCAAGCGGCACATCAGCATGGGATACGGAAGGAACTTCCTTCTTTCATGACTCGTTGTTGCTGCTTCCTCCCCCGCTCCTCCGGCAGCAGCGGCGCCGGCACCTTCGCCACGAAGTACACTTGGACTAACAACAGCCGCAGCATTGGAGCTGGTGGTTGGTCGCCTTGCAGTGAACCTGGGACATCTTGTGAGTGCCAGCCGGAAAATCAGTGATGGTTCACCGGAGATTTGAGGCTGAGCCCCATTAATTCTGCTGGATCTTCTGCGATTGCGAGGACGATAATTTTTCAAATCATGAAAAAGTTTTGTAAGTGTTTTCAAGTTTCTTTACTTTTATACCTTGTAAATATGATTACGTGTGGTATATAATAAATTTACACTTTAAAAATAAGGATATTCCAGGAAAAAATAAAATTCATGGGGTTCATGATTACAAAATTAATTGGTTGATGCTTAATTAGGCAATAGAAAGGGGGAGAGATTAAACAAAACAAATGGGTCTTGGGTGTCACAATTCCATGGGCACCATCACCTCTCCTAACTCATTCCCCAGATCACTCAAAGTTTGAACATTTTTCTCCCAAATGCCTAACCTAGCCTCCCGCTCTCTCTACAAAATTATAACTTTCTCTATTTTTAAAACTAAGAAAATTATGTAGTGTGTGTTTCCTCCTCTCAAACATCATGCATGCTTTGAGCTCTAAACATGAAGTATATATAGTAGGGTTTGGGGGAAGGAGAAAAAATTAAAGATTAAAGTGGAAAAGGCTTTGGCTGCAACTTTTGCCAATTTCTCTCGCAGATCCAGATAGTCGAGGCTTTCGTTTTGCATAGCCGTGGCTTTCAGCTTTTCTCCAGCTTCTGCGGCATAATTTTTATCCACCTTGTAACCAATTTTTGAGCATCAGAAGAATTGGCAAAAGTTGTCTTCATGAAAGTGTTAGATCTTCGTTTGACATTTCTGTAGCACCAAGACTCACCCAATTTAGAGTTGTGTAGCTCCAGTTATGGTCTTCCAAAGTTGATTGGTCCTTCATTTTCTTCTCACATTCTTTTCAGCATATTTTCTTCACTTTTTTTGTCCAAATTCTAAATCAACATTTCTCCAAATGGTCCCTAACACGAAAATGGTAATAATTAGTCCAAATTCAACATCAAAACACATCATTTAAAGGCAACAATGGTACAATTCAATGATAGAAAAGTGTATACAACATACTCTCATCAAGGTTCCAATCTCCCATCCAATAGCTAGGGCTCCAAAACAGCATGTTATTTGTTATTTTTTACCACATTATTTATTTTCCTTTCATAAAACTAAAAAATTGCAGTGTTATTTATAAAGAGTGTACTATATTTCTCTTTGTTAGCTTTGTTGGCCTACAAATAAGGCCCAAAACTCAAACTCCAATTCCTTTTAGCATTGTTATCAAAATGAGTCAAATTACCAACTCAAAAACTCGTTGCCTAGTTTGGCCGAGTACATGTCCTAATTAAAATGCACATTCAAGAAAACACCAAAATTTTATTTAGTCCATATCCCAATTTAACAGGTTTTTTGACAACGTACTTTTAATTTGTTATTTTTCAAAACTTTTTAAAATAGTAATTTGAATAAAATAGTTCAAATTAACTTTCTAAAATCATTTCTTAGCCCCAACTTTTATAAATTGTGTATTTTATTACTTTTAACAGAAACTTTTTCATCTTTTATCTTGAATGGTTACAATTCTTCAATTTTTTAGTGTTGAGTTTTTATTTGAATGAATTGCTAAAATTTCTAATATTATACTTACTTTTTAACATATTTTTTATATCACTTTTTGTAGTTTTATTTATAGTGAACACTAAAGTTTCATTTACTTTAGTGAGAAAACTTATGACCCTATTACTTAAGAGATAATGGTGTGAGAAGAGTGATAAAGGTTTATAATTACTAATTAAGACCGATGTGGTTTATACTATGGGGAGTACCTTGGTTGGCCCACACACTGAATGCGATTTATGTTCACAACAATGTATCTTATTTTATTTAATTAATTCCAATGATTTAGTTTAATTTAACAAAATTTGGTGAAATAAATAATCATTTTTAATAATTTCAAATGACTAAAAAAGAACTCCCTCTCACTCATATAAAGTTTGTTTTAACTTTTGACTTGTAATTAAAACATTATTGTACCATATGCTAGACTATTTTAATGAGATGGTGAGTATAATTTGGTTAGAGGATCCAATCTCCCATGAAATAGCCAATGCCCCAAAACAGCATGTTATTTGTTATTTTTTACCACATTCTTTATTTTTCTTTCACAAAAATAAAAATTTTCATTGTGTTCTTTATAAAGAGTATACTTGTTTTTGTTAGCATTGTTGGCCTACAAACAAGTCCTAAAACTCGATCTCCAATTCTTTATATCATTGTTATCAACATTGGCCCAACCAACTCGAGGACTCACTACCTAGTTGGGCCAGGTACATGCCCAAATTAAAATGCACATTTAAGAAAACACCAAAACTCTATCTAGTTAAACCAAATTTAATAGGTTTTTGACAACCTACTTTTAGTTTGTTAATTTTGAAAACTTTTTAAAATAGTAATTTGAATAAAAAAAGTTCAAATTAAGACCGTCTTGGTTTATACAATTGAGGAGTACCTGGTTTGCCCACACATTGAATGTGGTTTATGTTGGCATCAATGTATCTTAGTTTATAAATATCATTTAGGGAAAATGGCAATTTCAGTCCCTTTTGTTTGGACCCGTGGCAGTATTATTCCCTTTCGTTTTATCATAGCAAAAATGATCCCTTACGTTTGTATAGTGTGGCATTTTTGGTCCACATTACTGCTTATATCCAGTTTTTAAAAGTCAAACTTGTGGTCAACGGTTTTTAGGAAATTTTTGAAAAAAAAAAAATAGGGGCTTTCTCTAGATTTCTATATTCTATAGGGGCCGAAACATTAATTTTGACACACAAGTTCCACACTTCTTGAACTTAACAAGCTGATCAAGCCCGCCATTATTCCGTCTTCTAAAACGATCAACATCAGTGATGCGGCGCCTACAAGTTCGACTCTTAGGCGCAATTTCATCAATCCTGCAACTCACAACAGCCCAGAAACTCCAACAAATTAGTAACTAAGTACAATAATTAAAAGCACAATGAGCACCCCCAAAATCACAGCTATCCCTTTCCTTAAAATTCGATCCAGTCCTGCTAAAGCCCTAGAATGAAAAGCAAGAAATACCATAAACGCAACACCTGAAATGCAGGCGAAGAGAACCCGAACCCCACATTTCAATAAACCCAAAACAAATGAGTGAAAAAGTTAGTGAAATTTCTCCGATTTGAGAAGGGTAGGCAGCAATGAGAGAATAGGGGTGGGGAGGAAGGGATTTCGGAAAAGGGAGCGATGGATTCGATTCGAACAGGGATTTCAACATCTATTCACCTTCTTGCTTGAGTCAAAACCAAAAGCTTGCTTTTTCTTCTTCTTAAGTTTAGGTTATCTCCCATTCTATCATACCCAATTTAGGAGATGTGTGAAAATTAACGTTTGGACCACTAAAGAATAAGAAAATTGTGAAAAAGCTGAAAATCGTGAGAAAACCCCAATTGTGTTTTTTTTTCATTTCAAAAAGGTCCTAAAAATTGTTGACCACATGTTTGACTCTTAAAAATTGGATATAACCGGTAATATGGACCAAAAATGCCACACCTTGCAAATGTAAGGGACCATTTTTCCACGATAAAATGTAAGGGACTAATATTGCTATGGGTCCAAACAAAAGGGACTAAAATTGCCATTTTTCCTATCATTTATATTAAGGGTTTTAGTGTTTCCTCCAGAGTACAAATAAACCCTCGAACTTTATGGAGGAGCAGAATTACCCCTAACGTTAAGGGTGCATTCTTGCCCCTCCTCACAAATAGACTTTCCACATCAACTAAGTTGCTGTTGAGTTGGTCGATTAGTCGGACTTGCCACGTAAACTGAGTCGCCAAAGCCGCTTCATTCCCCTCGCCCCAAACAAGGATTTGCAGACATCAAATGGCAGTATCCCCGACGCCTCAATTGTGACTGAGGAGTGGGCTGCTGCAAGAATATCCTTGTTGGATCATTCGGGTGAACATATCTACAAAACAGACCAAATTAAAATTTCCAACTCACTTAATTTCAACCAAATAATAATTAAGTTATCAAGAATACTCACGCATGTCTCATCATCTCATCAACAGGAGTCTGCGTAGCTTGCATGAGATCCAACTGAGGCTCTGCTCTTGATGCCTGTTGGTTGAATTGTCCCACAGATCCAATCAGGTTAAAGAACAAGGGGATGAATGTTCCACAACCACTTTCTTTAAACAAAATCTTGAATTTGTGAGATGAATATAAAGCCCTATGGGCATTTTCTGGTATAACAGGGTCCACCAATCCAGATATATTGTTGCAGAGGAATATAGACTGATTAAATTTTTCACCACGAATGTAAAGCAGGCGAATATCAAAAGCAACAAAGTCTCCAACAGGCATTAGCAACAAAGACAAATAGTATATTTGACAACTAGATTATACCCTTTGCTTTTACATGTCCTCCATGAGCTCCAGGGATGTTGTCAATTTCAAACTCAACGCCGTCCCTTGCCAATGCGAACATCTCGTTCACGAAAGGTACAGGCATCCCATTGGGGAACAGTTGAGGATTCAGAGCCATCAGATTCTTCTGGTAATTGCTTATTTTGCTTCAAGAAGGATACATACGATTGATTGATTGATCACCAATCCTGAAGAAAAGCTTAAACATCAAATTTTTACCACAAAGCAAGTTACAAAAGCAACCAGAAAGAGTAACCAGCATATTTCAAAGCTAAAAAACTGAATTCATTGAAATTGAAAGACGAAGATTATGTTAATAACTTACCTCTGACATAATCCATAGCAGAGGCCTCGGGAACGTCACGCACTTTTTTGCCGTTGACGACGGCAAATTCCGCCTCATGATTCAGAGATTCCAAGGGGTGGGGCATCTCGATCGTGCCTCCGTTCTGCAAACACGAACCGGTTCCTACCGCCGCCATTTAAATGGAAACCTTGGGGATGCCAAGTTCTTTGATGTAAGCGGCGTAATTACGGCTGACGCCTATGATTTTAGTGTTGGCGGTGAGTAGTTTCTGGCAGTCGAAAATGGAGGTTGCCATGGCGGATGTTCTTCTTCTTCCTGTGTTAATCGATCGAATTCACTGCCGTGACGACTCAGTTTACGTGGCAAGTCCAACTAATCGACTAACTCAACAACAACTTAGTTGATGTGGCAAGTATGTTTGTAGGAAGGGACACACATGCACCCTTTATATAACGTCAGGGTAATTTTGCTTATCCATAAAGTTCGAGGGTATATTTGTACCCTGAAAGAAACGTTAAGGTTATTTTTGCCCCTTTGCCCTTTATACTATCAATCATTTTCTTAAAAAAAATTATTAAAACCTCGTGCATGTACTTATGTTTAGAAATAGACAAAAGAAAGTTCAGGCCATGGAGGGGGAGTGTTGTGAGTTTGTGACATACTATTACAAAACAGCGAAAACCATTAATTTATCCTCGTTTACAAAGTGACCTTTCAAAATTCATATTTTATGACTTCTTCCATTACCATAATTTGAAAATGTAGAAAATATAGTTGAGATCATAAGTGTTATAAGAAATTTAAATGAATTGGCAATTATAAAATGAGTAAGATATTTCAAAAAACGAAAACAAATTGATACCAATAATATTATAAATAATGTTTCCTATAGAAAAATTGGGGTCTCTTTATCTCATATCCCTCTGGACCTAAATTTAAGGACCGTCTCTAAGTCTAAGGTTAAGTTGGTAGCATTTTGTAGACGTGAAGGGTGCATGTATTGGGCCTTGGAATAAAACATTTAGCTTTAAAATGAACCTTTACTCTGACTATCTTTCTTTTTAACATATTTCACTTTAAGACTTCAGGTCTTCTGTCTATCAAGTTTCTATCTACCTCTGTTTACCTCCTAAAATTACGTGTTTCACTAAACTTTCAACCAATCTTTATTATTTTTTTATTTACTAATTACTAAGTTCACCCAACAATACAACTCACACTCTTCGACTGGAGCAGCTCTCCTTCCTCAATTGGCATAAAAAAAAGCATCAGTGCCACCACTACAAGAAAAGTGACCTATTGCGACATATTTACACGCGGCATTACATGTCCGTGTCGGGAATATACAACACTTTCGCATTTGTATCTTATATTTGTGACATCTTTGCGTCATTTAGTTATTGCATTGCAATTTTGTGACATAGATTCGACATCCCTTTTTTTGTCTCAAAATTGTGACAATTTATTTGCTACACTTGAATTAAATGTCGCAGTTAGACAACACAATTATAATTGTGCCGCAAAATCGTGGCTTAATTGCGTCATATTATTAGCATGTCACAAATTAGCAGCATAATTTGAGTCATTTTAATTATTGCATCACACTTTTGTGACATAGATTCGACATCCTTTTTTTTGTATCCAAATTGTGACAATTTATTTGCTACACTTGAATTAAATGTCGCAGTTAGACAACACAATTATAATTGTGCCGCAAAATCGTGGCTTAATTGCGTCATATTATTAGCATGTCACAAATTAGCGGCATAATTTGAGTCATTTTAATTATTGCATCACACTTTTGTGACATAGATTCAACACTTATTTGTTTGTCTCAAAATTGTGACAATTTATTTGCTGCACTTGAATTAAATGTCGCAGTTAGACAACACAATTATAATTGTGCCGCAAAATCGTGGCTTAATTGCGTCATATTATTAGCATGTCACAAATTAGCGGCATAATTTGACTCATTTTAATTATTGCATCACACTTTTGTGACATAGATTCAACACTTATTTGTTTGTCTCAAAATTGATAGATACACAATCCACAACCATCGCCACTACCCACACCCACACCCCTTCATTAATAATTACTAGGAGGATTCAGCGGCACTGTCGCCTCTCCATTCTAATACATTCACATGATTAGTGAATTGATATGGTGAATGTAAATGAGTAGCACATCAAATTAATTAAGTAGAAAAAGGAAATTATATATATATATATATTTGGAAGGGAGAGGCAATTATATATATATATATATAAAAGGACACCAATTTAATAGATATATAATAGTAGCCCTGATTCGTAGAAATCTCTAGCACACGGCCATAATTATTCAAGCGCCCCAGGTGCAGTTGGCACAAATGACAAGAAAATTAGAATATTATTTTAGTAAGAAATGTAGGAATTAGAATTGTATTAATTAATAGTAAAAAAGTGGCTCTGATTAGTTAACTCTTGTGCGATTTCTTGGTTTAATTAAGGACGCCCATTTTCACAGGCAAAAGCTTTTGCCTATGTGTGGGATTCTTTATCTGCCTGGTCTAATTGAGGGCGGCCAATTTGTTTGAGCCCTGCACCAGTGGAATGCCCTGAACAACTGCATGTCTCTTTGTGATTTCAAGAGCCATCCTTGTCAAAATAGCTTGAAGTTTTGTTCCAACGGTGAAGAAGATCTGAGTTAACATTACCATGAGGTGAATTAGAGGCAGGAAATAATGCATATGCCATCTAAATGGACACTGCACTTACAATTACAGGAACTAAGGAAGCCCAAAACAATGCTCTCCACCTGAGATGAATTAGAAACAACTTCAAATTTTCTCAAGGAAAAAAGTAGATGCTTGGGAAAAACTAGTGTGGTTTCACCAAAATTTGTACAATGAGTAGAACAATTACACATTAATGTCACTGAATTTGCAATATAACTAGTCAGAGTCACCAGATCACATCAATTCTACAGATTCACCAGTTAAAAGTTTTCTCAAACTGCAATGCAGTTCCTCAACCACAAGGAAACCATAGTTGCAATAGGTCAATATTTTTGGATCATAATAGTTAAAGACTGATCATATGAAAAATTTTGCAACTGATGCTGCAATTATACCAGAATAACTAAAAAACTAATTTGATTAATGAGATGTCCCAAAATTTGCAGATGCCAAAAAGGAGCACAGAAACACAAGTTTGAATTTTAAGCACTAAAATAAACAGGCTTTGTCCTACACTTTCGCTTCATTAACCTATCTATGTAGTTCACTGTAATGGTCTGAAACATTACTTGCCCAGCACAATGCACAGCATCATTAATCATCCTCCAAATTTAATTAACCTTTGCTCCAGAAAATAGAGTATATGGATGTACCTTCAGTTCTTCAACACGAAGCAGATGCAGAATCATTATATAAGTTAATCGAAATTGAGATCCGCGTTGGACTACCAACTATGACACGCTTCAAATCACTCTCATCAGGGACTTCATCACGGCACATGACAACAACTGTGCCAGTTTTGTCTAATCCTCTCCTCCCAGCACGACCAGCCATCTGAGTATACTCTCCTGGAAGTAACTGTCTGAATTCCTTGCCATCAAATTTCCTCAATGTATCAAAAACAACCTGCCAAAAGGTAAATATAGATCAGTTAATATCCATATATTGAAGGGGGAAAAAATCTATGCAAAGACAGAGTTAAGTAATAGACAGTTAACAAATGGCTCCATCTTTATATGATTTACTGTAAGCATAGAGGATCAAGCTATATATAATTTATATCAGTCAAAACCACTAATAGAAACAATTTTCAACTACTGATAAAGAATCCACTCAAACAGGGCTAAGGGTAAATTCCTTGTGATGAACAACTAGGTAAGTAAGAGAAACTGATCAAATGAATCAATTCTTTTGAAGGTGACTCCTCAATTAATCCTGCAGTGGGATCAAGCTGGCCCAAGATCAAACTAGGTTCCAAAGATGAAAATCCAAATTCCCAGTTATTAAAATAGGCAGTCATATCTATCACACAATTAAGTCTGCCAAACAAATAAAATCCAATTGAAGGCTTCTTCATTGTCGAACTAAAAATCATTCGTATCTAAGGGCAAAACAACAGCCAAAGCACCACAATAATGCTCAAAAAAAGTTATGCGCAAAAACTATGCTATCAACTCAACAGAAAAAACTTGAAAACCAACAGCAAACACTTAATATCAGTCAACAGTCTACTACCAGCAAAGTAGAATTTTACTCGATTTCGGAAATATGAAAGAAAGCCTGAATATTTGCAAGATGATCCTTAACAGATCAAAAGAGATTACCAAATGCTGGTAAAATGTAAGAGAATAATTACTGACCGTCCTTGCAGGGGCGTTAACTCCCATTGCAAATGTCTCTGTTGAGAACAAAACCTATGGAGGGACAAAAACTTTTAATCAACTAAATGCATTCAAGAATCCATCTAAAACGCAAAAGCAACCAGGAATGCCATAAGGTGCATCTACAGTATAAATAACGTGGCCAATAAAATGACTTCATCACTGCATAAAAGTATCGTCAATCCAGTTTAACAATAATTATCAAGCACCACCATCCAAAGCTCATCTTATAAAATTAATCCAAAAGAGAAGACATATTACCTCAGCAAATTTGCTATTCCAGCTTTGCCCATATACCAACATGCAAAATGAAGTAGAGAGCAATAGTGGGAATGCCATAAGGTGCATGTACAGTATAAATAACGTGGCCAATAAAATGACTTCATCACTGCACAAAAGTATCGTCAATCCAGTTTAACAATAATTATCAAGTACCACTAATATTTATGAGCAGGTAAACCACAAAATATCCCCACAACACTGGACTGCCAACATTTTGAATCAAATAATCAACAATTATTTTATCAGCCAAAGCAGTTAATGAAATAGAAATTGGTACCTCACTCCAACAGCTGGCTTGAAGTCATTCTCCAATGACCTTTTTGAGCCTGTTCATACGCCCCTGGCGCCACCCCTCCACAGATCATGACTTCAGCTTTCAGGAAGCCATTTTTATGGTTCAGAGGGAGACTCACTGATGAGGCAGGACTGGGATAGTTCCTTGACCCCTCCAGAGGAATTCTGGGAAATGCCTTCACCACTTTCCTGTTCTTGTAGTCAAGAAGTATCGAATTGTGGTTTGCAAAGATGAATTTGTTACCATCAGGAGAAAGATGCAGAAAAGGGTAGAGATTGTTACCTCTACTCTTCCAGTCATAAGTCTGGTGCAAGAAGGGAAGATGACCTCTGGGATGATTTTTTCGGAACAAACTCATATGTAAACATCCTCTGTCCACCTACAACAATGATCCTATCATTCTAAGGGAGGGATAGGGAGGAAGCATACCATCTTTCGTCTGTCAGAGAATCCCTGGACAGCTTCCAATCACAATTGCCACCAAAACACGAAGAAAATGACAGGAATCTTCGCGCCCCGTTGCCATAGCCACCAACCTGAATAACCTTCCTATCATTCAATATATATAGACCCAGAGGAGCACCAAGTATCAGTCTGAATGTTCAGAGGCCTAATCTTATTCTTCAGAATGTCATACTCAACTGAATGAGCATAACAAGACGCATCTTCCATATCATACTCAATTTAAAGACCGAAAGCAGTAATTCAAAACAGAATCCAAGTTCCAACTAGAATAAAGGACCAGAATAGCATCAAGAACTGCAAAATACCCAGCACTTTGTTAATTCAAATCTACTGCTTCCATAATTGTAAAAAATTTAACCCAGATTACGGCTGCAATAGACATTCGATGGGATGAGAGACTTACCAATTCGCTCACTTCAATCGTTTCACACACTTTTCAGTCGTTGCAGTACAATTGACAATAGTTAAGACACCTAATCTTCTGAACCTGAACCATCAAGCAGAAGTTAATGACAGTCTTATACTGTATGCTTCTTCAATAGAAAAATCAATGAAAAAAATTAATAAAACAGAATTAGGATGGCAGCAAGAAATCCTAAGGAGAAAGAAAATTTTCACAAATTGAAAAAGAGGGTCAAAATAATTGAGCCCCAAAGATACGGACTCCAGAAAAGATCAGAAAATTTCATTTTTAAAAAACAACTAGAAAAATAAAAATTATTTCTTGTTTTCAATTCCTGAGACATTTGTTATTTCTCCTTACTTCTCAGAACCTTAAAATCAGCCACGCAAGCAAGAGGCATTACTTATTCTATCAAGTTTAGCATGTCCATACACCAATCTCAACATTCTCATTTCTTTTACCCTCATTTTTGTTAAAGTTTAAATGTAGTCACACTAGTCTACAGATGCACATCATGGACATACACACACTTGAATCCATAAGTAGAATAAAATACTGTAATTCGTGTATAATTTACATTGATCATGACTTGCCAGATTGCATAAATGTTCTTGAAACTAAAGAAGAAAATAAATGTCGTGTGTTGGCTCTACTGAAGCATTGAATGAAGCTCAAGTTGGACATAAAAATCAACTGCGATTGCCACATAAACAGAAGACCCTGTATTTGGTATCTAATTGGTATAACATAAACTCCAAGATGTGGTTTTTAAAGCCCAGTTGAGAAGAAGCTCTGACCTCCATATAACATTTTCCAATCATTCAGCAATTGCAAAAATTCCACATCATAAGCATAATGAAATTATAGATGTAAGACAAGTACTTGCATCAACAAAGGGACTTCGTGTGAAAGCTATAAAACACAAAATAAACTACATTTATAATTTATAACTACAGTATTATGAAAGAAATACTAATCAAACCTTTGGCAGGCTAGTACTGCCACTTGTATATATCACAATTGGCTATACCATTCTTGCTTGGTAACAGGGGCTGAACCAGAATACTTTTAACCAAGTTTCTCAACTTCAGAGAATGATGAAACTGTCCAGTTGTTAATATTTCTAGGGGACCCGGTAGAAACCTCAGTTTCTTCAAAGTAATTATAACGTATCCAATAGTCTTCAGGATTGAGCTTATCCTCTCAAAACCTTTTTAGTTGTTTGGGGTTGCAGATCAAGGGTTGATCCTCGCTTTCTGTTAAGCATTCATGAAAAATAAAAGATGTTCCCACTTAAATATCGAATTCATCTACTCCCTCCGTCCTACTCAAAAAGTCCAGAGGGAGTAAAAAATAGACTTAATAAAACACAAAACACATAGTAAAATCTGATTGAAGAGCAAGAGTCGTGGGATTGATATTTGATTATAAAGTTGGTACCTTTCCATCTGCCGGATGAGCGCCAGATCCGTGGCCATGAGTGAGTAGCTGCTGTAAATACCAAACCCATGTGTTTGTGGTCGAAGAGGGAAGTAGCGAGCGGATGAAGGTGGTTTGGTTGTGCTCAAAATCAAACCTCAACTCGCTATATGGCATAGTGGACAAAAGGGAATATACAGGCCATGTTGAATAGACCGGACTCAGGGTGGGGCGGCGGTGACAGAAGGCTGAGAGTATGAGACGGACAAGCGGCAGACGGTTGGGTTCGGGTGAAGCTCAATCAAGTGATAGCGTGAGAGAATAAGGTGATTTTCAGAATTTAGAAGAATAAGGAACAAAATTCCCCGCCCCTTTTTTTCACCAAAAGCATATTTCCCTCCTTTTTTTTTCCCCCCCTTTTCCCTACCTGTTGTAATTTTAATTTGCACTCATTCGGATTTAATTTTTGCTTTTTTTTTTTTTTTTTTGAAGGGTAATTTTTGCTTTTCTTACTTTACTATCTAGTAGAAATACTTTTTAAATACTAAAAATTTCAATATTAGTTACTGTAAACTCAACAAATAAATAAATATTTAGCTGAGTTATTTCTTTGTGCTTTTGAGTGCTTTCAGCTTTACCTTGTGTATTTAAAAATTGCCTTATGTAATGTCATTCTTCATCATTAATTATATGTTTACTCCATAAAATGTATGAATAATTTACGATAAATAGTTGATATTCATAAGTAAATATGTATTTCAAAAGCACACCGGATAGTAAAAAGTGCCCTTAGCCACAAGGGTTTAATAAATAATTAAGCTTTAAACAATACATTGGAGATTTAGTACAAAAGTGATGATACACTTAAAAAAATTCATTGATTACTCTCATAACATTTTTCTTAATAAAATTTAAAATATGTTATAGCATAAATTATTGAATTAGTAAAAAAATCTGCTAATTTGATAGACTAAATTGTAAATTTTTTTTCTCATATTCTAGTGAACAATTCTAAAATTCAACCAAGAAGACTGGATTCATAGAATCTATATGATCATATTTGACAAGAAAGCAATACATATTTACTAGGTTAAATTACACCTAAATCTCTTGAAGTTTGAAAATATTGATACGTATTGAAAAACTACACTTAAACCTTTTTTGTGTTTATGGATCAAACTGTTATTTTGATATATAAAAAAAAAAACAACTATTAAATTGTTTAAATCTTAAAGGATGTGAAATACTGAAATTAATTTTAGTAGATAACATCATTAATTGGTTTTTTTTTTTAATCTTATTTGGGTGAAAAATATTTAAATTAACCATAATATACAATGTTACTTTTTCTTTTCTTTTTTTTTTATACTTCTTAAAATAATATTTAAACTAACATAAAAATAAATGGATAACATAGGGTTAATTTTAGTATTTCATACCCAAATAATATGAAAGAACAAATTAGTGAGGCTATACGTTAGGATTAATGTTGGTATTTGATATAATTTAAAATGAAACATCATTAGTTATAATATTTCTCATGTAAATGAAAATATGGTTAATAAACACAAGAGAGGTAACTGTGACTAAAAGTAATATATAAGTTTCATTTGATAAAACTTATATCTGAAAACTTAAGTATGAAGTCTAAAATATGAATTAATTAAGTTACTTATTTTGATAAAATTTAAGATCTAAAATAAGGATTGAAGTATGAAATTCAAAATATGAAGTCTGAAAACTAAAGTCTGAATCTTATTAAGTTGTTAAAAAAAAATATATATTTTTAAACATTGAATTTACTTATATTTTTAATAAAATGATAAAAAAAAATATATTTTTTTATTTTGTTATAACTATTAAATTAATTTAATTTTTATTTATTTTTAATTGATAAAATATATAAAATATTAAAAACATAAGACAAAATAAAATTATGATACAAAAAATGAGACAATTGAAAAAGGACAAAATTTAATCAATCAAGATTTAATGATAAGTGATCTACTCATCACTTATTTTTTAAGTCAGAAATATACTTAATATTTAGACTCACTTTATTAATTAAGTTATTCGAGTTTGTGTAATCAAACGTATTTAATTAGTTAAGTACTTAACCCCACAATCACTTAATTGATTGAGACTTCTGACTGACAGCTATCAAACAAACTTAATTTGAATAAACTCTTACATATCGATATTCTCAACCATAACTTGACACGTTTGATTAAGTGTGTTATCGAGTCGAGTTCGCGCCATGTTATAAATTGTAAGTTCTAGTATAAATGTTAAAATTTGTAAAATAGTAATAAGTCAGGGAGCAGATACTTAACGCGTTAGCTACATCACTGACACTGGTCGATGCGAACAACACATTGTATCCATCGCTTACGGTTAGGGCCACAGGGGTATCTAATCTCATTCGCTCTCCTATATATCATTTCTTAGTGTTAGTTCTTTTTGATCTCTATGCATCTCACTGCTCTACAGGAAACTCCCTCTGCCCCTACCGTACTCCAGCTTGATAGTTTCCACCGGGCTGATCAGAAATCGCCGAAAAGGCAACAGAGTCTTTGGGACAAAATCACACAACACTATAAACATAAGGGTGCGAAAAGTAATTAAACCAAAAAAAGAAAAAAGAAGGAGATTTTCGAAACCTTATAGGAAATAGGCTAATAAGTTTTCCATATGGAAAAAAAAAATAGATATAAATACCTAAGAGAAGAGAAAAAGAGAAAAAGAAAAGAAGAAAAAACACATCACTGTCTTTAATCTCCGCCCTTTCTGTGTATCACACAATGCAACACAAATATTATACAGAGAGATAAAATCTTCGTCTTTCCCACTTCTACTTCTTGGCGTTTCCCACTCCAATTTTCTCTCTCAAAAATCAACACAACTGTTCGAGTTCTTCGTCCTCCTCACTTCTTTCATGGTTTTTTTCTCCCTTTTTTTAATTGTTATTTGTTAGTAATTTGAAAACAACGGGCTCCTGGTCCTGGTGGGTTTGGTTTCTTTCACTATAGAATTTTCTATATAGCCTGAACCCGAAAAAGAAAAGACCCAAAGAAGGAAGGAAAAAAACCGAAACTAACGGAGGCGGCGTTCGTGAGGCCAGGGAGGCGTAGCGTTCTGGGCTTTTATTTATATTTGGTTTTTTGTTCTTCATTGTTATTAATTAATCCCACGGTGAATTCGTCCTGGGCTGGGCTAGAATTTATCTGGTAATCGACTGCACTGTTGTTGGAGTTAGGGTTTTTAATTTCGTTTGGTGGGTTGTTGAATTTGTTCGTAATATTGGAGGCTAGGGTTTGATTGTTTTCCCGAATGTGTTTTGGTTTTTGCCCCAAGAAGTTGTCTCTGTCTTGGGGTTGATTTTGCTTTGCAGTGTGCGAGCGTTCATGGGTTTTGATTGAGTTTTCTTTCTTTTGAGAAGGGAGGAGGACCGTAGGATTAGGATTCTGTTTTCTCGTTGGGCAACAAGTGTTGCCTTCTAGTTCGTCTCCTACAACTTCAAGCACTTCTACTGGATTTAATAAGGCTAAAGCCGTTGCTCAGGGTCCTCCCCCACGTCCTCAGACTGCTCCAAAGGTACCCCTAAAACATTATTTGGTTTATAAGATATTTTGTATATTGATTTTGTACTTATCCTTATGCTCTAATGTAGACATCTACTGAGATACAGCGGCTTGAAGAATTGGCTATTAGGCAATCTCGTCAACTGATTCCAGTTATTCCATCATTGCCTAAGCCTTTGGTAATTATGAATGGCTGATTGTTAGCTTACTCTTATATTGATTGCTTAACTTGTTTTAGTTCTGCTGTGGTTTTGTTGTTTAAGATATTATTTGATATTATCACTCAAGGATGTAAGTGATAGGAGTATTGATTGAGTGGATAGCCTAAACTTCATGCAGTATTCCTTCTTAATGGCATCCGCACTTTAATTTGTTAGGTTTTTTTTGTTTGGTATAATTAGACGTGCTCTGCCTAGTCTTTATGGTTCATGTGCATGCCTACAGTTCTTAGACTTACTTTCAGTCTCATAATCCATTGGCTCTAGATGTGAATGTTGATCTTTTTATGTTTGATTGCGAGCTTGTATATGGGGAATTGATGGTGTAGGGTTAAGATGGAACAGTTCTGTGGGTTCTTGTGTTTCAATAGAAAATGTATACATTTGTTCTTTGGAAAAGCTTGGTTTTTTGGCCCGTATATTTGGTGTCCACTTCAACTTAATGGCTTTGCTTGAGAAACCATACTCCCTAGAGGGGTCTAAAAGAAAATAAGACGAGTATTATTGAAGAGGCAGTTTGAGCCTCCATTAGTTTACATTTTTCCCCCACCATAAACAGCTGGTGAAATTGTGTAGAATTCAATCTTGAATGTTGGAGGTGATGGGATTTTCACATCTTATGGGAAAATGGGAATAGGATTGATGAGAACAAGCTTGTTCCTGGCCTTGAACTTGACTTGGCTTGTTGGTCTTGTCTTGTCTTTCTGTATAGAGTATAATCATATGATCTTTTATATATTTCCTTTTTTTATAAATAAATAGCTGTTAAACATTTTGTATAGGAGCCACCCCTGCTTAGCAAGGGCAAGAGAGACCTAGTATATATGTGTGTGTGAGACATTCTGTATAGAGACCAGTTTGCTTGTCGAGGAATGGAGAAATACTGTTTGTCTTAGGCTCAGTGTTGTTACTCTACAATCCGAAAAGGAACTCGTTCAGGAGGTATCCACAGATAGGTTATCTTGCAAACGTTATTATGTATGTTGAGAGCTTGGTTTCACCCAATTCTTATGACATTTAACGAGGAAACTGCACTAAGTGGATCGATCAATAATTTTCTCTTTCTTTTACATTACCATTAATAATTCAGATTCATTGTTTTCAGGCATTATTTATGAGTCAGATATCTTATTGATCCTGGTTGTTGGTTTAATAGTACGAATTAGCTGGTGAAATTTTCTTGCTTTTCCTCAGCACAGATACAAAGTCCATATAGCCTTAAACTCAGTTTTCATCCGATTGCACTAATGTTTAGCAGTGGTTTATTTAGCTCATTGCATAGTCATTTCTTAGGCCATTCATTTAAAAATGGAAAAGGGAGATAAATAAATTGAGTTGGGTTTTGTTAGCAGAATAGATAATATTGATGAAGAAGCTTTACTTGATCAATTGTGTAAAATTAGATAATATATTTTGTTAGATTTTGCTACAATTTCTGGTCTTTATCGCATATCTCTGGCATTTGGTGGTTTTACTACTGTTTTGAGAACCACTGAGCTTCAGGGTCTTGTTTTTCTGCTTATTGGTTTTTCCTCTTTCATGGCTTTCATTGTTGATGTTTTGTTTTTAGCTAGGTGTGGTTAACTGAAGTTTAGCATGAAAGCTGAGTGGTCAGCATTAATATTGTAGTTCAGATCGGCTGGTTTTTTGTTTTCTTGCTTAGGAAAAGATAAGATAAATTCCCTTGCTCTGCTTTTCGGTATACATTTTGAGATTTACAGTCCAGTAAGGAAGAGGTTGTTATGCTCTTCTTCTGTTTGCTTGATCGTTACATGCAATTAGTGCGTCGTTTTAGATAGGCAGATGACCAGATGACGAAGTTAGTTAATGTTTGGAAGTGTTTCAGACTCTTGCAAGATCTAAATGAGGAGTTGTTCTTATTATGTGCAAGAATATTGTGTTCTCGTTTTTTTACTGGTTCAGCTAGCTTGTTCACATTGATGGTACCTGAAATTTGGCTTGTATATAAACACTATTTCTGGATATTCGAAGAGGGAAGCGATAAGCATCTCCTTTCATTGAAGATGTGCCTAATGTTTTTGTTTATGTTATTCATTTGTGGAGCTTTGGGGGTGTCAATGTATGTGCCAGCTTAACTATTGCTTAATTAAGCACCTGTCTGGGAACTTGGTGAAAGAAATGGTAACATGGGGTCAGCACTCTTGACATGTGACGATGGTATGAACAATTCTTATGTGCCTACATTCGATATTCCAGAACCAGTAGAAAAAGTTGAAAAGAAAATATGCCTAATTTTGATAAAGATTATACAGTACTATTTTACAAGGCTGGACAATTTGAACGGATTTTACTGAATCATTGCTTGTCTTTTCTTATTATTTTAGGTTGAGAATGGTTTGTCTGTCTCTTCAAGATATCCAAACATGGACACCTGGTGATTGTGATGATGGTCTGGATCTATTATATGCCAATATCCATAATATGATATCATCGGATAAAAAATTAACTCCTTCAGCATCACTTGAGATAAAATCACCATTGTCTATTAGGGAAGATGAAGAGAAATTATGATTGTCTATTGTCTATTGTTAAAATTATGATTGTTTTTCTATTTTCACTTCTCAATAGTTGAAGAAGGATCATTTAATTTACCCTTCTCATAAATTTCATTATGCAAATTTGATTCAGCTTTATACTCATTAACAATTGTGTTTGGTTTCCATCACAGATTTATATTTATTGATCTGTTCTTTAGAAATCTATGATAGGCTTACATTGTTGGTGTTTTAGATCCTGAGAAATGACATTCAGAGATATTTGTTGGATTGTTTTGTAGTTACACATGTGAATTTACTCATGCCTTTGTTTTTTTTGGTTATGCGTTTGTTATTTTTTGTGGTTGAATATTCAAATGAGACCCTGCAGAATGCACCATCAGATTTTCCATTACTTTTATACTAAATATTTATATTCTGTGATGACATTACTGATTGAAATTTTTTTTTTTTCCTCTTTGGTGTTGGTTGTATTTTACAGAAGTACAAGAAGTATGGAGTTGTTAGAATGCATGACTCATACTGGAATGCTAAAAGCTTGCAAAAACCCACGTACAAGTTCTATCCTGGAAGTCTTTCAATTTCATGTGTTTTTTTGTTTATAAAAGTTTGTCTGATGAGGTTTAATAGTTTGTTACATAGTGATGAATCTAAAGGCTGAAAAATTATCATTGTGCATAGTATGCCAATCTATATAGAGGGATGAAAGTATTCATATTTCCATAGAAATTATGTAAACATGCAGCTGTGTAGTTGCCCTGATTAATTTGTCTATAAATTCATCTTTTTTCCATTCTGTATAGAGTATAATCATATGATCTTTTATATATTTCTGGACGCGATATTATGTTGCAAAATAACATTAATACAGTTCAAATAATGACGCCACATGTGTAGCAAATAAATGTGACAATTAAACGTGATGACAGAAATTAGTGTTACAAATAATGCGTCATTGAAACTAATGACGTGTAATGTGCCGCAAGATTTATGCAACAATAATTAAGTGATGCAAAAGGTGTCGTATTTTCTGTGGCTCAACTAGTAAAAAAATGCCACAAAAAGACAAATGACGCATAATGAGTCGCGAATTTTAAGCGACAATTAATTTAGTGATGCAAAAAGTGACATACATTTACGGCACAAGTGAAAAAAAGCGCCACAAATTTGCTTCACCATCTTTTACGACTCAATAAAAAGAGACGCATAATGTGTTGCAAATTAGTATTTGCGACACTAAATCAACTTTTAGCGACACAATGTACATGTCGCGAATACCCTTCGACGCTTTAAATGTGACGCCACATTTGTCGCAAATAATCTTGCAACATTCATTTTAATGACACAAATCAATGTCGTAAATTAGTATGCGTTACTAAGACAAATGACGCATAATATGTCGTGAATTTTAAGCGACAATTAATTTAGTGATGCAAAAGTGCCATACATTTGCGGCACAAGTGGAAAAAAGCACCACAAATTTACTACACCACCTTTTGCAACTCAATAACAAGAGACGCATTTGCGACACTAAATTGACTTTTAACGACACAATTTACATGTCGCGAATACCCTTCGACGTTTTAAATGTGACGCCACATTTGTCGCAAATAATCTTGCAACATTCCTTTTAATGACCCAAATCAGTGTCGCAAATTAGTATGCTTCACTAAGACAACTGACGCATAATGTGTCGCGAATTTTAAGTGACAATTAATTTAGTGATGCAGAAAGTGCCATACATTTGCGGCACAAGTGAGAAAAAAGCGCCACAAATTTCCTACACCACCTTTTGCGACTCAATAACAAGAGACGCAAAATATGTCGCAAATTAGTATTTGCGACACTAAATCGACTTTTAGCGACACATTTTCCATGTCGCAATAGGTCACTTTTCTTGTAGTGCACGGTGGTTGCCATCGAACAGAGGATTATGCCTTCTCTGTCAAACAGAGTATTCGCCTCTGAGCACCACAGTCTCTGTACTTAATTACTTTTTCCTTTTTTTTCGCCATTTTGTCTGGGCATCTGGTAAGCAAGCACAGTTGCCTTTTTTGTTTCACTCCCTTTTTTTTATTCGGAATTGTTATTTGCAGTGATAATTTAACTATTTGCAGTAACATTTTTGGGTAAAATGTCTAAATTGCCCTTTAGGCTTAAAAAAAAAAATAGGGGTAACATGTTCTTTTCTTCTGTTTTGAAATTCTAACATTTCTAACGTGGTATTAAAGATAACTTAATCCAATCATAACTTTCACGGATCCAACTTAAAAATGTTGTTGCACATGGGGGCGAAACCCCAAGAGTTTCTTCCAAAATATCGCCCAAAGTGGGCAGTATTTTGGATCAAAATACCACCTGGGTGGTATTTTGGCCTGGGCGGTATTTTGAACCAAAATACCACCCACGGTAGTATTTTGGCGGTATTTTGGATCCAAAGTGGGTGGTATTTTGGTTCAAAATACCGCCCAAGGCAGTATTTTGGCGGTATTTTGGATCCAAAGTGGGTGGTATTTTGGTTAAAAATACTGCCCACTTTGGGCGGTATGGGTGGTATTTTGACCCCAAAATACCGCCCAAGTGGGCGGTATTTTGGTAATGTTACTGCAAATAGGGATTTTGGAATATATTTTTGTCAATGACGAGATTTTTGGCAAAATATTTTCTATTTTTTGGGTTTTTTTTGGCACAATCTTCGAGCTAGGCATGGTTTTTTTTCTGTTAACAAACAAACTTTACATAAAAAAATGTATAGATTGTTTACTTATCGTGTAATATGAAAAGTAAAAAAAAAAAATTTTTTTTTAGCTAAAGGGCGAAATAGACTTTTCACAGGAAAATGTTACTGCAAATAGTAAAATTGTCACTGCAAATAGTATGCCCCTTTTTATTTATGCGTTGCATATTGGGTTTGACGTTTGTGGTTGATCTTTTGCTCGTTGTGGAGTTTTTCAAAATTCCCTCTGGTTTAGCTTAAATTTTAAATATATCCCATGAAAACAAAACTACAGTCCTGTTCGGTTCAGTGACAAATTTTTCCCTTCAGTTTTAGTTATAAAATTTTATTTTATGCTTATGAATGTGTTGGGGATTTTGCTCCCTTGATATCTGTATACTCCCTCCGTTCTATTAGTGGAATCCAATTTGACAAATATTTTTACTACTTCTACCCTTACAAATATAATTATTTGTGGTCAACAATTAGCCCACAAATAGAATAAAGTGTATCTAATTAGTTATTTTAAGTATTGTACATTGATATTTCTATAATAAGTTGTACATATGTTAAAGTGTACAATTCTAATGAAATGGGGGATATTAATTATTTGCTTGTTATATTTAATAGTGTAGTTTCTTTAAAGTCCATGGAGGCCCAAAATCTTGCACAAGGCCGCAACTGAGGCCAGCCAATCACAGGCCCAAGTCGCAGGCCACGGTTAAATGGATTCGACCAAATTCCATGCCCAATCGTAGGCCTGCCTTGTGATTGTTGCAGCTACTGAATCCAAGTAGGAGAAGGAATTGCATGTTACATTTTTCCTTTTCCAATTGTAATTTTAATTAATTCAAGTTACCTAAACTGTTTATAACTTGGATTAATTGGTAGTTTCCTATTCCATTACTAGCTTTTGTTGATTTTACAACTTAAATTAGGATTGACTTAAAAGTTACCAAATTCAAGCTTCCCCTTTTATTTTTCACGGAGAAGTCGGGTAAGTGGCTATTAGTTACAACCAAATTCTACCTCAACTGAAATCATGTTCCTTTTTTATTCGGTTTGTAAAAGTCTAGTTGGTTTTCACTTCTTTTAGTAGTTTTCTTTTTTATTCCTACTTGTTTTTCCCCTAATATTTTCAGCTGCCCCTTTCCTATAAATAGGGCCATCCGATACATTATTTGGGGAGAGTTATTGAATTGAGTTTATAGGTTTATCATTGCTTTAATTCTCCTTTGTTATTTTGATTATTGAACTTGTGTAATAGTTGCATGATTTATTAGTTCAAGTTCTGAATTTAGAAGGTTATAGGTTTATTGCTCCACCTATAATTCTGTTTATTCACCTCTTAAAATCTAGTTAGTTTAAACTAAGGTAGACTAGATCTCACTTAAATTAATCTAGTGTTTTCGAGTTTAAGAGATTAATTTGTAATCTTCATTGTTCGACCTTCCTTGGCGTCAAGTCTTCCGCAACCACGAGCACTTCCTTGAAGTGCCCACATCATTTGAGTTGTATGTGTGCAACAAATTTATTCATATGAAGACAGCTAGGGAGCATGGATAATTTTAGAAGATTCCATTCGTAGAAATAGTGCGGTTAGAAGAATGAAACTACAAGAGTCGAGAAGACAATTCAAATTGGCTCAGATGAACCTTGATGGTTGAAGAATACATGGACAGGTTCATATCCATTGTTGGTGAGATGAGGATTAACGGTGAGAACATGACAGAAGAACGGGTGGTGTCAAAAGTTTTTCGTACTCTGACTCGGAAGTTTCACATAAAGAAGTTGGTTTTAGAAGCCACTAAGAATTTTTCTATGTTTGATTACGATGCCTTGGAAGGTGAACTTTTCAAAGATGATGAAATCAATGAGATTAGTGTTGATTTGATCAAAGAAGAAGAATATATTGTTTGTGTCTCAGAACAAGAGCAAGAAATTGAAATTGATGATCACACAGAGGAAAAGAGATCATGTGATTGTTGAAGAAGTTATTAAATTTGAGGATAATAACTTCTTGGAAACTAATGGATCAGAATACCAAAGTCATTCTGTGATTATTGAAAACTTTGTTGAGTCAGAAGAAAACAAAGATAAAGATGTGAGAGTGGAGCCTTGGGTTTGCAACATTGTTAAGTTTTACGGTATTTATGAGATTAGCAATGTCAACGGAAAGTTCTGTTTTGAAGATGAATGAGTGGATATGAATGAATTTGTTGACCATGATGAGCATTTTAAAAAGTTTATTCAAAGTAGAAGTTTGTGTTTGCATCAAGTTTGGAGGCACTGAAATTAAAAGACAAGGTCGAATTGATATTTGCATGTTTTTATTACTGCAAGGGAGATTTCAGTGGAGACTCAAGCTCGTGATGACATCGGACATAGTTTGTTTCAAGTTTGGTTTAAGACATACTATGTTGGAAAATATTAATTAAACCAAACTTAATTAATTAGAGAATTATACTTATAGTACGATTTATTATTTTAGTTGTTTCATATTTGTTTTAGGAAGTAGTTTTCTAAGAAAGATTTCGTAAGTGATTTCTAGTATGTTTCAGATAACTCTATGGTCTATATAAAGGATGTAGGGGTGGTCATTGTAATCACAGAGAAAAATACAAGAGCAATAGGCATGAAAAGGAAGAAACGAAAAAAGCCATCCGAAAGGCTTAATTGAGAGAATGCCAAAGCTTTGTAATTTTGGTTGTGTACTCTTTAGTTATATTTCTAGATTAATAAATTCATGTGTTGGTCCTGATTATTTGTTTGAGTTTCTGGTTGTAGGATGCTTAGTGATTAGAATATTAGTTTGATCAAATTATTTTTTCTCTCGGTGAATCAATATCAATTGTGTTTGTTTGTTTATTAGAAATATCAAACTTTTGTTTCACTGTGAGTTGATCTCTATATTATTAGGATATATTTTATTTTATATCCTATAGTGCATGAATTTGAAAAGATAAAAAAAGTAAGAAAATGAAGAGTTAACAAATTTTGAGGAGTTAAAAATATTTTCAATTATGCTTTTATGATGATTAGTTTCTTTTGTAACTAAACTCCAAAGGGAAGTGGCTAAAATGATATCTACCTATTGATTGTTGATTAAAATTGTGTGTAGGGAAATGGGTTTAGTATAGTATCAATGTTCTATTGGTGTCTTTAAGGGCCTATTCGTTTGGAGGTTTGCAGGCTGATTTTGTAAGATTATGAGTTTCAAAAACTGTTTAAAACCAAAACCTTGTTTGGCATGGATTCAAAGCTTTGTTGAGCAAAACCTTACTCCAAATAAAAATTCTTTTTTTGTACACCAAACTTTTTTTTTTTTTTTTGCTAAACTTAAATCTTGAGGGAAATTTTGTTTGCTATCTAGTATCTTACCAAACAAGATTTGAAAAAATTGATACCCAAAAGTCTTTTACTAAAGCTAGTATTTAAAAACAATTTTTAAGAACTTATTTTGGTCGCTTGTCTTTGAAAACATGTGTTTGGAAAAACCTCTCTCAAAACCTTCACTACTACAAAATGGACTTTCTACGGCGGTGCTTTAACGGCGGAAAAACCAAAACCGCCACTAAAAACAAAGTACGGACTTTCTACGGCGGTTCTATATAAAACCGCCGTAGAAAAGGACTTTCTACGGTGGTTAGAAAGTCCCTTTCTACGGCGGTTTTTGATAACCGTCGTAGAAAGTCACCTTTTTATGGCGGTTTTCTAAAACCGCCGTAAATAGGGTACTTTCTACGGCGGTTAGAAATAAAACCGCCGTAGAAAGTCCCCTTTTTACGGCGGTTTTTGAAAACCGCCGTAGAAAGTAGGGACTTTTTAAGGCAGTTTTCAAAAACCGCCGTAAAAAGGGGACTTTCTACGGCAGTTTTATTTCTAACCGCCATAGAAAGTCCCCTTTCTACGGCGGTTTTAGAAAACCGCCGTAGAAAGTTCCTTTCTAGACGGTTGTATTTCTAATCGCCATATAATTAATAAATATGATGAATTTTTCTATAAAAATTGATAAATAGTAAAATACATATTTATTATTAAATTTAAAAAAATTTGGGGGTTATACAAAAATAGAAAAACTAGAAATTAATAGGAATAGAGGAACGGGCGGGAATTCACAATTACGGGCTTTCTACGGCGGATTTATTAAAACCGCCGTAGAAATGGACTTTCTACGGCGGTTGTAATTGAAACCGCCATAGAAAGTAACTTTCTATGGCGGTTTAATTCTATGGCGGTTTTAATTACAACCGCCATAGAAAGTTACTTCTATGGCGGTTTTAATAAAAACCGCCATAGAAACTTGATTTTGTTTGAATTTTAAGGGTTTCCCTTTGTTTCCATCTCCAACCGGCCGCGGCTTCCCCTTGTTTCCATCTCCAGCAAACCGAAGATGGCGGTTCAAAAAGGCCAAAAACCGCCGTTAAAAGCCCTAAAAAACCGCCATTAAAAGTCATTTTTTTAGTAGTTCTTCTAACGAATAGGCCCGTAAGAGTCATGGTGAATCTAGGATAAGCTAACCTAGTTGCACTCTAGGTGTTTGATAGAAGTCTTGAATGAACCTCGAACAAACATGGGCCATCACAAATAGGACCTTAGTATCTATTAGATAGGAATATACTACTAGTGGAACCTAAAAGGCATTTGAAATTAATGATCCAAAACCCAAAATTTACCATGGGAACATAGGTAAACGAGGGAATTAGGATAATCTAATTAACTTGGTTGTGCTTAGGTGTAAATTAAATTGACGCTTACATTAATTACTAGCCCATTACTCAGACACAAGTTTAAACTAGCATGAAATTTGTAGATTGAGTTTTAGCTCCAACCCACTTTTAAAAATTGAATTGAAGCAATCTTTTCTTTCTTTCTAATTTTAAGTTCTCCATAATTCTCAAAACAAATATTAAAATCATCTTTTACAAAAATCAAGCCAAAATTAAGACATTAGAATTCATTTTGTGCATTGTGTTTAGTCCTAGTGGATCGACCCGTGGTTGCCACGGTATAACTTGTGCAACACCGTGTATTTACGGCTTTAGTCCAAATTATTTTGCAACACCGAAACAGTTCACCAAAAGAATTGACAAATTTTGAAATAGTTCTCATTCGATATTACTTCTCGGTTGGAGACTCGGTCCCCTGCTCTGATGACAGTTTCAAAAATACCAGTCCTGCTCCTTCTATTTTGAAAAGTGGCGTGGTAGTAGTGAGTGTTTTGCTCTCCCTTCTTAAACCACTGAACCGCGCTTTTTTGTTCCAAAAGAGCTCTTCCTCTAACAGCCGTTGGGCTAAAAGTGCCTCCCCTTACACAATTCAACTAATTCCCGATCCCCTCCTCCATCATAGAGTGACATTCAGGTGACCTCTTCCTCAGCCGCCTTTACCCCTTTAAACACATCACCAAAAACCTCCTAATTCCACCTTCTAATGTCCTGCTTAAGTCATCACAATTTGAATGAAAACCACAACATGCCATAGCCCTCAATTTCTCGAGTCCAACTACTCCGAATTATATCCAAAAAACCCGACCTCTTTTCCCATGTGCACTCATAGCGAAAAAATTTATTACCCTCTGGAATATACCTTGGCACCTTCAAAAATAGAGAAGCATGGTCTGAAGTAGCACAACTCAAAACCTGCACCAAAACAGATAGGGAATAACCTTTGCCGCTGTTTATTTACCAGCACCCAATCCAATTTTTTCTGCACACTTGCACTGGCTCCAGAGACTGACCGATATCCAACCCAGGGGTAGCCCCATCGTCGCTAGTTCACACAGATCTGCTCCATGAATAAACTCTGCAAAGTCTTGCATGGCCCTAACATCTAGTACCTGATCCACTGTAATTGGCCTTAGTCTTTTAGGATTATATTGGCAGTTCGGGCTTTTGCCCAAGGTTTGAAGTGTTTTGTGCAGATTTGGTAGAACAGCCCAATTAAGGAGAAGAAGTGCTAAAGTAGAGATTTTGGAGCACAAAAGAACAAAGAAGGAAGCCCACGCTTGTTTGGGCCAAGAAAGGAGGAAATTCGAGGAAGCTTGCGGATCAAGTCATTCAGAATCCATGAAGAAAACAGAAATTACAAATCTGTATGGAAGGGGAGTAAAGAAGGAATCAATTACAGAATTGGAGAAGGAGAAATAAAAGGGAAACCAGAGTTTCTAGGATTGAAGAAGACTCCATGTGCAAGATTGATTCTCTTTCCAATCAAAGATCTGATTGATAGATCTCCTTAATTGATTAGGAGATAGATTTTATTCCAATTACTAGATTTCTACAAAGTACTATATATAGGCAACTCAGATATATTCATTAAGTACGTTTTTTTAGTTTTACTTTTAGTTTTTTTCTCTTAGATTAATATCAGTAGCAAGTAGTTAGTTTTAATTCGCTTTTTGATACATCAAGTTCTGTTCGGAGCTTTTGCTCGCTAGTTTGGAATTTCTGACTGCGCAGGCTACAGCTTGGCCAAGCAGGAGGTTGCCCAGATTCGCGACTTTTAATTCTGAGTAAAGTAGTCCGTATTTTCTTCTATGACTTCAATTATAAGTTCTTGTTTTGTTGTCCAAGTTATGAGTAGCTAAATTATTTATTCCGGTATTATGTATTGAAGCCGTAATCCATGCATGCATGAAACTTGTGATCAAATTAAGTCTAAATTACTATGTTCCTAAATTAATCGGTGTTTATAAGTCTAAATACTAAGATTTAATTAAGCCTAATCGACTTAGTTTAATCTGGTAGAGCTTTTGAGTAGCACAACCTCCGGCCGTGTGGTACTAATTAATTGGGTAATGATTTCTTGAATTACGATGATAGTAATTGTTAGTGTTGGGTTTCTCTAATTCTTAATGCTGCTAATTGATTAATAAGGTGTCTGTCGGGTACTCATGGCCTGCTAGTTAAATTGGTTAGTGAAGTAATCTTGTCTGTAGGGGACTCTTGGGAATACCTAGAAATTAATGAGAAATTGGATTATGTCTGCAGGGGACCCACAGTAATCTATAACTAACCGGGATAGAATAATTAGACAACGTAAGTGTTTATGATTATATGTATGTGATTAAGGTGGATTACATAATGCTGGAATAATTTCTCTATATTTGATACAAAGTTATTATTTACCTTCTCTTAAGTAATTTTAAGTGATAATCTAAGGTCTCCTGAGAGACACAAAGGTGACTACTAGTCAAATCAAGTAACAAATCATTAATTGTAACAAGAAATTGAGAATTACTGTCCCTGTGGATCGATCATGTCTTCTATTGTACTACCTTTATTTAAGCATATGATTACAGGTTAAAAGCAGTTCTTTGACTGTGTTTGGTGAGGTATTACAAACCTATATCAGTACTGCAAAACCCTTGTATTCTTAAGTTTTTGCAATCACATTAAAATTCCCCATGCACAAAGATGGTTTCCAAGTAGGGCCGACCCTGGCCACGTTCGAAGTGCGCGCGCTTAGAGCCCCCAATTTTATAGGGCCTAATTTTGTCTAAAATTGATATTTTGGTGAAATGCACCAAATACCACTTAACTATCGGCTTTTTCAAAAAACACCACTTTCTTTTAAAAACTGCAACTACAAGCACTTTACTTTCAAAACGTCCGCCCAATACCACTCTGTTAGTCAATTTTGTTTAGTGACTAACAGTCAAAAAAAGGCAGGGGCAAAATCGCCATTTCACACGTTGAGGCACTGTTCATTGTCTTCCCTAAAAAAATTTTCGGCACTAGTCATCAGTCGAAACTGTTCATCGGCAAAATTTTTTTTTTTTTTTTCCCTTCTTCTTCTTCTTCTTTTTCCAATTATAATTATAATCGGAAGCTAAGGATGCTGGGTTTCATCCTTCAATCCTCCATTTGAATCAGCCAAAATCAACACCCCATTTATACTCCCTTATTTTAAAACCGAGACCCATCAAATATCAAAAGAAAAGAAAAAAAAAATCAAGAAAGGGGAGTAGAAATCAGTCGAACCGATTTAATGATGAAGAAGAAGAAGAAGAAGAAGAAGTCGCGAAAATAGTCAAAAAAAAAATTTGGTGATGAACAGTGCCGGAAAATTTTTGGGGAAGCCGATGAACAGTGCCGCAACTTGTGAAATGACGATTTTGACCCTGTTTGTTTTTTGACTGTTAGTCACTTAACGGAATTGACTAACAGAGTGGTACTGGGCGCACGTTTTGAATGTAAAGTGCTTGTAGTTGCAGTTTTTAAAGGAAAGTGGTGTTTTTTGCAAAAGCCAATAGTTAAGTGGTATTTGGTGCATTTCACCCTTGATATTTTGAAAGAGATAATATTTAAAATTGATACTTTCAAAGAAACAATAATTATATTTTTAAAATAGACACAGAAATAATGTCTCATCAAAAAGTAGCGCATGTAAAATAAAAAGTAGAACCTATTTATAAACATAATAAGAAAAAAAAAATTTATGACATGTAAAATAAAACGTATCAAATTTAAATGTAGAAGTAGTGTCTCTTTAACAAAGTGGCATGTGTAATATTAAAACTAGTACCTATTTCTAAAAAATTAATTAATAATAATAATAATAATAAAATTTACTTTTAAGCATATAAATAGTGCATGTAATGTAAAACGTACCAAATTTAAGGGTGAAAGTAGTGTCTCTTTAAAAACATAATACATGTAAACTAAAAAGTAGTGTGTATTTCTAAAAAATTGTAATAATAATAGTAATAATAGGAAGTTTTATTTTTAAGAGTATAAGTAGTGTATGTAAGATAAAAATTAGTACATATTTCTAAAATAATAATAATAATAATTTCAATTTTAATGTTATAAGAACTTCTTGTAAAATAAAAGGTATGGTATATTTCTAAAAGAAAATCTAAATGATGTAGTGTTGCGCACACAATGCAATCTCATACCGAACATTCAGATTGTTACATGGGTGACTCTTAACCGGATAATTCTATTTGATATTGATGGTAATATAAAAGGGCTCGAATTTGTATTATTGAACATGACCCTTATTTATGTAGGAACAGCCCTGTTTCCCAGCCATACAGCCCACGATCGAGCTTCGACCACAACACGGCTTGCTGGCCTCCTGTATGTAATTCATAAATGAAACCCACTACACAAGGCTCCGCCAAGAGTGGATGGATTAGCTCGTACACCAGACTTTGTGTTACGGGTCGCACCTTTAGTGCGCACCCCGCAACCCCTTCAGTGCCCCATGAGAACCGACTAAGTTTTATTGTGTACGAAATCGCACCATATGTCGGACACCACTGGACGCCTACCAAATGGCGCAGCACAGTAGCCCCACCACAAGCCCCGCGATAGGCCCGCAACACAACGCAAGTGCACCCGGCGCCACGTACAACACCTCTGCTAGGGCCATGATCAACACTAACGAGCCCTGCACCATCACCACAATGTTGTTTTGCCATTCATCTTGTCTCGACTGCAATGCCCGATTCGACACGATGGTTTTACTTGTTATTCTTAGATAATAGGATGTATAATCTTTTATGTACAATATGCCCCATCTTTAGCAAAGTAGGGGGATATTTGGAGTAGTATTTTAGTAGAGATTTCATTTTTTGTAAGTGTTGAAAGATCTAGCATATTTCACACCTTGTTCGCTCCTACGGTCACTTGTAACTTTTTACTAGTATTCCTACTACGGTAGTATATGACGTATGCTCTGCTACCATACCCGATTTTAATGTAAGTTAAGCATTTTGCTAGTTGAATTGAGCATTCTTAATCTACATTTTGCCTACATTAATTTGTTATCATTAGCGTCCAAGTCCTTACAATTCGAACCTTGTTCTTCCGGTTACTCAAAAGGCACTGTGGTGCTGAGTGCGACTAATGGGCAGGACCTGGCCCAAGGCTTATAACAAACGCTTGTCTTGCGTGGGAATTTGGCAGAAGCTTGGCTAGATAGTCTTGCTTGCCACACGGTGCGCCCCTTTTGGTGATTCAAAAGAGCTTCCCGTGACACTTTGGTCTGAATTGCAAAGGAAATTCATTCCAAAAGCTACACTCCAACTGGTGTCGCTGTAATAGGATGAAGCTAAAAATTAGGGAACAAACATCTTTGTGCATAGTTGTTTAAATGTTTTCAATTTTAAGTTTGATTTTATGCCATGTACTAAAGTGGAAAGATGGGCTTGGCCCAGATGCCGACCTTAGTACCTATAAAGCCATAAGTACGTCAGCTGAATTAAAAGATTGTGGAGAGTACCCTCAATATCTATAAATAAGGTTGGGGGGGTGGTGGTGGTGGTGGTAAGGTTTGGCATGGTCTAAGGCACACCCCCTTCCCTCCGCCCCTGGTCCAATTGCCTCAAAACAATGTTAAACAACAAAACAATGAAAATACCTAATTTTGTATCGAAATCAAAGGAACGTATGCTGCAATTAATCGACAACAATTGATAGGACTTGTCGTGGGTCTACCAAATACAGTAAAAATACTGCTTAAACCTGCAATTAAGATGCTAATAAAATATAGCACAGTAGTAGACAGGGTCGATCCACAGAGACGGCAATTTAATTCTAATTCCAATTTAACATGCAAATAAAACCAAACTATAACTAGTAGTCACCTTTGTGTCTCTTAAGAGACCTTAGAGTTGTCACTTAAATTTAGCAAAATAATAATTAAACTAATAATTAAATAAAAGACTTAAACAATTATCAATTAATGAGAGAAAATTCCGGTATTATGTAAATCCACCTTAATCTCATGCATGCAATCATAAACCTCTTAACTTGTCTAATTACTTATGCTGTTTTAGTTATAGTATTACCGCGAGTCCCCGCAAATAATCCCAATTCTTCCATAGATTCTCGATAATCCCCCGCGAGTCCCCGCAAAGGAATTATTCTCTAACTACGTTAACTAACAGACCGTGAGTCCCCGCAAAGGAATTATTCTCTAACTACGTTAACTAACAGACCGTGAGTCCCCGCAAACCTTATTAATTAACAAATAGAAGCATTAAGAACTAGAAGATCCCGAAACTAATAATTCCTACTGACGATGCATTAGAAATTATTACCAAATTAATCCTGTACTACTCGGCCGGTAGTTGTGCCACTCACTAACTCTACCAGATTAAACTAAGTTGACCAGGCTTAATAGAATCTTAGTAATTAGACATATAAACATAGGCAATTTAGAAACATAATTCATTAGACCTTAGATTAATTCTTGAGTTTCATACATGCATGGATTATGGCTTCTTACATAATACCAGAACTAATAAATTAGCTACTCATGATAAAACACGAAAAACACATAATTATAAAAGAAGACATTAAAAGGGAAAAGAGAATACTGTACTGAAATCTAAGACGTCGCGATCTGCCAACCGCCGGTTTGGCCAAACGGTAGACTACCCGTCGGGAAAATCCAAAGTTGAGATCGGAACAGAGCAAAACAGAACAGAACAGAGAAAAAACAGAGGAAAACTACACTACGCGAAACTATATCCTGTGCGAGAATTATTTGTAAACTAAGAAACTATTCTATATAAAATTTATCTAATAAAACTTCTATATAAAAGCTTGTCTCTCCAAAGCTGTCCTCTAAAATAAGCTATATATATAATAATCTCTCAAAAGTGCAGGAATAATCCCATATATATAGGGATACAAATCAGCAATTAACCAATCTCCTAATTGAATAAGGAAACCTTCTTCTACTTGGAAAGAGAATTAATTGAGCACATGGAATCTTTTCACTTTTTGGTAACTCCCAACTTCTCTCTTTAATTCCTTCTTGGATTGGTAATTTGCCAAAAACTTCATTGCTTCCCTTTTAAGCTTCTCCGCATCAACTCTGCGTTTGCCCACGTTCATCCTGCCGCTTGGATTCAATTCCAATTGAGTTGGATTAAATTCCAATTGGAATAAATTAATTGGAATTGGCCCATGCATTGGATTTCGAATTGGATTGAACTCCAATTGGAATTGGATTAAATTCCAAATATAGTAAGGCCCACGTGCAATTGTTGTTGGATTAAATTCCAATTGGAATTGGCCCACTTGAAATTGTCTTCGGGTGCAGCAATCATGGAGTCCAATTTGCAGGCCGATATTGTGGTGCAGCCCACAATTCATGTGGGCTTATTTTAGGCCTTGACTTGTCTGCTCCAATTCTTTCACTTTTTTGTACAATTTTTTCTGCTTAGGCCCGATCTCTAAAACTGCAAATAAATATTAAAATCTTGGGCAAAAGCCCGTGAGAACTGCCATAACAAGTGCTAAAATAATACACCTAAAACGTGCAGATCAAATATCCCCACACTTGAATGACGCTTGCCCTCAAGCGTGAAGTGAAGAACTAGAGCATACCATAAATTCAGCAAATGCACTTATACTTCAATTCTCCATTGCTTCAGACAGAGACAACACAGACACAAAACAGAACAAAACACAAGACTCTTTGGACTGACTCGAAAATAAGACTCAGAACAAGACTCACAAATCTGCCTTTTCTCTTTTCTAGAACTTACTCACACCACAAAATCAGCACTTTAATTCATATGCATGTGTTCTATTTACTTCACAAAAACAGTCCTTCCATTAGCTAAATTCAAAAACATGCAGTAATTCCCAAAACAGCACTCTGTGGTCAGTAATGCACACCAGATCACATTTTTCAGAAAAAAATAGGATAAAAATAAATCCTAATCTAGCCAGAATCATACATGCTTGATAGTCGACCATCGCCACAGTATAGAAGGAATAGATACACAGCAGTTAAGAAACAACCTTCTAATCAAGGGAAGAAACGTAAGGCTTGGGTTCGAACCTTTGGGCAGATCCTAAGGGTTCTAGGCCACCTGTAAAAAATTCAAACCCAGTGTGTTCTCAAAAATTAAACTTCAGTTGCTGTACCTTTCTTCAAAATTCTTCACAGCCCCTTTTGTTTGGGCAAACTGGCGCCTATTTCATTCAGCATTTTTGCACTTTGTACGGATTATGGCTCACAAATTCAGTACATTAAATTTCTACCCAGCTCATCATATATCACAATTTCAGCACATTGCAGAATTCAAAACATCAACAACTTTTTCATTCTTTATCTCTTTTCCCTGCTTTATTTTCATTCTTTCTTTTTCTTTGCTTTCCATGAGCTTTTTAACAATGGGTACACATATACATTGCCAAATAATCCACACATATTGTTTAAACATTGCACCACTTGACTTCATTCATAATTCAGCAACTCAACACACTGGGGGGGTAGAAAGGATTTATCACAAAAATTGGCCTTGGCTTATTTACTGACTAAAAAAAAAAAACATTTGTATACAAGGCTTCAACTTGGCTTCTAGGGATATAACAAGGTAGGTTAAGAAAGCAAGCCAAAAGTGGTTAATCCTAAGAAGGTTCCCCATCATCCCGCTATATACTATTCATACCATCTTGACAGTCTGACAGGCAAGCAAATGATTCTCCCCGAACAATTCAGCATTTAGGCTCAGTACAATGGCTTAAGAAAAAGGAAAACATGCATATTTCCAGATTTAACTAATTCAGGACTTCTCAGATTAAATTTTCAAAACTACAGCATGCATACTTCATGTCACACTTCATCTATGATGCATATTTCAGATCCAAATCAGATTAAAGGCAGCGACAACTTGACTCATAAACAGGACAAAAACAAAAATTTTAGGACAAATGTCCTTACATCCCCACACTTAGACAATTGCTTGTCCCCAAGCAAACACAATGAAACATAGGGGATACTTAACAACAATTCAGAAAAAATATTAATCAGCCCTGCAAACATCCCCACACTTAAAGAAAGCTTGTCCTCAAGCGCAAAGAAAAGAACAAAAACGCAGGGCTAAACACAGACAAAGAAAAACAAACATAGACAAAATTAAAACACAAAACAGCCTACAAAAAATAGAAAAACTTACCTGAGAGCCTACTCATTAGACTGCAAATGCTGCTGAATGGCAGCTAAACAATTATCCAGGAAGGTGGGTGGAAAGAGGGTTGGGGGCGGCGGCTGAAACAGAGATAAAGGAAGAAGAAGAAATTCGTGGGTGAATGTTGCAGAGCTATTTGGGTTAATTAGGTTAGTTGGGTTGGTGGGTCGGGTAATTGGGTCGGTGGGTCGGGTAATTCGGTTGGGTTGGGGCGGGTAATTGGGTCTATGGGTTAATTGAAATTGGGAATGGGTACTGGAAATGGTGAATAGGTGAAATGTTTACCATGTTGCAATTAGGTCCCTGGAGTTTCATGCGTTCGCAATTGGGCCCATTAATTTGTTACTTGTGGCCCTTGCTCCAAAGAATTACAACTCCAGTCCCTGAACTTTGTAAAGCTTCATATTTGTACCCCTAAAATTACGGAATCACTGCTGGAAGCGCAGAAAATTGCACCATTGGCTCTTGGACTTCCTCAATGTGCGATTGTGGCCCCAACATTTGTACTGAGCCCTCTTGGCCTTAAAATTGCTCCTCCATTCCCTGTAAAAAAATAATTAAATTGTGAAAAGACAAAAAGAAATAAATAAAATAAAATAATAAATAAAAATAAGCAAATAACGTTTTTTTTTTAATTAATATATATATTTTTTAATTTTAAAACTAATCTATTACAATAAACTAGGTTGCCTCATAGTAGCGCTTTTCTTTAACGTCCTGGCCAGACGGGGTGCGAGCTGATTAGTCTATGTGATGCGGGCACTTAGTCAACCAGAGGCAGTCGACTTGCTGGATTTGACTTGAGGTATAAAATTGCTTGAGTCGGTGCCCATTGACTTTATACTGCTATCCCGACTGAGGGTCTCGAACCTCTACTGCACCACTGGGCCAAACGGCTACTACCTCCAAAGGTCCATGGCACTTGCTAGATAATTTTCCGAAGCCAAATAAACGAACCCTGGACTTAAATAATAGCACCTGCTGGCTAACTCGGAATTCCTTCTGTCTGATGAGTCAATCGTGCCTGGCTTTCGTTCCATCCTTGTACCAGTTGGCCAAATCGTAGGCTTCCAGCCTAATTTCTTCAAGTTCCTGGAGTTGGTACTGTCTTTCCTCACCTGCTGCTGTTGAATCTAGGTTCATCTTTTGGACTGCCCAATATGCTTTATGCTCTAATTCCACAGGAAGATGACACATCTTGCCGAAAACAAGTCGATACGGAGACATCCCAATAGGAGTTGAATGCAGTCCGATATGCCCATAAAGCATCAGGTAGCTACTGACTCCAATCTTTTCTTGAGGTATTAACTGTTCTCTCAAGAATCCTTTTGATCTCTCTGTTTGACACTTCAGCTTGGCCATTGGACTGTGGATGGTACGGTGTAACAATACGGTGCTGAATTCCATGTGTCCTCAATACTCCGGCTATGGTCTGATTGCAAAAATGGGTCCCTTGATCACTGATAATTGCCTTGGGAATACCAAATCGAGGGAACAATTGACATTTTAAAAATGCCTTCACTTCTTTGGCTGTATTTGACCGTTGGGCCTGGCCTCAACCCACTTGGACACATAATCTACGATGAGCAGAATGTAAACATACCCATTGAAAGGTGGGAAAGGGCCCATAAAATCCATGCCCCAAACATCAAATATTTCGCAGACCTTGATTGGGACTTGTGGCATTTCATCTCGGGTACCAATGTCTCCAAATTGCTGGCATCTTTCACAAGCTTGACAAAATCTGTAGCTATCTTTGTTCAGACTAGGCCAATAAAAACCACAGTCCATTATTTTTCTAGCTGTGCGTTTGTGCCCAAAATGCCCTCCTGAAGGCGAAGAGTGGCAGTGCTGTAGAATGCTCTTTTGCTCCCATTCTGGTACACATCGTCGGATGATCTGATCAGGACCACACTTCTACATGATTGGATCATCCCAGATATACTGCCTACTATCACTGATCAACTTCTCCTTCTTCCCTTGAGAAAATTCAAGCGGCAGAGCATTAGCAACTAAATAATTTACAATGGGTGCATACCATGGGTCTCGATGGGCTGCTGTTACTGCTGCAAGATAAGTTTGTTCCCCCTGAATTACAGCACTTAGAGCAAAAAGGTGTTCTCCCAGAAATTCTTCACCAATTTGTTCCTCCTGTTCAGGTAGAGTCAGTCGACTCAAATGATCAGCTACTGTGTTCTCAGCTCCTTTTTTATCTTTAAGCTCCCAATCAAATTCCTGGAGAAGCAAAATCCACCTAATCAACCTTGGCTTTGACTCCTTTTTGTGTAGCAGGTGTTTTAAAGCAGCATGATCGGTATAAACTATAACCTTGAAGCCCAGGAGGTACTGTCTGAACTTATCAAATCCAAACACCACTGCCAATAACTCCTTCTCTGTTGTGGTGTAATTACATTGGGCAGGATTAAGAGCCTTAGAGGCATAATACACAGCATGTGTTTCCTTCCCAATTTTCTGACCAAGCACGGCACCAACAGCATAATCACTAGCATCACACATCAGCTCGAATGGTTTTGTCCAATCTGGAGGTTGAATGATTGGAGCTGATATCAACTTCTCTTTTAGAGTGTTAAAGGCGTCACGGCAGTCGTCCGTTAGGGCAAACGGAACATCGTCTTTGAGCAAATTTGTAAGTGGCCGTGCGATTTTGGCAAAATCCTTGATGAAACGCCTGTAAAAACCTGCATGGCCCAGAAAACCATGAATTTCCTTCATGTTAGTGGGATAGGGTAGCTTGGCTATGTAGAATAATTAAACTAAGTTTCCTATTAATTTCTATTTCCTATTCGGTTAATGTTTCCTGTTCGTTTGTTTCCTGTTTGGTTTCGTATTTGTTTCAGGAAACCTAATTGTTTTAGGAAATAGTTGCAATCTGAATCAGTGTAGGATTCAGGGATAGTTTAGCCTATAAATACATGCCTTGGGTTGCCATTGTAATTACAGAGAATTACAAAAAAATTAAAAAAAGCCTTGCGGCTGGTTCTTTTCGGACGACAAAGTTTATGTTCTTTGCTTTGCGTCAGTTTTTGGTTCAAGGCACAAAGCCTTAGTTTTTCTTTGCATCGGTTCCAGTGCAAAATTAATTGCATTGTGAAGCAAGTGGAATTCCGTGGCTTGGTAGAAGACCAAATCAATTGGTTTGGTTAAGTTTTCCTCAGGTTCTGTGCACTCAATTAGTTTCATCAATTTAATTGATTGTTCGGCGGCAGCTCCCATTCTTATTTGTTCGATCATAGTTTTTCGCTTTTGCTCTTCTGAGTTTGATTTAATTTGGGTCCTACATCTGGTATCAGAGCCTGTGTTATTTTTGGGAGTCAAGATGTCTTTTTTATTTAATCCTCCTGAGTGTCATGTATTTGTCCTTGATGAGAAAAGTAATTTTGAAATCTGGTGTCAATTGATGGAGAATTTTTTCAAGATGATTGGTATCTGGCATGTAATTGAGTCAGGTTTTGAAGAACCAGAGAAAGACAAAGAAGGTGATAAATTAACAGCTGAGGGAAGTAAAGAATTGGAGAAAAATCGTTCTCACAATAATCAAGCACTCTATTATTTGAGAACGAAGGTTGGATTAGACATATGCAGAAGTCTAATAGAGGAAGAGACAGCTAAAGAGTTTTGGAACAAGTTAAAAACTATCAATCGAGGAAACGAAAACGTTCAAAGAATCAAACTACAGGAGTTACGGAGACAATTTGAGTTGGCAGAGATGAAACCTAATGAAAAGGTGCAAGAATACATGGCTAGGGTAAAATCCATAGCTGGTCAGATGAAGATCAATGGTGATAAAGTGACAGAAGAGCAGATGGTGTCTAAAGTTCTTCGGACGTTGACTTCGAAATTTCACACAAAGAAGGAGATTATAGAGGCCATTAAAGATCTTTCTACTTTTTCGTATGCTGATTTGGAAGGAGAATTGATGACATATGAGATGTCATGTGACAGACCATCTGTTGATGCAGCGTCAGAAGCATTGAAGGCTTTGGTATATAAGCCTAAAGAATCCGATGATGGTGAAACCAATCAGCAGGGCCAGAATACCCAAGGGAGAGGACGCGGCGGTCAAAGCTTCAGAGGCAGAGGACGTGGTAGAGGTAATTTTTCTTACCAACCAAAGGTTAATTCGGATGCTCAAAATAATGGGCAAAAACGTGATAAGTCTAAAATTAAATGTTATAATTGTGGAAAAATGGGTCATATAAAAAAGGATTGTTGGGGTCTTAAAAATAATAATGCTGGACATGCTCAAATAGCTGAAAGTAGTGGTGATAATCATGAAACTGTTTTATTTATTGCTGGTGCTGGTGAAGAAGATAAAAGTTCTAAGTGGTACATTGATTCTGGTTGTAGTAATCATATGTGTGGGAGAAAGGAAATTTTTTCTGATCTTGATGAGACCTACAGGAATACAGTGAGGTTTGGAAATAATCATGTTATGTCTGTTGTTGGGAAAGGTAGTATTCCTATTACTTTGAAAAATGGAAAGACCAGTGCAATAGGTGATGTCTATTATGTGCCTAATCTTAGTCAGAATTTGTTGAGTCTTGGTCAGTTGCAGGAGAAGAATTATGATATTAATTTTAGGCATGGTATTTGCACAATTCGTGATGAACGGATGGGGATGATTGCAAAGGTAGACATGAACAATAACAGGTTGTTTCCAATCACTCTTAATTATTATAATTCGGCTTACTTTAGTACCACTGGCTGTGATGAGAGTTGGCTGTGGCATATGAGATTTGGCCACTTTCATTTTGGCGGGTTGAACTTTATTGTGAAGAATAATGTTGTTTCTGGATTGCCATCACTTAACTTTAAATCTCGACAATGTGAGTCGTGCATTTTGGGCAAGAAGCACAGGGAGCCTTTTCCAAAAGGTGAAGTTTGGAGGGCAAAGCATCCATTGGAGTTGATTCATTCTGATCTGTGTTCTGTTGATGTTCCTTCTCGGGGTGGTAACAAATATTTTATCACTTTTATTGATGATTTTAGTAGGAAGACCTGGGTTTATTTGTTGAAGTTTAAATCTGATGCATGTGATATTTTCAAGAGTTTCAAGGCTTATGTTGAGAAGCAGAGTGGGCGTTCCATTAAAACTCTGAGAACTGATAGAGGCACTGAGTATACGGTGTGTGATGATTTCTTGAAAAATCATGGGATTAAGCATCAGATGACAGCCAGGTACACTCCTCAGCAGAATGGTGTTGCAGAGAGGAAGAATAGAACAGTGATGGATATGGTGAGGTCGATGATGACGGCCAAAAGTATGCCTAAGGATTTCTGGGCTGAAGCTGTAGCTTGTGCAGTTTATTTGTCGAACAGGTGTCCAACAAGAAGTATTGGTAAGAAGACTCCATATGAGATTTGGTCAGGAAAAAAACCAAATATCTCCCATCTTAAGGTATTTGGGTGTGTTGCATATGCCCATGTTCCGGATGCTATACGGAAGAAGTTGGATGACAAGGCAGAAAAATGTGTCTTTATTGGTTATAGCAGTGAAACTAAAGGATATAAACTGTTCAATCCTGATACTGGGAAGGTAATTATCAGCAGAGATGTTACTTTTGATGAACAGGGAGTTTGGGATTGGAAAAAGAAGGTACCAGAAATTGTAAAACGATCATCAGTAGTGTATATTGGTGGAGATAATGCAACTGAAGAGCAATGTCAGCCAGTTCAACAACCAGTTTCTGATTCTTCCACTTCTACAGCTTCCACCTCAAGTGGACGTCCGCGGAGAGAGTCAAAACTGCCAGCTCGTTTGAATGATTATGTAGTTGGGGATGAAGTTGATAATTTGACTGATGAGGATGTTGTGAATTTTGCTTTATTTGCAGATTGTGATCCTGTTAATTTTACAGATGCTGTTGAAGATGATCGTTGGGTGAAGGCAATGGATGAAGAAATTAATTCCATTGAAAAGAATAATACTTGGGAGCTTACAAACCTTCCGAGTGGAAAGAAGCCCATTGGTGTAAAGTGGGTCTACAAGACAAAGTACAAGCCTAGTGGAGAAGTCGATAGATACAAGGCAAGACTTGTTGTGAAAGGGTACAAGCAGAAGCCTGGAATTGACTACTTTGAAGTGTTTGCTCCTGTTGCTAGACTTGATACTGTGAGAATGATAATTTCTCTGGCTGCCCAGAATAATTGGAAGATTTTTCAGATGGATGTGAAGTCTGCTTTTCTGAATGGAGTTCTTGAAGAGGAGGTGTATGTTAATCAACCTCCTGGCTTTGTGAAAAGAGGTCAAGAGAAGAAGGTCTATCGATTGAAGAGAGCCTTGTATGGATTGAAGCAAGCTCCGAGAGCCTGGTATACTCGAATTGACACCTTCTTTATCAAAAGTGGTTTTCAACGGTGCCCATATGAACATACTTTATACGTGAAGTCTTCATCAAGTGGGGATATTGTTATTGTTTGCTTGTATGTGGATGATTTGATATTCACTGGAAACAACGAAAAGATGATGTCAGACTTCAGGGAGGCAATGATCAGGCAGTTTGAGATGACTGATTTGGGGCTAATGTCATATTTTCTTGGGATTGAAGTTTCTCAGACTGATCGTGGAATCTTTATTTCTCAAAGAAAATATGCTGGTGATATTTTGAAGAAGTTTAAGATGGATGGTGCTAATTCGATCATGACTCCAGCTGAAGAAAGGTTGAAGTTGACGAAGGAAGGCACTGGGAATTCTGTGGATCCAACATACTTTAAGAGTATGGTTGGTAGTTTGAGATACTTGACTTCTACAAGGCCAGATATAAATTTCAGTGTTGGTTTGATAAGCAGATTCATGGAGAATCCCTGTCAGTCGCATTTGCAGGCTGCAAAGAGAATATTGAGGTACATTAAAGGTACTCAAGGAGATGGTATTCTGTATCCGAGAGGTGAACCTGTAAAGCTTCTGGGGTATACTGACAGCGATTGGGCAGGTGATACAGTTGAAAGGAAAAGCACTTCTGGGTATGCTTTCTTCATTGGTTCTGGTGTGTTTTCTTGGAGTTCAAAGAAACAACCAGTGATAGCATTGTCTACTGCTGAGGCTGAGTATATTGCAGCTTCTAATTGTGCTACTCAAACAATTTGGTTAAGAAGGATGCTGGGTTTCCTTCAGCATAAAGAGGATGGTCCGACTACGGTGCTGTGTGATAGCAAGTCGGCAATTGAGCTGACAAAACATCCAGTCTTTCATGGTCGCAGTAAGCATATTGATATCAAGTATCACTTTATTCGTGATTTGGTTAATGAGAAGGAGATCATTGTTGATTACTGCAAGACTGAAGATCAAGTGGCGGACATTTTCACCAAGGCATTGAAGTTCGAGATCTTTGCAAAGTTGAAGAAGATGCTCGGTATGGCTAACGGCGCGAACTTAGTTTAAGGGAGGCTATGTAGAATAATTAAACTAAGTTTCCTATTAATTTCTATTTCCTATTCGGTTAATGTTTCCTGTTCGTTTGTTTCCTGTTTGGTTTCGTATTTGTTTCAGGAAACCTAATTGTTTTAGGAAATAGTTGCAATCTGAATCAGTGTAGGATTCAGGGATAGTTTAGCCTATAAATACATGCCTTGGGTTGCCATTGTAATTACAGAGAATTACAAAAAAATTAAAAAAAGCCTTGCGGCTGGTTCTTTTCGGACGACAAAGTTTATGTTCTTTGCTTTGCGTCAGTTTTTGGTTCAAGGCACAAAGCCTTAGTTTTTCTTTGCATCGGTTCCAGTGCAAAATTAATTGCATTGTGAAGCAAGTGGAATTCCGTGGCTTGGTAGAAGACCAAATCAATTGGTTTGGTTAAGTTTTCCTCAGGTTCTGTGCACTCAATTAGTTTCATCAATTTAATTGATTGTTCGGCGGCAGCTCCCATTCTTATTTGTTCGATCATAGTTTTTCGCTTTTGCTCTTGTGAGTTTGATTTAATTTGGGTCCTACAGGCAATCAATTGTACTTTGGCCTTGTCCACTTCGATCCCTTCTTCACTGACTTTGTGACCAAGAACAATTCCTTCTCGAACCATGAAGTGACACTTCTCATAATTCAGCACCAAGTTCTTTGTTACGCATCGTTCCAAAACCGAATCCAGGTGTTCCAAACATTGATCAAAAGAATCCCCATAGACTGTGAAATCATCCATAAAAATCTCAATGCACTGCTCGATCATGTCTGAAAATATGCTCATCATGCATCTCTGAAAAGTCCCAGGGGCATTGCATAGACCAAATGGCATTCTCCTGTAGGCATAAGTTCCAAAAGGGCATGTGAAAATAGTCTTCTCCTGATCCTCCTTGTTCACCCATATTTGAAAATATCCACTGTACCCATCTAGAAAACAAAAGAACATCTTACCAGCCAGACGTTCTAGCATCTCATCAATAAAGGGGAGGGGAAAATGATCTTTCCTAGTAGCTGCATTTAATTTGCAGAAGTCGATGCACATTCTCCATCCTGTGAGTAATCTCATAGGCACCAGCTCATTTTTCTCATTTGTAACCACTTCAAAACCTCCATTTTTTGGTACCACATGGACTGGGCTAACCCACTTGCTGTCAGAAATAGGATAGATTATCCCCATTGCCAATAACTTCAGAATCTCCTTTAGAACTACCTCCCTCATGTTTGGATTTAACTTTCTTTGAGGATCCCGTGATGGCTTTGCGTCGGGCTCCAGGAAGATATAATGTTGGCAGATATCTGAGCTTATTCCAGGAACATCGGCTAAGGTCCACCCAATTGCCTTGATGTGCTTCCTTATGGTTCTCAGCAAACGATCTTCTTGAGCTGGGGTGAACCCCTTGGAAATAATCACTGGCAGTGTATCTCCTTCACCTAAGAAGGAATATTTCAGATTATCTGGGAGAGGCTTCAGATCCAGCTTCGGGGCCTTTACTAATGATGGAATGGGTCGTTCAACACCCAGCGGTTTGGGGAAACCGTCGCCTGATCCTGTATACTCTTCAGCTGCTGCAAGGTTCTAATTTGCTTCACAGACTCCCTCATCACTTAAATTCTGTATATCAGCTTCTGTGAGGCTCTGGACAAGTGTCCTTTCTAGTTTATCCTGCAAGAAATTCGTCTCAAGATACTCTTTGACAAGGGGGTCAATGACATCTATTCCATATACATTTTCAACATCATCAGGATGTTTGATAGCATTCTCAATGTTAAATTGCCACTTCTCCCCACAGTAATCCAAACAAATTGATCCATTATACACATCTATAACAGCCTTGGATATCTTAAGAAAAGGTCTACCCAACAGCACCCCATCAGATTCCTTAACAGGATCAGTATTCATTTTTATGACATAGAAATCAACAGGATATACAAAAGAATTAACTTGCACAAGTACGTTTTCCAATACCCCCTCAGGATGAACACATGATCTATCAGCTAGTTGAATCACAACCTTAGTTTCAGCTAATTCTACCCCAGATAGAGTCAAGTAAACAGATAAGGGCATGACATTAATAGATGCACCAAGATCACACATTGCATGCTCGATAACTTTTTCTCCAATCACACATGGTAGAGAAAACATACCTAGGTCCTTGCATTTGGGTGGCAGCTTCTTTTGAATAACGGCGGAGACTGTTTCACCTAGAACCACCTTACTAGCTCCTCTTGGTTTCCCAGCCATGAAGTCCTTCAGAAATTTCCCAATTGGGGGAATCTTTATCGCCTTTAGGAAGGGAATGTTGACATCCATTTTTTCAAAAACTTCCAAGTACTCAATTGGGTCCTCTTTCATCTTTCTTGCCTTGGGGCGCAAGCTATTAGGGAAGGGTGGCGCTGGCTTGTACACCTTTTTGCTTACTGGAATTGGGGCGTGGCTCTTCTTAGGTTCAGATTCAGATCTGATAATAATGGGCTCCTCAGGTTCTTGTTGCTCTGAACTTTCAGCTTCTGGATCACCCGTCGGTTTGGGCAAACGGCCCCCTACTGACTGTGATTTTTTTACTGCAGGCTCCAAAATTTTTCCACTTCGTAGCTGAATTTCGTTCACATTCTCCTTAGGAGGAACCTGTACCTGGGAGGCCAGCTGGCCTTGGTTCCCTATTAATTCTTGTATTGAAGCAGATAACTGAGATAACACTCCGGTAATCCCGTCGATGGCTGTTCGCTGCTCCTTCTGCTGTGCAAATAGCTCCACCATGGCTTCTTCTATTGGTCTGCCTCCTCTTGGGTTGTTCTGATTTGGGGGGAAAAAATTCCTCTGATTCGGGGGCATGTACATTGGTCCATTACTCCGGTTATTGCTCTCCATATTTGGATGTGAAGCTTGTTGGTTGGGATTCCCCAAAATCTGACCAGAAACTTGCTGATTTGCTTCTGAGGGGAAGGAAACTTGAACTCCTTCTTCTGGATTTGTCCAACCAAATGCTGGATTATCCTTCCATCCTGGATTGTATGTATTTGAGTATGGATCCCTCCTGGGTGCATTCCGCTGCCAATTCCCATTAGAATTATTGTGCCAATTCCCTGCGGCATTAGCTTGAGCAATTGTTTCTTCATGTGCAAGATTGCAGTTCTGCGCAAAGCGCCCCAGATTGCCACAGCATGCACACACCATTTCCTCTTTGTTACTACGGTTCACGGTTGCCAGTTTTGCCACCAGTGCAGTTAATTTCTCCACATTGGCAGTCAGCTGATTTAATTTTTCCTTCCCTGAATCATCAATAAACCGAACTTCAGCCTGCCGTTTGGCCAAACGGGAGAGTTCCCCAAACTGGCTTCTTGACTCGATAGTGTCTTCAATCATCTTCCTGGCCTTGGCTACTGTATTATTTTGGAACGCCCCATTGCTAGATGAATCCATGTGATTTCGATCATTGGTACACATCCCATGGTAGAAATATTGCATTAGTTGAGCCTCTGAATACTTATGATTTGGGCAGCTCTCCACCAACTCATTAAACCTCATCCAGTAATTGCTAAGGGACTCATCAACTTCTTGTTGAATGCTGCTGATCTCCTTCATAACCAAATTGGTTTTTGTCGGAGGAAAGTACTTCTTCAAGAATATCTCTTTCATCTGCTGCCAGATGGTGATAGAATTTGGTGGCAATGATGAAAACCACCTGATTGCTGGGCCCGTCAGGACATATGTGAAGGCCACCAATTTTAGCTGATCGAGGGTGGCCCCTGTAGGTAGGAGCCCCACCTTGCAATTCTTCACATACTCTGAGAGAAAGTTGTGTGGGTCATCCCTAGCACCCCCATGAAATTTTGGGATGCCATTCAACCAACCGTTCTTCAATGGAAATCCGTTGGGCAATGTTGGAGTGACTACTGCTGACGCTCTATCATCTGCATCATGGCTGCACAAATCCTTCAGCGTGGGCGCTTCTTCTGGGCCCTCTGCACATTCTCTATCACCCATTGGATCTAATTCAGAGTGAGGATGTGAAAAATCTGTTTCGGAGCTACCGGCCGTTTGGGCAAACGGTAGACTGATAAATTCTGTTTCTTCTAGTTTTCTTAATCGTGTCTCCTTGGCTAAGCGTTTGCAGGTCTTCTCGATCTCTGGATCACTAAGTAATTCAGCACCTGAAGATTTGGTCATTCATAACACAAGAAAACACCAGTGCACATTAAACAGGAAAAAGAATAAAAATTTGTAACCGTCCCCGGCAACGGCGCCAATTTGATAGGACTTGTCGTGGGTCTATCAAATACAGTAAAAATACTGATTAAACCTGTAATTAAGATGCTAATAAAATATAGCACAGTAGTAGACATGGTCGATCCACAGAGACAACAATTTAATTCTAATTCCAATTTAACATGCAAATAAAACCAAACTATGACTAGTAGTCACCTTTGTGTCTCTTAAGAGACCTTAGAGTTGTCACTTAAATTTAGCAAAATAATAATTAAACTAATAATTAAATAAAAGACTTAAACAATTATCAATTAATGAGAGAAAATTCCGGTATTATGTAAATCCACCTTAATCTCATGCATGCAATCATAAACCTCTTAACTTGTCTAATTACTTATGCCGTTTCAGTTATAGTATTACCGCGAGTCCCCGCAAATAATCCCAATTCTTCCATAGATTCTCGATAATCCCCCGCGAGTCCCCGCAAAGGAATTATTCTCTAACTAAGTTACCTAACAGGCCGCGAGTCTCCGCAAACCTTATTAATTAACAAATAGAAGCATTAAGAACTAGAAGATCCCGAAACTAATAATTCCTACTGAAGATGCATTAGAAATTATTACCCAATTAATCATGTACTACTCGGCCGGTAGTTGTGCCACTCACTGACTCTACCAGATTAAACTAGGTTGATCAGGCTTAATAGAATCTTAGTAATTAGACATATAAACACAGGCAATTTAGAAACATAATTCATTAGACCTTAGATTAATTCCTGAGTTTCATACATGCATGGATTATGGCTTCTTACATAATACCACAACTAATAAATTAGCTACTCATGATAAAACACGAAAAACATATAATTATAAAAGAAGACATTAAAAGAGAAAAGAGAATACTGTACTGAAATCTAAGAAGTCGCGATCTGACAACAGCCGGTTTGGCCAAACGGTAGACTGCCCGTCGGGAAAATCCAAAGTTGCGATCGTAAACAGAGCAAAACAGAACAGAACAGAGAAAAAATAGAGGAAAACTACACTACGCGAAACTGTATCCTGTGCGAGAATTATTTGTAAACTAAGAAACTATTCTATATAAAATTTATCTAATAAAACTTCTATATAAAAGCTTGTCTCTCCAAAGCTGTCCTCTAAAATAAGCTATATATATAATAATCTCTCAAAAGTGCAGGAATAATCCCATATATATAGGGATACAAATCAGCAATTAACCAATCTCCTAATTGAATAAGGAAACCTTCTTCTACTTGGAAAGAGAATTAATTGAGCACATGGAATCTTTTCACTTTTTGGTAACTCCCAACTTCTCTCTTTAATTCCTTCTTGGATTGGTAATTTGCCAAAAACTTCATTGCTTCCCTTTTAAGCTTCTCCGCATCAACTCTGCGTCTGCCCACGTTCATCCTGCCGCTTGGATTCAATTCCAATTGGAATCAATTAATTGGAATTGGCCCATGCATTGGATTTCGAATTGGATTGAACTCCAATTGGAATTCGAATTGGATTGAACTCCAATTGGAATTGGATTAAATTCCAAATATAGTAAGGCCCACGTGCAATTGTTGTTGGATTAAATTTCAATTGGAATTGGCCCACTTGAAATTATCTTCGGGTGCAGCAATCATGGAGTCCAATTTGCAGGCCGATATTGTGGTGCAGCCCACAAATCATGTGGGCTTATTTTAGGCCTTGACTTGTCTGCTCCAATTCTTTCACTTTTTTGTACATTCTTTTCTGCTTAGGCCCGATCTCTAAAACTGCAAATAAACATTAAAATCTTGGGCAAAAGCCCGTGAGAACTGCCATAACAAGTGCTAAAATAATACACCTAAAACGTGCAGATCAACAATCTACCACTAAAATTTCTTACCATAAGGGTCCCAAACTAGCTTCTTTTATCTTTGATGAAACTGCTTCTGGTGTGCTGAAAAATGACTAAGTCTTTGGGCTGGGCCTAATAAGAAGAAAGTCCCAAAGATGGTAGATTTAGAGGCAAGATAGGATAGAATTTTTGGGTCGGAGCAAGGTAGGGATTATAGAAATACCGGGTTAAAATAGTTAGGTCGGTGTAAAAAGGTTTGACCGGGTTTCGGGATAGCCGATGGAGGGCGGTGGTTTTGCTATTTTTATGGGCAGGAATCTCGCAAGGCATTTAAAGTGAGGGAACCGGATCCGGATCATAATGTGGGAGGCAAATCAGGAGGCATTTAGAGGTGGAAGTTGGAAATGGCGCAACTAGAGATTCTTGGTGAAATGTGTAAACTTGATAATTCTAGAGGAGAGAGGTACGCATTTTTTCTTATAGCTTCAACACTTAGTCAATTACAATTTTCTCTTATTGATTACTGACTTGAGTGTTGGAGTGGAAGGGGGGATTGCCCCACTTGTGTTTAGAACTTGCAGTTTCAACCACAATTGTATATAACACAACAGAATATCTAAACTGCCATCAATTAGAAACAATATTTGAGATTTACATGGACAAACAAAGTAAATGCTTGATAAAGATCACAAGACTTACACCATTAACAAAATTTTGATTTATGCCTTATATTCTATTAAACATATTAAAGTGGTTTTCTTCATTTTTAGAAATTTTGATTGATTAATAAATTGGTTACACACTTTGAAAATGAAAAACTGTATGAATCTGAGATTTACATGATTGATTACATGTACTTTTTTTTTTGGGTACAATATGCTATTTGCTACCAAGCTTCCTAAAACAGGAGGGATACATGTTGTCTAAAGAATATGACATCACACACAGGAGGGAAATGTGTAATGAATCATGTGCATTCTTTGAATGTTCCCAGTGATGTTATGAATTCAGAGTTTTCCTAGGATGTAAGCCCTCTTGCTAAGCCAAATAACTTTCATTTCCTGCAAGTGTTCATAGTGTCATTAATGTCCAATTACTTCATGCTGATATATGGGGACCCTACAAAACTTAAATGCCCACTACGAAAAAATGGGTCCTTCACACCACCTCTTATAACAAGTTAGCTGCATAATCGGTCCTAGCAATAAAAAACGCGAATTATTGGCACTGGTTGTGAAACCGCGGTGTGAAAGATCAACTCTTACGCTGGATTTGAATTTATCTAGTAAATAAGTATCTTTTACACTGTGTTCTGTACGATTTGGTGAAAGTTAAAACATTACGACTACATCAAAGTTGAAAATCATCAGTTTACCCTAATAGCGCTCCCTCACCATCAGTTTTAACCTAACAGCTCTCTTTCAACGCCATCAGTTTATGCAAATTTTGGCCGTCATTACCATCGCCACTTGGATCAAGTCCTGGCATGGAGCAACTCTTCTTTGTCAATCATGAAGAATCAAAATAAAGGTAAAGTAACGGTACCTTTGATGTGTTTTTGTGCCACACTTACGGAACTCTTGATCAGTTAACATTTTTGTTGTGTTGATTGATAGCCATCCATGGAAAAGATACCACTTATTTTATTCTTACCAATAAACAAGGAAGATCTACGTCTAAAGGTATAAACGATTTGAATTTCTTTTTTATCTTTAGGGTAAGCAAAATTTTAGTTGTCCACTACTCTCTTTCTGTTTCGTTTTGATGTTTTTTCACCATCGTGATTTTTATTTGCGACTATAATATGTTTTTACATGTGGACATATTTTTTTCTTTTTTAAAACTATTTTTGAATATGTTTTTTCAAACTTTTCATGCGATTTATGTTGTAATGCTTTTAGCTCGAGTCGACTGCCCGGTAGTGTGAGTCGACTTGGTGTTTTCTGTAGTTAATCAAAATGGCAGTTTTGGTCCCTCAATTATACCCTCGTTACACTTTCAGACCCTTAATTATTGAAACTCGCACTTTCAGTCCCCTAACTATCACTCGTTCGCCATTTTAGTCCCTCTTACCGGCAAGCTTACAGGTTACCGATCATTTGGAGTCAAAATGAAAAACTTATAAAATATTTGGGCCAAATCATAGCAACTAAAAACTTTTAAAAAGATTAAACAAAAATAGCTCTTCTTCTTTGCTTGACTGGTCGAATTTCTTGGTTGGATTTCTAACTTGGATTCTCCTATCATTTTCTGGACAACCCATAGGAAGCGAAGAAGATTGGTTCCAATTTGAACTCAAAATACTGCACCACTAAGTTGACTCGGTTAGGGAATTTCTGGGCTGTATTTGGTCCACTGTTGGGTTCGGCAAAGTTGACGTTGGTGGAGCTGCTTGCTGCCGACGAGCTCCCCTGCCTCCTGGCTTTCTTTAGTGGCTAGCACAGGACTGTAGTTGGCCTGTTGGTTCTGTCCATGGGGTTAGGCGCCGATTTTGCCTCCTCCTCCTTCTTCCTCTTCTTCTTCAAGATTTAAAAAAAAAAAAAAAAAAATCCCTGTTGTTTGCTCTGTTTTTTTCAATCCTAACAAGGCAACAATGATCCCAGAAATTGACCCAACAAATACGTAAATACAAAGAATGGTCCAGAAATCATTTTAAGATTATTGTCTTTTTCTAATATTCCTAATCCTCTTTGGATATCTCCCAATCCACAATTAGATTCTTCATTCTTAGTATACATCACACCACACAAAAAACACACAGAAAATTGATGACCATCACAATCAATTTGTTCCCTCTATCCCTTTTCCTCTTACTGATTCATAATTAACTTGCAAACCCAGAAAAAATTTGAGTAATTTCCTCCCTAATAGCATGATTCCGGCATGTTCTTCACCATCTCCATGAGCTCCCTTTGTCCTCTGGCTATGGGTTGCGTTCTCAACATCGAAGACAGAGTCCGATAGTTTTTGGGATCTCGGGTTGGGCTGCTGCTCTGCCACAGCGGTTGAGAATGAACCCCGATTCGTCCTTGGAGCTCTGCGGCGGCCAAAATTCAACTCCCTCGCTGTTTAAATTCCATCGATTCTGATAATTTTCAGTTGTCGTTCTTCCAAAACTCCCCTATTTCCAGTAGGCCCTCAGATTATTATTCATGGATTTGAAGGGATCAAATATGGGATTGTGATTAGGTTCTTCAGATTTAGTTCTTGGTTGGAGCATGGTTTAATTTTATTGAAGGAAGGAGGGAAATGGGAGAAAATGGAATGGAAATTTGTAGTTGCAGAGTCATGAATGTCTCATTTACTGGTTTGATAAGCTAAACTCGTAGCTTTGCTTTTTTTTTTTTTTTTTTGGTAGAAAAAATATAATTGAATTATTATGATTTGGCCTAAAACTTTTATAAATTTTTCAGTTGGGTCTAAATTACCGTTGACTTCGTCATCAAACGGTAGCTTGTTTGTAAGAGGGACCAAAATTGCGAAAGAGTGATAGTTAGGGGACTGAAAGTGCGAGTTTTAATAATTAAGGGAATGAAAATTTAACGAGGGTATAATTGAGGGACCGAACAGCTATTTTCCCTTTGAAAATTTTGCATACGTTTGTTATGTTGTTTTATAGTTTTAGATGTTTTTTTTTTTTTTTTTTTTGGAGCTTTTACTCAAATATGATTTGTATACTTCACATGGCGCATTCTTAGTTTGTCCCCTGATTCATTGTTTTGATTGGATGACCCGTATTTGAATAGATTAGTGGTTGGTATTGATTAAACACTTAGAAAAAAATAGTATATATAGAACTCTCATTTGTCTTAAGTTCTCTTGAGATTCTTTCTATTTGCATAGTTAATTGGTTAATTTGAGTGGACGCTTTGGGTGTAAAAATTACTATATCAGCTAATTTCATCACATTATTGCTAGAGGTTGATCAGATTGGATGTTTTTTCTTCCATTCTTAAGCCATCCTATAGCGAAAATGCTCTAGTTTAGGAAAATATGGAGGTGTCACCAAATATGTTGTGTGTCCGGCCGCTACTTAAGGCAAAACTTGAGGAGGAATGGAAGCAGTTCGAAAGCTACCTGACGCCAAACTAGATAGGAGGATGAAGGAAAATATCGAAGCAGTTTGAGAACAACCTAATGCCAAATTGGATACGAGGGCAAAGCTAGGACACTATTATCTTATGTTTCTCTCACATAGATTGTAATAGGAATTATATATACTAGTGGGAGGTGCTACACGCAGTGCCCGATTCACAGAAAGTAGTTAGCTAATATTAAATAAATCCTCAACTGGCAAGTTTTCTATTAAATCCGCATAATAATTATTTGCTACACTTGAGTGGAAAATTGATGGATGGACTTCTGAATCAAGTTGGGTGAGCTCAGCATTTTTGCAAGTTCTGCAGTACTCCATACATTAATTCCGTTTATATATATATATATATATATATATATATTTTATTTAAATGCACAGTTAAGAAAATAAAAATTTATTTAAATAATAAACTAACCTTTAAGCTAAAGTTAAGATTGCTGAAATCTTGAAGTGAAGACTCAGAAATTTACAACTAAGAACCGAGACACATTAAGGGTAAAATAGACATTTCGCTTGCTCTTATTTGCGTAACCCGAATAATGAAGTACATGAATCCTTGCTTGATTGATTGCTTGATTATACTTGATTGATTGCCTGATTGATTTCTAGATTGATTGCTTGATTAATTATTAATATCGAGGTAAGATTTTACTAAAATGAAACAAGGAAAGTAGGAGAAGTCAAACATAGTTGACCCAAAGTCAAAATCAAACATAGTTGACCTAGAGTCAAAGTCAACCTTAGTTGACCCAAAATCAAACTCAAACATAGTTGACCTAAAGTCAAAGTCACACTTAGTTAACCTATAGTTAAAGTCACACTTAGTTGACCTATAGTCAAAGTCACACTTAGTTGACCTAAAGTCAAAGTCACACTTAGTACACTCAAAGTCAAACTTTAGTGACTTACTTTAGAACACTCATCTTGCAGAACTTGGTCGTTGACCGCGAATTGATCTAGTCAATCGTTGTCATATTCACGCTCACGAAAGGTGAGGGATTACTCGCTATTTTCATAAGATTTAATTGGACTATTTACATAGTAATTGTGTGTAACTATACATACTTGCTTGCTTGGTTTCTTAACGATTTTCTCACACCTCACCACCTGCCTATTTTAAATGCAACTTATTGCTAAGTGTGTATACGTGATACGTGTCTGCTTAACATGATGATGCCATGAAAGATTATGCTAGGCTATACTTGACTTGACTTGACTTGACTTTCCATGATTAATTGAGTACTTGCAATTATATGCACCTACAACATGAAAGCATGATGTATTAGCTATGAAGGATGCAGCCTTCTCAGGGTAAGTTGCATGTCACTTAGGGTTGAATGATTGCCTATAGAGATGTATAAAGCATGCTAGGGTTGCAATGATCACCTTTGCGTAAAAAATAGGTTAAGGACCTACCAGATAAGACTTTGGCTACGAGTCTTCCCGCTTGACATGATAGTAGCCGCTTGCCCATTATGTAGGGCTTTCCGGTGACAGCTTGTGTCGTAGTTAGTTGACACTCCTTCTATATGAGAGGAACACCTGATGGCCCGAATTGTAAAAATGCCAGGATCCAAAACCCCTGCAGTCGAGCATACCCGGTTCTACCAAAATGGCTACCGTAGGGGCGATGTTCTTTGCAAACCATCACACAAGAATACTCGAAACTTTAATAAATTACGACTTTGCTTTAAATATGAGAAAGCTAGATCGTGCAATCTGCTCGCAAGGAGTCTAGTGACTCAAATATGTCGCATATGAATGTTATATCTATGTTTCCATACCTGCTACAGTATTTACTATTATGCTTGCCTGTACTTCATGACTCGCTTGACTTACTTTACCTACTTAACGTGTCTGCCATGCATGCCTACAATTTCGCTATGATATATATACATACATATATATATATATGCGATCATCCAAACTACTACTACCATAGTAGGGCCAGTGCATCCCCTCTTAATCCGAATCCCAGACAAGAAGCCCGAGTTCAGCCCTCCTACAAAGCCTAGAAGACAATAATGGCCCAATCCGTGGAAAGTCCCCAAAAATCCTTCGACTTTAAGGGGAACCCTACTCTTATCCACAATTTATGCTCCATCTTATTTTGGGCCAATCCATACAGCATCCAAGCTTCTCAAGTTAGCCCAGCAAATATTAGAAGCAGACTGCGAAGAAGCCTGCAATGCAAGCTTGCAAATCGCAAGCCCACGCCGCGGCCCGTCGCAGCCTGCCTCCTCAAGGATTCGCACGTAAAGCTCATAGGCTTCTTGCAAATTTTCGCAAGTTGCCTTATTCTAGAATATGAGAAGGATTTGGAAAGTGCATGTTTTCCTTTTCCTTTTCCAATAATAATTACAATTAAGTTAAGTTGCCTTAATTGGTTACAACTTGACTTAATTATTCGTTTCCTTTTCAAAGTAGATTTTCTTTCCAACTTCAATTTGGATTTTCTCTTCAAAATACCAAATTCAAGCTTTCCTTTTCCTATTTTATTTCTAGGAGAATTTCAGGTTTCTTCTTTAAAGGAGACAACCAAATTCTTCCCTACCTTATTCAAGTTTCCTTTCCGAATTTGGTTTGTAATCCGATTCTAACTCTCGTTGGCTTCCACTTTTGATTTTCATTCCTTTTCTAGTTTCTTTCCTTGTAATTTTCAACTACTCCTATCCCTATAAATAGAAGGCAGCCAAAAACATAACACTTCAGAATTCATAGTATAATTGTGAGGTTTATCCTGTACTTGGATTCTCAACTTTATTATTTTGAGTTTGTGTATTTATTATGTATTGCAACCTTACAAGTTCCTGAACTTAGGGTTTCTAGGTTACTTGCTCCCCCTACATTTCTATTGGTTCACCTCTTAATTCTTCTATCTAATTCGGAATAAAAGAGCTAGTCTCACCTAGGCTAAGTAGGGAATTTCGAGTCTCTAAGAGAGTAAGTTCATGACCTTTCAAGTTCGCTCGTAGTCGACTTCCGCAACATGGTGTGTTTCATGACAACTCACATGAAATTTGGTATCAGAGCCAAGGCGGGCTTGTTTGGTAGGAGGAATACCGGAATAACTCGGTTGAACTCATAAGGTGTTTTCCCTCTCTATAATTTTTCTTATATGAAAATTGCTTACATATTGATCTTGATATCTTGCATGGTTCTTTGAAAAATTAATTGAGAATAAAGACTACATCTTGCATGTTGAAATTTGTTTTTAAGATTAAAAAAAAATGTATTGCGATTTTAAATTGTGTTTAGCTAATTAAATTGATTTGATTTTAAGCAAAATCCTACATATAATTTTCTTGCTGGGAAAATTAAGAAAAAGAGTTTGGTTAAAGAAAAGAAGACATCGGAAAAGATAAAGAAAACCAAAAGTTTGAAAATTAGAAAAATATCAATTTTTTTTCAAAATTGCGATTTTGTGATTTTCTCTCAGGGATTCTTTTTTTTTTCTTGCGATTTTTATGCTTTAATGTGATAGTAACACTCCTGTTGTGTTACAAATTGTTAGAATAATTTGTTGGTTGAAATAGTTCTGAAAGAATCCGCCTTTGCATTCTAAAAAGTGACTTCAAATTAATCTATCATCAAAGGTTGATCTCTTCTCGGTTCTAGGGCTTTTCGAAAACCCTAGGTTCTTGGGACTCTTTTGTGTCGATAGGGACCTATCTCCCTTTTCGAATTCCCTTGGTTTAATTGTAGTAAAATTTTAAGGTTGGAACGTTACGTTGGAATTTTAAATCGGCTTTGCAACGTCGGTAGGGCTACGATCCTTTTTGAACCCCTACCGCCCACAGTAAAATGATTTTGAAAACCTAAGTAACAATCCTAAATTGGGAGTTTCCTTATTTCCCACATGGAATTCAGATTCTCTTGGCTGCAAGAGTTTCAGTTTTAATCAGATCCCGACACCCTAAGGCCAAATTATGATTTTACCCTTTAGGGCAGAATTGCGATTTCATGGTTTAAGTTGGCACTGGTTATTTCAGCTGAGACTCAACTCCAAGTCTTTGTACTTAATTTGTGAAGTTAATTACTTATAGTGGGGATTGGTTTCTTTGATTACCTATTGAGAAAGTGATCACATCTCGGGTAGTTTTCGTGATTTGTTTCAACTCTGCTATCTGTTCTTGGCTTCTACTCATTCTAAATTACCCTGCAAATTACCTAGCCTGAAGTCTTTTCAAGCGACCTGGACATTAGATCTTAAATTGTTTCAGATTTTGTCATCATGTGCATTACATTAATTTCTTGAGATTGAGGGCTTCTCCACTAATCTCCTCCTCTCTTGTGTGAATCAATTACAAAATATCTTTTTCTACACTTCAAAGCCAAAGGTTCAATCCCTATGTCGAGAATTACTTTGCATTTTTACCTAAGTTTGTTGCTTGTTTGAGTAAATCTGCTTTTTTACATCCTTGCTCAAAATTGAAATAAGACCACTGTAAAAGAGTGAGCGGTAAAAAGCAGAGTGACTTTAGAACATGTCTTGAAATGGCCAATTAGAACGAAACACTGAGAAGTGCATAGTTTTAGTTGAAACACTAAGGGGACAGGGGGTGAGGTTATTATCACCTATTGAAAACTTGTATTACACAGGTCTTTCTCCAGGCAGCATGACGACTGCACTCAAGAGAGCTGCCGCATTCCATACCCTTGGAATGGTCAATGGAATCAAGGTTGCTCTGGTAATCAACGGGAGAAACTGTTTTAATCTAATCAGTGACATTATGGTGGACAACTGGAGACTACCCCTGGTTGAGCACCCATGGCCATATGATATTCCTTCCAATGCACAGAAACCTTTCACGTGCGATTTCAGACCATGGTCATAGTAGAGAGGGGTCCTTTCAAGACCGACGTTGTATGCGATATTGTTCCATTCCTGAACAATCCCCTACGACTCAGCCACCCATGGCTCTACAAAGTACATGCCCATTACGACGACTGCCTTCACCGTTACGTTGCCCCGGCTGGTGAAGCTATTCACGTTTTTGAGCCTGTGCCAAGGAAGGCAGCCTGACAAGTACCTATCTACAAACCACTAGCTGTCTCAAAGGACACCACCAACTTCAGAGGGAAGGACGACTTCGCCGCCTTAGTCCCTTGACGGCCTTCCACACCACTAACAGCCCTGCAGCCAATTCCATCCCGTGAGCGCGCATAGTCTACCCGAATGACCAACTTCCATACCCAAGTCATGGCCAATGGAGAGAAGGTTATTCTGGCCATCAACGGGGAGTCATGCGCCAACATCATCAGTGATTTACTTGTTCGGAAGCTAAGTCTCGAAGTAACATGACACCCCTGGCCCTACGAGCTCTAGGGAATCAGCGACGTGTAGAAATTCCACGTACGCCATCAAGTAACGGGTGAGGTTCAGATAGGCTGTATAAAGGTACGAGTCCTCTGCGACGGCGTACCCTTGCGAAACAGCCAGATCCTATGCGGCTGCCCCTGGATCTACGATGATCAAGCAGAATATGACGACGTCTCCCACAATTTCAGAGTTCCACCCCAAGGAAAGGAAGCGGTCCTCTACTGTATGCCATCCACCGAGTTGAGGGGTAAGAGTTTCATAATGGCCAAAATTTTTGCTAATTGGGACATAGAGCAAAGTATGGACAAGCAAGCACTCATTCGCTAACAAGCGGCAGATATGGTAGGGTACGCTAACCAGTGTGTGGCAGCACGATAACAACCCCAGGCCAAGCCCAGAGCCAAGGTCGACACACATCGCATCCACTCGATGACCGTGCAAGGCAGCGCCATCCTTTCGCCACCATCCAATTATAAGCTGACCCTCTTGCAAAACACCCCCAGGGGTACGATCACAGGCAAGATCCATAGGTGTGGTGCAAGGGAGAGGTGTGTTGAGATTTCATTTGATAAACCACTTGATTCCCCATCAGTTGTTCTCTTAATCTAAATTCGAGGACGAATCATTTCCAACCGGGAGGGAATGATGCGGGCATCCAAACTACTACTACCATAGTAGGGCTAGTGCAACCCCTCTTAATCAGAATCCCAGAAAATTTTGCCAGAAGACAAGAAGCCTGAGTTTAGCCCTCCTGCGAAGCCCAGGAGACAACAACGGCCCAATCCGCGGGAAGTTCCCAAAAGTCCTTCGACTTTAAGGGGACCCTACTCTCATCCACAATTCATGCTCTATCTTATTTTAGGTCAATCCATACAACATCCAAGCTTCTCAAGTTGGCCCAGCAGATATCAGAAGCAGATTGTGAAGAAGCCTGCAGAGCAAGCCCACGCTGCGGCCCGCCTCCTCACGGATCTGTGCACAAAGCTCACAGGCTTCTTACAAATTTTTGCATGTTGCCTTGTTCTAGAATATGTGAAGGATTTGGAAAGTGCATGTTTCCTTTCCTTTTCCAATAATAATTATAATTAAGTTAAGTTACCTTATTGGTTACAACTTGACTTAATTATTAGTTTTCTTTTCAAAGTAGATTTTCTTTCCCACTTGAATTAGAATTTTCTCTTCAAGATACAAAATGAAGCTTTCCTTTTCCTATTTTATTTCTTGGAGAATTTTGGGTTTCCTCTTTATAGGAGACAACCAAATTCTTCCCTACCTTTTTCAAGTTTCCTTTTCAAATTGGTTTGTAATCCGATTCCAACTCTCGGTGGTTTCCACTTTTGATTTTGATTCTTTTTCTAGTTTCTTTCTTTGTAGTTTTTTACTACTCCTATCCCTATAAATAGGAAGCAGTAGAAAACATAACACTTTAGAATTCATAGTATAATTGTGAGGTTTATCCTATACTTGGGTTCTCAACTTTATTATTTTGAACTTATGTGTTTATTATGTATTAATAACCCTGCAAGTTCCTGAACTTAGCGTTTCTAGGTTACTTGCTCCGCCTAGATTTTTGTTAGGTCACCTCTTAATCCTTCTATCTAGTTGGGAATAAAATAGCTAGTCTCACCTAGGCTGTGGGGAATTTTGAGTCTCTAAGAGAGTAAGTTTGTGACCTTTCAAGTTCGATCCTTCCTTGGCAGTCGACTTCTGCAACGTAGGGCATTTCATAACAACTCACATCAATATATATATATATATATATATATATGCATGAACTCTTTACTTGTTATTCGGCCTGTTCTTTAAAGAGTTACGGTGGGAATTTTCCTAAGGAACCCTGAGGTCTCTCACTGAGCGTAGTGAAGCTCATCCCTTTCCCTCTTATTATTTATTATAGGAGCTTGACTTGAGTGGTGATAAAGGGAAGGGCGATGGACACATATAAAATGAATAAAGACATTAAAGTTGTAATAGCTAGACTCAATACCATTTTTGATTTTGGGAGGATAATTTGGTTTGTGATCGTCCTCAAACTTTATCTTCACTTTTCCCCTGTTTGACTTGCTTGAACTAATAAGATAATAATTAAAGATACATGATATTTCTTATTTATTATATATATCGATTGTTGGGCCAGAGCCTTGTATGACGTTCAACCTCGAATCGGCTTAGACTTCTTCGTAGGAATGGCTCTTGAGGCATTCAACTTGAACTACAAAGAAATGAGGAGTAAGTATTGTGCTAATGAAATAAAAATAAGTTGGGGAGGAAGAGAAAGAAATTCAAAAAGCCAACCTTAAAATTTTGGAGCAAAAATTATCTCCTCTCTTTATCCAGGGTGGCCGCAGTAGGAAGAACATAAAAACTAGGGAACAAACTTCTTTTTGCATAGTTATTTGAATTATAAAACTTTTGTTGATCTCTAGTTGTGCGTAAGGTTTCCTCCTTCTGGAGAAATTAAAAAATAAATAACAAAAAAAATTGAGAAAATTGTATGGTTGGCGTTCATGAACCTGATACGGTTGTAGCCCTTTCAACAAGTCACACACCCTTCTAGAGTTGTAGAGAAGTCCAGTATTGACTGGGTTTTGTTCCGATCCAATTGATGCTGATTTTGCTGTTCTGTTTTTCCTTTTTTTGTTAGAATTGTGAAAAGATTTCTATACATTAGTTGTACTCAGGGTATTATAAGTAGTCCTTCACTTCTGTGAGTAAGATCATCAAAAATTATCCCAGAACAATCCCTCTCTTGCTTAAGTGCATTTCTACCCTGTGATCCTTACCCACAACAAGTCCAATACGGAGAACGAAGTGAGCGAGCCCCTCACTCGTCATGATTCCCAGTTCGACTACATGAACAGCACCCTCCAAGCTGTTCTCACCCACCTTGACAACATATCTATTCCCCAAAAACCAAAGGATAATCCCTTTGCTTCATCCTCCCACCACCCCGACCCCAACTCCGCAGCCACACCCCAACACCACACACAAGACCCCCCACTCATGTTTCCCCGCTTTATCAGCAAGGATCCAATCAATTGACTATGCAAGTGTGAACAGTACTTCGTCTACCACAGTACCTCGACCACCAACAAAACCCCTTTGGCGTCCTTGCATCTTGACGAAGTGGCACTCCAATGGCAGCAATGGATCACCAAACAAAAAGGGCTTGGCCAGAATTCTCTCAAGAAGTCCTTGAATGGTTTAGGCCGACAGAGTACGAGGACCTTTCCAAAGCCTTGTCCCACCTGAAACAATCCTCCACAGTCTGAGAATACAAAGAAAATTTTGAATAACTTTCCAACCGGGTAGATAATTTACCCGACCCGTACCTGATCAGCTGCTTTGTAGCAAGCTTGCGAGATGATATTCGCATTGAGGTTAAGATGAAGGCACCCCAAACCCTGGGAAAAGTCATCGCCGTCACCTGCTTGGGAGAGGAAAAATTACACCTCTAAAAAATCCCACTTTGCCCGTACAAACACTCCACCCGAACCGCCACCACTTCCCACAGCACCATCACATCTACCAACCCATCGCCGACCACCAACCCTAGCCTACTCATTCCGAACAGGCCTCCTGATCGGCCACCGTACCCAGCCCAAATCCCAGATTCCACCGCTTCTCTGACGACGAGTCTCATGCTAGCTAATTAAAGGGGCTTTGTTACTATTGCAAAGAAAAAGATGTTCGAGGCCATCACTGTAGTCGCCCGTAACTATTTATGTGGCTTACGGATCACACGAGGAGGGTGATGATCAGCCCGATATAGAATTGGAATCACGAGAGAGTGGTTTTCCGGAGGTTTCCCTCCACATGATTGCGGGCTCCAATCACCCCAGAACTTTGTGACTGGGCAGCACAATCACCACGCCGGTCACCATTTTGGTCGATGGAGGCAGTATCCACAATTTTGTGGAATCCACATTGGTACAGAAGCTGGGTTTACCCGTTAGCTATGATGAGAAAATAAAGGTCCTGACTGCCAACGGGGACCACATTAATTGTGTAAGAATGTGCCCAAAATTAGTGCATCAGGAGTTGGGAATCTCGATTGCAACAGATTTCTACGTCCTTCTAGTGGTAGCTTGTCAAATTGTGTTGGGAGTCCAGTGGCTGCAAACACTGGGCCTAATCGAGACGGACTACACCCAGCTCACCATGGCCTTCAACAAAGGCGGGTGTACTACATCCTCATGGGCCTCAAGCCGCAGCCTAGGTTTACCCTCTCTATGAAGGACCTCCATTCTACCTTAGGCTTTGGATATTTCTTGCACATAAGCCAGATCCAACCCGACCCAGACACCCCACAACAATATCCCCTAGACCTTGCCCACCTACTAGCCCAATTCTCCCACATTTTTCGTGACAAGGCCCAACTTCCCCCCTCACCGATCCCACGACCATAAAATCATCCTACCACTCAAATTGGGCCAGTGACAGTTCGGCCCTACCGCTATGCCTATTTTTAAAACAAGGAAATAAAAAAATGGTCCGTGAATTGTTATACACCAACATCATCAGACCCAGCACAAGCCCATTCTCTTCCCCAGTCCTTTTAGTCAAAAAGCCCGACAACAGTTAGCGTTTTTGCTTCAACTATCATACCTTAAATGCCATTACCATCAAAGGTATGTTTATGATCCCAGTTATTGATAAGCTTTTAGACAAATTGCATGGAGCACTATTTTTTTTCTAAAATTGATCTCACTATAGGTAGCCATCAAATCTGAGTTCACGAGAAGGACATCCCAAAGATGGCATTTTGAACCCATGACGGTTATTATGAGTTTGTTGTCATGAATGCCCCGGCAGCCTTCTAGAGCCCCATGAACCACTTGTTCTGGCCTCACCTTCGCCAGTTTATTCTGGTATTTTTTGACGACATCCTGGTATATTCTAAATCCTGGGAGGAGCACCTCGATCACCTGTACACCGTTTTCTCAATTTTTGCAGCTAACCAACTTTGTGTGAAAGCAAAAAAATGCAAGTTCGGGACCTAACAGGTGGATTACTTGGGCCACGTTATCTCCCGCGAAGGCGTGGCAGTCGACCCCACTAAAATCCAAGCAATTCTTAACTGGGCAACCCCCACTATGGTCAAATCAATCCGTGGCTTCCTGGGTCTCGCTGGTTACTAACGTAAGTTAATCTATAACTTCGGCACCATCGCCTCCCCACTTCATCGCCTGTTGACAAAGGAAGGGTTCCACTGGGACAGCTAGGCAAAACAAGCCTTTCAATACCTTTAGCAGGCCTTGACGAGCCCACTAGTACTCCACCTCCCTAACTTCACTAAGCTCTTTGTCATCGAGTGTGACTCGAGCGGCGTGGGTGGCTAACCGGTGGCCTACTTCAGTGAGGCATTGAAAGGTGCCTCTTTACGTTGGTCCACGTACGAAAAAGAAATGCTAGCCGTGGTCAAAGCCATCAGAAAATGACGGCCATACTTGCTCGGGAAACCCTTCATTGTCTACACAGACCATTGCAACTTAAAATACTTTCTCGAACAATGGATCACCACCCTGGCTCAGACACGTTGGCTGCCAAAACTCATGGCGTATCATTATACTATTGAGTATAAAAGGAGCGCTGAGAACCAAGCAGAGGACTCTTTCTCTCGAGTCGTCGAATTCAACGTCATCAAACTTTCAAGGCCCCGTGCAGTTTAGTGGCAGACACTGAGGGAAGAGGTTCTCCAAGACCCCTCCTATAGCCAGCACACCCCCGCGTATATGCAGACCCACTTAAGACTCAGAGACAGTGTCTGGTTCTTTCATGAGAAGGTTTACCTCAGTCCCACTTCTTCTATAATTCCTCAAGTGTTAGCAGAATGTCATTCAACACCTACGGGGAGGGGGGGGGGGGCACTTCGGCTACCACAAAACTCTGAGCCGCCTCCAGCATAGCTTCTGTTGGTAGGGCATGCAAAGCCGAGTATGGGAATTCGTTCAAGTTTGTGGCGTATATCAGCAGTATAAATCTGACACCACCAAACCCACATGCCTCCTTCAACCCCTCCTAATGCCGAAGCATATATGGATGGACATCGCAATGGACTTCATCAACGGACTCCCAAAATCTAAGGGCTACTCGGTAGTTATGGTAGTAATTGACCGCTTGCCTAAATATGTTCACTTGACCCCCCCTCAAATATCTATATACTGCCCCCTCAGTTGCAGCCACCTTCATCATCAACATTGTCCTTCTCCATGGCATCCCAGGTACAATTGTAAGTGACCAAGATAAAATATTTCTCGATTCCTTTTGGAAGCAACTCTTTAAACTCTGGGGCACCCAGTTGTGTATGAGCTCCTCGTACCATCCCCAGGTAGATGGCCAATCAGAAGTGACCGATCAGACTCTTGAGCAGTATCTCCACTGCTTCTCGTGGGATAGCCCGAAATGTTTGACGGAGTGGATTCCTTGGGCAGAGTACAGTTACAACACATCTTTCCACTTCGCCATCCGCATGACTCCCTTTGAGATGGCTTATGGCATTCCACCCTCGCATCTTCTGACATATGTTCTAGGTACGGCCTAAAATCCTACAGTCGATGGCATCCTCAGGGATCAGGACACACTTTTAAAGGCACTACGCCAAAATTTGGGCATCTCCAACCAGTAGATGAAGGCCCAGGATGATTCCAAGCGCCAGGAAGTCCCTTTTTCAGTGGGGGATTTCATCTACATCAAATGATAGCCGTATCGCCAAAGCTCCATCGCCTTCCGGGAGAACTTGAAGCTGTCTCCTAGATGTTTTGGGTCGTTTGAGGTTTGACTGCCCGCAGGGTCCTTGATTCATGATGTTTTTCATGTGAGTAGCTTCGGCAGCACCTTGGGCCGACTCACTCAGCCCTTCCAGGCCCTCTTCCTTTGGTTTCCAAGGCTGATGATATTCCTCCGCAACCGGAAAAAATCCTATACACTTGAACAATTTAGAGGGGCTATTATCGGCCAAAGAAGGAGCTGCTAGTCCAATGGCATAGGGCACCGGTGCAAGACGCAACGTGGATCACCGATTGGCGGCTCGTATCTTTTAGTTGTTTTATTTTAGCGTCTCTTGGGTGCTTTTCATGGGTATATTTGTTATTTTATGAAGCCAAGAGCAGGTGTTTAGAGACTGAGTCAAGAAGGAAAATAATGAGCTAAAAGGAGGAAAAAGGGTCCATTTGAGCAAAAGGAAGGTAGCAGCAGAAAATGTGCAGCCATGGAGAAGTTTGGTGATTTCAACCATGAATAAAGAGTCTCGATTGTTCCAGAATCAATAAATAGGAGAGTTATGCCAAGTCTGAAAGTTTTACTGGAAAAGAAGAGATAAAAGAATATTCTGGAATTTGTTCAGGAAGGAGAAAGAAAGAGAGAAGGATAAAATTTTATCCTTGGTTTGAAATCTTGATTTTTGATGAAGTGATTTGAGATCAAATTTGATCTCATCAGATGGAAACAAACTTGTGCAGCAGCTGGGAGAATAATGATTCTCCCTACTTTTTAGCTATTTCTACTACTATATATAGAGGGGAGTGCTAATTGGAAAATTCATTCAGCTCTTAGGCATTTTCCTTCATACGAGAATTTAAGTTTTCTCTCTAGCTTTTAGTGCTTCTTGTTTTCTTTAGTTTCCATTAGAGCTATGATACACTTTTTCCTAGTTTTATTCATTTCTCCATTGATTTTATAGAAGTTTTTATAAAAGATTTCCTTTGTTTTTCGTTCTGAGTTCAAGGAGAAGTTATACAGTAGTTTGTTATTCATTTTGTGTGCTGAATTGCTCCTGTTCAGACCTCTATTTGCCCAAACGGAGGGTTGGTTTAGACCTGCAATTATTAATAAGTATTCCTTTTCTTTTCCTTCTTCTTTATTGCTTTGTCCTATGTCTTTTACATTAAATATATGTGTATTTTCCATGACTATGAGTAACTAAACCTTTTATTCCGGCATTAGTGATGAAGTAGATCTATGCATGTATGAAACAAAGGATTAAAATTGGTTGAAGTTCTTGTATTTCTATTTATCTTGTGCACATAAATCTAAATGCTAGATTTAATTAAAGTATGATCAGCTTTTGTTTAATCTGGCAAAGTCAACAGGTGACAAACCTATCGTCGGGTAGTACAAGATAAATAGGTAACATCTTCTAAAGTTAACCAGCAGAAGTGTTAGTGTTGGGTCCTCTTGGTAATTAATGCTGCTAATTAGGTGTCGTAGGGAACCTACGGCCTGTTAGTTTGGTTAGTTAGACAGGTAGTCGTGTTGTAGGGAGCCCACGGCGATTACTAACACACTAAGGGGGGATTTGGTTATGTCATAGGGAGCCCACGGTAACCTATAACCAGCGGATACATTGTTCTTTGATTTATTTGTGGCATTAATGATTTCATGCATAGATTGATCTGATTCATATAATGTTGAATACTCTTTTAATTAATACTTTTATTTGTTCTTGTGAAGTTTTAGTTTTTATAAAGTGACAAATTTTAAAGGTCTCTCTGAGACACAAAGGTGATTGCAAATCAAACCATTTTTCTAATCGATAGGAACGAGAGTTTTAGTCACTTGTTCCCTGCGGATCGACCCTACTTTCTGTGCTATTTGTAGTAATTTCTTGCAGGTTTAAGCACTGATTTTTGTGCATTTTGGTAGCCTCACAACGGGCTTTATCACCCCTGATACGGTTGCAGCCCTTTGAACAAGTCACACACACTTCTGGAGTTGTAGGGATGTCCAGTATTGACTGGGTTTTGTTCCGATCCAATTGTTGCTGATTTTGTTGTTCTGTTTTTCCATTTTCGTTAGAATTGTGAGCATATTTCTCTGCATTAGTTGTACTCAGGCTATTATAAATAGTCCCTCACTTCTATGAATAAGATCATCAAAAATTATCCCAGAACAATCCCTCTCTTGCTTAAGTGCAATTCAGCCCTGTGATCCTTACGTGGACACAACAGAACCGTGCATGCTATATATGTTTTCTTGAGTAACTCCATTCTATTTATAAATATTTGTCTCCCCTCAAATATAGTGGGTGGAATCTGGCCTATTTTAACCAAACCTTTCGCGTGGGCTCGGCGCGCACTTGTATGGTCTGGAGAGGCTTACTTATCTTATAGTTTAGGGGTTTTATCTATCTTTGGTTTCATTGCTTGTTGTTTTTTCTGGTTCAATGTAGCTTGCTGCTGAAAAATGTAATAGGCTAGTGCGGCTCGCTTGGCTCTTCAATCTCTGCCCCCCTTACTCAACCTCTCTTTCTATAAAAAAACCCTTTCTCCTTTTCATAATAATAAGAAGGTAAGCTTTGAAGCCATAACTTGCTGGGTTTTCCATCATCCAATCCACAACAAATCGAATGAGTCATTTAGTCAGTTTATAACAATCTCTCTAAAGCAAGGGGTAAAGCTTCTACGAGAGCTTTCGTGTAGTCGTCAGCCTTCCCCAGCCCCCCTTCTTCACTTCTGGCGAAGCTGTGAGCCTACTTCAATAGCTTATTGTTTAGTCTTGTTATCTAATAGCAAGGAAATAACTGAACTAACTTGAAGAACAAGCTTCATTTGACCGGATTGGATTACATCTAGAGCGGTCATTACCGATTGATTTGGCCGAAAGCCATGAGAAGAATCGTGAAATATGGGTTCAAAGATAGCGCTAAGCACAATCTGAATAGCCTTTTTCACAATTTTATCAGGTGGGCTGGCAATGAGTAGCTGTCGATACTCACCAGGCTTGTTAGGCTTAGGAATTTATACCGTTCGAGCTGGGCGATGAAAAGTTTGATAAACAATAGCACGAATTCTTGTTTTTTTTTACCTTCTTTCATGCAAAAGTTAACCAACTTCCTGATCAATTGTTTTTGTTCATGATCCAAGCCCCCCATATAGCTTATAATTTCCAAGCAATTGGAAGCCGCTTTCGATGACGAGGCCGATCCATTTATATAGATTCACTAATGTAATTCTAAACCCAAAAAGGACGAGGAACATGATTCTGTGGAGTGTGGAGCTGGGTGTGGGTTGAAGTTGAAGTTCCTAGGGAGTTGCATATCTCCCAATGTTGGAGAGACAAGAAAACTTTTGGAGGAAGAGAGGCTTTTACTATTCTTTGATAATAATCCTACAGACTCACTTGGTTGATTACATGAATTCAACCTCCCTATTTATAGTTTCCATACAAACATTCTAGAATAGTCACATTTAATCACATCCCATGAATCTTCCATCTGCCACATTAATTGTCTAGAAATAGTAACAAACATAAATCAATGAACTTGACTAGTCTACCATAGGAATTCTAAAAGACAATTCAAAAATTACTTTGTTCATTGCACATTACCAACATATTTCCCCCCATAATGTGTGATATGCACCTTTTAGGTGAATTATTTTAGCACTTGTTATGACAGTTCTCAAGGGCTTTTGCCCAAAATTTTAATGTTTATTTGCAGTTTTGGAGATCAGGCCTAAGAAGAAAAGAATGTGCAAAAAGTGAAAGAATTGGAGTGGATGAGTCAAGCCTGAAAAGCCCACACTATTCGTGGGCCAAAAGAGGAGAAAACCCGCAAGAAAGCGGTGCACAATTTTAAGAAGAAGCGAAAGCAATCCAAAGCAAAGAAGAAGTGGGTGCGTGGTAATTAAATTGGATATTGATTCCAATTGGAATCCAATACTAATCCAATTGGAATCTAATCCAATTATGGCAACAATTGCATGCAAGATGGAATATGCAGCGTGAGACTTAAGGAAGAAGCAAAGAAGTTTTGGGGCAATTACCAATCCAAGAAGGAATTAAACAGAGAAGTTGGGCGTTACCAAATTTGAAGAAACTCCATGTGCTTAATTAATTCTCTTTTCAATTAAAAGAAGGTTTCCTTATTCCATTAGGAGATTGATTAATTGCTGATTTGTATCCCTATATATAAATGGGATTATTCCTGCACTTTTTGACACAAGTTTTTAGATAGAAGTTTTCTAAAGAAGTTTTCTAGAGAGTAGTTTTCCTAGCTAATTTTATTCTCCACGCAATATACAGTTTCGTTTTAGTTTAGTTTTCCTCTGTTTTTCTCTGTTCTGTTCTGTTTTGCTCTGTTTCAATCGCGACTTGGATTTTTCCCGACGGACAGTCTACCGTTTGGCCAAACCGCCAGGTGCCAGATCACGAATTCTTAAATTCCAGTACAATATTTTCTTTTTTCTTTTAATGTCTTCTTCTATATTTATGTGTTGTTCATGTTTTATCATGAGTAGCTAATTTATTAGTTCTGGTATTATGTAAGAAGCCATAATCCATGCATGTATGAAACCCAGGAATTAATCTAAGGTCTAATGAATTATGTTTCTAAATTGCCTGTGTTTATATGTCTAATTACTAAGATTCTATTAAGCCTGATCAACTTAGTTTAATTTGGTAGAGTCAGTGAGTGGCACAACTACTGACCGAGTAGTACAGGATTAATTGGGTAATAATTTCTAATGCATTGTCAGTAGGAATTATTAGTTTTGGGTTCTTCTAGTTCTTAATGCTTCTATTTGTTAATTAATAAGGTTTGCGGGAACTCGCAGTCTGTTAGTTAACGTAGTTAGAGAATAATTCCTTTGCGAGGACTCGCGAGGGATTATTGAGAATCTATGGGAGAATTGGGATTATTTGTGGGAACTCGCGGTAATACTATAACTGAAACGGCATAAGTAATTGGACAAGCTAAGAGGTTTATGATTGCATGCATAAGATTAAGGTGGATTTACATAATACCGGAATTTCTTCTCATTAATTGATACTTCCTAAGTCTTTACTTTCATTATTAGTTTAATTATTATTTTTAAGTGACAACTCTAAGGTCTCTTAAGAGACACAAAGGTGACTGCCAGTCAATAGTTTGGTTTATTTGCATGTTAATTGGAATTTGAATTAAATTACCGTCTCTGTGGATCGACCCTGTCTACTACTGTGCTATATTTTATTAGCATCTTAATTGCAGGTTTTAAACAGTACTTTTACTATATTTGGTAGACCCACGACAAGTCCTATCAATGTGCAACTCTTCAACTCCAAGAAACTCTTTAAACTTAATGAATTTTTCCTTTGAAACTGCCTTGGTAAAAATATTAGCTACTTGATCTTCATTTTTGCAAAACTTGAGCTCAACTTCACCTTCTTCAATAGCATCTCTTATGAAATGATGCTTGATGGCAATATGGCGAATCCCACTATGATATACAGGATTTCTTGCAATGTCAATGGCTTATTTGTTGTCACAAAACATCGCGGTTGCTTCTTTTTGCTTCTCACCTATATCTTCAAGAATTCTCCTTAGCCAAATGATTTGAGAAGTCGCAAGACCAGCTACTACTTATTCAAATTAAGCTGAGGATTGTGCTACACTTTGTTGCTTCTTAGATGCCCAAGAAAATACTCCACTGCCAAGTGAAAAACAATAGCCAGACGCACTCCTTATATCATCATGACAGCCACCCCAATAACTGTCACAATAACAAACCAGTGCTGTATCAACTCCTTTCTTGAATTTTAAACCAAAGTTAATTGTTCCTTTGATGTACCTCAACACCCTTTTGGCTCCTCCAAGGTGTAACTGGCTTGGGTTGTGCATAAATCTTGACAGTAGACTTGAAGCATACATAATATCTGGTCTTGTTACTGTCAAATACAACAAATTTCCAACTAAACTTCTGAACAAAATAGAATCAGCTTTCTTTGCTCCATCTTCTTTAATAAATCTTTCATTCACAATAAGAGGTGTGGATAAAGGCTTGCAATCAATCATGCCAAACTTTGCCAAAACATTTTCAGCATACTTCTTTTGACAAACAAAAACTCCATCGTCTTCTTGATAAATCTCCATGCCAAGAAAGTGGTTCAACAATCCCATATCATTCATGTCATATCTTCTCATCATGTCTTTCTTAAATTCAACAATCATCTTTTCATTGTTACTGGTATAAAGCAAGTCCTCAACATATAAAGCAACAATGAGAATGTTTGAATTACCTTGACTTTTGACATACAAGGTTGGCTCACTTTTGCTTCTTTCAAATCCTTGCTCCACAAAATAAGAATCAATTTGGCTATACAACCTTGGTGCTTGCTTTAGCCCATATAAGGCTTTATTTAGCTTGTACACCTTCTCTTCTTCTCCTTTCTTGATGAAGCCTTGAGGCTGTTGAACATATACTTCTTCCTTCAATTCTCCGTTCAAAAATGCTGATTTGACATCAAGTTGATAAAGACTCCATCCTTTTTGGGCAGCCATAGTAATCAAAGCACGAATAGTATCAAACCTTGCAACTGGTGCAAAGGTCTCCGTGTAGTTAACTCCCGGTTGCTATGAATAAACCTTTGCCACAAGTCTTGCCTTCTTTCTTTGAATTGAGCCGTCTAGATTCATCTCCACCTTATAAATCCATTTCACTCCAATTATCTCCTTGTTCATGGAATTATCAAAAAGCTTCCATGTCTTATTTTTTTCAATTGCATTAATTTCTTCTTCCATTGCCTTCCTCCAATTTTCTTCTTCATTTGCTTCTTCAAAACTTTCTGGTTCAATGACACAAAAATTGCATCTTGCATAAATATCACTCAAACTCCACATTCTCTTTGGAGTTGAGGCTGGAGAGGCTGGTGGGCTGCATAAAGGCTCCTTATGTTCTTTTTCTCCTTCATCATCATGCTGCAAAATAACTCCTTTATCTGCCTTTTCATCATTGAAACTCAAAGTGGCATTTTCATCAAATAAAACATCTCGACAAATAAGAATTTTATTGGACTTCAAGCTATATAAACGATAGCCTTTAGATTGTGAACTATAATCAACAAATATGCATTTTTCACTTACTTCATCAAGTTTGGACCTCTTTTCTTTTGGAATTTGAGCATAGCAAATACTTCCAAACACTTTCAAATGTTTCACCGATGGCTTCCTTCCACTCCAAGCTTCAATTGGAGTTTGATTCCACACAGCTTTTGTAGGACTTCTATTTAGCAAATACACAGCAGTATACACTGCTTCAGCCCCAAATTCTTTAGGTAAGCCCTTGTTATGCAACATTGATTTCGCGATCTCCATCACAGATTGGTTCTTCCTTTCGGCGACACCATTTTGTTGAGGTGTGTATCCAACTCAGAGTTGTCTTTCTACTCCTTCATCTTCACAAAATTCCTGAAAAGCATTTGAAGTATACTCTTTTCCCCTGTCACTTTGATTCTCAGAGTCTTAATCTTATAGCCACTTTGATTTTCTTCAAAACTTTTGAACTTCTTAAATATTGAAAACACCTCTGATTTTTCTTTCAAAAAATACACCCAAGTCATTCTTGTAAAATCATCAATGAAAAGGATAAAATACTTGTTACCTCCATAGGATGTTGTCCTCATAGGTCCACATACATTTGTATGAACAAGCCCCAAAATCTCCTTTGCTCTCCATGCAACAGCCCTAGGAAAGCATTGTCGATGTTGTTTTCCAAGTGCACATCCTTCACAAACATCATGTTTTTCTTCAATTCTTAGCAATCCATAAGCCATCCCCTTTTGCTAAAGAACTTTGAGGCTGCGATAATTCAAATGCCTATATCTTTTGTGCCATAATAGAGAATCATCATTAATTTGAGCTTTGAATGCTTGATCTCCACCATAGCTGAATTTTATTGGGAAGCTGTGATTTTTCTCCATCTTGATCTTAACAACAAGCTGCCGACCATCCTTCTTGTCATAGATTTAGCACTCATTGTTGTCAAAATTAAGTGCATATCTATGCTGCATAAGTTATCCAAGCTCAACAAGTTTTGATCTAGTTCAGGGATATACGACACATCATGAATCAACTTCATACCTTTCTTTGTTTGAATGCCAATAGTTGCCAATCCTTGGGCTTGTACAGTAGCACCATTTCCCATAGTCACTTGTGTCTTCACAGAATCATCTTGTCTCTTATCATGTGATTGCTACACCCGCTATCAAGATACCACACATCATTTTTTAATTCCGATGCCATATGACAAGCATAAAACAAGTTGCTTTCTCCTTGCTTTTCTTCAGAAAAATATGCTTGTTGGTTGTTCTTCAATCTGCATTCCCTCTCCATGTGGCCAAACTTCTTACAATGGTAGCGTTGGGGGTTACCTTTATACCAACAATCCTTCTCAAGATGATTGCTCTTTCCACAAACATTGCAGGATTTTTGAAAATTTCTTCTTCCTCTTCCTCTCATGCTTCTGCCACGGCCTCTTCCTTGGTATTGTCTTCCACCCCTTTGTCGTTCTCCTCCTTTTTGGCGGCAAGAGAACTCTCCTTCTTGAGTGTTAGGGCTGGAATTCATCTTTGACTGAAAAGCAGTCTCAGCAGGACTTTTAGCATGCCTTGCAATCCTTTTTTCATGAGCCGTCAATGATCCCAACAATTCTTGCACACTTAGTGAAGAAATTTCCTTCGTCTCTTCAATTATGGACACCATCACATCAAACTTTGGAGGCAAGCTAACAAGGATTTTCTCTACAATCTTCTCTTCTTTAATGATTTCACCAAATGTCCTCATCTCATTGACAACTTTGGTGACTTTTGTGTAATAATCTTGAATACTTTCTTTCCATTTTCAAATTCTCAAAGTCTCTTCTAAGAGTTTGAAGGTTGATACTTTTTATCTTGGCATTCCCTTTGAACTCCTTTTGAAGAATTTCCAAGGCTTCTTGGGCTCTTTCTGAATTCATGAATCTTGAAAAAATATCTGGGCTCACTCCTTGTGGAATAATTGAAAGGGCTCTTGAATCTCTTCTTCTATTCTCTCCGAGAACTCTTCTTTGTTGATCAGAGAGAGTTGTTGTTTCCCCTGGCTCTTCATATCCATCTTCAACATATCTCCATAAGTCTAGTGACCTTAAAATTGCCTTCATTTTAACACACCAATGATCAAAATACTCACCAGAAAATAAGGGAATTGGAGGACCTTCATAATTCTGGTTTGCCATCTTTTGTGGTTGGACTCGCTCAACCAAGCTCTGATACCAAATTATGTTGGAGAGACAAGAAAATTTTTGGAGAAAGAGAGGCTTTTACTATTCTTTGATAATAATCCTACAGACTCACTTGGTTGATTGCATGAATTCAGCCTCCCTATTTATAGTTGCCATACAACATTCTAGACTAGTCACATTTAATCACATCCCATGAATCTTCCATCTACCACATTCATTGTCTAGAAATAGTAGCAAACATAAATCAATGAACTTGACTAGTCTACCATAGAAATTCTAAAAGACAATTCAGAAATTATTTTGTTCATTGCACATTACCAACTCCCAAGTCCAAGGTTAATAGCTTCGTCAGTGGCTCCAACACATAACTAGGTACTGGTATTGTTATTCCAATCCACTCCCTCCGTTTCTAAATAAGTGTTCTTTTCAAAACACCCAAAATTACAATGACGAGTAAGTTTCTTTCATTTACTTATTTTTTTAGTTTAATTACGTACTAAATTGGAATTTGTGCAATGTATTATGGGCCCAAAAAAGTATGAACCGCCTCGCATGTATCATGGGCATTAGCTTCGGCAAAAAACAAAAGTAGATTATACAAAGTATAGATAGTTTGTGAGCCTTTACGGCTAGATTATTTACGGCTTTTTAATGGAATGGGTAGGCAAATCCACTTTTAATTAAAAAAAATTAATACGATTAAATGAGACCATTTAAATAAGGGTACAATTAGGTATTTATTAATCTTTTTATTGAAAAGTATAAACCTGCACTTATTTTGGGACAATATCTGTCAGTATTGCAATAATGTTTTTGTGACTTTGTTTCGGATTAAAACGGAATGAATAGTCAAACGAATGAATTAAATTATTTAGTTTTGTGTTGTTGAGGAAAGAATTAGAACTGCACGCAAGCAGCAGACACTCATAAATCAATCTATTTTTCTTGTTTCATTTATTTTTTAACCTAAAAAGTCATGAATAGAAATCATAACTGAAGCATCAAGTTCAACGATCTATATTTACAAGAAGATGATCATGAGCTAGCTGAACCAACATCACTGTGAGATGCACTGGTTGATCTGGTCCCTTCCCAATTTAACAATAGTGACTGACGCAAGCAGCTTAATTAACGTGTCTTCTAATTAAACGGAGGGAATAGTGTATAATCTGTGAGCAAGGTTTCCTGATCTTTGGGTTGCCGTGCATGATCTGTGAGAAATAGAAAAAAGAAATTAAAAAATTTGTAAAAATGAGGGCTTTATTGGAGTAGGTGAAGAATGAATATTTACAATGTGAATTTGTGCGATGATGATTTATTATTAATGAATATTTTATAAAACAAATTAACAAAAGAATGTATGTTGAAACAATGAATTTTACTTATTTAATCGTGTTCATTTAACCTGTGAACCCGTCAAAGAATATATCTTGAAAGTTGAAAGAAAGAATTTTACTTAATTAATCATGTCGGTCCATTTAACCCGTGGACTCGTCAAAGAATGTATCTTGAAAGTTGAAACAAAGAATTTTACTTAATTAATTGTGTCGGCCCATTTAACCTTTGGACCCGTCAAAACTAAACCATAACCCGTGGGGTTGGTGTCCTATTTTCGTGTCATATCAGAAATCGTTAACCCTAGGTTTAAAATGCTCCTATTATCTCTTCCCATTCTTTTCTCTGCCGCAAATCCCCATCCTGAAACCAAGCCACTTCCGCCACTTCTTCCTTACCACAAACTGAAAACCAAACCTTTTGCAGAAAAAAGAAGAAAACCAGGAAATTGGCTGTGAGAAGAAGGAGAGGGGACTGTGTAATGTTCCCAAACCTTTCGGAAATGGAACAAAGGAAGAAACCAAACCTTATTCCATGTGTTGTAGCTATATAGTCTTTGCAGCTTCGTTCTTGTGTTTTAATTTGTAAAATTTTTTAATTGCTTTTTTTAGGCGCAACCTGCAGATTTAACAACAATGTAGCTCATTACTTTTGGCCGTAACCTGATTTCCCGGCCAGCACTCACGGGACGTTCCAGGTCCACTACAAGGCGACCAGCCACCAGCTCCAATGCTGCTGCTAATCCACGTGTACTTCGTGGCGGCGCCACTGCTGCCGGAAGAGCTGGGGAGGAAGCAGCAACAACGAGTCATGAAAAAGAAGGATGTTCCTTCAGTATCCTATGCTGATGTGCCGCTTGAAGAAATCATACTTAGTTAATCTGACTGAATTCTTCAATTACGAAGAATCATAATTTTTGCTTGTCCATGTTGTTGTGCGTAAGCTTAATTAACAAAATATAAATGGCACGCTTCATGCACGCCAACCACGTACACGGCTCTCAATTTTTTTAATTTATATATAATTTACTTTTTTGTTATAGTTTAGTGAAACTTTGTTTCATTATTTCAAATTTTCATAAGTAAACCTTCAAGTTTAATCAAATTACTAAATGAATCAACCACCACCCCAACCCTTGCGTTACAAGGCCTTCTCATCCCAAAGGTTTGAATCATTTGTGCATTTCTTTTTCGTAAAGAGCATAAAGTTTTTAAATATTTTTCTGGATGAACTAATATGACATCAAAGTTGAATTTTGAGCTATTAATTTGGAGAGAACCTTAATAATTGCTTCAAATTTTGAAACAAAATATTAACTGATGAATCTATTCTAAATTTGTACGAGAAATGTACTAACTTGGTCGTGGAATGAATAAAACTGAACAGGTGCAGAAAATCTCCTTGACAAGCCTATAAAATAAGTTAATGGTTAACTTCATCATTTTTCACCCATTGGCTTGGAATTGTCCCACTCCCACAATATTGTAAAATTTGAACCTCTCACTCTTCGTGTGATTGAGAGGGAGTACTGTTTTACTCTTTTGAAATTATTAAAATGAGGTTATTTCAGAAAACATTTTAAAGAAAAATTCATCATTTTGAATTAATTGAATAAAATAAGATGCATTAATGTGAACATAAATCTCGTTTAATATGTGGACCAACCGGTAGTCCCCAACTACATATATAAACCATAGCCGTCGTAATCAATAATTTTAAACCTTTATCTTTCTTTTACTCTTGTCACACAAATATTTCTTAACTTGTAAGGTTATAAGATTTCCGAAAACTCCTCAACTGAATGGTGTTGCAGAAATAATGAACAGAACAATCACTAAGAGAGTGAGATGCATGTTGTCAAATGCTGAGTTGCGTAAATCCTTTTGGGCTGAAGCCATGCGGAACTGTTGATTTGATTAACCTTTCCCCTTCAATTCTATTGGATGGTGATACTCCACAGAGGGTATGGACTGGGAAGATGATACAATGCACACTCATTTAAATTTGATCGTATTAATTTTTTTTTTTAATTAAAAGTGGGAGTGGCTACCCTTTCTGTGACACCCAACTTCACCTCCCTGCATACAGAGGTTGGCTTCATCGGATGCCTGTCTGGTTCGCACTAGGATTCAGAACATGCAAAACATAATAATAATTTTTTCCTTTTTATTATAATCAAGTAAATCTTACACAGCCCTATAGTACATGAGTTATCAGAGTATGAGCCCATCTCTAACCAATCTCATCTTCTAGCCGTATCCAAAATTGCTATACTCCGGGTGATCCTAGTGAGCATAATCATCTCCATACAAAATATCTGTAACACAATTTTGAAAAAAAGAAAACAGGAAAATGGAATGAGCCTTGCCCAATGAGAGTTCACCGTTTTCGCAAACATTTACCGAGTTACAAATACTATCCATGCATACAATTCAATCATATCCTAACAATAGCATTCATGACTCATGCGAGATTCATAGAACATATAATGAGAATGAAGGGCAGTCGTTTAAAGGTCTATATGAACAATAAACGAACTAGCTAGTTCATCTCGAGAATAAGGAGCGATCGCCAGCGTGTACATGTACGCTAAACTATAGCCAGCTCATCTCAGCATACATAAAGAGGATGATGGCCGTTCGTCAACGTGTACATATACGATGAACAAAGGCCAGCTCACCTTGGCATTATCATAAAAATATCATATCAACAATCAATCCCAAACGTATACATGCATATATGGGCCCCTGTAGTCGTGACTGATTTCGAAATCAGGAACGCAGATGATCCAAACGACCAAGCCCTATGCTAGCTCGTTGGATCAAATCGTATCAACATAATGGATCCGACACAACTCATGTTCATATAACAGATTCAGTGCACAAAGAAAGTACAACTGTATCATAACAAGTACATATGCATTCCAGACGGTAAGTAAACACAACTGACAATTTAAAATCAAAAAGCTTTTCAAGCATTGTTCGCAAATATTTCAAAACATGCCGCAAACAAGATTTAGTGCAGTTCAATTATTAATTGCATTAAAATGGAATCCATTTTCAGTGATAAACTCACCTCGGTCCGAAGATATACGCTCACATACTAGCTATCTATCATATCTGCATATATTTCAGGTTCCAAAAATTCAATATCTATTTCTAACTAACAGATTTCTAATATTCTTAAACTTCTGACGTATTTCAGGGATTAGCTACATAAGGGCGTAACGGTAATTTAACTATTTTTCGTTAAAATGTATAGTATATAACATAATCAGTAATTAAAAATTATTTTCTTTTAATTTGAAAATAACTAACTTAATAAGAAAATATATTAATTATAACTTTTAAAAAAATATAAGTGTTATGCCGTAAAACTGAATTTACTTACATTGTTCTTAAAATAACATTTTTTAAATGTTATTTCTAATTTTTTTCATAAACAGTCTAAAATTAGAAGAAACTTATAAAACTTATTACTAAAATACTTGTTAAAATAATTTTAACAAGAATTTATAAAGAAATAACTAAAAGAATTAAAATTATGAAAAATCAATTTTCTACTCTTCAGATCGGTTTTACTCGATTTCAAATCGGTTAAAACCGTTCCAAAAATTTCAGAAAAATCCCGGATCGGTTTTACCCGATTTCAAATAGGTTAAAACCAGTCTTTTATTTATAAAAGGGCGCCTAATCAATTTTCTAATTTTAAAATCAGCAAAACTATTTTGCAATCGGTTTTACCTGATTTGCAAATGATTGTAACCGATTTTCTTGAGCAAGAAAATCGGTTTTACCCGGTTATAAATTGGTTAAAACCGATTCGTGCCCAGAAAATAGGTTTTCAACTTTTCCTTCGGGTTTTCAAAAAAATTGCACAAAAATTCATTTTTCCTTGATTCTGTTTGCCAAAATCATTTCTACAATATTCGTATAACATTTCTAATATTTCAAAACATCTTTTCAACGTTCAAAAATTCCAGAACTAAACAAACCTTAAGAAAGCTATAAAAATTCAAAAACTCAAAATGTTTGCATTATGATTCCACTTCTAACATAAAGTCACTTACCCTTTGATTCCTCAAGCTTCCTAGGTTGTTTCCTTTGGATTAGAACATAATCTTTACTTCAAAAATCCTTGCTTCTTCCTTTTCCTCCTATTTTTCCTATTTTCTAAAACTTGAGAATTCTCTCAACTTTGAGGTTTGATTTTTGTAAATGAAGGTTTGAAAATGATTTCTAAGGTATTTGTAGGCCTTGAGGGCCGTATAAAACAAAGTCTAGGGGTGGAGAGACTCCTAGACCTGTAGCTTGACCTGCAAGTGTTCAGAAATTTTTTTTCTTTCAGATTGTAAATCGGTTGTGACCAATTGCAAAACCGGTCACAATCGATTGAAGTCGGTTTTACCATATTGTAAATCGGTTAAAACCGATTCATTAGCCGGTAAAAATTATTTATTATTTGACCAATCGGTTTTACTAATTGGTTAAACGGTGAAAACTGTTTGTCCCTAAATGCTACCCAATTCAATATGTTTTACCCGATCTATAATCGGTTAAAATCGATTGGCCTGAAATCTTATCCCTCCCCAATCGGTTTTACCCAATTGGGAAATGGGTAAAATCCCTCGTAGGCTGTTAGAATCTTCCATTTTTACTATTTAAAGCAGTGCAATCGGTTTTACCCGATTCGGAACTGGGTAAATCCGATTCACCCATTTTTTTTAATATTATTTTCCATTTATTTTCTGAGTTTCTTATTTTCTAATACCTATTTTCAAAAATTCCATAAATTCCTAAATCATAATATTCCTAAACAAACAACATAGCATGAATCAAGAATCAAATTCATCAATTTAAATCACATAGATAAAAATTTGAAATTAAAATAAGGAAATTCTTTTGAATATTTTATGCTTTTATAAAATTTTCCAAAGAAAATAGTTTTAAACTAGAATTCCTTTAAAAGAACGACCTATATTTTAATCTAGCCGTAAAGGCTTACAAACTATCTATACTTTGTATAATCTACTTTTTGTTTTTGTCGAAGCCGATGCCCATGATACGTGCGAGGGGATCATACTTTTTCAAGCCCAAAAGACATTGCACAAATTCCAATTTAGTACGTAATTAAACTAAAAAACATTAGTAAATGAAAGAAATTTACTCGTCATTTTAATTTGGATGTTTTGAAAGGAACACTTATTTAGAAACGGAGGGAGTGGATTGGAATAACAATACCATGTAGTACCTAGTTGTGTCACTACTACAAAAGTCTGCAAAGCCACCATGTCCACACTCGCATAGCCACCACATGTTCAGCATTTCCCCCCGGGGGCTATACGATGGGTGGCTTTGTTAGGTAAAACCCACCCGCTTAAGAAATCGGTGGCTTTTACCACAAAAAAAAAAAACTGAAGCCACCAGGTAGAAGTATTCCCAGTGGCTTTGTCGCATAAAAATACAAAACAAAGCCACCGGGTAGAGTTATACCCGGTGGCTTTGTGTCGAAAAAAAATAAAAAACAAAGCCACAGGGTTGGAAGTTTACCTGGTGGCTATGAGACGAAAAACTAGAAAACAAAGCCAACGGGTTCGAAGTATAGCTGGTGGCTTTGTGTCGGAAAAATAAAAAACAAAGTCACCAGGTTGGAAGTTTACCCAGTGTCTGTGAGACAAAAAACTAGAAAACAAAGCCACCAGGTTCGAAGTATACCCCTTATTGGAGGCGGGTTAACCATAAAAAATTGCCACACTATTTTTTCAGGAGAGTTGAAAAGCCAGAAGCTATGCTAAGGTAAGAATTGCCAAACTCTATTTTTTCAAATTGCAATGACTAATACTCAGCATTCAGTTCAAAATAAAAAGTACAAACACTCAAAAATAACAATGCTGGAAAACATTAGGATTGGCTACAAGTCAAAGAAGCAAATTAAGTGACACCTAAAAATCCTTAACACTTAACAAAATCCAAGTGATTATACTCCATTAAACTCAGCATGTACAATAGTACAACAACCTAGGAAATGATGTCAAATTCAGAGCTCAGTATCTGCTCAAACACAACCAAAAGTGAGATTCCAGTACCCATGTCTCATCAAGAATTTGTCAAATAGGAAACCTTGAAAAAAGGAGAAGGCAAGGAAAAAAGCTATCAAGGCATTTACTCAAACTTGAACTCATCAAATCCTTGCAGAACTTTAGAGAAAGCTGAAAACTCATTGCCAACGATCTAAGTTCTGGAGGCAACACTATTAGAGGCCTCTACTTTTGACTTAATGAGCTCCAATGCCAAATGGAATTCAAAGTTTAGTCATTCCCTTTTGTACGTGGTTCTTTTAGAAATAATGGCCGCCCTATGTTGTTCTTCAAAATGGATTTCCAGACAAAATATCTCGAACCCAACAAGAAAACATCCCAAACTTACAGCTTTCAACAAATATGAATGTTGGTACAAAATCAGATGGGCTGTTATTTTTGGTTCATCTGATAACTCTGCAAACGAGCCAAGATTACATTCAAAGATGTGTGTTACATAAGTGATAAGTTTAAAGAATTATACATGAAACACATAAATGTCTATGAGCAATGTTTCCCAATATGCAGAGTATTAGTTACTGAGCAACCAGTGTAAGTGGAGAACATTAAAAATTGGATAGGGATGGGAAGAGGCTACTGCTTATTGGAGCAGGGTGTTTGGAAACCCACCTCGGATGTCCATATTGGAGGCAGGTTTTTGGGCACCCGACTCTAGATGGACACCTCCAATGGGGTTTTCTGTGGTGGTGCTACTTAATTGAGCGGTCCCGTGAAAGATCTCTGGTGGTGATACTTAATTGAGTGGTCCCGGTGGCTTTGTAACTATCTTTCGTGAAAAGCCACCGGGTTGTTATAAACCGGTGGCTATATAGGCGCGTTTTATAAAAGCCACCGGTTTATATGCACCCAGTGACTATAGTTGGGTGGCTTTGTGCCATTTTGTAGTAGCGTGTGCTGGAGCCACTGGCGAAGCTATCTACCTTGGACTTGGGAGATATGCAACTCCCCAGGAACTTCAACTTCAACCAACACCCAGCCTCCACACTCCACAGCATCACGTTCCTCATCCTTTTTGGGTTCAGAATTACATTAGTGAATCTATAAAAATGTTACAGAATTTAAAATGGTATATTTGAGGGGAGAAAAATATTTATAAATAGAACATAGTTAATGAAGAAAACATGTATGGCATGCACGGTTCATGCACGCCAACTATACAATTCTCTCAATTTTTTTTTGTTATTTATTTTTTAATTTCTCCAGAAAGAGGAAACCTTGCGCACAACTAGAGATCGACAAAAGTTTTATAATTCCAACAACTATACAAAAAGAAGTTTGTTCCCTAGTTTTTATGTTCTTCCTACTGCAGCCAACCTGCATAAAGAGAGAAGATAATTTTTGCTCCAAATTTTAAGGTTGGTTTTTTGAATTTCTTTCTCTTCCTCCCCAACTTATTTATATTTCATTAACACAATACTTAATCCTCCTTTCTTTGTAGTACAAGTTGAATGCTTCAAGTGTGAGGCCCCCGACCCGACCCTCTTCCGAAGAGCCATTCCTACGAAGAAGTCCAAGCCGGCTCAAGGTTGAATGCCATACAGGGCTCTGGCCTCAACAATCGATATAGATAATAAATAAGAAATATCGTGGATTTTTATTTATTATCGTAGCAGTTCAAGTAAGTCAAACAGAAAAAAAGTAAAGATAAAGTTTGAGGGCGGTCACAGACCAAATTATCCACCCAAAACCATGTTTTAAAAAATTAAATTTTGGCCCATGCCAAACAATGTTTGGGTTTTGGAACAATTTTTAAAACCAAAAATCACACCAAAACCTTACCGAACTGACCCATAGTATATAAAAGATTATAATTCTAGGAAATTAATTAACTCAACTACTCTGTACATTCCATATGTATATTAAAGTTTAAAAGAAACACACGTAAGAATGTTATAATCAAATTCGTAGTCTTCCGTTTAAAGGAAAAATTTTCAAATCACGAAAGAGTTTTGTAACTGTTTTCAAGTTTCTTTACTTTTATATCCTTCTAAATATGATTATGTGTGATCTATAATAAATTTATACTTTAAAAATTAGGATATTCTAGGAAAAAATAAGATTGAATAATTTTATTAAAATATAATATGTTAAAACTACAAGCAACAACTATATCTCTGTAGAAATCCAAGATCAGCAAGCAATTAGCAAGAAAATCAAGCTTCCAAGTACAGAAGGAAGAATGGAAATCAGAAACAGAGAAAAAAAAAAAACTAGGAACTCTCTAGAGAATTTGGGAAAAAGATTTTCTGAATTGATTTTCTGTTAACTTAGCTTTACAATGGAGTCCTACTGCTCTATTTATAATCAAAGACTAACTAGGACACGTGTCCTCTACAGAAAATGGAAAAGGAATGCACGTGAAAATCAGTTAACTGATTTTCCCGCCAAAACCATTAACCCACATGTAAATGACAGCTATTTACAGCTCATGACAGCTCATCATGATAGCTAATTACAAACAACACAGAGCAGCAACACAAACCACACAGCTGCTACATAACACCCCACCCCGACCCCCCTGTAGATTCCTAAAGGCGGTCGACTAGTAAATTTAATAGAAATGAATTAACAGTATACTAAGGTCAAATGAAGAGATATGGTAACCACTCTTTTATCAAAATAAAAAGAGTGTAACTCCTAATTACTCGAGTCGCAAAGGCGTGTCCTTCTTGCGAGTAGCGATGTTTGCTCATTTGCACGATCTCTTCCTGGTCAGGTACGATGAACTGCTCCACCTAAACCCAACCTAGAAAATAATATTTTCGTTTTGTGAGCTAGAAAGCCCAGTGAGAAATCTCAAATTGTTGATAAGCAGTTGAAAAAATGTTCTTACTTAAAAACATTAGTTTTGGAAACCTGTGTAACCATAACTTTTCAAAGCAAACGATTAGTAATGCAATACAACAAGCATTTCAGTAAACAGCCACAGTAGAAAGGATATGGGTGAGGTCGTCGAGGGAGTCCTTTTATGGACATAAGGACAGGATCCCCGACAAACCCTCTCAGTTCTTCAATTCCACATCTCCAACGGTATATCAGTGTAGCCGGCTCAGTAGTGGTATATTTCGAGATAACCTGCAGTTCCCACAGGGTCTAGCCAAGCTATCAGGCCCAATGCCGACCTCGCAGGTTCGAAAGGCCAGGGTTTGGGATTCCAATGTCACCGAAGCGATTAAGTACGCCTCCGGCGACCAGTAATAGCATATAGAATGCACAGTAAATACAGTAACACAATAATTTCAGCAAAAGTGATCGGGCGATAAAGTACGGCCCCGATTAAGCAAACAATCAAAAACCAAAACACAAACCGAACAGTAGATAGTAAATATGCATGAGAAATTTTGAGAACACAGTAAATGAAAATATTTAAATTTCAAAATCTCAGTAAAAGGAAAATCTTTAGATTTAAAAATCTCGGCGAAGGAAAACATTTTAATTTTGAAACCTCAGTGACCAGGTCAATCCCAATCTATATATATTTATATATACTCTATATGTACTTGAAAGTAGGGAAAACAGCGAAAAATTCTCACCTCTGAGAATTAGCGTGCTGCCCTCTCTCCAGTAAAGCCTGTAATTTAATTTTTTCTAAATATTAGAATCCCTCCTAAGTGCTACATGCGTACTCACTTATCTAATTACGTCAGTGTGTGCGCACGCGAGTTCCACCCTTTTCACTGAACCCCATTAATTGAAACAACCCCGTGCAATAGCTCTCTAGCAAATCAGATCAGTACTATTGTGTTTAGAACCAATTGCAACCAAATGTCTTAAATATGATCAACGCTTAGCTTCATATGCTGCTCCTAATTAAATAGGTACATGTATGATGCGAATTCTTAGTAGTACATCCATATACATATATATTTATATAAATATAGATATATAGGTCCAGTTCTTCTACTAATATATGTATATATTAATAATCTAATCACTTGCTCCAGCTTCCTTGCAGTCCTATATGCTAAATTCCTGAAAGCTTCCAAGACATTCTAGGACTTATCAGGACGTTTGAATAGAACTCTTCTTTTCCTTATCTCTTATGTTTTCTTTTTTTTTTTTTTCTTTCCGATACCTCCACCCTTTCCTCCCAAATTCACAACCCAAAAAAAGAAAGGGACAGAACAATAAAATTCACACATGGGTTGTACCTGTGTTTTCTGCGGTACATTAATAACCAGTACATTTTATATCAGTATATCCCAATCTTTAACAACCATATTAAATGGATTCAATTGCCTCATGCATATTTGACCCTACATGCATATAAAATGGTGTATACTACATGGAAGTTATCTGCCCTCTGTCTCCCGTATACAGTACATGCATGCATGTATATTTCCTTTCTCCATATTAATCATATATTTCCCTGGATACCAACCTTAATTCCATATACCTAGATATATACTCCTAGCATGCCACACATACCTATATATGTACATATCTATGCCTGTACTCATGGATTCCCATGCAACTATACATACGGATCCACATCTTTATATATGCATCAGACCTCACAGTAAAAAAAAAGGCCATTTCTAAATCTCAATTTCTGGTAACCACATTACGCATGCCAGTTTTGAGACTATTGTTACCTATTTTCGCAATGCGAACGGCCTCTCCAAGGTTCTCGCTTCCTTCGCTTAAAGAGCTTGCGTTCCCTTTGTTTACGTCGCACGTTCCAACTATGATTGGCTGCAGTAAAATAACCCATGGAACATAAACTCTAATCGATTAGTTAATCAGCTCAATGAATTCTCTTAATGGTTGTATCACCTTCAACCAAATGATCAAGATGACAGTGTTACCTTCTCTTATGCTAACGGTGCGATGGATCTGCCCTTCTCCCGGTGAGGTTTCCTTCCTTTCGTGTGTGCAGCAGTCAAGCGGGAAAACCAACAAACGAGTTCTTAAACAGCAAAAAGATAACTTCGTACGCTACAACAGAGATGCAAGGAAGATATAGTGACGATGTGCGTTTGGTTCGTAATCGATCACGGAGATCTCGTTGATCAAGTAAGCGTCCTAGGTTATCGCTACTCTCTTTTCCAATTTTGAAGACACTCTGTTGATCCATATCCTATTCGAATTTGAAATCATCGGCTAGCTCACCTCTTTGTTCCCCTACTCTTCACGACGCATGAATCCTTATGCTATATATATATATATATCTATTTGTTAATCGTACCATTATTATGACGATTATTGTTACTCTTTTATGTAACTTATTTTCTTTTTAAAAAAATAGAGTATTCTCCTAACATAGAAATTCCTTTGTTGAAGATTTACCCCATAGTTCCATTAAATTTCCATTTGAGCCCCAAATCACACTAAATTCGCCAATAGTACCCATTACCAGTCCTTTTTTTGAGGCTTGACATTCGCCCCTCCTTAAGGGAATTTCGTCCCGAAATTCATATTCTACTCACTAAACAATTGAAGGTACTTCTCTCTCATGTCTTGCTCCAGGTCCCATGTTGCTTCAGAAATCCCATGGTTATTCCATAGTACTTTAACCAAAAGGACCTCCCGGTTCCTCAATTTCTTTAATTGTCGATGGACAATGCTCTTCGGAACTTCGTCATATCCCAGCTTCTCATCAATTTGTAAACTATCCAAGTTCACGACATGATCCACATCAGGCTGATACTTCCTCAGCATCGACACGTGAAACACCGGATGTACTCTTCCTAAAGCCGCTGGTAAATCTAGTCGATATGCCACCTTGCCCACTCGATGTGTAACCAGAAAGGGTCCCACAAAGCGCAGACTGAGTTTTCCCCGTCTTCCATGCTTTATGATCTATGTAAATGGTGTCACTTTAAGGAACACCTTGTCTCCCACAGTGAACTCCAGATTCTTCCTCCGTCTGTCTGCATAGCTCTTTTGCCGACTCTGAGCCGTAAGCAGTCGTTGCCTAATCAGCTTAACATCATTATATGCTTCCTCCACTAAGGGAACAAGATGGGCTGGCGTAGCTCTCCGTTCCTCTACTTCGTTCCAATACAATGGGAATCTGAATCGACGCCTGTAGAGTGCTTCATAAGGTGCCATTTGGATTGAACCCTGGTAGCTGTTGTTATAAGCGAATTCAACGAGCGGCAAGTGAACATCCCAATTACCCCCAAAGTCCACTGTACACGCCCTTAGCATATCCTCCAACGTCTGGATTGTCCTTTCTAACTGACCATCTGTCTATGGGTGAGCTGTGATGCTAAGCATAACTGTGTCCCGAGTACTTGTTGTAGCTGTTGCCAAAAGCGTGCCATAAAACGAGGGTCCCGATCGAAGACGATGGGGACCGGTATCCCGTGTAAATGCACAATTTCCTTGATGTATAATTGGGCAAGCTTCTCCAATGAGTACTTCACATTGATAGGTAGAAAGTGTGCCGTCTTTGTCAACCTACCCACTACCACCCAAACCGCGTCATGGTTACACTGCTGTCTAGGTAGTCCCGTCACAAAGTCCATGGTGATGTGCTCCCACTTCCACTCCGGGATATCGAGAGGTTGTAACAAGCCCGAAGGTTGTTGATGCTCAGTCTTCACTTGCTGACATGTAAGGCATAATGCCACAAATTTTGCAATATCCCGCTTCATGTTATCCCAATAGTAACGAGTTCGCAAGTTCTTGTGCATTTTGGTACTGCCCGGATGCATGGTGTAACGAGTTTGGTGTGCCTCTTCCATAATTTCCCTCTTTAACACGTCATCCTGTGGTACAAACAAATGACCCCAATAGCGTAAGATCCCATCTACGCCAAACTTATAGTCAGGGTGGTTCCCTTGTCGTGCTAATTCCAATCGGTGTTGTAACGTCTGGTCTTCTAACTGAGCCTCTTTGATGCGCTCAGGTAGTATCGAGTGAACTTGAATGCTTGCGCATATCACTCTGTCACCCACGGTATGCATATCCCACGCAGCCGTCTCCTCTAACATCTCTGTTCTGCCACCACAATCCTTGCAAGTTGTGTTTTCCTACTCAACGCATCAGCTACCACATTGGCCTTACCGGGATGATAGTTGATCGTGCAGTCGTAATCTTGTAAGAACTCCATCCATCTTCGTTGACGTAGGTTAAGATCCTTTTGCGAGAATAGGTACTTTAGGTTATTGTGGTCAGTATACACCTCGAATGTTACTCTGTAGAGACAATGCCTCCACTTCTTCAGCGCAAAAATAATTGCTGCCAACTCCAAGTCATGAGTCGGGTAGTTTTGCTCATTGGGCTTCATCTTTCTTGAGGCATACGTAATCACCTTTCCATTCTGCATCAGTACGCATCCCAGTCCTTCCTTAGACACGTCGGTGAACACTACAAAATTCTCTCGCCCTTCAGGCACTATAAATACCGGAGCCGTGGTCAAAGGTTTCTTTAGCTCTTGGAAACTCGCCTCAACTTTCGTGTCCCAAGCAAACTTGGTCTGTTTCTGAGTTAGCAGGGTCAGGGGTCCAGCTACCCTCGAGAAGTCGTGTATGAATCGTCTGTAGTATCCTGCCAATCCCAGGAAACTACGAACTTCGGTTGGATTTTCAGGCCTCTTCCAAGTCATTATCGTTTCAACTTTTCCTGGGTCAATGGTGATACCCTCCCTAGATATAATATGCCCCAGGAATGCCACTTTATCCGGCCAGAATTCACACTTGCTGAACTTCGCATATAATTGATGCTCCCTTAATCTCTGCAACACCCGCTTAAGATGTTCCTTGTTCTCTCCTGTTGTCTTTGAGTACACTAGAATGTCGTCTATAAAAATCAAAACAAACTGGTCTAGGTACTGTTGAAATACTCGATGCATCAAATCCATGAATGCTACCAGTGCATTCGTTAGTCCAAACGGCATCACTACAAGCTCGTGTGACCATAACGAGTATTGAAGGCTGTTTTTGGTATATCCTTTGCTTTGATGCGCAACTGATAGTAACCTTGCCGCAAATCAAGCTTTGAAAACACTGTAGCTCCTTGCAACTGGTCAAAGAGCTCATCGATTAGTGGTAATGGATATCGATTCTTTATGGTAAGGTTGTTAAAACCATATAGTTAATACATAATCTCATTGTTCCATCCTTCCTTTTCACAAACAAAACCGGAGCACCCTAGGGAGAAGTGCTCGGTTGTATGTACCCTTGTGACAATAGATCCTGTAATTGGAGTTTTAGCTCCTTTAGTTCAACCGGGGCCATCCTGTATGGAGTGTGGGAGTATGGTTCAGCTCCCGATACTAAATCTATGGTAAACTCTACCTCTCATTCAGGTGGCAAAGCTGATAGCTCCTCAGGAAACACGTCAGAAAAATCCCTGACGACTGGCATATCTTCTAGAGTCTGCCTATCAGTTGGTCTATTTATCAAGAATGCTAAGTACCCCTGAGCCCCTTTGCGTAATAGTTTGCGAGCTTTGAGTCTGGAGACCAGTGCAGTAGAGGCAAATCTGCCCTTCAGTTTAACTTCTATCTCTGGTTTCCCAGGCACTCACAATACAATTATCTTATCGCTACAGTTCAGTTGTGCATGATACCTGGACAACCAGTCCATACCCAAGTACCCAAGACAGCATCATAACCCTGGAGAGACAGGGTAACGAAATCCGTAAGGTAATTCTCCCCTTGGATATCCATCGCACAGTTCCGGAAGATCGTGTCAGTATATAGCACCATATTTGTAGTGGGTGTACTGACTTCTACCATATACGATAGTTTCTTAGATCTCACCATTTCGTCGTGCACGAAATGTGATGCAATGTATGAATGTGTTGACCCTAGGTCCAATAGAACTTTCGCAAGTCGATCTAGGATCGGGAATGTACCTTCTATCACTTCTGTCAGGTGCTCTCCTTCCCTTTGCTCAATATCAAACAAGCGAGCTGGTAACTTTGGCTTGTTCCCCTCATTTGCTGGCCTCTACTGGCCCGAGGTAGACCTTGTTATAGGTTAATTTGTTCTTGGGAAGTGGGCAGTTTTGAATTTGGTGCGCACCACTTCCACATCGCAAGCATTTGTTAAGCTTACGCCAACATTCCGCCTCCTTGTGATTCGTTTCTTACAAAAGTTGCAGAGGATCAGGTTGTTCCCTCCTTTGAAGTTCCCTTTCTTTCCAAAGTTGAAACCCCCTGGCTTATCCCACCTGTCAGTTGTAGCTTAGCAATGTTACTATCCTTTCTACGATTCTGGAAATTCATAAGCTCCGCCTGTGCTTCCTCAACTTTCATGGCTTTCTCAACGGCAGCTGCATAACTGGTCATATCTAAAGATGCAAGTGCATTCTTGATCTCCACCTTCAACCCTTGCATGAAGCGATCTCTTCTTTTTGCATCCGTGGTAACCATTTATGACGCGTACTTTGACAATTTGGATAACTTCGCCTCGTACTCTGTGATCATCTTACCAGCTTGCTTGAGATTGATAAATTCTGCCTTCTTGCAAGCTGCGCAATAGGAGGAGCATTCCTTGAATACCGCCACAAAATTTTCCCATGTGGTGGTAGTACGCTCTGTAGTCCATTTTTGACAAATCACCTTCCACTAATCCTTTGCCGCCAGTTCCAATCGAAATGCTGCGAAAGCCACCTTCCGTTCATTCCCATACCTGAGCACCTCAAAGATTTCACTGATGGCCTCCAACCAAGCTTCTGCTTTCTCATCGTCAGGCTCGCCATTAAATTTTGGCGGTCCAAATTTCAGGAACCGTTCCAAGGCCACGTCCTCACTCTGTATCCCTGTTGCGTTTTGACCTTGGCCTTGGCCCAGTCGTTGGTGACGTTCGCTCATGTGCTCCATTGTAGCGGCCATGCTCTCCATTGCGGTGGCCACCTGAGCTCCCAAGTCCCGGGCCTCTGGCACCGGTTGAGCACTCGTAGCGGAGGTAGCACCCCTAGTGCCAGTGTTTTTCTGCTGCCTCCTGCCATTTACATAGTAGTTACGTGACCATTAATGTCTTGTTTACCATTATAGTAAGTAATGGAACGAGTTAGTCATACAGACAGTGCAATTTAAACAATTTAGTGCTTAAACAGTTCACATAGAAGAATTCACAAATTAAGTCACTCAACAACTCATTTATGCCACCCATGTGGCCAATCGAAATAATCAAACGGCAGTTTTAAACCAATACTCAAGAAATAAATAGTACCCAGATTAAACTCAACTAACAACTAGTTTGTTATCAGTTTTACTATTACTACTCCCTCAAAGTACCCTACGCACTTCCTTCTATTCCATCGTTGGACGACGTAGGTTCTTCTTCTCCCAGGTCCCTATTCACTCCATGGCTGCTAAGGGAGATCTCATCGTCAGACGACTCGAGTTCCATCGTGTTTGCCTTCACCCTTACTTTTTCTAGTAAGGCTTGGGTCCCCCTCTCTAGCTCTTTGATCCAAGCAAGGCGTTCATTCTCCCGCTTCCTCAGCTTCTGATTTGTCTTATGGTATTTTGCTATTTTCTAGCGCATTTCATTGAACTCCCTTTCATAAAACTCAAGGTCCCGCTTTGGGAGAACTCGTTTAACTTCAACAGGTCTTCAACCCTCGTAAGGGCGAAGATCTTCTCTTGCGCAGCCTTTAGTTCCCTATCTTTCATCTTCCCCATTTCCAGGATTTCCTTTAACTCGCGCTCCACCGCTTCACGGCGGCCTCGCTCCACGAGCAACTCCTGAAATGTTAAATCGCAATCTTACGCAGCTGGGTCGGATGGAATATCCACTACATGCTCGGCCATTACGCATGGTTCCTACACAGCAACTCTATCAATCAGTCGTAGTTAGTGCTTAATGAACTACTAGCAGAATACAGTTAGTTATCCCTACTTATTACAAGAACGTTGGCTCTGATACCACTTGTGACACCCCTACTCACATGGTGTGATTATTGATTTTAAAAACTGTTTCAAAACCCTAACAATGTTTGGCACAGGCCAAAATTTTATTTTTAAAACATGGTTTTGAAAACTGTTTTATTGACTGTTTCATGAACTATTAAATTTGAAAACTGTTTCAAAATATAAAATATCCTGAAATTATATGAAAAATAACAGAGCCTTCATGTACAGATAGAGATCAACAAAAGGGCAGTTTTTATTGACTTAGAAGTGTATAGCACCGTTCAAGCACGCCAACCGTTCATACACTGCTCTCTCAAAATTTTGAATTTCTTTTTTTCTATTTCTCACAGATCATGCACGGCAACCGAAATATCAGGAAACCTTACTCACAGATTATACACTAGAACGTTTCAATACATGGCTTCCTTCATTATCACCCTCGCAATCGCAAAAGATCCAGCAGAATTAATGGGGCTCAGCCTCAGTCTCCGGTGAACCATCACTTTGGCCGTGACCTGATTTTTCGGTCGGCACTCGCGAGACGTCCCAGGTTCACTGCAAGGAGACCAACCACCACCTCCAATGCCGCTGTTGTTGCTAGTCCACGTGTACTTCATGGCAAAGGTGCCGGCTTCGAGGGAGGAAGCAGCAACAACGAGTCATGAAAGAAGGATGTTCCTTCAGTATCCCATGCTGATGTGCCGGTTGAAGAGATCGTAGTTGATGAGAATTTTTAAAGTTTAATTTGTTGTAAATTAAATTTTAAAGTTTCAAATGTAAATTCATATCCATATTCAACATTTAAAGCCTAAATTCAAAATTCGTGATTTTTTTATTTCAATTTTAATCTATTCAACTCCTAATTCAAACCATATAACTTCATTTAGACTCAAATTAATTTAATTTAACTTGAACACCTAAATTGATTTAAGAATCTATAAATTTAAACAAACAATTTAAATTATTAAAAACTAAATAGTGGAAATTCAAAAATACAAACTAACATTTAAAGAAAATAACTATTGGCTGAGAATAAATAAATTAGGAAGAAGCACAAAAGAGATAAAAATATAAAAATAAAAAAAAAGGTGAATTCAAAATTTAGTCACCTTACTTTGGAAAAGTTAACGTTTTAGTCACCACACTTTTTTATTATTATTTTTGTGATCACCTTACTTTTGCTTTTGCTCTATTTTGGTCACTCTGTTAACTTCCTCCATTAAATGCTTAATGGATTACTTTTTTAAAGGTATTTTTGTCAAAACTTACAAATTTTTCTTTTAAGTGCCCATTAGGATTTCGTCCCCCTATTCATCTTCTTTCTCATAATTTTTAAAAAAATTTCGAACTTGTTCTTCTCCGGCAGGTTTAATATTCTCTTGCAAAATGACATTAAATCTCATCTTCCAAACCATCAATTTGGGAATTTGCGATCCAGCATAACCTCCTGCAAATTCTCATTTCACATGTACTTGTAAATCACCACAAAGCAAAAGAACCCAGTTAAAATTTTTTGGGGAAAAAAAAATACAAATAGAGATTATAATTTAGCACCATAATAAACCTGATAACCCTTGAAAAAATAAAGCAACATCCTTTTATTTTAGCAAGAAAATTCAGAAAAGAAAAAAAAAATACATCAACATGTTTCAATAAAAACTAATTTGGAGGGGAAACATTGTAAGAAACTACACTCCGGCCACTTTTTCCGACGAGGGGCTGATGCAATCAAGGATGAGCTTGGCTTGGAATGTGAGGCAATGGAGGGTTGAAGGCTGGGAGACATCTGCAGTCAAGATGGGGATCTCCGGAGGGGGGTTTGGGTGTGTGACATAGTGGAAGCTATCTATGAGAAGAAATCGCAGAATCTGGAAGAAGCGTTCTGGAAGACTGTTGATTTGCGCACAAATACCAGTCAAACAGGCATGTAACAATCGTTGAATCCACAAAAGGACTACCAAAAATTAGGGAAGAAGTAATCGTAATCTCAATAAATCAAAATGTGAGAACTACAATAGTTGGCACGCCTATTTATAGAGTTATAGGTGCCCGAAACCCGAACTAAAAGGGAAAACGGAAAACTTACCAAAAAAGGAAATATTGCCAATTCCAATATGGAATCGATATCCTACTGAAAACAGGAATAATGAAAAAAGCAGAATCCCAATCGGATACTCGTATAAAAAATTATACTAACAACAAAACTTTCCTAAAAAGCCAAAACGGGCTTTTGAAGGCCTAAATGATGTCGGATTGCCGAAATCCATCGTAGGCAATAGCATAGTGATGGGTCCTACTCTTGGGCCCATTTCTCATCAACCTGGGCCCTTGGATCTGCCAGACTCCACTGTTTTTTCCTACGCTGGTTCACTTAGTCCCTTTTCCCCCAATACGCTATTGCAAGTTCTGATGCCATATCAGTGTGCCGCCTAGTTGAATAATTGGCTACTTTGGATGGGCTTTTCTACTGGCTAAGAGATTTCACTGGGGAGAATTTGAGAAACTTTAGAAGTTTAGAAATTCCAGATAAGAAAAAAAAAATCGAGAGAGAAGAAGAAGAATTGTAGATAAGGCCCAAGAAATAAAGAAAGAGAAGTAGAAGGAAGAGGAAAAGAGAGGAACGGAGAAGAAAGAGGAAGGAGGAGAGAGGAAAGTGGGAAGTGGGAGAAAAAGAGGAAGGGGAACAAAGGGCTTTTCCACCTAGGAGAAGAGAGTTGAAAACAGATTAATGTGAGTGGTAACTTTTTCTTCTTCTTCTTCTTTTTGTCTTTTAGGGATAAGGAGTAAAAAAGTAGGACTAAGACGAAATGCCCTTAATTAACTTGTTCCGTTAGTGACATAACGGAGCTATTTGACAGAATGATCAAAAAATGCAAAAACAATAGTATGGTGATTAAGAAAACAATAAAAAAAGTATAGTGGCTAAAACGTTAACTTTCATAAAACAAGGTGACTAAATTTTGAATTCACCCAAATAAAGGAAAAAAAAAGAAGAAAAGAGTTAATGCTAGAATAAAAATTAAAAAAGAATGAGAAAAAATAAGAAAAATTGACAACTAATGGGGAATGAATTGCTTTAGGTGTTTGATTTGAGGAGTTGAAAGGTATTGTGACTTGAAACAAAAGTTAGGGAGAGATATATTATACAGGTTGGGTAATGCGGTTGTCTTCAGGTTTTAACTTCTTCCTTCTTTCTTTTTTTTTTTTTTTTTTTGGAACAACGTCGTTCCACTAAACATTTAAGAATAAGACAAAAAGAAGTAAAGGTCACTGCACAAAATGGCCCAAATGGACTGCTAACTCCTTTAATGCATGTGCGCATGCTTCTGTTCTAAAAACAAAATTTGTCCACTAAACATTTAAGAATAAGACAAAAAGAAGTAAAGGTCACTGCACAAAATGGCCCAAATGGACTGCTAACTCCTTTAATGCATGTGCGCATGCTTCTGTTCTAAAAACAAAATTTGGGCCAAAAAAAAAAAAAAATGAAAAGATGTATATATGGGGTGCTCACCTTGCACATTGGCAATGCCGGGCCTGGCCATAAGACTTGGTCACATGGTTGTTGAAGCCATCATTGAGCCAGTATACACTGGCGTTAGAATTATGGATATTTGGTTTTGATTTGTTCCTCTTATTTTTGTATTCTATTGATTCCAATCATTTTTCCAGCACTTGTAAGCCTCTATACAACGCCTCCAAGACTATGAATAAAGCATGGAACAATTATTTTCTCACTCTTTCTTCTTGTTCTCCCAAAAATCCTTGTGATGTTGTGTACCAACCGTAACGCTCTGCCACTAACTTAATAGGTATCAAGACTTCTTGAAGCCGGCTAGCTATATATATATAGCTACATGTTGTCAATACGATAAAAGGATGAAGAGACATTACAAGGGGTTTAGATCTTCTGATCCTTGCCACCAACGCCCTCAATCTTTGTGATAGAAGATTGCCGCCGAGGCTCTCAAATCTTCGGGATAGAAGATTGTCGCCAATGCCCTCAAATCTTAGGGATAAAAGATTGCTCACCGGCATGCTTGATTTTATCCTTGCGAACAAGGATCAAATGCGGGATGAATGATACAGTTATTTGATCAGTTGAGTTGAATTAGTTTTTAACTCTTAAGTGATAAGTTTTACCTCAAGTGTTAGTTAGCAGAGTAGTGCCATAATTACTAGGTTCGTGTTCTTAAATTATAGGAATTCTACTAGCTCTGTTAGTTTTCCAATTAATTATCAATAACTAATTATATGTTAACTGAGATATCAATGAAAATTACTGAAACAATGACTCTTTTTTCCCCTGCCTTCTTCTATGTTTTTTCCTTCCCTTTTCTTTGTATTTGTGTTCGTATCAAGTTGTATCTAGCACTACTCTACTAATTAACACATGAGTCAAAACTTATCACTTATGAGTTAAAGACTAATTCAACTCAACTTATCAAATAACCGTATATTATTTCTTCAATTGAACTAGTCTTTAGTCATTAGTTAGTGGTTAGTTAGTGCATATATAGAATTTAGTAAGAGTGGTTAGAGTTAGTGGCTTAATTTTTGGATTATTATATTTAGCAGACTATTATAAATGGTCTGGTAAATCTGGTGCAGGGTTTATTGTCCAAGATTCTACGGAATATGTCCTATTGGCAGGTAGTACGTCCCTGGGGTTTCTTTACTAGCTTTCAAGCTGAAGCAATGGCTCTTTATTTTTGGTTATTGGCATGCAAACAATGGAACATTCAGGCACTTTGGGTGGAATCTGATTCCCTTGCTCTACTAAATTGTTATCAAGCACAAGTTTGGTCGTGGAGGGCGTCTCCTGTCCTGAAGCATATTGTGGGCCTAACAGCTTTTTTTCCCACTTTCTCCTTCACTCATATCTACCGAGAAGCGAATGCAGTTGCTGATCACTTTGCACGGTTGGTTAGCACATCTCCTCAGCCTTCTCCATTCATCCACTGCACTGTACCCTCAGCTATACGGGGAATGGTGATTTTAGATGCTCGTAGTTTCCCTTACTTAGGGTGTGACTATTTTGACACTTGTATATGCTATATTTGCTTTTCACACAATATATATATATTTATTTATTTATTTTTACAAAATAGTCTGGTACATACTAGAAATTGTTATGAAAAGAAATAAACTAGCTACCACCTTCCTTTAAATTCTTAACATCCTCTACTTCATTTAATCCTAAACGTATTCCAATTCCATTTATTATTAACAGATGACATAAATTGTCTTCTTTTTAATCTAAGGGTTTATATTTAATTGGGGATGGTCCTTCTCTTTTAATCTAACGGTTGTCATGCTCTCCTCACACAGCTATACAAATGATGATGTTTCCTTTCTGAACAGGAGTGTCTAACGAACAGGTTTTTTAATCCTGAAACAACATCCAAGGAGGGTTGTTATAATTTTTTCAAAAAAGCATTGCGGTTTCCATGTTCAAAAGAAATGACGGTTTGGGGCATTGTCAAATTTTCACATCCAAGAATAAGAGGACGTCCTCTTCACCTCTCTGTTTGACGATGATTCGATCTAGGCAGTAGGTAAATTTCTTATCTCAACAGGTTCTCTCTCCATTTTTTTCGTTTGAAAACTACACAACGGAGATAGATGTTTTTTTTCCTGTCGATTAACTGCGCTTCGAACGATTGAGGAGCCTCTATTGTGTAAGTTTGCAATTTCCAATGTATTTCATACCTCCACACCCAAATTTGCAAAACCGGAAGGGAAGCAAAAGATGACCATAAAGAATGGTGCCTTCGGCTTGTTGACGGAGCGGCCATCGTTGTGGGTGAATGTGGAGGTTTTGATTTGGAAGAGACGGATAGGATTCTGAAAGAGCGAGGAGGTACTGCCGGATGAGACACTCGAAGTTTCCTACGTAAGGTAAGACGCTGGTGGACAGGACGTTGTTGAGGAACTGATTGTGATGAGAGTTTCGAGAGGGGGGGGGGGGGGGGGGGGGGGGGGGCGCAAGAGGGTGTTGCAAAACCATGGAAGAGGCCGAGACGAAGTGCCTTAGATTTTTTTTTTTTTTTTTTTTTTTTGTCTTTTAGTTTAAGGAATCAGTTAGTTAAGCAAGCAAGGGGGAATTCTTGAAATCCAGAACATATTTCTTTTTGGGGATCTTGTGAGCGCAGGTGTGTGTGCGGGTACGCCGCCATTAATTCCGTAAGGAGAAGAATATCTTGGGTAAATCCGACTCTAAACCGATTTTTCCACAGCAAGTTCCATTAAGAAGGTACCTTCCTGTTTCATGCGTTACCTGTTGATTTTTCAAAAAAATAAGTTGTCTTCCTTTCTTCTCTAATTGAGGTCTCTTTTTATTAAAATTATTAGTTTTATAAGTTTAGATTGAATTGTAAAATTCGTTTTCTAATTTGTTGTTTTTTTTTTTTCTAGGAATTTACCCAGAGGCACGTTTGAACTACCAGTTGCCTTTCGTAACGAGTTTACAAAATTTTGGATTATGAGTAATGATACACACCTCAACTAACTCAACTTTCTCATTTGCAAGTGATGTGTCATGCATTCATTGGCTACACTTTTATAAAATAATTATTAATACTATATTATTGACCAATAAATACACATGACACCTCACTTGCTATCAGAAATTAAGAAGATTAGTTAAGTTGTTTATCATTAGTATTAGAATAGACTATATGGGTGATGCAATGGAAAAATTCCACTCGGTATGTCAAATTGCGTTTGTTTGATTTTATTTATTTATTTTTTGGACAGTTGTGGTAAAATTTTTGTTTGGGAGTCTCTAAATTCATACTCTCAAGGTGAATTTAAATTTTTATTAAGATTTTGGGGAAAGGTGTTATAAGCACCAAAGAGGTATCTCTGTATTGTTCCAATAAGTCCAATGTCATTTCCCGTGATTCATGTGACGATGATGAAAATAGTATATTGTTTAATTTTTTGGGGAAGATATTGGAAGTATCGTGTCAACCACATCCTGATTGTTTTGCTTATTATGTGTATACAGCAGCGAACGCAAAACAATATTTAGGAGGGGCCGACTCTAAGGGTAATTTTTTTTTGTGTCATTAAATAAAATACATATCACTAAAGTATCAAAATACCCATAATAATATATGTCCAAAAAAAGTCTTATAGAACTATCATATTCTATGATTGGTTTCCGTAGGCCTGGGTCCATGACAATATTATTTCAGTTAAATTCCACACTAAAATGTTTTTCTTTACTTTTTTTCCTGATGAGATTTTTTAGAAACTTCTACACCGCAACTTCTACACCGCGTTTCAAAAATTTATCTATAACCTATCAAAATTTCAAACTTATCAAATTAAAATTTTATCATTCAATATAAACCCAACAACAAAATGCTATAAAAAAAACCAATCGCCACACTCACATTAATTATTAAATAAATTAAAACATATTCAAAATTAATTAATCAAGAAAAAATCACAATGGTAATCACAATTATATACATAAACATTCAATTATAAATTAATAACCATTAAAATATTACTAAAATTTAAAATTCGATTGCTATTACCTATAATCATTATCACATATATTACAAAATTAAACAATTAACTATAAAAATTTTATATTAAAAATATATCCAAAAATTAAAATTTACAAACAAATAATCACTTACAATCTTTTAATTAGGTAGCAACTAGCAAGAAAGGGAGCTATGGAGGTAATGGCGGGCGGCGGCGTCAAGAAGCGGCGAAGATAACTTGACTGCTGTGTTTTTCTTCTTCGTTCGGTCGGGCTCAGAAGGGAAGCCAAAGAGAAGAGAGGGAGGGAATGATTGAATGGATTGGGTTCATTGATTTAGGGCTATTCTAATTTGGGAGAGGGGTTTAGTTGCAATTCGCATTTTTTCCACAAGGGAAATTCAGTTTTTTTTTAATTTTAAGCCCTTATTAAAACGACATCATTTTAATAAGGGCTTAAAAATAAAAAAATTAAGCCCCTTAGTAAAACGACGTCATTTTAAAAAAAAAAAAGAAAAAAAAATGCAATCAGTGATTCAGTCGTCTTCTTCCTCGCGACAGAAGAGGTTTCAGCTGCGCCGCTGGCGGGGCTGAGGCTGAAGGGCAGTATACTACTACCCTTCGCTCCCGGAGAAAGGAGGGGTGTCGGCACCCCTTCGCCCCTCCCTGTCTCCGCCTGTGTATATATAACATTTTATCTGCTAAAACTGTTGTTCCTTTTCAGATAAGAATCAAAGTCCAACCAAACTATCTGTGTGTGGACGATCATTGATTTCAGCCTAAATCAATATATGTGCATTTCGCATGAAACAAACAGAATGTGATATTGCTTTTGTACTTAATTGTACCTGTTATCATCCTTTAAAATGCGTGTAAATGGAGTCTCTTCATGAAGCCACTTTATTTGGTTGATGCATCCTTCATTTTGTCAATGCTTAACATTTTTTAATGTTGGACAGCTAACTAATGTTCTGTTCACAAGTAAAGTCATGCGTTTGTTTTTCTTTCTTTTTTCTTGTAGTTGGATTTTTATTTTGTTTTTTATGCTTGCGCTGTGCATAATTTATCGCTTTATACTGCACGAAATGTTTTCTCAATCCTGCAATGCAATAATTATAAGCACCCTTGCTTCTGAGCTTTGTGCTATAGTTGGCTAACTGATAGGACCAAGGTTGTTAAACTCGGAATTAGGGATAAAATCGTTTTATGCTCATAATCAGAATCGTAGAATCGAATCGTCGAATCGGATCCTGGAATCGGAAAATAGCAAATACACACTTATTTAATTATAATTATATCATAAACTCGGAATGTCTCATATAAACTCATAATTGTTCAATAAAAAGCACATTAAAAGTGTCAACTCAATAATCCATAGCCAAATCAATTACATATCATGTCCATGCATAATCCCATAAATAATTAAACATCATTCTCAAATTCATAAACTTCATCATTCTCATTGCCTTTTTCATTCTGTCCAACATCTCTGAAATGCACATCCGTTGTTATTTGTGCCTCATTTTCATATTCATCGATCAAGCGAAACCTTTGTGACTGGTTGATTTGTTTTTTCTTTTGACAAGATCCCCTTGTACTAGGTCTTTCATCAGCTATATTAAAAAAGAACAAAAAAGAAATAGAGAATACTAAACAGTTAGCACTAATATATAAAATTTAATGAAACTATATATGATGATATACAGAAACAATAACTCACATATCCTGAATTGTGAATCAATGAGTGGCTGCTCATCATTTTCTTCTTGATCAGTTTCTTCTTCTTCATCTGAAGCATCATAATCTTTATTTCCAGCAGCCCTCGAGCCGTCGAGTGCCTCCAATCGAAGCTTCAAAGCGGTCTTCAATAGAACTCAGGTCAGAAGGAGCTAGGGCAAAAAAGGGGAATGAAGAAATTGAATTCTTGAATTCAATTGAACGGAGTCCCGACTCCCGTCGTGAATTGTGAGGAACTGAAGATCGAAGAGGGGAAAATTATTGCTGGGCCGCTGGCAATATAATTATGAACATGGGCTGCAAAAATTTGGTAAAATTTTGGGCCTCCCAAATGGGCCAAATCACATATTTAACTGTTTTTTGGTCCAATCTCGAGCCCCTTCAAGATATTGTGGAATCGGCCTAGAATCATAGAATCGGCCGATTCTAGCCCGATTCTACGATTCTAGGCCGATTCTACCAAGTCTACTGCTGCAACTCGGGTAGATCCGATTCTACTCCGAGTTTGACTCGATTCCCGGGTCTAGACTCGTAGAATCGGCCGATTCTATGAGTCTAGACCCGATTCTAACAACCATGGATAGGACCGTCGTTAGCCCTATCAAATACAGTAAAAGTACTGTATAAACCTGCAACAAATATCTATAAGTAGCACAATGATAACAGGGTCGATCCCACAGGGAACGGACTGCTTAAAATCACAAAACCTATTAAATTCCAAACAATTTTGGTTCGCAACCACCTTTGTTGCTCAGAGAGACTTTGTAAAAGATTATTGAAAACTAAATAACAAACTTAAATTAAGAAAGAGAGTTTAATTAATGTAATAAAGTATTCCAGCAATATGTAAATCACAATAATCACGTGCATGTTAATCATCAACTCAAGAATATATTAAATAGCATGTCATCAATCAGTTATAGATTACCGTGAATCAGCACAGACATAACCCAATATCCCCTTACTTTATCGACAATTACCGTGAATCCGCACAGACATAATTGCTACTCTAATTAACAAGGAACAGGCCGTAAGGCATCGACACCTATTAACCAAGTTAATAGCCTTAAGATCTAGGGAAACCCAATTTTAGTTATTCTTATTGAATTAACATCTAAGAATTACTAACCCCTTATTCTCTATTACCTGAAGGCAACTTTACCACTAATTAATCTTGCCCAATAAATATTATGTTATTTAATCGGGAATTAATTGGCTCTACCTAATTCAACTAAGGTGATCAGTCTCAATTAAATATCAGTAATCAAAGTTATGAGCAGAGAATAAGAAGGAACACATGCAATTTAATTTAAGAACAATTCGGTTTCATAACATGCCCGGATTAATTGCTATTACATTATGCTGGAATATATAATTTAGCTACTCATAATCAAACTAACTACGCACATAATTATTATATGATTCATACTGAAAATAGTTGAAAAGAATAAAATAAATAAGAAAGAAATACTTGATTTATGATCTGAAAATAATTGCAGAGTATGCGACCACCCGTTTGGGCAAACGGGACCTCTGCTGGGCAAAACTTCTCAAAACGCAAGACCCGAAAACTACTGCTCTAAAATCTGAACTAGCTATCAAAATATCTGATAAAACTCTACTTCTCCAAAAAAACGTTTTTTCTCCTCTCCCTTCTATCCCTATAAATAGGTGTAGAATGGAGAGTAGAAAATAGTAAACTACTAAACTCTTGTCAATGTAGGATACTACTAAAATTAATCTCCAAAAGAAGGATAAATATATTAGGAAACAGCCCATGCTCAGCACCCATGCTGATAATTAAAGATTCCAATTCCATTCCAATTTCTTCCTACGGGTGATCACTTAATTAGGCAATGGCCTATTTTCTTGATTGGGCTTCCTTCAACTTCTTTGGGTTGGACTGCTCACTGCATTTGGGCTCCTTCAACTCTAGCCTACTTGTTCCTCTTGCATGCATGAACATTAATAATGTCTCCCTTCATTGCTTCTTTGGGCTATTGAGCCCTTTTCATCCTCTTTTGCATCCTGCCTTCTCTAATTGTTCTTCTTCCTAAAACCTGCATTTTCCTTACAAAAACTTTCACATACCCGTGAGATTTGACACAAATATGCTCTAAAATTCAGCAGCTAAAGGACACCTATCAAATATCCCCACACTTGAATGACGCTTGTCCTCAAGCGTGAAGTGAAGAATTAAACTCAGTCCTATTTTCTTTCCCTTTCTTACGTAACAAAAACACAAAGACACAAACACAAGAACAGAAAAGACAAAAAGCTTGGACAGACCCAAAAGAAACATAATAGAAAACGAACAATGACCCAAAGGACCCAAGACATGACTCACACGACACAATGACACCACATAAACACAGGATTACTCTGCCCAAATTCCTCATGTCAATTGTACTTGCACCACGAGATTCACCTTTTAATCACAAACTATGCAAACTCTACCATTCCACCAAACAAACCATACCAAGTCAGTATAACACAGTTATGCAAAATTTCCCAAGCAGGCACTCTTATGGGTAGTAAAACACACAACTCACAATTCAGAAAATTAGGACAAGTGATTCATCCCTAGTCTAGTCAGAACTCAAAAGCTTGATAACTGACCATCTCCACAGTAAAGATTGAGTAATGCATAGATGTTAAGAACAACCTTTTATTCACAGGGACGCAATGGGGCCAAGGGATTTTTATTTATTTTGTCGGGCCCTATGGGGTTCTAAGTCACCTGCAGAATTCAACAATTAGTGTGCATGCATATAGAACTTTCTGCTCCTTTTATTTGGACATCAACTCCACTTCTTGCTTTTCCTGATCTAGAGCCACAACATTCAGCTCTTTCTTTAATTATTCAAGCAGTGACAGTCACCAACAACTTAGCCAGAACTTAATTAAAACATTCAGCATCTAACCGCTTTGTCCAGTCCCTTAAACTTATTCTGCAAACGTATTTAAAACACAACCAGCTCTTATTCTTTATTTCATCATCTTTTTTCTCATTTTTTTTTTCTTTCTCAAATGTGGACTCATTTCTTTCCACAGCAGAACTAATTTTTCATATAATCTTAGCAGATACAAAAAGAAACAGAACTGGACTCCACAAATTGTAGCTCATGACCTCTTCTCTGTCGCAGCATCAACACATAATTACCATGCAGCATGCACACCAAGGGTAAGAAAGGATTTACTCAAAACAGGCCTTGGCTAACTTTTACTGACTCAGAATTGAAAGGTCAAGGCTTCAACTTGCTGACTAAGAGGTATTTTTCTGTATAGGACGGTTCAGAAATTCAAACCAAAATGGGTTTATCCTAGAAAAGGTCCCCCATCATCCAACCATGCATTACTCAATAAACCATTTTGACAGTCTAGCAGGCAAACCAAAGAGATTCTCATGCAAAACATCCAGCGCGGCTCAGAATTATTTAGTAGGCTTTAGAAGAGGGAATTCATGCATAACTTGTATTAAAATAACTGATCTTTCCCAAACCCATCCACAAGAATAAGCATAGTAATTGATTAACAGGATATCTATGTTGCTTATTTTAGATTAACATTCAGATTTGGGGCAGAATCCTGGACTTCACATACACATACTTGACATAACAAGGCTCCAAAAACCAAAAGACACAGAAAAATTCTCAAAACATCCCCACACTTAAAATAATGCTTACCCTCAAACATACATTAAATTTAAAGTGAGACCAGATATAGACAACACAACTATGAAAAATAAAAACAAAAACAGCACAAAACAAAAATAGAAACGACACATGAAACAAAACAAAAAGGGATACTAGAGAAAGACTTATCAAATCTCATAGAGGCGGGATTCAGATTCTTCATCAATGGCCGTGACCGGACGGCTGTGGGCGGTGGTCGAGAGGAACCCGCGGTGGCAGTACTGGGAGCCGATTGGGGGCCGCCGGGTGAGTGGGAATCGGGGGAGGAAGTAGGCGAGGGGTCGGGCTCGGGCCTGCGGGATTTGGCTTTACGTGCGCCGGCCTTGGGAAATCAGCGGTGGTGGAGTGGTGTGCAGTGGCCGTCGGTTGTGAAAGAGACGGTGGTGGCGAGTGGCGTGAAGGAGACGATGGGCGGGTAGGTGGAGAGAAAAATTGGTGTGCTGATTTGGGTATTAGGGTAATGGGTTGGGGTAATTTTCAGGATGGCCTTTCTTCTTCCTGAAACTTCGAATTTGACCCCCACCACTCAATTTCTGTTGACTTTTGCAAGATGGTCCTCCCTTTTCTAAAATGTGGTGATTGCTCCCCTTAATTGTTGACTTGGCAGCTTGGATCCCTGCTCCTTCTTCGCCATTGAGCTTCATAGGTTGGCTACTGGAACGCCAACCTGCAATAAAAAATTAAATGCTAAAAATTAAATAGTGAACGACTGAATTTACTATTTTTTTTATTTAAATTAAATATTGAAAAATAGAAATAATGGAAAACACAAATAAAAAAAATAATAATAATAAAAGAAAACGTGGGTTGCCTCCCACTAGCGCCTCTCTTTCACGTCTTCGGCCAGACGCAGTATGTCTCCTTCAATGGTTCGGACAGCTTTGTAGTGAAATTGCTTCCACCAAAACGTTCCGATCGAGTTCGTTATAATGCTTGAGACGTTGCCCATTAACCGTGAATGTATGGTTAGTTGCTGGATTCCGTACTTGCACAGCTCCAGTCGGGCTAACTGACACAATGTCCAAAGGTCCATGCCATTTACTCTTCAGTTTACCACCCATGAGGCACAGTCTAGATTGAAAAAGTAGAACCTTCTAGCCCACCCGAAATTCCTTCTGTCGAATGCACCGATCATGCCACAATTTAGTGCGGTATTTGTACCAATTTGCATTATCATATGCTTCCAGTCGCAGTTCCTCGAGTTCTTCTAGCTGGTACTTCCTTTCATCCCCACACTTGGTTGCTTCCATGTTCAATTGCTGCACTGCCTAATATGCCTTATGCTCTAGTTCCACAGGTAGATGACACATTTTTCCAAAAACCAGCCTGTAAGGTGACATGCCTATTGGAGTTTTGAAGGCAGTCCGGTATGCCCATAGAGCATCATTCAGCTTCTGAGTCCAATCCTTCCTTGATGTATTCATTGTTCTCTCGAGCACATGCTTGATTTCTCTGTTGGAAACCTCAGCCTGACCATTTGACTGTGGGTGATATGGTGTGGCAAGTCTATGATGCACGCCGTACTTTTTCATCAGGGCGGCTATGGTCTGATTACAGAAGTGAGTTCCTTGATCACTGATGATTACCCTCGGTACACCGAACCTGCAAAAGATAGTAGCTCACAAAAAAGCTACAACAGCTTTTGAGTCATTGGTTCTGGTAGCTTTTGCTCCGACCCATTTAGATACATAGTCCACAGCCAACAATATATAAAGATTCCCATTTGATACTAGGAGTGGCCCCATGAAGTCCATTCCCCACACATCAAAAATATCACAAACTTTAATGGGAACTTGTGGCATCTCATCTCGGGGCCCTATATTACCCATTCGTTGACACCTGTCGCAAGCTTTACAAAATAAATAAGCGTCCCGATTCAATGTCTGCCAGTAAAATCCACTGTCTCTCACCTTTCGAGCTGTTCGCTGGGGGCCATAGTGGCCACCACATTCCAAAGAATGACAATGGCGCAATATTTCTTCCTGCTCCCATTCAGGGACACATTTTCTAATTACTTGATCGGCTCCCATTTTCCACAGAGTCGGCTTGTCCCACATATAGTATTTACTATCACTAAAATTCTCTGTCTCTGTGCTTGGTTCAGGTCTGGCGAAAAAGCATTAGAGGTGAGGTAATTAACCATATCTGCATACCATGGATAACAGATCTTCCTCTCCGAAGTTCGCAGATTCAGTGACTGTTCTACCTCCTGTTTGGGCAAATGGGACGTCGCCTGGTACAGATGTTCTTCTGGAAAGTTTTCCTGAATTGGTGGGCCAGCTTCAGGTTGAATCAGCCTACTCAGATGATCAACAACGTTATTTTCTGCACCCTTTTTGTCTCTTAACTCCCACGTGAACTCCTGGAGCAATAAAATCCACCGAATTAATCTTGGCTTGGACTCCTTTTTGGCCAGCAGGTGCTTTAATGCAGCGTGATCTGTGTAGACAATGCACTTTGATCCCAATAGGTACTGCCTGAATTTCTCAAAGGCAAACACTACTGCCAACAATTCTTTTTCAGTAGTGGAATAATTACATTGGGCTGGATTTAGAGTTTTTGATGCATAGTAGATGACATGACTCTCCTTCCCAATTTTCTGACCCAACACTGCACCTACTGCATAGTCACTAGCGTCGCACATCAGCTCGAATGGGTGCTCCCAGCGGGGAGATTGAATAATCGGTGCCGAAGTCAACTTATTCTTCAATGTGTCGAAGGCCTGTCTGCACTCTTCCGTTAGGGCAAATGGGACGTCGTCTTTCAGCATATTAGTCAGAGGCTGTGCGATTCTAGCAAAATCCTGAATAAATCTCCTGTAGAACCCAGCATGTCCTAAGAATCCACGAATTTCCCTGACATTAGTTGGATAAGGGAGCTTGGCTATCAATTCAACTTTGGCCTTATCTACCTCAATTCCCTTCTCAGATATCTTGTGTCTCAACACTATCCCTTCCGTGACCATAAAGTGACATTTTTCATAATTGAGGATGAGGTTTTTCTGAACACATCTCCCCAGTACTGAGTCTAAACTCTCCAAACACTCATCGAAGGTTGCCCCATAAACTGTGAAATCATCCATGAATATCTCAATACACTTCTCGATAAGGTCTGAAAAAATACTCATCATGCATCTTTGAAAGGTTCCTGGAGCATTGCATAGACCGAACGGCAATCTCCTGTAGGCATATGTGCCAAAAGGGCAAGTGAAGGTCGCCTTTTCCTGGTCTTCCTGATTCACCCGAATTTGGAAATAGCCACTGCATCCATCTAAAAAACAAAAGAACATGTTGCCTGCTAATCTTTCCAACATCTCGTCTATGAATGGTAAGGGGAAATGATCCTTTCTGGTTGCAGCATTTAACTTCCGGAAATCAATGCACATACGCCATCCTGTGAGAAGTCTCATAGGTACTAACTCATTGTTCTCATTCTCCACAACCTCAAAACCTCCCTTCTTGGGTACTACATGCACAGGACTCACCCACTTGCTAACACTGATTGGAAAAATTATTCCAATGTCAAGGAGTTTCAGAATCTCTTTTAGGACCACTTCTCTCATATTGGGATTGAGCTTGCGTTGGTGATCTCTAGAAGGTTTTGCATCTGGTTCCAAGAGGATGTAGTGTTGGCAGATGTCAGGGCTGATCCCGGTGATGTCCGCTAAGGTCCACCCGATGGCCTTCTTGTGTTGCCGTAGGATGTGAAGCAACCTATCCTCCTGACAGGCAGTTAATGTATTGCTGATGATGACTGGCAGCGTCTCCTTTTCCCCCAAGTAGACATATTTTAGGCTCTCAGGCAGTGGCTTTAGATCCAGGATTGGGGCTTTGACTAATGATGGCAGCAGCTTGCTTTCTGGGTCCCGTTTGGGCAAATGGGAGGTTGCCCTGGAAGCTGAATCAATTTCTGTCGAGTAAAGAGACATGCTAGTCTCTCTTATTTGGGCATCGCTCATGTTCTGGGCATCTTTTTTAGTCAGCCCCTGAGTAAGCACTTGTTCCATCTTATCCTGCAAAAATTCAGTCTCAAAGTATTCTTGGACAATTGGGTCAATGAGATCAATACTATTTACATTCTCTGTATCTGCTTTATTTCTCATGGCATGCTCAATGTTAAAGATGTACTTCTCACCATAATAATCTAGACAAATAGTCCCATTATAGACATCAATAAGGGCTCGAGAAGTTTTCAAAAATGGCCGGCCTAACAAGACTCCAGCCGACTCTTTTGACGGATCACTACTCATCTTGACCACATAGAAATCAGCAGGGTATACAAAAGAATGAACTCTAACTAAGACATTTTCAAGTAGTCCTTCAGGATGAACACAAGATCTATCTGCCAATTGTATAATTACTCCAGTTTCTACTAATTTAACACTAGTCAGGGTCAAATAAACAGATAGGGGCATTACATTAATGGAGGCTCCTAAGTCACACATGGCATGTTCAATTTGTTTATCACCAATGATGCAAGGAAGAGAAAACATACCTGGGTCCTTGCATTTTGGCGGTAGCTTTTTCTGAATGACTGCTAATACAGTCTCACCGAGGATCACCTTGCTTGCGGCCCTAGGTTTTCCAGCCATGAACTCCTTCAAAAATTTACCAATAGGAGGGATCTTTATTGCCTTGAGGAAAGGAATGTTAACCTCCATCTTCTCAAAAGCTGCCAAATAATCCACAGGATCCTCTTTTGGTTTCTTTGCCTTCCCGATCAGTCTGTTTGGAAATGGGGGGTATTCATAGGGGTTTCCACCTTTGAGACTTAGAAAAGGTTCAGGTCTCTCTATCGCCGCTGGCTCTGTTTCTGCAGTTTCAGGTTCAGGGTCAACGGCCCGTTTGGACAAACGGGACCTCGTCGTAGAACTCGCTTGCTCTTCGGTGAACCTTCAGGTTCAGGGTCAATGTCCCGTTTGGGAAAACGGGACCTCGACGTAGAGTTCTTTTCCACAGCTGGTTCCAACACTTTCCCACTCCTTAGGGTTTTCTCATTCACATTCTCTTTGGACGGCACCTGAACTTGGGCGGGTAATCTGCCCTGGTCACCCTTCAATTCTTTGAGCGAAGCAGCCAATTGGGACACCATATTTGCCAGACTATCAATACTGGCCTTCTGTTCTTTTTGTTGATCCATTAGCGATGCAATTAAATCAGTAGAATATTTACCATTTCTCTGTGGTTGGTATGAATTCTGGCCCTGTTGGAACCCTTCTGCTGTGGTGGTCGGTATGCCTGATTCTGATACTGATTCTGGTTACCCTGATACTGGGGCTGCTGACTTTGATCCTGGCTGCCTGGTTCAGTCCATCTGAAACTAGGATGGTCTTTCCACCCTTGATTGTATGTGATGGAGTACGGGTCCCTTTTTGTTGATCCATTAGCGATGCAATTAAATCAGTAGAATCTTTACCATTTCTCTGTGGTTGGTATGAATTCTGGCCCTGTTGGAACCCTCTCTGCTGTGGTGGTCGGTATGCTTGATTCTGATACTGATTCTGGTTACCCTGATACTGGGGCTGCTGACTTTGATCCTGGCTGCCTGGTTCAATCCATCTGAAACTAGGATGGTCTTTCCACCCTTGATTGTATGTGATGGAGTACGGGTCCCTTCTCTGATGTGGACCATTTGATGTACTCACGCAAAGAGCTATAGGGATCCTCTCCTGGCCTTCCACGGTACCTTGGTAGCATACTCAACCAACTAGATTTGAGTTGGAAGTGACCCGTAACTTCAGGCATTACAATTGCTGAAAGCTCATCCTCGGCGTCGTGGTTGCTTAGCTCCTTCAGAGTTGGTTCAGCAACAGGAGCTTCCACTCGTCGCTCGTCTCTTCTTTCTTCCTGTCTATCTCCCATCTTAGAATCTGGCTTGGGGACAAAATTCTGTTCAGACTCAGCTTCTGTTCTACCTTCCGTTTGGGCTAACGGGACCTTGTCCGAATCTGAAACAGCAGCTTCTCGCCTTTGACGTGCTTCTTTTGCGAGTCTTCTTGCAGTTTTTTCAATCTCTGGATCGTACTGCAATTCAGGTTGCGACGATCTGCTCATAAAACACACAAAAGCACAAATTAATAGGAAAAGGTGATTTAAAACGTAAAACCGTTCCCCGGCAACGGCGCCAATTTGATAGTACCGTCGTTAGCCCGATCAAATACAGTAAAAGTACTGTATAAACCTACAACAAATAGCTATAAGTAGCACAATGATAACAGGGTCGATCCCACAGGGAACGGACTGCTTAAAATCACAAAACCTATTAAATTCCAAACAATTTTGGTTCGCAACCACCTTTGTTGCTCAGAGAGACTTTGTAAAATATTATTGAAAACTAAATAACAAACTTAAATTAAGAAAGAGAGTTTAATTAGTGTAATAAAGTATTCCAGCAATATGTAAATCACAATAATCACGTGCATGTTAATCATCAACTCAAGAATATATTAAATAGCATGTCATCAATCAGTTATAGATTACCGTGAATCAGCACAGACATAACCCAATCTCCCCTTATTTTATCGACAATTACCGTGAATCCGCACAGACATAATTGCTACTCTAATTAACAAGGAACAGGCCATAAGGCATCGACACCTATTAACCAAGTTAACAGCCTTAAGATCTAGGGAAACCCGATTTTAGTTATTCTTATTGAATTAACATCTAAGAATTACTAACCCCTTATTCTCTATTACCTGAAGGTAACTTTACCACTAATTAATCTTGCCCAATAAATATTATGTTATTTAATCGGGAATTAATTGGCTCTAACTAATTCAACTAAGGTGATCAGTCTCAATTAAATATCAGTAATCAAAGTTATGAGCAGAGAATAAGAAGGAACACATGCAATTTAATTTAAGAACAATTCGGTTTCATAACATGCCCGGATTAATTGCTATTACATTATGCTGGAATATATAATTTAGCTACTCATAATCAAACTAACTACGCACATAATTATTATATGATTCATACTGAAAATAGTTGAAAAGAATAAAATAAATAAGAAAGAAATACTTGATTTATGATATGAAAATAATCGCAGAGTATGCGACCACCCGTTTGGGCAAACGGGACCTCTGCTGGGCAGAACTTCTCAAAACGCAAGACCCAAAAACTACTGCTCTAAAATCTGAACTAGCTACCAAAATATCAGATAAAACTCTACTTCTCCAAAAAAACGTTTTTTCTCCTCTCCCTTCTATCCCTATAAATAGGTGTAGAATGGAGAGTAGAAAATAGTAAACTACTAAAACTCTTGTCATGTAGGATACTACTAAAATTAATCTCCAAAAGAAGGATAAATATATTAGGAAACAGCCCATGCTCAGCACCCATGCTGATAATTAAAGATTCCAATTCCATTCCAATTTCTTCCTACGGGTGATCACTTAATTAGGCAATGGCCTATTTTCTTTATTGGGCTTCCTTCAACTTCTTTGGGCTGGACTGCTCACTGCATTTGGGCTCCTTCAACTCTGGCCTACTTGTTCCTCTTGCATGCATGAACATTAATAATGTCTCCCTTCATTGCTTCTTTGGGCTATTGAGCCCTTTTCATCCTCTTTTGCATCCTGCCTTCTCTAATTGTTCTTCTTCCTAAAACCTGCATTTTCCTTATGAAAACTTGCACATACCCGTAAGATTTGACACAAATATGCTCTAAAATTCATCAGCTAAAGGACACCTATCACTAACTCTTGTAATAATTTTTTTGCTTGTCTTGTTTTCACTTCTTATACAATATAAACATTCTTTGTGCTTGCATCAAGTGAGAGGAAGGTTGATATGCTTGAAAGGGCTAACTGTTGTGAGATCAAGAAGGTGAAGGATGAATTAATATTGAATGGAGATGATATTGATCTTGTTTCATAATCAGCTGCTCTGATAAACCAAGTAAGGGTATTTGCTTCCTACCATTCAATTTAATTTAATATTCAAACGTGCATGTCCTATTCTCATATTATTTCTCTCTAGGTGTCTAGACCGAATGCCAGCTGATATTAGTGCTGTTGTTATTTCCTTGCAGTGCACATTTAATTGAGAATGTAATCTGGTATGTTTGCAAAATATGCTACTAAGGCTCTGTTTTCTTGTGACAATTTCTCAAGAATCATCATTTGTTTTTTCCAAAACTTTCTACAAAGAAACAACTTCACTTTTTCAACAATTCAAAATTAAAATTTTAAAATTTCCTCTAAATACCTACTTACATAAATTCAAAAAATAACACAATCATTACACTTTTTTATCTCTCACCTACACAATTTCCCAAAAAAAACTTTCCTCCGAAACATTTCCAACAAAAAACTTACCTCCCACAAAATTTCCCCTACACACAAGCCACAAGAGAACAGAGCCTAAATGTATCTATTGAAGAATTGGTTTCGTGTTCAACAAAAAAATTGGTTTTCAAGGAAGGAGGCTACCCCTCCACATTCTTGTTTGGCAGCAGTGAGTTAAGTAGCATTAGACAATGGTATTCTGCTCATGTGCGATAATCTCTGAATGCATAGCGACACTGGAGGCTCTATAGTGATTCGTGGTTAGAGGTATTGATAAAGTGTTGATGTAAACTGATAGTGATGCGGTTTCTCTATTGAGAATTGTAGTGTGCGGAAAGTAACCAAAACTCCAATTAGAAAAATACATTATAATCTCTTGGAACCCCAATCAATACTTGCATTCAATAGAACAATCAAGTTATTTTTAAACTATAACCCAAGCAACGAATTGAAGCGAAAAGCTAATTTAATTAGGCGAGACTATAAACCTAATTAACATGCAATTCTAGAAACTAATAGGTCAAAATCATGTAAGATTGACTACAGTTCAATTAGTAGAATTCAAAAATAAAAAGATGGGTATTAACCTTACATCAAATTATATCACGTATGAATTCTCTGATTTATTCATGCTCATAGGGAGCCCTTTAAATAGGGGTTGTGCGCCTATAAGAAGTAGAAAAGAGATAGGAAAGAAAACTGGTACCAATGAGAATTGGAAACTTTACAAAACCCAAAACCTAAAGGAACAAGGTTAAGGGAGAAGTAGAATTTCAGTTACCTTCCAAAAAATAAGGTGGCTGAGTGGCTGAAATTCCCCTTAAGAATATAAAAGGAAAATATAAAAATAAGGTAATTCCTATTTCTTAAAAGGAAACATGCAGGAATTCTTTTCAAGAAACTATTACTTAAGTAATTACCATAAAAGTAAGAGAACTTAAAAGTAATGGCGTGTAACAAATCAAGAACTCTAATAATTTCAAGACTTATAAAATTCACCCCAATTGATACTCTTAATATTCAGACAGGAACTCTCCAAAATAAATGACCCCTAAAAGCGCTGAGGTGAAAAGACCTTTATACCCCTGGTGGCCCTTTGAGCTTCTTTTGGCTTGTTCTGAATTGTGGTCCTTCAAGCTGGAACCTTAGCTGAAGGCTTTAATGGAGAACCCTTGTATAGACTTGGATTCACCTCAGGCTTAACTCTTCCCCTTCGAGTCCTGGCCTTCTGAACACTTGAATCAAATCCACACCTTAAGCATGGCGGACACTTGTGTTCTGTAGTAGAGATGACCTCATCAATCCCTCCTGGTTGGGAAGGATTCGTCCTCGAGTCTGTGACCTGCTGGGTTGATTTGGACATCTCCTTCTAGAGTGACGCTTCCCTTTGTCGTCTTCACAGGTTCTTCATTGCAAGTTTAGTCCGCTTCTGCTCAAAAGGTTCTACAACTTCTTCAATGAAAACTATGCAACTCTAGCGGGGGTATACTTCAGTTGACACAGGAGATGGAGCCTGGAACTTGTTTTGAGCAGCTTCGGCTGACCTGCGATTAAGCTCGGACGGCCGGCGATCAAGCAAGGCTGAGCTGCGATCAGTCGCGGCTGGCCTACGATCAGGTGCTACGGCAGGAGCAGGATCGGCTGGCCTGCGATCGGTTGCTGCAGTTGGCCTACAATCCGAGGCTGCGAGCCTGCGTTCAAGGTCTGCTGGCCTACGAGTGGATGTCTTTTCCCTGTACTCAGTTAGTTCAAACGATCCTAGAACAATAACAGTGATAGAGTTTACCTTCTGGGCAAGAAAATTCCCCCTTATTATCCCAAGATTGGCAGCCTTCTTTGTCTCCTTTGCTTGTACTACTTTTCCACTTTCCCACTTATCAAAAGCAGCCCTCATTCTGATGTTCTCAAAATCAATTTTCGATGGCAGTAGAGGAACCAGTGTGAGTGTTTGGGACTTGTGTTTAAAGGAGTACGTGTTGCTGTAACCACAATGCTGACCATTTTTGTCAAATTGCCAAGGGCGGCCAAGGAACAGATGAGCAGCTCTCATAGGCGCAACATCACAGAGAATATTGTCTTCATAACGATCAATGGAAAACTGAACTCGCACCTGCTTATTCACTTTAATACCTTTTTCATCATCAAGCCAATGAAGTGTATAGGGATGGGGATGAGGTAAGACTGGCAGGTGCAGCTTATCAGCCAAGTAGGTACTGCAGACATTTACGCTACTACCCCCTTCAATCAGCAGGATAAACACTTTCTGTCAGGAGTCTCAACACGAGCATGAAAGATAGTGTTTCTTTGATCAAAAATAGGACCAGGTGTAGTGTTCAGGAGCCTATTAACAACGCACCATTTAGCTGGGGCAGTATTAAGTTTGCAGTGAACCTTATCTTCCTGGTCAGGAGTCACTGAATCCTGCTCATCGTCAGTGTCACCTAAAGTCAACTTGGGCATCTCTTCATCTTCAGACTCAATTTCTTCACTTTTATACCCACTTTCACCAAACATTACCCTTTTGGCATTAGGGCATTGCGACGTGACATGGCCCCAGCCCATACATCTGAAGCATTCAATGTTGCTTAAGGATTTCTTCAAGAGTAAGGCTTCTTGTTAGCTGCTGAAGTGGCTTTGCTGTTGATGTTCCAACTAGTTGGCTCTCAAGTATTAGTGGTTGAGCTAGAAGTAGAACCCTTGATGGGATTCAAGCCATAGCTCTCAATTACCCGTGCCCTATGGAGAGCATCTTTGACACAGGGAGGGTTTTGCATATACACCTGATATGCGATATCTCGATGGAGGCCTACCAAGAATCGAGTGATTGATGAGTCATCGTCCTTTTCTACATTGGCTCTGAGCTTAGCAGTTTCAAGTTCTCGATAGAACTCATCAACACTGCGATGGGCCTAAGTGATGTTCTGTAGGCGCTTCTTCAGTCACATTCCTAAAAGGTAGGGACAAACCTTCGTCTCATAAGGGCGGCTAGATCCTTCCAAGCAGGATCAGGTGCGTTGGCCCTTTGGGTTCCCAGCATACGGCGCTGGGCAGGGCAGCTAACTCTTGTTTCCACTAGATAGAGGCATACCCCTTTGATCCATCAAATTTGGCCTTGGTAATTTAGGATTTAATTGGTAGTTCTCATGGGTTTTTGCCCAAGGTTTTAATTGTTTTGTGCAGATTTGGAAGAATAGGCCAATTGAGGTGAAGAAATGCAAAAGTGGAGATTTTTTAGCACAAAGGAGCAAGGAGTAGCCCACGCATGTTTGGGCCAAGAAAATAGGAAATCCTACGAAGCTTGCGGGTCAAGTCTGCCGGATCCAGGAAGAAAACGGAATTCACCAATCCGTATGGAAAGAGGAGTAAAGAATGAATCAATTGCCTAATTGAGAAAGGAAATTCAGAAGTTCCCATGTGCAAGATTGATTCTCTTTCCAATCAAATATCTGATTGATAGATCTCCTTAATTGATTAGGAGATATATTTTATTCCAATTACTAGATTTTCATAAGTCCTATATATAGGCACTCCAAATATTCATAAGGCAAGCTTGCATGCTGCCTTTGTCTTTAATTTTTCTCTCAGATTTATTCCAGAGCAAGTCTAGTTTTAGTTTTAATTTCGTTCTTTTGCTAATATTATGTTTTTCAGAGTTTTTGTTCGTTGGTTTGGAATTCCCGACTGCGCAGGCTACAACTTGGCCAAGCAAGCGATTGCCCAAATTCATAACTTCTTGATTCTAAGTAAAGTAGTTCATATTTTCTTCTATGACTTCGATTACAAGTTATTGTTTTATTTTCCAAGTTATGAGTAGCTTAATTATTTGTTCCGGTTTCATGTATTGAAGCCGTAATCCATGCATGTATGAAACTTGTGATTAAATCAAGTCTAATTACTATGTTCCTGAATTAATCGGTGTTTATAAGTCTAATAACTAAGATTCTATTGAGCCTGATCAACTTAGTTTAATCTGGTACAGCTTTTGAGTACCACAACCTCCGCCCGTTGGGGTACTGATTAATTGGGTAATGGTTTCTTGATTTACGATGATAGAAATTGTTAGTGTTAGATTTCTCTAAATCTTAATGCTGCTAATTGATTAATAAGGTGTCTGTCGGGTACTCGAGGCCTGTTAGTTAAATTGGTTAGAGAAGTAATCCTATCTGCAGGGGACTCTTGGGAATACCTAGAAATTAAGAAGAAGTTGGATTATGTCTGTAGGAGACCCACAGTAATCTATAACTAACCAGGATAGGATAATTAGGCAAGATAAGTGTTCATGATTATATGCATGTGATGAAGGTGGATTACATAATGCTAAAATATTCTCTCTATCTTTGATTCAAGTTATTATTCACTTTCTCTTAAGTAGTTAAAATGACAATCTAAGGTCTCTTAAGAGGCACAAAGGTGACTACTAGTCAAAACTGGTTACAATTCATTAATTGGAACAAGAAATTGAGAATTACTGTCCCTGTAGATTGATCTTGTCTTCTATTGTACTACATTTATTTAAGCATATAATCACAGGTTAAAAGCAGTGTTTTTACTGTGTTTGGTGAGGTACGACAAAACCGTTACCACCCTTGAACTCACTAGGGGCAAGTTCAACCTTAAGGTCGTCACCTACCTTGTGCAGAGAAAAGATCCGTTCGATGTTGATTTCCCAGTCAAGCAACTCTTCAGGGTCTTGACTGCCTTTAAAGACCAGAATCTTTGTTTTGAACTTCCCTAAACCACCATCAGAAGGGGGTGGCGGGCAGGTTTGCCTGGGCGGCGTTGGAGTCGTACGTCGAGATCATGCCGGAGCTAGTCGACCAAGTTATTAAGCGATTCCTTGATGCTGCTCATGCTGGCCATGATCAGATTGTCCACGTGCTTGTTCATTCGCTGCATGGCTTTGGCGTGCATCTTCTCTAGCAGGGCGTTGTTGGCGGCGGCTTGTTCTGAGTCAGACATGGTGTCGGCTAAAGAACTAGTCGCAGCTAGAGTAGGAGGTTGTTGAGTTTTTTTTTTCAGATTCCGGAGGGTTTGATCAATGTCAGGATCAAAGACTAGTAGGGGTCTGGAAGATCGACTCATAAACCACGACAATGAATCACCTGTGGTAGAATAAGGAAGAATAAGATCAACCTGCTAAGAGTAAAGAACTATGAGAAAAATCCTTTACTTCCCTGATTCCCCCAAGTGTATACCTAGCAATCTATACTCCCCAAGTGTATCTCTCTAGGGTTGGCTGCCCAAGTGTATACCTAGCAATCCTTACTTCCCTGATTCCCTAATTTTTGGCTTTTTTGATTTACTCTTCAATTTCTTTCACAAAACAGCAAATAAAACTCAAGATACTTAATTTTAAGGATCAATAATTTTGAAAAAATAGTAATCAATTTTCGAATGAGCAATTTACCGCAAAAGAGATCAATGACAGCCTTTTCTGGATTGACACTTCATGGTGTGCCTCACCACTCCCCTTTGATTGGTTGGCTCCTCCCAAGGTCGCACTCTCTACAGATCTGATACCAAATTGATATAGATTCTCTATCGAGAATTGTAGTTTGCGAAAAGTAACCAAAACTCCAATTAAAAGAATACAGTATAATCCCTTGGAACCGCAATCACTACTTGCATTCGATAGAACAATCAAGTTGTTTTTAAAATATAAACCAAGCAACGAATTGAAGCGAAAAGATAATTTAATTAGGCGAGACTATAAACCTAATTAACATGCAATTCCAGAAACTAATAGGTCTAAATCATGCAAGATTGACTATAGTTCAGTGAGTAGAATTCAAAAATAAAAAGATGGGTATTAACCTTACACCAAATTATATCATATATGAATTCTCTGATTTATTCATGTGCATAGGGAGCCCTTTAAATTGGGGTTGTGTGCCTATAAGAAGTAGAAAAGAGATAGTAAATAAAAATGGGAACCAATGAGAATTGGAAACCTTACAAAACCCAAAACCTAAAGGAACTAGGTTAAGGGGGAAGTAGAATTTCAGTTACCTTCCAAAAAGGAGGTGGCCGAAATTCCCCTTAAGAAAATAAAAGGAAAATACAAAAATAAGGTAATTCCTATTTCTCAAAAGAAAACATGCAAGAATTCTTTTCAAGAAACTATTATTAAGTAATTACCTTAAAAGTAAGAGAACTTAAAAGTAATGGCGTGTAACAAATCAAGCACTCTAATAATTTTCAAGACTTGGAAAATTCACCCCAATTGATATTCTTAATATTCAGTCCGGAACTCTCCAAAATAAATGACCCTTGAAGGCGCTGGAGGCGAAAAGACCTTTTTAACCCTGGCGGCCCTTTGAGCTTCTTTTGGCTTGTTCTTGATTGTGGTCCTTCGAGCTGGAGGCTTTAATGGAGAACCCTTGTATAGACTTGGATTCACCTCAGACTAAACTCTTGCCCTTTGAGTCCTGACCTTCTGAACACTTGAATCAAATTCACACCTTAGTCATGGTGGACACTTGTGTTCTGTAATAGGGATGACCTCATCAGATAGTATCATAATATTTAATCATTTGAGGGACGGGAGTCACTGGACTTTAATTCCACGGGAAGTTTAGGATATCGTCAGAGATGTCCAACATGTTTAATTTATGTTATTTTAAATTCTGTAGAATAGAGAAGGTAGCTAGATAGAGTGGTAGTATTAGCTGACACAATTCCAAGGGGTCTATAGAGGCAATCTTCTAATACCAAGTTTCTTATCATAGTCTAATATAACTATGATTGAAAACAAAAAGTATCAATCGTTTCATAAAATATGCATACCCTTGTTTTGTCCTTAAATGAGAGGATATACTGAAACTGCATCAATCCATCAGATATCAGCATCAAGCTACCAATACCAGGTTATTTCTACACGAGTTCCCATGATAATCTTGTTTTACTATAGTATTTTGATAATATTGTCCTTTGTTGATGTCATCAAGTTTTAGCATATATATTCTGGTTTCTGTTTTGATTCAGTGATTGGTTGTGCATTCTCATAGAGTTTGTTTCTTAACTGCTGTTGTTTGTGACATGAGACTAACTTTGTAGTTGCCATATGTGAAGCTACCATAGATATGATACAGAAAGATAGATTAACTTGTAGTGTTATGAATTTAACTTATTCATGAAAGCATGCCGATACTTTATGCTTAATTTTTTGGTAAGTTGTAGACATTTAAAGGACATTGATAGTCATAAACTGTAATTTCATATCATTTTTTTGGGGTCTTCCTTTCTTGCTTACTCTCTTACTAAATTCTCTATTTTCTTTTCCTCTTTCATCTACGAACAACACATTGATCTGAATATTGAGCAGCACGGTTGGAGATTTTCCAATAATTAAGATGAAAGAAGAAAGAAAAGGAATGAACAAGTAGGTCCGAATATCTGTGTAAATCACACAGAAAATTGGAAGAGTTCCAGAGAGAGTTGTGTTCAACTTCTGGAACTGAGGCATGCTAAATCTGACGGGCTCCAGTGGACGACATCTTTAACGGGCTCCAGTGGACGACGTCTCAAACGGGCTCCAGTGGACGATGTCTCGGACGGGCTCCAGTGGACGTCATCTCGGACGGGCTCCAGTGGACGTCATCTCGGACGGGCTCTAGTGGACGACGTCTCGGACGGGCTCTAGTGGACAGCAATTCAGACGTGTTCCAGTAAAGAATTCCTTTTTCTGAAAAGTTGCATCTCTTTACTAAAATAGTGATTCGGAACTCAATTCTTATCCAAATTCAGTTCCATTTCTTTCTACCTCTTCGTAAGAGTTGTGGATATTAAAATGGCACCCTTTGGAGGTCTATAAATAGACTCCTTAGGATTCTTGCACTTTTCACACTTGTTCTGTAGTTCGTTTGAGTCAATGCTGACTTCTAACGATCATCTTCATCTTATCTCAAAAGGATATTAGTCCTAACTCCTTGCACACATAAGGGGACTAATAAAGCCTAAAAGAATGTTCATTTGCACGATTTGAAGAGGCATTTACTGTTTTTCTACTTTAGTTCTTTTCAGAAATAAAGTTCCATTTTAGTTGGTTTTTGTGTTGTAAGGTCCCATTGTTGTTCAGAAATATCCAACATGCACTTTGATATACATTCTCAAAACCATTTATAAAATCGCTTATTCAATTTCTACATTACAGGGTACCGCCGTGTAGCGCAGTCTAATCCTACTTGTCAAAAGTTAATTTTCTTTTCCTCTCGTACATCTTTCCTTCTTCAAGATCAATCTTCCTTGATCATATCAGAAACAGAGAGAAAAAGATTGAAAAGAACAGAAGGAGAAAGGGATAATTATTATATTTCATTCCTATCTAATCCCAACTACACTCAAAATATTTATAATTAGCTAAAACACTAACATAACTAATAGAATTCCTATAATTTAGGAACACCAAGCGAGTAATCCGCAAACTTTGTGAAAAGCAATAGGACTCCAGTTTCACTATTGTTTAATGTTTTTTTTTGTTCTCGCATACAAAAGTTTAACTTGTTTTATCAATTGAAATGAACAAAATACTAGACTGAAGAAAAGTATATGTGCACAAAGAAAAAACAGACTCATCGCCTCTGAGTTGGCCCAGATAGTAATGTAGCATGAGTTTGTGAAATGTAGTAAATCCCTTAAAGTCAACGGACTTTAAGAAACTCATCGCCTCTAAGTTGGGCCTGCTTTGGAATCACCTTCATCTTGGAGTTCAGTGATTTTGACCGAGCTGGGCCTTTGACTTGGAGCTCTGGGAAATGTTGTTGGTTTCTTCTGCGAGGTCCGTTTGGGGTTCAAGAAACCAATGATGACCTCATCATCAACCTTCGTATTTAAATAATATTGAGCCAATTGATTGTGAGATTGATTTATCTCTGATTTTTTGCTTTCTACTGACCCTGACTCAAACCTTGATTTAATCACATGCGAGATTCGAATAACTCTGAAAAAAATTTCGTCTGTCGACACCAAAGTTCAGAATTATTTTTGTCATCAAAGACAAAAACAAGACAATTAAGAAGTTTAGGTAATGAAGACATATTGAACAATCCCGAATCTTACCTCCAACTCTGATATCACTTGTAGAATATAAAACAAAATATATCCTAATAATATAGAGATTAATGCACAACCAAATAAAACTTCGATCTTTGTAAACGAACAAACACAATTGATATTGATTCACCGAGTGAAGAAAATAATAGGATAAAACTAATATTCTAATCACTAAACATACGACAACCAAATACTTCAAACAAATAATCGGGACTGACACACTAATTTATTAATCTATAAATATAACAACGAAACACAACCAAAATTAAAAAATTCGGCTTTTTCTCAATTAAGCCTTTTGGATGGCTTTTTCCGTTTCTTTCTTTTCATGCCTATCTCTCTTGTATTTTTCTCTGTAATTACAATGACCACCCGTACATCCTTTATAGAGACTACAAAGTTACCCGAAACTTGTTCGGAATCACTTACCAAATCTTACTCAGAGAACTACTCCCTAAAACAAATAAGAAACAATTTGTTCCTCAACATATTGAATTTACTATAATTCGTTTTGGGCTATTTCCGAAATTGATACTCATAAAAAGTCTCGAGCACCGTTGTCATTCGAGACCCCCTCATCATCTATTTTCCATGGGCCCTACTCTGACTCCCTGTCCTCATTCTGTCGATCGTCATCATTGTATTTTGGAGATTGTGGCCAAGACGAAGTGGTTGGAATATGTGCTTTAACGGGCATACTTTCCAATAACTGAGCGTCAAATGGCATTTCATGTGTGAAAAGGGGGGTGAAAGTCTTGGGAATGGCTTGAGCTTGGAAACTGGGTCTGACCGATGGATTATTGGCCGATGCTTCACCTCTAGAGCAGCTTGAAATACATCGGACCATAACGGCGCAGCCCGAATTGGCGCTTGAGAGAGCCTCCCTCCCTTGGACTGACTTGTATTTTGTAATCAATAGTTATTCACTTTAGAGGTTAATTTGTTTTCTGAATTTTTACTGTTTATATTTTAATCATTTAAATTGTATGTTTAAATTTGTATATTATTAAATCAATTTAAGGTGTTTGAGTTGAATTTTAATTGAAATTTTATTATTTTTATTATTAATTTGAGGCTAAATTATACATAGTTTGAGATTTGAATTAAGTTTAGAACAGATTATAATTGAAATTAAAAATTTTTAAATTAGACAATAAATGAATTTACATTTGAAAATTAAATGAGAATTTTAAAGTTTGAAATTAGATAAACATAAATTTTAATTTTAAGTTAGATATTTTAAATGTGAAATTACATTAGAGATCTTAAAATTTCCGATTAGATATATATCCAATAAATATTAATTTCATATGAATTGTGAAGTGTGATTGAATCCTATAATTTTTATGAATTTATTATGGGTTGCTTTTTAGTGTTGAATATGAAGAGGTTTCCTAAAATCAATTGGTAGCGCGCGGTGCCTGTTTCAACGAGCTTAAATTGCCTAAGGTTAGTGCAGTAGTGAAAAACGAGTTGTGAAATTATATCATTTCAGATTAGATATATATTCAATTAAATGTTAATTTCATATGAATTTTAAATTGTGAATGAATGATATAATATTTATGAATTTATTATGGGTTTTTTTTTTTTTTTTTGTGTTTTTAGTGTTGAATATGAACAGGTTTTTTAAAATCATTGGTAGCGGTGCTTGTTTCAATGAGCTTAAATTGCCTAATGTTAGTGCAATAGTGAAAAACAAAACTCAGTTTTTTAAAATTTAGGCAATGAAACTTGGACAAATGGATGAATGACGGTTTAATTATATATTTTTTCTTGAATTTTAAATTGTGACTTTTAATATGTTAATGTATTTAAATACATTTATTTAATGATAAAAAAAAATACAAACTAACTTAAACCCGTCACCCAAAAATCGTTAGCTACGCCACTGATCACTAGTATATAGCTAGCCGGCTTCGAGAAGTCTTGATAACCCATTAAGTTAGTGGCAGAGCATTAAGGTTGGAACACAACCTTAGAAGGATTTTTTGGAGAACAAGAAGAAAGAGTGAGGAAAATAATTGTTCCATGCTTTATTCATAGTCTAGGAAGTGTTGTATAGAGGCTTACAAGTGCCGGAAAAATTATCACAGTCAACAGGAAACAAAAATAAGAGGAACAAATCAAAACCAAATATTCCTACTTCTTACGCCAGTGCATACTGGCTCAATCTTGGTCTTCAGTCATCGCTTCAACAACTATGTGACCAAATCTTATGGCTAGGCCTGGCCCTACCCAAGTGCAAGGTGAGCGCTTGAACAATTTTTGGGGCCCCATATGTGTATATATATATATATATATTTATTTATTTATTTATTTATTTTATTCAGCCCAATTTTTTATTTTAGAATTGAAGCCCAAGAAATAAAGGAGTTAGTAGTCCATTTGGGCCATTCTGTGCAATGACCTTTGCTTTTTTTATTTTATTAGATTTTTAGAGGAATGACGTGGTTAAAAAATAAAATCAAAAAATCAAAAACCTAAAGACAACGGCATTACCAAACCTATATAATATATCTCTCGCTAATTTTTGTTCACAGCCACACAACACCTTTCAAATCCTCAAGTCAAGTAGCTAAAGCTATTCTTTCCACAATATTTGTAAATTTTTCTTATATTTTCTCATTCATTTTTAATTTTTATTAAAACATTAACTCTCTTTTTTTTTATTATTATTATTATCTCCTTTGTAGCTTCTTCCAAATTTATTTGTTCTCAACCAACAGTTATTTTCCTTAACTGTTAGTTTCTATTTTTGAATATCTATTTTTTTATTTTTTAATAATTTAAATTGTTTTTTAAAATTTATAGATTATTAAATTGATTTTAGGTGTTCGAGTTAAATTGAAATTCAATATTTTTTTTATTAATTTGAGTCTAAATGATGTTTATGGTTTGAAGGAGCTGAATAGATTATAACTGAATTACGAATTTTGAATTTTGGCTATAAATGTTGAATATGAATTTACATTTGAAAATTTTAAAAATCTAATTAGGATTTTATAAATTGAAATTAGATAATTATGAATTTTAAATTTAAGTTAAATATTGTTAGTGTGAATTTTCATTATAGATATAAAATTTAAAATTATATCTATATTCAATTAATGCTAATTTTATAGGAATTGTGAATTGTGTATTATCGAAAATTACCAAAATTTATATTACCTAGCAGGGCCCCTTTTTTTGGTAGGAACGGCCCTGCTTATGGCCGTTGCTTGCATTCTGGCACCCAAAAAAGTTAGTTCACGTAAAAATCCCCTCCCATTAAGACAGCCTTGTCCGCAAGATTGAAAGTGAAGGTGAAGCGCATGAGAAATAAGACAAAAAAGAGGCAACAGCAAGTTGCGGTGGTCGCAGCATTCAACTGCGATATGCAGCCAGTGCATCACAACAATTCACAAAACCAAGTTAAGCATCTACTTCAAGCTATCTCTGATTCAAGCACGTGGAAAGCTTTTCTAGCTAATCTGAAGAAACATAGATTGCAAGTTGTGGATGCCACGTGGACAAAGAGGGATGATCACCATTTGCATTGATCAACTTCCCCAAAGTCAACAATTAACTTTAATTAGGAAGTTGGTTAGTCATTGTACAGGTGTAATTCTAAGATTGGTTAGTCATTGTACAGCTGTGATTTTAACTCAGTAACTTAGTTAATTAAACTATAGATAGATAGCTTGCTCATTACACCAAGAGATGGCCAGCTATATATATATGTATGATCACAGCATTTTGATGCTAGGTTCCTCAATTATCAATACAGAAAATTATCTCCTTTAGTCTCTCCTGTCTCTCTGTTTTGCTGTGATTCACTGTCTTCTAAAGTTGTAGTTTTTCTTCATGGTATCAGAGAATTATTGAAGATTAAAGCTTACATTTCTGCAGAAGAATCATCAAAATGGCGGCCAATTTTGAGAGATCAAATGAGGAAGACACTGCTGATAGCATTCGAAGTATCACTAGAGTATATGGATCTGGACTTCCAAGTGGAGTACTACTCCATGGATCATATCATCTAGGACTTATCCTAGTCACTGTACCACTCATTGAAAGGAACTATATCATCTGGAGAAAGGCAATGAAGCTAGCACTTGGAGCCAAACAGAAGCTTGGTTTCATTGATGGTAGGTTCAGAGGGCCACAATTCACCCACCTCACTACTATCTGTGGAAACAAACTGATTGTGTGGTTTCCTCATGGACTGTGAACACAATTTCGAAGCCAATTGTTGAAGGATTCATGTTCTCTTCAAGTGCAAAGTAGTTGTGAGAGAATTTACAGCAAAGGTATGGTGGTACCAATTGTCCTCTAATTTATCAACTACAAAGAGACATTGCAGGAATGAATCAAGGCTCCTTATCTGTTTCTACCTATTTTTCAAAAATGAAAAGGCTATGAGACGAGATGGATGAACTTATGCCTCTGCCTTCATGCACATGCGTCCTTGGCTGCTCATGCTAACAGAACCAAGCTATGCATGCTATGGCCACAAACAACAGACTTATGCAATTTTTGCTGGGACTGAGTGATGTGTTTGATTGCACTAAGAATCAAATTCTTGTTATGGAACCTTGGCCTGATGTAGGCAAGGCATACTCTATAATTCAATCTGTGGAGAGCAAAGGACAACTCAGTACTAATTATCTGAACTCTAATGAGCACAATGCTATGATGATTAGTACACCTGAGAAGACAATGTTTGAGAATGCTGCTTTAATGATCAAAAATTTTCAAGGAAATGTAGGTTTGAAGAAGAAAGACTCCTCTGTAAAGAAGTCAGGGCTTAAGTGTGAGTTATGTAACTCAGAAGGTCATCTGAAGGAATCTTGCTTCAAAATTGTTGGCTATCCTGGCTGGTGGAAAGGTCCAAAAGGCAAAGGATTGCAAAGAGGATCTGTAAATGATGTGACTGCGGTGGAAAGTCCTCTGGATGTCCCTCTTAGCAGCTCAGGACTTGGCAATTTAGGATCAGATCTGGAAACAATGCTTGCTAGTGTTGTACAGAAGGAGCTCTCTAAGATGATGCAGAATGCTTCCTCACTTGGAGCCAGTAGCAGTAACCCAGATTCAGACAACTTTGCATGCATTCAGGAGTTTGCAGGTATGAGTTCTTCCACTCCTTTGAACTTTTCTTATTATACTAATGATGACACATGGATAGTACATACTGGTGCCACTAACCCTATATGCATGAGACTTTCCAGTTTTACCACTCATAAACCAATTTCCAATTTTCCTCCTGTATATCTGCCTGATGGATCCTCTAAGAAGGTCACTCACATTGGTGATATTGCTCTAAGTAATAATTTGAGGCTACATGACTGCTTGTATATTCCATCCTTTCATTTTAATCTCTTATCTGTCAAAAAATGTGCAAAGGCAGCCTCAGTTCATTTTACCTTTTATCCTGAACATTGTGTGGTGCATGACCTTCACACTAGTCAAATTCTTGGAGCTGGCAAAGTAGCCAGAGGTCTATATGTTATAAATCAGTACTCATTTGGTCAATTAACAATTACCACACACATTCAGCATACTTTGGTTTCTTCTGTCAGAGTTAAGGATCAAATAAGATAGAAAGCAATTCTTTGGCATTATAGGCTAGGTCATCCATCTACTGATGTAATCAACAAATTGAGTATAGGATATTCAGTAAAGGCTGGTCAGATTGCACCTTGTAGTATCTGTCCATTAGCCAAACAACAAAGATGCTCATTTCCTGAACATGTTAAGAGTATTTCAGATTGTTTTCAATTACTGCATATGGATGTTTGGGGGCCCTATTCAAAGCCTTCTTTGAATGGTTGTCATTCCTTTATTACAATTGTTGACGATTTTCAGTAAAGTGACTTGGACATTTTTCATTTCAACCAAATCTGTAGTTCATAAAGTCATTGAGCAGTTCATCTTGTTAGTCAAAAATCAGTTTAATGCATCTGTTAAAATTATCAGAATTGATAATGGAACTGAATTTACAAATCAAAATTGCCAATCACTTTGTTCCCAATTTGGTATTATCCACAAAAAAGCTATGTTTACACTCCTCAACATAATGGAGTTGTTGAAAGAAAACATAAGCACTTATTACAAATTGCTAGAGCTTTGATGTTTCAGTCCAATTTACCAAAACTTTTCTGGGCAAATTCTATTCTTACTGCAACATATTTGATTAATAGATTGCCTTCTGTGATTCTTGATTGGAAGTCCCCTTTTGAAATATTGCACAAATCAGTTCCTGATATAAAACATCTCAGGACCTTTGGCTGCCTATGCTATCACTACTACAAAATGGACTTTCTACGGCGGTGCTTTAACGGCGGAAAGACCAAAATGGCCATTAAAAATAAAGTACGGACTTTCTACGGCGGTTCTATATAAAACCGCTGTAGAAAAGGACTTTCTAAGGCGGTTTTCAAAAACCGCCGTAGAAAGTCCCTTTCCAGACAGTTGTATTTCTAACCGCCGTATAATTAATAAATATGATGAATTTTACTATAAAAATTGATAAATAGTAAAATACATATTTATTATTAAATTTAAAAAAAATTTGGGGGTTAATTTACAAAAAAAAAAACTAGAAATTAATAGGAATAGAGGAACGGGCGGGAATTCACAATTACGGACTTTCTACGGCGGATTTATTAAAACCGCCGTAGAAAGTCCATTTCTACGGCGGTTTTTATTAAAACCGCCCTAGAAACTTGATTTTGTTTGAATTTTAAGGGTTTCCCTTTGTTTCCATCTCCAGCCAACCGCGGCTTCCCCCTGTTTCCATCTATAGCAAACCGAAGCGTTCTCTCGTTGCCGACGCCCATCCTCTCTCTGTCGATTTTTTCTCTTGTCTTCTCTCGAAGCCGTTCTTCCGGCGGCGTTGATAACAAGATCCGCCGTCACCCAACTCCGGAGATGGTTTCTTAATCGGCCATCACCCACCACTTTGAGTTAATCCCCCATCATAATTTCACCACAATCGGTCCTTGTTGTGGGCTTCAAATCATAAAAAAGGTAATATCGAATAGTTTCAACTTTATTTAAGCTTTACAAATTTTATTGTTACTTGATTATTGTGATTGGCCTAGGATTAAATTCGGGTTTGATTACTGTTATATCGATGATTATTGTATTGTTCTTGCTGTTAATGATTAAATTAATTAGAATTTGATGGATGCACGCAAAAATTTTGTGAAGTTTGGTGGTTGTTCGGTTTATTAGCATGGAAGTTTTTGATATATATATTTTGAATAAAGTTGAAATATATATATATATATATCAAAACCTTTCTAAGGCTGTTCTTGCTATTTTTGATATATATTTTTTGAATGTGGAGAAAAAAATGAAATATTAAATTTTTTTTTACAAATTTGGTACTTTCTACGGCGGTTTTGAAGATAACCGCTGTAGAAAGTAGACATTCTACGGCGGTTTTGAAACCGCCATAGAAAGCCAACTTTCTACACCGCCGTAGAAAGTCCGAACTTTCTATGGCGCTGCCGGATAGATGGCGGTTCAAAAATGCCGAAAACCGCCGTTAAAAGCCCTAAAAAACCGCCATTAAAAGTCATTTTTGTAGTAGTGTATGCTTCCAATACACTCCCTAACAAAGATAAGTTTGAGTCTAAAGCAGATAATTCTATTTTCATAGGTTACCCCCCAAATCATAAAGGCTACAAGCTGTATAATTTCATTATCACAGTCTTTGTTTCTAGGGATGCAGTGTTTCATGAGAGAGCTTATTCCCTTATGCTGAAAAGAATCATTCACACCCTTACCATCCTTCCTCTCACCAAATCCCATTACCTGTGCGTAAGGTTTCCTGATCTTTCGGTTGACCTGCATGATCTGTGAGAAATAGAGAAAAAGAAATTAAAAATTTTGATAAAGCAGTGTATGAACGGTTGGCGTGCATGAACGGTGCTATACACTTCTAAGTCGATAAAAAGTGCCCATTTGTTGATCTCTATCTGCTCAAGGACTCTATTATTTTTCATATAATTCGAGGATATTTTATAATTTAAAACAGTTTTCAAATTTAATAGTTGAAACAGTCAATAAAACAGTTTTCAAAAGCATCCTTTGAAATAAAATTTTCGCCCGTGCCAAACAATGTTTAGGTTTTGAAACAGTTTTTAAAACCAAAAATCACACCAAAACCTCACTTAAAACCTCATACCGAATAGGGCCATTGTGTACAAAATATTATAATTCTAATGAAATTAATTGACTCAACTACTATCTCTACATTTATTACAAAAATCTATATGTATATTAAAGTTTTAACAAAAACACACACACACATGCGGATGTTATAGTCAAATTCGTAGTTTTCCATTAAACCGGAAAATTTTTCAAATCATGAACGAGTTTTGTAACTGTTTTCAGGTTTCTTTACTTTTATACCCTTGTAAACATTTTCTCTCAATTTCTGAAGAAATTTAAAAAATAAAAAAAATAGAGAGAGCAGTACGGTAGGCGTGCATGAACCGTGCAATACACTTTTGTGAGTGAATGGAAAGTACTTTTATCACTATCGTAATTCTTTTCCAGAGTAGTGCCGAGCAATTTCTTACACCTTTGAATAGTAGGGTTCCACAAAAACACATCATTTTCATAATTACTACTAATAATCAATCCATTGCAAGACCCCAAAACATATGAATTACCTGGACTTTCTATTAGATAATCAATGTCAGAAACCTTAGTGGTTGTCGTTGTGGGATCTACCGCCGCGTACAGTACATAACAAACCAGAGATTGCCTGAAGGTGGGAATCACTATCCGGGGGCGGCGCAGAAATGATGAGACTATGGTAATCGTCCCTTTCAGATGACATGGCGAAATAGGCTTTGATGAACCGAGAGCTGGAGATCAAGGAGAGCCATGGTTTTGAAAGACATTTAAATTTCACCAACGATTTGGCGGGCAGCCTATACATGATTTCAGTGATCAGTTCGTCGGGAAATTCTGGGGCAAAAGAAGAGGGAAGATCGCTGTTTAGGATGAGGGTTTGGTGAATCGGAGGTGGAAACCATAGCTGCTGATCGAATGATCGTGAGTGAGGTGATGCCAAAGGGAAGAATGCAATGAAAGTGACATGCATGCTTCTGGAGAGGGACCAGAAATAGGTCTTGCATCTACTTGAATCACCAAATAATCTGAAGGGGAAAAGTTGCTGAAGCAACATTGGAGATCGTGCGGAATGTTAAACAGGCTGGAAGCCTAGCAGATAGCTTGGTAGTGAAGGCTCTAGAACACTAGGAGTGAGTTTTGGATGATATTTATTTAGGTTTTTTAATTTAGATACCATTCATACTTGGCTTTTGGATTAATTTTCTGCCTTTTGGTTTCTGAAGTATTTTGACTATATTCCTTGTGTCCTGATACTAATATATTGCATCTCTCCATTCCATTGCAAATCAATTTGTGCACTTTTATTTTCAAGAAAGTAAATATATGAATTTTTTTGTGAATTAAAAAAAAGAAAAGAAAAGGTGTACTTGTAATTACCTCTATCATAATATTCATAATAGGTTCATCTTTAATATTTACCTCATACGGCTAGTCAAAAATGTTTAGGTTACAGAAGTTAGCTTGTATGTTATATGATGGAGTGACAGTTAAAATAATGAAAAAACTTGCTTCAGACCTTAGTAAAATCAAAACAAAAAACTTTTAGATGTTCAAATTAAGTTTTTGGTGGTTAAATATGTTCTTTGGAATGTAGGGAGAATTTTTGTTTAGTTAGAATGTTGAAAACAAAACAAAAACTGGAGGAAAGGCCTATTGGCATGCAGTAAAATGGATCTTCAGGCACTTGATGGGTACTCTTGATGTTGGCTTAGTTTATGGAAAATACTGATACCGTTACTTTTTGTTGGATTGAATTAGTCTTAACTCTTAAATGATAAATTTTACATCATGTGTTAATTACTAAAGTAGTGTGAGGATTATTCGCTTAGTGTTCCTAAATCATAGGAATTCTATTAGTTACATTAGTCTTTTAGCTAATTATAAATACTTTGATTGTAAGTAAGATTAGATAGGAATGAAATATGTTAATTATCTACTTTTCCTTCCGTTCGTTTCAATCTTTTTCTCTCTGCTTCTGATATGATCAATGAAGATTGATCGGGAAGGAAAGATGTACGAGAGGAAAGGGAGATTCAATCTTGATAAATGAATTGGAATACGTTTAGGATTAAATGAAGTACAAGATGTTAAGAATTTAGAGGAAGGAAGTAGTTTATTTCTTTTCATAACAATTTGTATTACGTACTAGACTATTTATAATAGTCTCTACTAACTATAATAATCCTAAAATTAAGCCACTAACTTTAACCACTCTTACTAAATTCTGTGCACTAACTAACCACTAACTAATGACTAAAGACTAGTTCAATTGAAGAAATAATAACCGTATCATTAATGATAGGGTTATTTGATGACTTGAGTTGAATTAATCTTTAACTTATAAGTGATAAGTTTTACCTCATGTATTAATTAGTAGAGTAGTGCCAGAATCATGCTCTGATACAACTTGACACGAACACAAATACAAAGAAAAGGGAAGGGAAAAATGTAGAACAACTTAGAAGGAAAAAGAGTCATTGTTTCACTAATTTTCATTGATATCACATTTAACAGAACTAGTAGAATTAATTTTCATAATGTAAGAACACTAACCTAGTAATTATGGTACTATTCTACTAACATTTGAGTTAAAACTTATCACTTAAGAGTTAAAAACTAATTCAACTCCTCAACTGATCAAATAACTAAATCATTCATCCCGCCTTTAATCATCCGTGTCCGCAAGGATTAAATCAAGCATGCCGGTAAGAAATCTGCTATCCCGGAGATTTGAAGGCATTGGCGGCAATCTTCTATCCCCAAGATTTGAGAGCCTTGGCGGGAATCTTCTATGACGAAGATTGAGGACGTTGGTGGCAATCTTCTATCCTGGAGATTTGGGGATAGTATTTCGAGATGATGAGGGAGTGTTGTTCTGGACGGGTTCTATCTATTTGGGATACCTCACGAGCTTCCAGGTGGAAACTCATGCGCTACTGCTTGGTCGATTGGCTTGCTGCCATTTCGGCTTGGAGGAAATTCTAGTTGAGTCGGATTAGAAAATATTAGTTGATGGCATGATTGGAAATGCAGGTGGTCCATGGGCAGTGGATTTGGAGCTTCAAAAAATCAGGAGAATTTCCTCCCAGTTTAGGAGTATTACGATTTCACACATGGGCGGTGACCTTTGCTCTTCTTTTTTTCTATTCTTAAATGTTCAGTGGACCAAACTCGTTCCAAAAAACATAAATGAAAAAGAAAGCAAAATCCTGTAGACAACTGCATTATCCTACCTATATAATACTGTTGGGCTTGGGTTCACCCCGATTGAACTCCTATTGAGCATGGCCCAAGGAACCCACTTAAGCCCACTTGGACTTTGACTCACCAAGTCCATTGACCAAACAAATGAATTATTTGATTCAATTTGTTTTGTGTGTGCACGGTGACTGCTAGGAGCCGAGAGAAGCAATTGACGGGGAGAGCGAAACAGAGGGAGAGAAGGAGAGAAAATTTGAGGGAAATTCTAAGGTTTATTGGAAGGTGAAGATTGTATTGTTCAAGCCAAGATTGAAAGCCATTTGAAGCCTAATCTTGATGAAGTTGTAGTCCGAGATTCCTTTCATCTGACCCTTCAAATTCATCGGAGTAGTTTATCATTTCCTCTACTTGGTGAGATGCTTCTAATTTTACTTTGAGTTTGAAGTTAAAATTAGAAGATACATTGTTGACATTGTTGTGTATCCACTTATTTTGTGAAAACTCTTGTGTGCCCATTATTGATTATAGTGGAGATTTAACTAGACTAGGTCCTGTGATTTTTTCCATCTTTGTGTTCCCACGTTAAAAATCCCGGTGTCTCATTCTTGTTTACTTTTATACTTATTGTGCTGTGATATTAAGTATTCTTATGATTGTCTATTTTATGAGCCGTTGGGAAAAATGAATTAATCTTGGTTTTACCGTGTTTTGCTGTGATTGGTAAATAAGGGTGGGCACGAATCGGTTTCCACGAATTACAATTTCCACGAATCGGTTTCATCAAATTTTAAATTTTTTTGACAAATTCGAAAACCAAACCTAATTCGTTTTAATTGAAACTGAAGAAACCAAATCGAATTAGTAATTCGCATTCGGTTCGAATTCGGTTTTGATTGTGGAAACTGAATTCACAAATTTGTTTCTAGAATTAATAGTTTAACACATTAAGGCTTTGAAGAAAATGAAAGAGAGTTGGGAGAAGGAAATAGGATGAGTAAAGAAAGAAACATAATGAAGAGAAGAAAGAAAATAGATGAAGAGAAGAAGAGGAAACAGAGGTGGGTTCGCAGGGAAAAAGAAAAGAAAGAAAAAGGAGGGGGAGGGGGGGAGAGAAATGTAGGCAGAGGAATTAAAAAAATGAGAAGTATAAAATTAAAAAAATATAAATCATATGTTCCAATTCGGTTTTAGAATCAGTTTTCGGGTTGGATACCAAATTCGAAAACCAATTCTAAAACCGAATTCATAATTCGAATTCGGTTTCAAACCAGACCTAATTCGAATACTGAATTCGAATTGGGTTATTCGAATTCGGTAAATTCGAATTCGGTTCGATTTTCGAATTGGACCAAACCATGTCCACTCCTATTGGTAAATCCTTTCCCTTCCCACAACAAATATATCTCTCCCTAACTTTTGTTTCAAGTCACACAATACCTTTCCTGATCAAGTCAAGTACCTAAAGCAATTCATTCCCCAATATTTGTCAATTTGTCTTTTTTTTTTTTTTTTTGGTCACTTTAGAGAGAAATTTTATAACCTTGTAAGTTATGAAATACTTGTGTGATAAGAGTAATAGAGAGATAAATGTTTGAAATTATTGATTACGTCCACTATGGTTTATATAATTGGGGACTAATTGGTTGGTCCACGTATTAAACGAGATTTATGTTCACATCAATGTATCTTATTTTATTAAATTAATTCAAATAATGTATTTTTCTTTAAAAAATTTTCTGAAATAACATCATTTTAATAATTTCAAAAGATTAAAACAGTATCCCTCTCAATCACATGAAGAGTGAGAGGTTCAAATTTTACAATATTGTGGGAGTGGGACAATTCCATGCCAATGGGTGAAAAATGATGAAGTTAACAATGATGAAGTTAACTTATAGGCTTGTCAAGGAGATTTTCTGCACCTGTTCAGTTTTATTCATTCCACGACCAAGTTAGTACATTTCTCGTGCAAATTTAGAGTAGATTCATCAGTTAATATTTTGTTTCAAAATTTGAAGAAATTATTAAGGTTCATTCCAAATTAATAGCTCAAAATTCAACTTTGATGTCATATTAGTCCATCTAGAAAAATATTAAAAAGTTTATGCTTTTACCAAAAAGAAATGCACAAATTATTCAAACTTTTGGGATGAGAAGGCCTTGTAACCGGAGGGTTTGGGTGGCGGTTGATTCATTTAGTAATTTGATTAAACTTGAAGGTTTACTTACCAAAATTTGAAATAAAGAAACAAAGTTTCACTAAACTCTAACAAAAAAGTAAATTATATATAAATTTAAAAAATTGAGAGAAGTGTACGTGATTGGCGTGCATGAACCGTGCCATATATGTTTTGTTAATTAAGCTTACGCACAACAACATAGGCAAGCATAAATTATGATTCTTCGTAATTGAAGAATTCAGCCAGATTAACTAAGTTGTTAAATCAGGTTGCGCCTAAAAAAAGCAATTAAAAAATGTTACAAATTAAAACACAAGTGCTAAGCTACAAAGACTATATAGCTACAACACAGGCAATAAGGTTTGGTTTCTTATTTTGTTCCATTTCGTAAAGGTTTGGGAACATTACACAGTCCCCTCTCCTTCTTCTCACCGCCTATTTCCCGGTTTTCTCCTTTTTTTCTGAAAAAGTTTTGGTTTTCAGTTTGTGGTAAGGAAGAAGGTGGCGGAAGTGGCTTGGTTTCATGCTGGGGATTCGCGGCAGATCGAAAAAAAGAATAGGAAGAGATAATAGGAGCCTTTTAAACCTAGGGTTAACCATTTCTGATAGGGTTAATTACGCAAAACCCCCTGTGGTTTGCGAAAGTACATGATGACCCCCCTATGCTTTAAAAAGCTACGCAAAACCCCCTTGTGATTTCAAAACCCTGTAAGGTAGACGAAAATAATAATTTGTGATCCAAATTGTCCTTATTCAGTCTGACTGAATAAGTGCAAACCCTTTGACTGAATAAGGGTAATTTGGTCACAAATTAATATTTTTATCTACTTTACAGGTTTGAAACCACATGGGGGTTTTGCGTAGCTTTTTAAAGCATGGGGGGTCATCATGTACTGTCGCAAACCACAGGGGGGTTTTGCGTAATTAACCCTTTCTGATATGACACGAAAATACGACACCAACCCATATAAACGGGTTAGGGTTTAGTTTTGACGGGTCCACAGGTTAAATGGGCCGATACGATTAATTAAGTAAAATTCTCTCTTTCAACTTTCAAGATTTTAAAACAATATTTGAACCATGATAGGTGTCTTTATGTTGTTTACTTTTGATTTTTTCTTGTCCACTCTTACGGGGTATTTGGAATGTTTTCCTATCCTAAGTACGAGTTTTAACAGGCAAGGCAGAAAAGAAGAAAGAGAAGCATAAAGAGTTGATTTTAAAATGATTTGCTGTAGAAATCTGGAACTGGACCAAGGTGTAGGAAATCCATCTGAGGGGCATGTTTGCCCAAACGGACACCTGTGAAACATTAAATTGCGTAAACAGTAAATCTACGTGAACAGTACCTCGTGACCGGTAAACGGCAGATTCTAGAAGCTGAGATTTCATTATTGTGCTAAAATTCTGAATTATAATCTTCTAGGAAGTGGAATCTTATTATTATTCGGATACCTTTAATTAGGTAGTTCTCTTCCTAAGTCAGATGAGATTTAGCTCCGCAATTATCAGAACTTCTTCTCTACGACTCTAAACTCCACACGGCGCCTCAAACCTTAGAGCGGATTGATAACCCTAAATTATGCAGCTATCTTGTCAAAACATCGTCTTCCCCCGCTCCCAAAGCAGATCGATCGCCAGCTCAAGAAAGCAACGGAACACCATGGGAAGTTAGAGTTGGTCTTCTTCGACGAGGAAAGCGATCTGCTAGAGGACCCTCTCAAATGAGCACTGGTCGGCAATCTTTCTAGAGGCAAAACGAATATGTATGTGCTGCTCACAGACTTCTTAACGGCTAGTCTTGCGGGAGGCTTCCATATCGGATTAATCAATCCGCAAAAAGTTCTAATCAGATTCAAACAAGATGATTATTATAATCGGTGTTTTTTAAAGGGTGTTCGGAATTTTGTTTCTTATGCTGTTCTCATCACAAAATGGACTTTGGATTTTCATCCAAAAGCGAAATCCTCTATCATTCCGGTCTAGATCAATCTCCCCCAACTGCCTTTCCAATTGTACGATGAATGGTCATTGATGTCGATAGTGAATATGGTTGGAAGGGACCTAAAAGTAGATTTTGCTTCTGCTCATTTATCTCATCCGTCGGTCGCAAGGGTGTGCGGAGATAGATCTCCTCCGACCTTTGCCGAGGACTTTTATCTGGAGACTCGTGGATGCGGGTTTTTTCAAGTTTTGGAATATAACAAGAGACCCCAGTACTCTATTCGATGCTTCAAGCTGGGACATCACAAATCAGATTGCTGCAAAAGAGAAAGTCCACCACCACCTCCCCCAAATCCACAATGAAAGCGAAAAAGGAAGGAGGTTCGAAGAAGGAAAGAAGAAAAACGGAAATTCAAATGCAAAGAGATCTCCTACCAAATCTGAAGTGCTGATTGATTAATCTCCTTATTTGATTAGGGGATAGATTTGATTCCAATTACTAGTTGTATAAGTCCTATAAATAGGCAACTTGAGATAACACTCAGATATCTTTTTCTTTGACCTTTTACATATTCTTTTTAGTTTAGTTTTTGGCTTCGGTTTTCCCTCTGATTTCCGTAGCTTAGTAGTGAATTAATTTGGCTTTTGAAGAGACTTAATCTTTGTGGTGTTTTGTTCATCGATTCAAAGTTCTCGACTGCATAGGCTACCAGTTGGCCAAGCAGGTGCCTGCTCCAAAATTGCAATTGCACATTATTTCGGTAAAGTATTTCATATTTTTCTCATGACTTCTATTCCAAGTTATTGCTTTGATTATCAAGTTATGAGTAGCTAAATATATTGTTCTAGTGTTATTGATAGGACTTGTCGTGGGTCTACCAAATACAGTAAAAATACTGCTTAAAACCTGCAATTAAAATGCTAATAAAATATAGCACAGTAGTAGACAGGGTCGATCCACACAGAGACGGCAATTTAATTCAAATTCCAATTAACGTGCAAATAAAACCAAACTATGACTAGTAGTCACCTTTGTGTCTCTTAAGAGACCTTAGAGTTGTCACTTAAATTTAGCAAAATAACTAATAATTAAATAAAAGACTTAAACAGAAATCAATTAATGAGAGGAAATTCCGGTATTATGTAAATCCACCTTAATCTCATGCATGCAATCATAAACCTCTTAACTTGTCTAATTACTTATGCCGTTTCAGTTATAGTATTACCGCGAGTCCCCGCAAATAATCCCAATTCTCCCATAGATTCTCGATAATCCCCCATGAGTCCCTGCAAAGGAATTATTCTCTAACTACGTTAACTAACAGACCGCGAGTCCCCGCAAACCTTATTAATTAACAAATAGAAGCATTAAGAACTAGAAGAACCCGAAACTAATAATTCCTACTGACGATGCATTAGAAATTATTACCCAATTAATCCTGTACTACTCGGCCAGTAGTTGTGCCACTCACTGACTCTACCAGATTAAACTAAGTTGATCAGGCTTAATAGAATCTTAGTAATTAGACATATAAACACAGGAAATTTAGAAACATAATTCACTAGACTTTAGATTAATTCCTGGGTTTCATACATGGATGAATTATAGCTTCTTACATAATACCAAAACTAATAAATTAGCTACTCATGATAAAACACGAAAAACACATAATTATAAAAGAAGACATTAAAAGAGAAAAGAGAAAAGAGAATACTGTACTGGAATTTAAGAAGTCGCGATCTGACAACCGTCGGTTTGGCCAAACGGTAGACTGCCTGTCGAGAAAATCCAAAGTTGCGATCGAAACAGAGCAAAACAGAACAGAACTGAGAAAAACAGAGGAAAACTATACTAACGTGAAACTGTATCTTGCGCGAGAATTATTTGTAAACTAAGAAACTATTCTATAAAACTTATCTAGAAAACTTCTATCTAAAAACTTGTCTCTAAAAGCTTGTATATAAAAAGCTGTCTAAAAAAGCTGTCCTCTAAAATAAGCTATAATAATCCCATATATATAAGGATACAATTCAGAAATTAACCTATCTCCTAATGGAACAAGGAAACCTTCTTCTACTTGGAAAGAGAATTAATTAAGCACATGGAGTCTCTTCAATTTTTGGTAACTCCCAACTTCTCTCTTTAATTCCTTCTTGGATTGGTAATTGCCCAAAACTTCATTGCTTCCCTTTTAAGCTTCTCCGCATCCACCCTGCGCATGCCCACGGACTTGACTTCATCCAACTGATTGGATTAAATTCCAATTGGATTTGGATTAAATTCCAATTGGAATTGGCCCACTTGCAATTGATTTCGGGTGCAGTAATATGGAATCCAACATGCATTAATTGGATAATCAATTTGAGACTCCAATTTTGTTTTGGACTTGATTCCAATTGACTTTGCTTTCGCGAATTTATTATCGGCCGGCCCTTCACGTGGCTTCCTTCATGGTTTAGCCCATAAATCATGTGGGCTTTTTAGGCCTCTACTCCAATTCTTCCACTTTTTACACATTCTTTTCTTCTTAGGTCTGATCTCTAAAACTGCAAATAAACATTAGAACCTTGGGCAAAAGCCCGTGAGAACTGCCATAATAAGTGCTAAAATAATACGCCTAAAACGTGCAGATCAGTTATGTATTGAAACCGTAATCCATGCATGTATGAAACCTGAATTAATCTAAGTTTAATTAATTATGTTCTTAAATTAATCAGTGTTCATAAGTCTAATTACTAAGATTCTATTAAGACTAATCACCTTAATTTAATCGGGTAGAGCCTTCGAGTGGAACAACCTTCGGCCGTGAGGTACTATTAATTGAGTAATAATTCCTTGAATTACAACGATAGGAGTTGTTAGTTTTAGGTTTCTCTATATCTTAATGCTGCTAAATAATTAATTAGGTGACTACCGGGTACTCGCGGCTTAATTAATTAGTTGGTTAGAGAAGTAATCTTAACTTGCAAGGACTCGCGGAGATTACCGAAAAGTTAAGGAGAAATTGGGTTATGACTAGCGGGTGCTCGCGGTAATCTATAACTAACCGGTATACAATAATAAGTGTTCGTGACAAGCTAAAGCATTAATAGATAAAAAGAAATTAAGAATATCCGTCCTTGTGGATCGATCCTGACTGCCATTGTATTAGATTTATTTAATCCTTTGATTGTAGGTTAAAAGCAGTATAATTACTGTGTTTGCAGAGGTACACGACAGCTCTGTCAAAATGGCGTCGTTGCCGGGGACGATTTCTAATTTTTAAATTTCTTTTTCCTATTAATGTGCATTGGTGTGTTTCTGTGTAGTGGATGAGCAGGTCTTCGAAACCAATTTTACTAAGTGATCCCGAGATCGAGAAGAATGCTTAGCGACTTACTAAGGAAGCACGGGAACGCAAGTTGGCAGAGCAAGCTGATCTGAACTCTACCAAAGGACCGCTTGAGCAAGCGGACGATTCATCTAGTACTAGGTCAACTGTTTCTGATTCAGTAACTAACAGAATGGCGGACAGAGAAAAAAGAGACAAAAGAGAATAAGAGAGGCAGGCAGTACCTGCAGCTGAGCCAACGTTGAAAGAGCTATGCAGCAGAGGCCAGTACCACGGCAACCAGCAGCTACCCCAAGCCAGTGAGTACCGATCGACCAGTTCCATCCCTGATCAAGGCACCAAAGCTGGACTTGAAACCTCTCCCTGACAATCTGAAGTATGCTTACTTGGGAGAGAATGAGACTTTGCCAGTTATTGTCAACAAAGGACTACCATTAGCTCAAGAGTAGAGACTACTAAGAGTGCTAAGAGAGAAAATTAAGGCCATCGGGTGGAACTTAGTCGATGTCACTGGAATTAGTCCCGATGTCTGCCAACATTACATTTTTCTTGAACCAGATGCTAAGCCAGTTCGTGATCTCCAGAGGAAGCTGAACCCGAACATGAAGGAAGTTGTACTAAAAGAGATTCTAAAGTTGATGGCCATGGGAATTATCTATGCTATTTTAGACAGTAAGTAGGTGAGTCCAGTTAATGTACTTCCCAAAAAAGGATCATTTGAAGTTGTTACCAACGAGAAGAATGAATTAGTTCCTATGAGGCAACTTACTTATTGATTTCAGGAAATTGAATGCAGCAACAAGAAAGGATCACTTTCATCTTCCTTTTATTGATGAGATGCTAGAAAGATTTGCCAGAAAAAGGTTTTTCTGCTTTTTGGATTGATACATTGGATACTTTCAAATATGGGTTAACAAGGATGACCAAGAGAAGACAACGTTCACTTGCCTATTCGGAACATATGCTTACAAAAGAATGCTTTTCCAGTAGTGCAATGCACCCAAAATGTTTCAAATAAGCATGACGAGTATCTTTTTAGACATGATTGAGAAGTGCATTGAGATTTTTATAGATGATTTTACGATACATGGAGACTCTTTTGATGAATGTCTAGAGAACTTGGACACTGTGCTAGCTAGATGTGTTGAAAAGAACTTAGTTCTCAACTATGAAAAGTGCCAATTTATGGTGAGAGAAGGCATAGTACTGGGTCATAAAGTCAGTCAGGAAGGACTCGAAGTTGATAAAGCAAAGGTAGAATTGATTGCGAAGTTGCCATACCCCACTACTGTGAAGGAAATTCGTGGTTTTCTACGCCACGCTAGATTTTATAGAAGATTCATTAAGGACTTTGCCAAGATAGCTCAGCCACTGACTAATCTGTTAAAGAGCAATGTCCCATTTACCCTAACGGCCGAGTGCAAGGCTGCTTTCTGCAGTTTAAAGGAGAGCCTGATTTTTGCACCTGTCATTCAACCACCAGATTGGGAAAAGCCTTTCGAGCTAATGTGTGATGCGAGTGATTATGTAGTAGGAATGATTCTAGGTCAGAAGATCGGAAGAGAAACGCACGCAGTATACTATACATCGAAGACTCTGAACCCTGCTCAGTGTAATTACACTACTACAGAGAAGGAACTTCTGGCCGTTGTGTTCGGATTCAACAAATTCAAACAGTATTTGCTTGGTTCTAAGGCAATTGTCTACACAGATCATGCTGCCTTGAAGCACCTATTGAACAAGAATGAGTCCAAGCCGCGATTAATGAGGTGGATTCTGCTTCTACAAGAGTTTGATTGGGAACTCAGAGATAAGAAAGGGGTGAACAACTAGGTGGCCGACCACTTGAGCAGGTTGGAGCTTCCTGAAGAATAATGGCCGATTAAGGAAGAATTTCCAGAGGAATACTTACATTCCCTCACTTCATAATCTGACGGGAGAAGATAGCAGTTCAAGCCTTACATTATCAGAATCCCGATCTATAGTATTCACACCTGGTGAATTACCTATCTACGTCACTGTTGCCTCCGGAATTCACTCAAAAGCATAAGATACAACTGATCCAGCACAGCAAGCAATACATATGGGATGATCCAACTTTGTGGAAGTGTGAAGCTGATCAATCATTAAGGGATGTGTTCCAGAATAGGAGCAAGAGAGTATACTTCATCACTGCCATTCAGCTACTTGTGGAGGCCACTTTAGGAGCAAGAAGACAGCTAGGAAAATTTTGGATGCCGCTTTTTTCTGGCCTAGCTTGAATAAAGATGCCTATATCTTCACCCAAAAATGTGAACGATGCCAGAAGTTTGGGGAGATAGGAGTTCGAGACGAGATGCCACAATTGCCAATCAAGGTGTGTGAAATATTTGATGTTTGGGGCATGGATTTCATGGGGCCTTTTCCGATGTCCAATGGCCGAGCATATATGTTATTAGCTGTGGACTATGTGTCCAAATGGGTGAAAGCAAAAGCCACATCCAAGAATGATGCTCAAGCAGTTAAAGTGTTTCTTAAGACACATATTTTTTCTCGATTTGGTGTTCCTAAGGCTATTATAAGTGATCAAGGCACCCACTTTTGCAATCGGACCATTGCCGCACTCATGAGCAAGTATGAGGTACAGCACCGACTTTCTACACCTTATCACCCCCAGTCAAATGGTCAAGCAGAAGTCTCCAGCAGAGAGATAAAGAGAATCTTAGAGAGAACAGTGAATACATCGAGGAAGGATTGGAGTACCAAGTTGGAAGATGCTCTTTGGGCTTATCGGACATCTTTCAAAACTCTAATAGGGATGTCTCAATATCGGTTAGTGTTTGGGAAAATGTGCCACCTGCCTGTTAAACTTGAACATAAGTCTTATTGGGCAGTACAAAAGATGAACATGGATGATGCAGCTGTTGGAGAAGAAAGGCAATATCAACTTCAAGAACTTGAGGAGTTCCAATTAGAAGCTTATGATGTAGCCAATTGGTACAAGGATCGGACAAAGTTAAGACATGATAAACTCATTTGCCAGAAGGAGTTCCGGGTTGGCCAATTAGTGCTATTATACAAATCCAGCTTAAGAATGTTTGGAGGAGGCAAATTATCAAGTAAATGGCATGGGCCCTTGGAGGTAGTGGCCGTTTGGCCAAGCGGAGCAGTGGAAGTGCGTGATCCAGAGTCTGGGAAGCAGTTCAAGGTTAATGGGCATAGGTTGAAGCAATTCTACAATTCTACCTAAGTGCATAAGGTGGATGCGCTTCACCTATTTCCCTGTCCCAATCACTAAAGGATTTCATACCGTCTAGCCTAGATGTTAAAGAATAGCACTCCTAGGAGGCAACCTAGTTTTAATTTTTGTTTTTCACAATATTTATTTTCTGTAGTTTTCTTTTTGCTAGTATTTAGTCCTTTTTCAAGTTTTTAGTACTTTGGAGCAGTGGCCACTAGTACCAAAAACAGAGGCGCGTACTTCTACGGCCTCAGAGATGGAACATGCAATACCATGGGGTGAGTACTTCTACTGCCTCAGAGGACCCAGCTTCTTCAGCAAGCAGGAGACTACCTATATCCAAAAAGAAGGCCCGCAAGAAAAGGAAGGCGAGTACTTCTACTACCCTCCCAAATATTGCAGAACAGCTTGCCCAATTGCTGTTGACTTTGTGAACTTTAGGGAAAAGTTTGGGAAGCACATTTGAGTGCTTTAGGTAAGTCTTCTTTTCTATTTTCTAATTTTTGTTTTTCTTCGTTTTTCTTAGTTGATATTTCTGAATTTTAGTTGTCAGTTGTGTATCTAGTTTAGTTAGTGATTTCTTTCAGTTAGAATCTTTTTAGAGTCGGTCTTTATGTTTATTTTGTGTTTTGAGTCCATTGATCAAATTCCCTACACACTCTGGTTCCTTGAGGATAAGCAACAGTTTAAATATGGGAAGGATTTTTGTGTGTGTCAGTTTGTGTTTATATAGTTCTGCCCAAAATTCTAAAGCTGAGTCTGAATAAACATCATAGATGAAGTAAATAATCTGTGAATATGCATACTATTTGGATTGTGGATTGTGAATGCCTTGTTGATTTAGCATAATTATGCATGTGTTCTCTTTCGTAAAGCTTAAAATGAACAAGTTCTCTGAGCCTTTCATGGAGATTTTTCACTGAGAACTAATTGTTTGCCAGCTTGACTGTCAAGATGGTATTTTGAGTATGCATAACTGGACGATTGAGGGGGCCTTTCTAGGATTAACCATTTGGCTTAAATGAATCTACCTGTTTATCCCTAGCAGCCAATAAAAGCCTTGACTAATAGAAAGAGTCAGTAAATAATAAGCTAAGCCTGTTATGACCTCTATTTTTCCCCTAATGTGCATATATGTTAAAAGTTCTGTGTTCTGGAATCATAATATGAAGAGAAGGTTGCTTGATTGACCAAGTGATAGCTAGTACAAGTGTTAATCTATTCCCCCAAAGAAGAAAGGAAAAAATAAGCTCTATGTATAAAAGAAAAAGTAAGTGAAAAAGAAAAGAGATGTTCTGTTTCTGTGATTAAGTGGGGTGATGTTTTGTGTACTTAGCTAGAAGTGAAGAAATTGAATGCAGCAAAGTATGAATGTTAATGAATTGTACGCTGCTGAAGTGTTTTTGAGAAGGCAAAATTATGCCGTGTTCTAAAAGTAATATGAGTCAGGCAACCAGTTGAAGAAGTCAGAGAATGCCAAAGCAAAAAAAGAATGCAGTAAGTTCAAGTAATAAATTGTTTTGCACATTGAAATTCTTTTACAAGTGAGCTTAGCACCCCTTTAGGGCCTGTCCTATTGCTGCAAATCCCTTAGCTTCTCATTGCGTCCAAATAATAAAGGTTGTTCTTGACAGAGATGCATTACTCAAACTCATGCTGTGGCGATGGTTGATTTTCAAACTTTTGTGATTCTGACTAGACTAGGTGCTTATAAATGTCCCATAATTTCTAAAAATTGTGAGTTTTGTGTGAATCACTATCCAAAGAGTGCCTGCATGGGAATTTTCGTATACTTGTGCTAAATTGATAAGGGAATGATTGGTTTGCTTAGAAGGAATTGTTTGCATATACTTTGATAAAAACTGACTCTGTGATGTGAGTTAAGCATGGAACAAGAGTTGGGGCAGAATTATAGAGTTTTTTTTGTTTTAATTTTTAGAGCCTTTGTGTCTAATTCTAGTAGAGTCTTTGCTATGTTTTTATCAAGATTTCTGTGTGGATGGATCATGTGCAGAAAGTTTTATGTTTGAGTCTGTTTTTAAAGTTTGTTAAAATTTCTATTTTTTCGAGTCAGTCCCTTGTCCTGTTTTGTGTGCTGGGTATAAGCAGTCAGTATGCTGTTTTGCCAAGTGACTGGGTTCCTAAGTTTTGTAAAGTAATCCTTTGTGAGAATGAAGTCTTTTGCGGATCTGTGCTGAGTCTGATTTTTTCATGCCATGCTTGAGGGCAAACATGATTCAAGTGTGGGGATATTTGATTTGCCAATATTGTACCTAATAATTTAGAGATTAATTGGCAGTTCTCACGGGCTTTTTGCCCAAGGTTTGTATTAATTGTGCAGATTTAAGAGAACAGCCCAATTGCAGAAGAGAATTTCTAAAATATGGATTTTAGGAGCACAAAGAGACCCAACCGGATTGTGCCGCGAAGCAAGGACCCAAGCAGTTATCTTGGGGATCAAGGAACCCGAGAGCAAGGAGGAAATGAAATAAGTAATTCCGTGTGAAACAAGGAAGCGGAAAAGGAAGGAGGATCCAAGAAGGAAAGAAGAAAAACGGAAATTCAAATGCAAAGAGATCTCCTACCAAATCTGAAGTGTTGATTGATTAATTTCCTTATTTGATTAGGAGATAGATTTGATTCCAATTACTAGTTGCATAAGTCCTATAAATAGGCAACTTGAGATAATACTCAAATATCTTTTTCATTGAGCTTTTACATATTCTTTTTAGTTTAGTTTTTGGCTTCGATTTTCCCTCTGATTTCTGTAGCTTAGTATTGAATTAATTTGGCTTTTGAAGAGACTTAATCTTTGCGGTGTTTTGTTCATCGGTTCAAAGTTCCCGACTGCAAAGGCTACCAGTTGGCCAAGCAGGTGGTTGCTCCAGAATTGCAATTGCACATTATTTCAATAAAGTATTTCGTATTTTCCTCATGACTTCTATTCAAAGTTATTGCTTTGATTATCAGATTATGAGTAGCTAAATATATTGTTCTAGTATTATGTATTGAAACCATAATCCATGCATGTATGAAACCTAAATTAATCTAAGTCTAATTAACTATGTTCTTAAATTAATCAGTGTTCATAAGTCTAATTACTAAGATTAATATTAAGACTGATCACCTTAGTTTAATCGGGTAGAGCCTTCGAGTGGCAAAACCTTCGGCCGTGAGGTACTATTAATTGAGTAATAATTCCTTGAATTACGATGATAGGAGTTATAAGTGTTAGGTTTCTCTAGATCTTAATACTGCTAAATAATTAATTAGGTGACTACCGGGTACTTGCGGCTTAATTAATTAGTTGGTTAGAGAAGTAATCTTGACTAGCAGGGACTCGCGGAGATTACCGAAAAGTTAAGGAGAAATTGGGTTATGATTAGCAGGTGCTCGCGGTAATCTATAGATAACCGGGATAGGATAATTAGACAACTTAAGTGTTCATGATTGCATGCATGTGATGAAAGTGGATTACATAATACTAGATACTTTCTCTATAATTTATATAAGTTAATTGTTATTTATGTTTCTCTTAAGTGTTCGTGACAAGCTAAAGATCTCTTAAGGGACACAAATGTGATGACTCGTCAAAATAGTTACTAAAGCATTAATAGATAACAAGAAATTAAGAATATCCGTCCTTATAGATTGATCCTAACTGCCATTGTATTAGATTTATTTAATCCTTTGATTGCAGGTTAAAAGCAGTATAATTATTGTGTTTGCAGAGGTACACGACAGATCTGTTAACCAAGCTCCATGGTCAAGATAATCTCCTTGCCCCGAAAACGGGCTTCATTGATCTGGTCAAAGGATCCTCTGCAGCAAGAAACACATCACAAGTCACACCTGAGTTGATACCCACGGATTCTATGAAGAGTGACACAGAGATTGTCTTTGTAAAGGCAGAACCAGGTGCAATATGGTTGAGCCTCTAGCCCCCGCTGCACAGCAAGCCAATATTCCTGCAGCAAGCTGTGTGCAGCCACCAGTGCCTTGCGCTCATACAGAGCCTCTCAGTGCCTAGTCCTTGTGCCAACAAGGTGCTCTACGAATTTCCACACCCGCAGACATCCGGGCAGTAGATGCAGGCCAAGCAAGATGCCCAGTCCTTACGCCAGCAAGGTGCTCGACATATTTCTACACCCACAGACTTCCATGCAGTAGATGCAGGCCAAGCAAGCTGCGTGAAAGCCCATCACCTTCCATCAGCAACAGCACAACAAGCCCTAGATGTAACAGCCGATGCCAGCACAACCTTGCGCCAGAAAGGTGCTCGATAAAATGCCCAATCAGCCCCATACAATCAATAAGCTCAGAACCTAGCTTAGTGCTACCACCCTCTCAAATAGTCCAGCCTTCAATGCCCCTCATAGGGAACGTTACTCACGATTCTACCGCTTTGTGGAAGGATATAGTCCAAACACAACGGCACCCCAAAAGGGACCACCACTCCCTGCCACTGCCCAAGGTTAAGCCCCTCAGAAGGATTTTTCACTCCGATTCAAGCGCATAGAATGCCTACTGGCATAGAGCTCAACGCTTGCATGCCCACTAAGCCACACGTTCCTGTTACACCATTGCCGATCTTCGACTCACATGAGGTCTATAGTGATGGCAACCAAGATGACAAAAGGAGGGTGGAGTATGGCCCTTGGGAAATGAGGACGAGTTCAAAGAGGAAGAGGTTTTGCAGACCCATTCCAGGAGGCCGAAGACCTTTTTTGAGTATGAACGTCGGAAGCTTCGGAACAGACCCAAAGTAGACTATCATCAATATAGCAATCATGGGTACAAAATGTGAACCTCAAGGTTTTGTCTTTTTTTTTTTCTTTTTTTTTCTTCCGCAATTAATAAAACAGGTAACAAATCCCATTAAAATTTTATTTTAAAAAAAAAAGGTAGTTCTCTTCAATTACAAGTTAAGTATTATTTCTTTTTCAGAATCTTTTTAGGACATTTAGTTAGATAATTTACCTATAAATAGGGAGCAATATGTACGCTTAAACGCATCATTTATGCCTTAAAGCCTCTACCTCCTCTCTTCCATCAATGTTAATTTCTTTTCTTTTTCTTTATTTTAGTTCTATTGTTTTCTTTTTACTTCTAGTTGAAGTTTGATCAAGGTTGGTCCTCACAATTGTGAGATCTAATCGTTCTTCAGGTAATGCATGCATGAGTTCATTTTCACTCTGGGTGTATAACTTTTATGACTTGAATTTATATGAGTCTTAAATCATTTTACAATTGTAGCATCAATTAATTAGTGGTGAAGTTAAGGTCAAGTAATGCAGAGTAAAGTGTTAATATTTCTTAGATGTTATTCGATAAGGGTATTAAAATCAAATTTCCCTAATTTTTAAAGCTATTAGTATAGTTAATATGTGTCGTTGGAACCCCAAGGCCTTTTATTTGGATTAATTAGAGAAACAGCTATGACGTTGGATCCCTATGTAGTTGTTGATAAAGTTGGGGGAAATTTGGTTATGTTGTTGGAACCCCGCGGTAACCTATAACTGATTGATTTGTATTTGCATGGATATATTCACATTAATGATTAATTGCATGAACTTAACCAAGATAATGTTTTCAACTATGTGTTTTTATATGTTTTGTATAACCGGAGAAATAAAATTACCAATCATTATAGAGACGATCATTCTTATTGATATACTAGTTTTGATTACACTGGCGGATCTAGGGTGGGTGCCCAGGAGGCTCGGGCCGCCACTGACCCCACCCTATGTACTTATATACATATATATATATATATATATATCACTACTACAAAATGGGAATTCAACGGCGGTCCTTTAATGGCGGATTAAACGAAAACCGCCATTATAAAGAAAACACGGACTTTTGATGGGGGTTTAATGAGAGATGCCATAGAAAGTTACTTTCTATGGCAATTTTATTATACCCACCTTAAAAAGGTTTTCCATGGCGGGTAAAATAAAACCGCCATAGAAAGTGCGAACTTTCTATGGCGATTTTATTATACGCGCCTTAAAAAGGTTTTCTATGGCGGGTAAAATAAAACCGCCATAGAAAATCCGCACTTTCTATGGCAGTTTCTACATAACCGCATAGAAAGTCGATTTCTATGGCCGGTTTCTACATCCCCGCCATAGAATGTCTGATTTGTGCAATATAATTACTAATATTGATTTTAGATAGATAATGAACGAATAAAAATACTCCTTAATTTTATTATTTTGGGTTTTGAACTCGTGACCTCTAAAAGTAAAACCTAACTCTTACCATCTCCACTATCTTAAATTGCTGCCGCTAAGGTAATTTTATATGTTTTTAACTAAATAATTAGCTATAGTTGAATTTGTTCCCTTAAGTTTTAAATAATACCATTATAACCCATAATATTTTTTTTATCCATAATTTTTAATAATTCCTCTAAGATACCCTAACATGAGTGATTCGATTTAAATTTTATTATAATTTACACCATAACAAATAAAAGTTGAAGTAGGACACCCTAATAATTAAAAATTGTACTGAACAATTATATTCATAGTTTATTTTATTAATATTACACCCTCAACAAAATCATTATTATATTGTGGCACCCTATAATTATAAATTGTACCAATATAACTAATTTCATTAGAATTTTATTAATTACTAATAACATTTAGTCGTTCTAAAGTCCCAATTGGGTCCTTAAAGTTTATTTTATATTGTAATTTAGTATTTAAAATATCATTTTCTTTTAATTTAATCCTTATAAAGTAATAGTTTATCTTTTTTGGTATATTTTAATTAAATTTAGTTGAGATGCACTGTTTCTAAGTCAAATTAACGTAAAGAGACATAAAAGGAATATAATGTCTCAAAATTTTATTGCAAATTATAATTTAGTACTTAAAATATCATTTTATTTTAATTTAATCATTATTAAACTAATAGTTTACCTTTTGTATACCATTAAATTCAGGTGAGATGCACTATTTCTAAATAGAATTAATATAAATAGGCATAAAAATACTATTACGTCCCTTGATTTTATTGCAAATTGTAATATAGCATTTTAAGTGTTAGCAGTTTCTTTCAATTTAATCCTTAAAAACTAAACTCCACCTTCTTTTGATGTATTTTCATAAAAATCAATTAATATGAAATGTTTCTAAGTAGAATTAACTTAAATAGATGTACAGAGACTATTACGTCTATAAATTTTCTTGTAAATTACAATTTAGTACTTAAAGTACCATTTTCTCTTAAATTTGTCCTTATAAACTAATAGTTTACTTTTGTGGGTATATTTTCATTCAATTCATTGAATGATGCACCATTTTGATGTTGAATTAACTTAAAGAGATGGGAAAAGACTATTACGTCCCTATAGTTTATTGTAAATTTTAATTTAGCAGTTAAAGTATCATATTCTTTCAATTTAGTCCATTAAAAAATAATAATTTATTATTTTTTTTAATATTTTACTGAAACTCAATTGAGATGCATGTATTGTTTCTAAGTCGAATTAACTTAAAGAGATGTAGAAAGACTATGATGTCCCTAAATTTTATTGTAAATTATATTTTAGTACTAAATCTATCAATTTCTTTCAATTTAGTCTTTATAAACTAAAATTTTACCTTTTTTGGTATATGTTCATGAAATTTAATTGAGATACACGGTTTTTAAGTTTAATTAAATTAAAGAAACATAAAAATACTATTAGGTCCATAAAGTTTATGGCAAATTGTAATTTAATACATAAAGTATCATTTTCTTTCAATTCAGTCCTTATAAACTAAGTGTTTACCTTTCTGGATATATTTCTAAGAAAATCAATTGAAATCACTGTTTCTAATTGAATTACTTTAAAAAGACAAATAAATACTATTATGTCGCTAAAGTTACTTGTAAATTTCAATTTAGTACTTAATATATTATTTTCTTTCGATTTAGTCATTATAAACAACTAAAAGTTTTCATTTTTCGGCATATATTCATTAAATTTATTACATATAGTATATACATATTTAAAGATTGTAAAGTAAATGTTCTTCAATCATATACAAAATATAATAAAATTTTAGATAAAATGAAGAATAATTATGATAAAAAAAAAAAAAGGGGAATTAAATTTGGGTAAAGAAAAAAAAGAAAAAAGAACCACTCAGCCCAAATTTTTGAGTGGAGGGAAAAATATGAGCCATTTTTTTCTTTCTTCTTTTTTTTTTTTCTACCAAGGGATTAAAAAAACGCATAAATCTTTTCCTCTTCTCCCAACCCTATTTTCGTTTTAGCTGGAGTTTCTTACCATCGCCTCCAGTTGGAACCGTCTCTCCTACACCGTCGTACTCTACGATTGCAATTCGCCATCGCACCCTTAATTCTCTGCCTCATTCGCGAAGAAGAGGAGACTACCAAGTTGCCGCCTCAATACTCCTGCTTTTGTTCCATAGCCGTAGCCATTGGCTCCTTTTGACTTACACATCGCTAATTTCAGCGCTTAATTTGTGTTATTCCTTCTATCTTTGGATTATAAATATGATATTATTCCTGCTGTAAGAGATTTCTTTGATGTTTTATTTTAGGGATTTCTACTGCGGCCTCTGCTTGCGATTTCAACATACTGTTGCCACCACACTCCATCTCCCTCTACCTCAGACAGCACAAGAAAAAATTCAAAGAAAGCCTGTCTGAGAGACTATCGAAGCAGTTTTTGCTTCTCTCTCCATCTGGTCGCCACCACTGCCGCCCAAGGCCTCCTTCACCCCCTCTCTCACAAATCAGCATTTTTTTTTTTTTGGGTGGGTAAGTAAATTTGCTCTTTTGCTATGCTATGAACAAAACATGTCAAATTTATGTTATTATTATTAGTTTACAAGAGTTTTTATCGAATATAAGCTGTGGAGTAGGCTTAATTATCTTTTTTCTTTTTTAAATATTAATTTCTCTAAAAATCTACCTAGATTTTTGTCTCTTGTATTTGCTAGAATTTACTTATACTGAAGTGTATTTTTGAACATAAAATTTCTAGTTTTTTTGGGATCAGAATTAACCTCTGTGGAGCTTAAGGAGTTTGATGTTTTAAAACTAATTGTCATATCAATTGACATTTTAATCATATAAGAAGTGTGCTTAGTCCATTAGTGGAGGAGTTGAAGTCTAGGTCAACAAAGATAGCCAATGATGGATTTCGCGCCACAGAATGAATCGAGAAAATCAATTAATCCCACAAACAGGGGAAGTTTAAGCGGAAATGAAAGAGTAGAGTGAGGGAAAGGGTGGAAAGCCACTAAATTGAAGGCATAGCTTTCCACTTTTTTTTTTTCTTTATTTCATTTTTTACGCAGGTATCTATCTTTTTTGCTATTTTGTCCGCCTCAACTTACTTTCTTACTTTGGTATTTTATTTCATGGTGCTCTATCTTTTTTTCTTTGGAATTCATTTAGTGGGGAAATAATCCCTTCCAATTCGGGTTCCACCTCGTGGACGGAAGATTCATTCGAGATTCAGACAATATTTTTCAAAAGATGCAATGATGACAATAGAGCCTTGTTTTCATCATTAGCTTTTAGGGAAGTTCTAAGATCCTAATTAATGAGAGGAACATGGCTGACCCGGAGAGTGATGGTCTGGAAACTTAATGAGGCAGTCTGAGGAAACAATGTTTGTGCAGAATGCAGTAGAGATTATAAGAATAAAAAATGGAGGAAAAGTGGGAAGAATCAAAAAAATCTAAAGAAATTGAAGAAGGGGAGGAAAGCAAAAAGGTTAAGAGAGAATATGTGAAGAATTGTAATTGGGCCTTCAGCTTCACAAGTTAATGTAATGGAACACTCTAATGATGTATCATTTGCTACTAGAAACCAATATGAAAAAAGGAAAGTAGCTCAAATTTTTAAAAGCAAGTTTGATGTTTTGTGCCATTATTTGCTGCTAGAACATTCAAATTTAATGTTTTTACATTATCTTTATTATCTGCAGTTTCTCACTTGTGGTGGTTTTGTTGCACCTGATCATAAAAAATTGGATGAATATTTTTATAATCAATCACTTGCAGCATATGCTTCCCCATGAAGTCTAGTTTCCAAGTTTGAATAATTCTTTTGTTTTAAGATTGTTATGAATGCCATTCCTTATGTAAATTGATGAGTACATTCTATCCTTTTAATTCAAAATACCTGTGATAAAACAAGAGTTATGACATAAAGATATTGATATTCTGAGTCGAGAAAACCACACTTTATCTGTGGGGTGAGGTAAGATTTTTGTAGTGCAATTGCCCGCCTCTCTTCCTTTTCATCACTTGTAAACATTCAAAACAAAAAATGTCAAGTTTTGGTTTTAACCTAGAGGGTAATGCCCTATAAGTTATGGCTCCAGTTCCTCAGAAATGCTCTGAGGTTCAAGTTCTTATGTATGAGTGAAATAAGATTTGAAATTCTTTAGTGGTAATTTGAAGATTAGAGATGATCAATAATATGAATTCTTGGGGAGAAAATTTACTCTTTAATCAGAAATGACATTGATTTTTGTTAAAGTTTCGGGTGATGAGCATGCTTTGCTAAGGTAATGGCCTGAAGTTTGATGCTATGTGATTTTTGCTTACTCTTCGGGCTTCATTGTCACTGTAGTGCACGGACAACTCTTGATCCAATGACTTAAAAATAATGATAATAAATGTCTCTGTCCCTGGCTTTCTTAAAACTTTATTCTATTACTTTCGTTTCTGGTTTTTTTTAATTTTATGCCGGTATACCTGTGAAACTATGTTTGTGTGTGATTTGAAACCCGACACGGCTGGTTTTGTTGAGTTTCTCAAACCATTGAATGAGGTAACTGGAAAGAAGCAAAAATGACTGAAGGACAGTAGTCTGAAGTGAAGCCTTTTATTTTTGTAGGGGTAGTTCATCCTTGTCTAGTTGTATTCTGTTGAATCAGTAGGGCATTAGTTGTTTTCTGGTGCTGATTTTTCTCTTGTAGTCTGCTGAATTTTCTACTTGTATTCTTGGGTTCTAGGTTGTTTTCAGGTGCTAAACTGAAGGAATTTCAATAATAAGAAACTTTTCCTTTTTAAAAATTGATTTTTTTAAGCCTTTTAAATAAAAGCTCACCTTAAATATATGATTTTTTTTTTTAATTAAAGTTTTGCTTTTCTTTGGCAGGTATAAAAAGAACACCATAGAAAGTTATGCATTTTCTATGGCAGTTAGCCCAAACTGCTGTATATGTACTTTCTACGGCAGTTTCGTCTAATCCGCCATAGAAAGTCTGGGACTTTCTACTACGGTTCTAACTGCCATAGCATGTCCGTAAACTTTCTATGATGCCAGATAGATGGCGGCTCAAAAACTCAAAAAATCGCCATTGAAGGGTGTAAAAAACCGCCATTAAATCCCCTTTTGTAGTAGTGTATATATATTGGTGTGCTCGGTTTGCCCTTTGGCCCAACCTGAGGCCCAATTATTAAGTTTACGATCCGGCCCAAGTTGGCCCATCAATGGAAGACTATTTATACACGGACCGGCGGGCAATGACCGGCGTCCTCACCTCTATAAATAAGCACCTTCACCACCATTAAAAGGGACCTCTCTTTTCATGACTTTCTCTCTTGTCTTTCTATATTTTACTCTATGTCTAAATACTAACTTTAGCATCGGAGCTTAATTGGGGGAAGTCCCCGATTAGTACAGGTGTTAGAGATGACGAACCAGAGCGGATCCGACCCGAAGACCCTCGCCGGCAAAACCTGCTTCATCAACTGGCTTCGTCTGTGGGGATTCGGTCGCCGGAATGTTGTTCGCATTTTGGCCTTGAGTTCCCGATCTCACAAATGTGTTGTGAAGTGTTTGCTGCGGTGGAGGGAGAGCTGGATTGGAAAAAGTTTGATGTTTCTTGATGCTTGGATATGCTTGTACTGAGGAGACAAGGCAGTTCTTTGATCCCAAATATGGTATTAAAGTGGAAAATGTTATGAGTTCTCGGAGGAAATAGAGAAGATCTGTGTAAGGGGGAGAGGGAGCACATCTGTCTTTAGCTTTTATTGTTATTTTTTATGGGTGGAGTAGGAGAAACCCACAAAGCTCACAAGGTTGAAATCGGCTGTGTGGCTGAAGAAATGAAGAACTTGAGTTCTTCTGTTGGGTGTGGCGAACTCAGCTAAGGAGGGAGAGGTGGACTAAGAATTTTTTTGGTTCTCTTCTAACAGGACCCATCGGTTGCAGTGAAGAAACAAGGAGGAAGGAAGAATTTTAATTCTTCTTACTGTTAGGTTTGGTAAACCAAACAATGAAGGAATAGGGATTCACCTTGGGTTGCGTTGGTTGGTGTTTGAAGTTGCGGCAAGAAGGCACCACCACCCACCGCCCAAGAAGAAGCGCTTTTGCAGCCCAGATTTGGCAAGAGAGTGGGGTAGATGCAGATCGGGCGATAACGATGAAGGTAACGAGCTTAAAGCTCCCCCACGACTGAACAGAAACGAAGGTCCGACGAAGTACGAGCAAGCAGGTATTTCCCGATGATCTTCACGAGCATGTCCGACACTCCGCGAGCAGGTCTAGGTCCCGAGGATGTTGTCGCTGCTTTCCCCGAGATGGGTGGAGAAGAAAGGTAAGCCGGTCTTACTGGATGATCACCGTTCCCGCTACTACTTTCGTCGGGAAATTTGGAGAAGAAGGGTCAATGATGATGGTGGGGCCCGTAATAAAAAATAAAAAAATTTAAAAAAAAAAGAGAAAAAATGGGGAAGAATTTAGACGCGGGAGGGTTTCGAACCCAAGTCCTAGCATAAACGTTCCTGCTCTTCCCGCTCAGCTAAGCGAGTGTTTGTTCGAGACAGCTATAAAATGAGTTGTAGTAAGAGCTGATGTAAAAAAAAAAAAAAAGGAAAAAAAAAAGAAATGGAAATTGAGGCATCAGCAAGTTTCAAACCCGCGTCCTCTATTGTCCGCGCGCTTCTGCCCTTCCCGCTAAGCTGTGCGAGCTTTTTGTTCACTAAGAAGCTCGTAAGAGCTATAAAAGATGATGCGGGAAGCTGATATTGTTGTTCTTGTCGGGAAGTCAAAAAAGTGAGGGGCGGGAAAATTGGGGTGCGGGCAGGTTTCAAACCCGCTTCCTCGCATTTCCGCGTTTCTGCTCTTCCCACTAAGCTGCATGAGCTTTTTGTTTACTTGACAACTACAATAGCAGATGCAGGAAAGTTGATGCCGCTATTTTCGTGAAGGAATCGGCCAAGGCGATAGTCAAGAAGCACCCGGGCAAGGGCGTTCATGAAAAACACAAAGAGCAAGGGGGTCGATCCTTTACCTTCATCAATTTGGAGTTACAAGGTGGAGATTCAGCAATGATAAATGTGTTTTCTCTTGAATTCTAATTAAAAATGTGGAGACTCAGTGATGCCGCAACGGCGGAGAAATCCCAAGGATGTGTGTGCGTTCTCCCTTTGTTATTGGAGTGAAAAGGTGAAGCCCCGAGGATGCCACATCGGCAAGGAAATTCTGACTCTCCTTACATTAACGGAGCTAAAGTGAGACAAGGCGGAGTTTGGTGGAGCTCGCGCCTAATCACGCTTCACATGGGGTCATAGACAGGCCTTTACTTTGTCCAAAGTTGGAGGGAAAAAAAGGAGACCCGAGGATGCCAAAATGGTAAGGAAATCCTGAGGATACTTACATCGACGAAGCTAAAGTGAGACAAGGCGAAGTTTGGTAGAACCCGCGCCTAATCACGTTGATTTTCCTTCGCACGAGATCGCGGAGAGGCCTTTGTTTTCTTCAAATTCGGAGGGAAAACGAGGAGACCCGAGGATGCCATATCGGCAAGGAAATCCCGAGGTGCAGCTTGTTCTCTCTTTTCAATTTGGAGTTAAAAGGTGGAGACTCGGTGATGGCACAACGGCATGGAAATTCCGAGACTACACACTCTGGCGAAACTCAAGTGAGACAAGGTGGGAATGGTGAAACCCGCGCCTCATCACTCGGAGTTCACCTCATACGCATTACGACGACACTAGAATTTATAACTCAATTGAGACAAAGCAGGGAGGGGGTGAAGCCCGCACTTAATCAAAACAAGTTATTGAAAAATGGAGACGGTGGGAGGACGCTGCTTCAAAGCACCACAATGCTAGGAGAGCCTGTTCGTTGTTTTGTTTTCGGCTGAAGAGGAGCGCAAACAAACCGGGCTGTGGCTGAGCTTAGCAATGCATGTAATGCCCGCGCATGCAGTGCCCCTGCATGCAATGCATGCAAGTAAAGAACAAAGACTCCACCCATGCATGCAATGCATGCAAGGCCGTGCTTGCAAGTCCGGTCAGGATGGAGGAAATTAAGTCCGGTCAGGATGGAGGAAATCAAGTCCGGTCAGGATGCAAGTCTCGGGCTTGCAATGTAAAGAAATTAAGTTTCCTACTTAATTCTTGTTCTCTTTCTCGGTGGGATGGAGGAAGGCTTCACAAAAATAACGCGACGAACAAATCCAGACTTCACCTTTCAGGGGAGTCTTGTTCTCATTTATTTATTATTTTAATTCAATTAATAAAGCATGCAACTTAATTAATATCATTTTAATTAAATAAAGCATGAGACTTTCTTATAGAAATATGAAATTCTTTTTAATTATATGCATGCAATGTTTATTGCTTCCATCAAACGAAGGAGGGCCTTTATTTAATTAAATGAAGGGGAGCATTTATTTAACTTATTAGTCTACTTGATTTATAGTCAATTAAATAATAAAGCATGATAATTCATTTTATTTTGTTTTAAATAAGTGAAGCATGATAATTTACTTTATTTATCTTATCGTAAAGTAATTTTTCTAGTTCTATTAATTGCATCTATAAATTGAAGCATGCGTTTGACTTAATTATTTTGACCTTGCGTATTGTGTTCAAAGTATGATATTTTGCGAATTTTACAAATAATTTTGCAAATATTGAGTGTTTGTTAATTATTACTAGGAACATGGAGGGATGTATAAACCCATCTCCGAAGAATTTGTCATAGTCGCGGATTCGGCATACTCGCGTCGAACGCGGCTACGAGTGCCCAAACCCCACTCTCAGTTGTAGGCGGATGCCGCGAACGACCGTGAGGCTGTGTTCAAATTTACTGTCACGGTTTAGGCATACTCGCAAAGTGCCCAAACCCGACTCTCTTATGTAGGAGGCCGGATGCCGCGGACGACCACGAGGCGATGTTCGAATTCGGGGTCTTCACAATAGCGAGTCTTACATGACTTCTAATTTCTTTGAGCACTACAGGTATTCTTATTATGGAGACTCGTAAGCCATTTTATTACAGATCTTTTTGGGTATTCTATACTATGAAATTTCAAGTTCTGAATCTTCAACGAGATACAATCCAGAACTTAGGAGGACTGTTGGTGTGCCCGGTTTGCCCTTCGGCCCAACCTGAAGCCTAACTACTAAGTTTACGATCCGGCCAAGCTAGCCCATCAACGAAAGACTATTTATACACGGACCGGTGGGCAATGACCGGCGTTATCACCTCTATAAATAGGCACCTTCACCATTGAAAGGGACCTCTCTTTTCATGACTTTCTCTCTTGTCTTTCTATATTTTACTCTATGTCTAAATGCTAACTTTATCATCGGAGCTTAATCGGGGGAAGTCCCCGATTAATACAGGTGTTGGAGATGACGAATTGGAGCGAATTCGACCCGAAGACCCTTGCCGGCCAAGCTTGCTTCATCATATATATATATATATATGTACATATATATGTGTATATATATATATATATGCATATATATATGTACATAGCTATATATATATATACACATATATGTATATGTATATATATACGTACATATATGTATATGTATATGTATATATATATACATATATATATATATGTATATGTACAATATCTATATATATGTGTGTGTAATTATAGTAAATATGTAGAGTATTGTGTGTAGTGCTCTCAATCAACATAAATTTTTTAAATTAATAATAACACCATTTTAAGTATTTGTTTTCTGCATGTTAACGTATTGTGGCCGTTGGGTCTTTTTTCATATTTATTTGAATATATTTTACTTTGTTTGTATTAACATGCTATTGTAGATCTCTCTAAAAGAAAATTCAGCTAGTGTTTGAGCAGGTTCTATAAATATTTTTGGTAGCTAAAACGACAATTATCAAATCACAACTGTATATAACACAATAGATCTAAATTGGCATCAGTTACCAACAATATTTAAGATTCACATTGACAAACAAAGTAAATGCTTCATAAAGATTGTAAGACTTACACCATTAATAAAATTTCGATATCTCCTTATATTATATTAAACATTTCAGAGTGGCTTCCCTTGATTTTTAGAAATTTTGATGGATTAATAAATTGGTTACACACCTTGAAAATTAAAAAAAATTAAAAAACCTATGATATTACGTGATTGATTACATGTACTTTAATTTTAGTACAATGTGCTATCTGCGAAGCTTCCCAAAATAGGAGGGGTACATGTTGTCTCAAGATTATGGCATTCGTCTCAAGAATATGACATCTCAGATTAGCACACCCCTCTGAATGTGTAATGAATCATGTACATTATTTGAATTCATAGTTTTGTGATGTAAGCCCTCTTGCTAAGCCAAATAACTTTCATTTCATACAAGTGTTCATAGTGTCACTGTTGCTCAATTACTTCAAACTAATATCTAGGGACCCTACAAAACCTCAGCTACGAATGGCCACTACCACAAAAATAAGTCCTTAACACCGCCTCTTATAACTCGTTAGCTGCAAAAACGTCTCTAATAATTTATAAAAAATGCAGATCATTGGCACCAGTTGCAAAACCCCAATGTAAATGATCAACTCTTACACCGGGTTTGAATTTATCCATTGTAAATTAATAAGTATCTTTTACATTGTGTTATGCACGATTTGGTCAAGTCCTGGCATGGAGCAACTGTTCTTCGTCAATCATGAAGAATCGAAATAAAGGTAAAAACACCCCCCTATTATGTACCTTTGATGAGCTTTTGTGCCATATTTATGGAACTCTTGATGAGTTAACATCTTTGTTGTGTTGATTGATAGCCATCCCTTGAAAAGATGCCACTTTTCCGATTCTTACCAATATAGCAAGAAATATCTACGTATAAAGGTATAAATGATTTAAATTTCAATTTTTTCAAGTCACACAAAATTTTAGTGGTCGGCAGCTATCTTTGTTTTACGCTGTGATTTTGATTTTCCGTCATGATTTTTACCTGCGACTGTAATATGTTTTTAATTGTTAACATATTTTTCTCTTTTTAAGCTATTTTTCAATCTAGTTTTAGGTATTGTGTTCGTGAAATATAAATAAGGAGGGGAGGAAGAAAAAGAAAAGAAAAAAATTCACATTAAAATTTGGAGCAAAAAATATCTCCTCTCTTTATCTGGTGTGGCTGCGGTAGGATGTAGATAAGAAGTACGGAACAAACCTATTTCTACATAGTTGTTTGAACGTTTATAATTGTAGGTTTAATTTTTTATTTTTTTTTCCACGCACTTGAGTGGACAGATGGGCCTGGCCCAGATGCCGACCCAATAAGGCAATAAGTCAGCTGATTTGAGAGATTGGTGAGGGTTCCAGTTGAAGATCATCACCCTCAATCTCTATATACTAGTTTGTTAGGCCCGCAAAAGGCGCGAGTTCTTTCTATTAATCGTGTCAAGAAAAACTACTTTTTTAAAAAAGTAAAATGATTAAACAAAAAAAAAAAAGCTTAGTCACCAAATTAAATAAAATATTAAATTCAATGTTATAAATAAGTATTTTTGCTCAATGTTCATAATATGTAAAACTTAAATATTATAGGGTGATTTTGAAGAAATACTAAGAGAAAATAAAGTAGGAAAATATTTAAAATTATAATTTTTCATCATTTTTAGTTCACATTTTTTTTTTTTGAAGCATACTATTACATTATCAATAAGTATATATATATATATATATATTACATTTTTTAAAACCGATGTTTCAACCACAAGTGTATATAACACAACAGAAGATCTAAACTAGCATCAATTAGAACCAATATTTAAGATTCACATGGACAAAGTAAATGCTTCATAAAGATTGTAAGACTTGCACCATTAATAAAATTTCGTTATCTGCTTTATATTCTATTAAACATTTCAGAGTGGCTTTTCTTGATTTTTAGAAATTGCGATGGATTAATAAATTGGTTATACACCTTGAAAATGAAAAATTGAATGAATCTATGATCTTACATGACATGTACGTTATTTGTAGTACAATATGCTATATACGAGCAAGCTTCCCAAAACCGGAGGGATATATGTTGTCTCATGAATATGACATCTCATATTAGCACACCCGTCTAAATGTGCAATGAATCATGACCATACTTTGAATGTTGCCATTGATATTATGAATTCAAGAGTTTTGTGATGTAAGCCCTCTTGCTATGCCAAATAACTTTCATTTCCTAAAAGTGTTCAAGTGTCAATGTTGTTCAATTACTTCATGCTTATATATAGGGACCCTAAAAAACCTCAACTATGAATGTCCATCACCACAAAATGGGTCCTTAACACTGCTTCTTATAGCAGTTTAGCTTAAACAACGGTCTTAACAATGAAAAACGCACGTCATTGGCACCCGATTTCAAAACCCCGGTGTAAATGATCAACTTTTACACTAGATTTGAATTTACCCAGTGTGAATAAATATCTTTTATACTATCTTCTACACGATTTGGTGAAAAGTGAAAATTATGGCTACATCGAAGTGTAAAATCATCCGTTTACCCTAATAGCCCTCCTTCTCCATCAGTTTTACCCTAACAGCTTTCTTTCACCTCCATCAGTTTACGCAAATTTTGGCCGTCATTGCCATCGCCACTTAGATCAAATCCCGGCATAGAGCAACTCTTCTTCGTCAATCATGAAGAATCAATATAAAGGTAAAACACCACTTGTTCTGTTCCTTTGATGTGTTTTTGTGACATACTTAAGGAACACTTGATGAGTTAACATTTTTGATGTGTTAATTGATTGCCATCGATGGAAAAGATGTCATATATTTTTTTATTCTTACCAATAAAGCAAGGAAGATCTACGTCTAAACGTATAAACAATTTAAATTTCTATTTTTTTCAGTTACGCTAAATTTTAGTGGTCGGCCGCTCTCTTTTATTTTCGCTTTTATGTTTCTTTTCCATCTTGATTATTACCTGCGATTGTAATATGTTTTTAATTGTTAACATTTATTTTCTCTTTTTAAGCTATTTTGCAGTCTGTTATTGTAAAAAAAAATTTATACAATTTATGTTGTAATGCTTTTAATTCGAGTTGGGTTCCTTGTAGTGGGAGTCGACGTGGTGTTTTCTGTAGTTACACTACTACATAATAGGGCTTTAACACCTCTCAATTAATACATGTTTTGTGATATCACGTTTAAATAATTCTCACTTTGAACTTGCAAAATCTATTATACAACAACATGTTTGTAAATATGACTTCTTCAAAACCTGTTTTAGCAAAACCCTGAACCTGTTTTAGTAAAACAAGTTTGGAAATTATTTTCTAAACCTATTCCGAACAAACAGATTTGGATTATTTAATTTTTCAAAACTTGTTTTACTAAAATAGATTTGAAAATTATTTTCTAAACCTTTTTTCGAAAAAGTGATTTTGATTATTTCTTTTTCCAAACCAGTTTTACTAAAATCGGTATTGAAATTATTTTCTAAAACCTATTCCTGAAAAATAGAATTAGATAATTTTTGTTTCTAAACCTGTTTTACTAAACCAGGTTAGGAAGATATTTTCTAGACCTGTTTCTGCCAAACAGGTTTTGTTATTCTTTTTTTCTAAACCTATTTGGATGAAACAGATTTGTTAAATTTTTTCTAAACTTGTTTGAATAAAAGCAGGTTTTGTTCTTTTTTCTTTTTCTTAACCTGTTTCATTACCTGTTTAAATGAATCAGGTCTTGATTTTTCTTCATTAATTCTAAACCTGTTTGAATAAGACTTTTGTTTTTTCCTAAACCTGTTCGAGCGAACGGGTTTTGCTCTTTTCTGTCTCAATTTTTTTTTTTCCTCAACCTGTTTGTGCAAAATCGGTTTTGCTCATTCATTTTCTCCCACTATTAATTGTTGTACTAATTACTATAAAAAAATTGTTATAATAGATTTTTTCCTTTTGTTTTCTTTTTCTTTCAAATGTAGTAACTGGGATAAATTTGGGCCATTTTCATTGGGGGAAAAACTCCCGCCTACCAACAACACTAAATTTTTCACCCTTGCTTAATGGTTATAACAAAAGTTTCCCTTCATCAAAATTCGACAAATTTTCTTGAAATTTTGAGCGGCAGAAACTTCTGATTTTGCACATACCAGAAACTCAAATTGCATCAAGAAAGTTCCGATTGGGTGGGTCTGTGCTTAAGTGATAAACCTAGTAGTACAAGGTCGTCTTGGAATATGAGGAACACCTCTTGTGTCGATTACGGCGAAGGCAATGGCAACTTTCCGGTGGTGCATTTGAGCATATGGCAGTACAGCCTTCAGAATCGAGGGCGATACTTGGCCACGGCAGCGATGATCTTTGAGCTTTGGGTTCGAGACAGACGGCGGCGACAGCAACAGCTCAGCAGCGGCAATGAAGGAACTGAGCTTAGGGTTCGGAACACCATTCACAACCACGGCGTCGGCTCTGCAGGATTTGCAGTACAGTAAGCCGACTTTGTGTTTTTAAGATTTGTGACATTGCTTACTTTCAATTATTGATTCTAAATCCCGACCACCTCACTGAATTTGGTGTACTCTATCTGATTTTGTACTTGTTTTATTTCTTGTTCAGACAATGCCAGAGTGATTGTGAATCTCAAGGATGAAATGAAAGGCATTCCTATTTCAGTTTGCCACCCTAATTTGAGTCCTACTTTTGTTTAAAAAGTGATTGTTTACTTCATTACACTTCCCGTTTATCAATTTCAACTCTTTAGCATTCAGCTCTTCAACATTAGATACATGCTTTGTGCATTTCCATGCATGTCACAATCTAGTAGTTGTCATCTTTTTTTTTCTTGATTTGTTCTTTTCCCGTAGGATCTGCCATCCCTGGCCGAATTGGAAAGGAGTGCGCTCATCTTTGGCCAAGGATTGCAAGTGTTGCTAATGCTATTGCTTAATGTTGCGAGTTAAAAGGAAGTCTTAGCTTAATGGTTGTTTGTTTTAGGTGTTTGAACATGATGCTTTTGTTTTTCATGGGTGATTTTTTTTTTTTTTTTTCATAGACAAATGATTTATGTAAAAGTGAATTATGATTCCTCTTTTATAGACAATTAATTGATTTTTATTTCTTTCATACCAAAAAATAAAAATAGAAATTAATTTAAATCGTTTATAGCTTTAGACGTAGATCTTCCTTGCTTTATTGGTAAGAATAAAATTACAAAAAAAAAAAAAAAAAGGGTGGCATCTTTTACTTAGATTGCTATCAAAACAACAAAAGCATTAACTCATCAAGAGGTCCATAAAGATAATAGCATTAGGCTGCTCTCCAACTGCTTTTATTATTGGCTTTTCACAAGTTCATTTCACAAACTTTTCAAGTTCAACTCTTCCTCCCACTAGTCTAAGGTTCTATCAACACTCCATTCACCCTTTGGGCCTTAGATTTTTATGTCATACTCTCAAATTTTCCTGAATTTGAGAGGTGTTTCCCTTTAGTAGAATGACCAAAGAATGACAGTAAAACTATGCCTGAAAAGATTCGGCACACCCGGTCTCATTCCGACCAACTGCACCGGCTGACTTACCAATTAACCGGGCATATATATAGTAAGAAACTCGAGAGAGTTTAAAACAATTTAATGTTCTAAACTTACCCAAGTTTTCAACCAACACCGATCACCAACCAATACAAATATGATGAGATTGGTTATTGGGGGCAAAAATTAGTACTAAGCCCTGTAAAATATAAAAACCAAAATATAAACACACTAGAACAACCTACACAGTAATAAACAAACAGAAGAAAAAAAATTAAATTCTAAATAGAACTTAGAACATATTCAATTAGGTCGAATCGATTTGTAGGGGTGCAGATTCGAATTAAAGGTTTCAACAGACACGGTACAAAACTTAATAAAACTTAACAAATATACTAAAAATGGGTAATGAGGCAGAAAACAAAACATATAAATTATAAAAATATGACCAACCATTGAACAATGCTTGCAAACAATACCCAAAAAGAACAAAAAACTACGTAAAAAATAAATAAAAAATAAAAAAAAGATAGAATTTAGGTCGAATCGGACTACAAGGAGGCAGATTCGATCTAAACGCTAAGAAAAAAAGTGTGATTTGGTTTCAAGCTTTCAAATTGTCCCAGAAAACTGAAAATTTTGTTTCAAAAATCAAAACAGGTTTTAGATCTAAACATTTAGGGGAAAAAAAATCGATGAATGGTTTCATGATTTCAAGCGCTACCGTACAGAAGATTTAAAGACACCAAAGTTTAAAAATGGTTTAGATCGAATCGGGTTGTAGGACTCTCGATTCGATCTAAATACTCACAAAAAAATATTTTTGGACTTCCATGCTTTAAATACTCAAATAGCAGAAATTTTAAGAATGGTTTAGATCGAATTGGACTGCAGGCCTCTTTATTCGATTTAAACCATTTTTAAAACAGTAATATGATTCCATAGCCAGATCCGAAACACAAAAACATAAAAATACAAAGCATTTGAAGAAACAAAATCAAAAAATAAAACAAAATGTTACCAACAAACATGGTTGAAATTGCCCCCTTTCTCCGTACGAACCAGAGAGATGACATTTTCTTCTTCATTGAACCTAGCTAGAACATAAAACAACATAGTGTCCCAAAAAAAAAAAACATCAGGAAAAGTAAATAACTGAACATATATTCTTTTTTTTTACCTCTACTTGGTGATATTGAATGTGAGTTTCCCTAAGCCGATATGGATTTGAACGGAGATGGCTATGATATATCGTGTCTCGGCGCAGCAAACAATAGTGAAAAATCTAGGGTTGAGTTCTGTATGCAAAACGTGAACCAGCTAATGCTAAAAATATAGGCTAACTTTTGAATTTTCATATTTGCCTACGTTTTTTGAGAATCCTTAACACGGTTATTAATGAAACAGGTGTTAAAATTTATCATTAACACCAATTTTCGATTCAACTAGTGTTAACTTTTATCATTAAGACCGATAGCCAGCTTACCTGTGTCAATGATCCGTGTTTTTAAAACTAACACTGGTTTTCAGCATAACCAGTGTTAGGAACAGATGTTGAAGACCTGTTTTGTGGTAGTGACACAAGGACAATAGCACTAGATTGCTTTCCTTTGGGTTTTATCATCAGATTTTTAGTTCATTCACAGATTTTTCGCATAGTAATCTTCTCCCCAATATAGCCTTAGGTCTGCTATTGACACCACATCAACCAGTTGAGCCTTGGGTTTTTTTAGTGATGCTTTATTTTTTTAGCTAGACAAAGGTACTAAAGAATGGTAGAGAATATATATGGAGGATGACAAAGGCCAAGGGGGTCAATGGCCTATCGACCACAACCTAAGGTTGCCTAATAGGTTAAGCATACCTATCAAAGGCCTCTAGAGAGAATGAGCGTGTTTTCGAAGAGGAAAGTGACGGTGGTTATGTTGAATTCATTATGTTCTTAATGTACTAATTTAACTTTGGGACTGGCAAAATTATGTTACAGGCCTCTTGAATGGAGCTTTTCTGCTGCAACTTATTTTCTTTTTCTATTGTTTGATTTCAGTTGAAGTTTCTAAGAGAATTAGTTGGGGGCTCGAAGGTTGGTTAGAATTTTTCCAAAAGGAAGGAATATGGCAGATACAACAAGATTTTTTGCAAGGTGGAGAGAGCTAGCACTACATCAACTATAAGCACTAAGTTATAAAGCCATGTGTGCTGACCATATTTCCTTAAAAAAATATCAGTCAGATTGCAGATGCATTGAAACACAGTAGGAAGTCACTTGTTCAAAAAGCTTGCCATGTTGTAGTATACTTACTTACTGTCAAAATTGCCTTGTTTGCAACTAAGGATTTTGGCACAAAGTATCCTTGGCATCTTCTATACTTGAGCTTCAGACTACTGCTAGCTCAAGTGGAGCATCACCATTCATGCAGATTTTTTGTATAGCGATGTGAATGGGAAAACCTTAATACCTTTTCATGGTTTGCAAATTTTGCATAGCCTTGAGGACAAGGCTATATTTAATAGGGTGGGATTTGTCATGATATTGGGGTTTATCTGTAATATTCAAAAATATAGGGGAGCAATTGAAATACTTAGGAGTTAGGAACCAATTACGATGCTTATTACTAGTGAAGTAAGGCTCATTTGGGTTTAAGCATTGATTAATGGAATTCTGAATTACTCTCTCCCTAATTGTTTCTCCCTCGATTCTTCCTTCAATCTCTCCCTTTCTTATCTAATTCTTTTCTAAATTCTTCAGGATCATCTTGATCCTGACAATAAGAAAAATTATTTATGGAATTTCAAATTATTTTATTTTTTACAATTCGGGACCTCTAAAAAATTTCCAAACCATCCGGGAGAATAAATTAGGTTTGGGTAGTTTTATCGGAACAAGAAAAATTAATTTTCAACAAAATTGAGTGTTACACCTCCACTAAGTACTGGGTGCTCCTCAATTTTCAAATGCTGCACTTTTTTTAATACTTATTACCCTTCCACTCAAACTTTGCCTAAAAAAAACCTTCAAATTAATTAATTTTTACAATTTGGGACCTCTTAAAAATTTTCAAAACCATCCAGGAGAATAAATGAGGTTTGGGTAATTTTACCGGAACAAGAAAAACTAATTTTTCGACAAAATTTAGCTTTGCACCTACACTAAGTGCTGGTTGCTCCTCAATTTTCAAAGGCTACACTTTTTTTAATACTTATTGCCCTTCCACTCTAACTGTCCCTAATAAAAACCTTCAAATTAATTACTTTTACAATTCGGGGCCTCTTAAAAAATTTCCAAACCATCCGGGAGAATAAATGAAGTTTGGGTAATTTTACCGGAACAAGAAAAATTAATTTTTTGACAAAATTGAGCGTTACACCTACACTAAGGGCATCCGTAAAAGTTCTACCTCTAAAGGAGGTATTTTGTTGCCACATCATCTGCCACTTCACCTAATACCTATAACCATATTTCTCTACAACAATTCTACCCAAAAAGTAGGCATTTTATTGACACATCATCTCTCACTATCAATTATTATATACATCTTACTTATATTTACTCATTTATTATATCATTTTTAATTCTGTATAATTAAACATCATTACTAATATTTTAATGAACATATTTTATTTTTAAATTATATATTAATAATATTTTAATAAATAAATTATTTTAATAATATTTTAATAAACATATTTTATTTTTAAATTATATATTAATTAAAGTTAATACATACATAATTTAAATAAAAAAATGAAGTAGGAAGCAACGGCTAAAATAGCCGTTGCTTGCTACTGGAATGCAACAGCCTAAAAACAGCCAAAAAGGTAGAGAAAAAGTAAAAAATATACAATAAATATCCCACAAAAAGTAAAAATAAAAAATAAAAAACAAAAGTGGCCCACTTTTTTCTTCTCTACCTGGGTAGAGAAACCTCTACCCAGGTAGAGAAACTCCACCCTCTACCCCATTTCCCCAATGGTAAATACCCAATTGGTTGGGTAGATGTTGACTGCCATGTCAGCATCTACCCAACCATTGGGGATGCCCTAAGTGTTGGTTGCTCCTCAATTTTCAAAGGCCGCACTTTTTTTTTAATACTTATTGCCCTTCCACTCTAACTTTGCCTAAAAAAAATCCTTCAAATCATTTAATTTTTACAATTGGTGACCTCTTAAAAAATTTCCAGACCATTCGGGAGAATAAGTTAGCTTTGGGTAATTTTACCGGAACAAGAAAAATTAATTTTTGACAAAATAGAGCATTGCACCTCCAGAAAGTATTGGTTGCTCCTCTACTTTCAAAGGCTGCTCTCTTTTTTAATAATTATTGCCCTTCCACTCTAACTTTGCCTAAAAAAATCCTTCAAATCATTTAATTTTTACAATTCGTGACCTCTTAAAAAATTTCCAGACCATTCGGGAGAATAAGTTAGCTTTGGGTAATTTTACCGGAACAAGAAAAATTACTTTTTGACAAAATAGAGCATTGCACCTCCAGAAAGTATTGGTTGCTCCTCTACTTTCAAAGGCTGCTCTCTTTTTTAATAATTATTGCCCTTCCACTCTAACTTTGCCTAAAAAAACCTTCAAATCATTTTTTTTTTACAATTCGGGACCTCTAAAATAATTTCCAAACCATCTGGGAGAATAAATTAGGTTTGGATAATTATACCGGTACAAGAAAAATTAATTTTCGACAAAGTAGAGCATTGCTCCTCCACTAAGTACTGGTTGCTCCTCAATTTTCAAAGGCTGCTCTTTTTTTTTAATACTTATTGCCCTTCCACTCTAACTTTGCTAAAAAAAACCTTCAAATCATTTTATTTTTACAATTCGGGACCTCTAAAAAAATTTCCAAACCATCCGGGAGAATAAGTTAGGTTTGGGCAATTTTACCGGAACAAGAAAATTTAATTTTTGACAAAATTGAGCATTGCACCTCCACTAAATACTGGTTGCTCCTCAGTTTTCAAAAGCTGCTCTTCTTTTAATACTTATTGCCCTTCTACTCTATCTTTGCCTAAAAAAAACTTCAAATCATTTTATTTTTACAATTCGGGACCGCTAAAAAAAATTCCAAACCATCTGGATAAATTAGGTTCAGGTAATTTTACCGGAACAAGAAAATTAAATTTCGACAAAGAAGAGCTTTGCATCTCCACTAAGTACTGGTTGCTCCTTAATTTTCAAATGCTGCACTTTTTTTTTTTAATACTTATTGCCCTTCCACTCTATCTTTGCCTAAAAAAAACCTTCAAATCATTTTATTTTACAATTCAAGACATCTTAAAAAATTTCCAAACCATCCGGGAGAATAAATGAGGTTTGGGTAATTTTACCGGAACAAGAAAAATTAAATTTTGACAAAATAGAGCGTTGCACTTCCACAAAGTACTGTTTGCTCCTCAATTTTCAAAGGCTGCACTTTTTTTTAGCACTTATTGCCCTTCCCCTCTAATTTTGCCAAAAAAAAGCCTTCAAATCATTTAATTTTTTCAATTCGGGACCTCTTAAAAAATTTCGAAACCATCAGGGAGAATAAGTTAGCTTTGGGTAATTTTACCGGAGCAAGAAAAATTAATTTTTGACAAAATAGAGCATTGCACCTCCACAAAGTACTGGTTACTCCTCAATTTTCAAAGGCGGCTCTTTTTTTAATACTAATTGCCCTTCAATTCTAACTTTGCCTAAAAAAAACTTCATATCATTTTATTTTTTACAATTCGGGACCTCTAAAAAAAATTCCGAAACCATCCGGGAGAATAAATTAGGTTTTGGTAATTTTACCGGAATAAGAAAAATTAATTTTTGACAAAGTAGAGCGTTGCACCTCCACAAAGTACTAGTTGCTCCCCAATTTTCAAAGGCTGCTCTTTTTTTGAATACTTATTGCCCTTTTACTCTAACTTTGCCTAAAAAAAACTTCAAATCATTTTTACAATTCGGGACCTCTAAAAAAATTTCCAAACCATCTAGGAGAATAAATTAGGTTTGGGTAATTTTACCAGTACAAGAAAAATTAATTTTCGACAAAGTAGAGCGTTGCACATCCACTAAGTACTGGTTGCTCCTCAATTTTCAAAGGCTGCACTTTTTTTTAATACTTATTGCCCTTCCACTCTATCTTTTCTTTAAAAAAACCTTCAAATTAATTTATTTTTACAATTCGGGACCTCTTAAAAAATTTCCAAACTATTCGGGAGAATAAATGAGGATTGGGTAATTTTACCGGAATAAGAAAAATTAATTTTCGACAAAATAGAGCGTTGCACCTCCACTAAGTACTGGTTGCACCTCAATTTTCTAAGGCTACTCTTTTTTTAATACTAATTTCCCTTCCACTCTAACTTTGCAAAAAAAAAAAAAAAAAAAAAGAGAACTTCAAATTATTTTATTTTTCACAATTCGACCTCTAAAAAAATTTCCAAACCATTCGGGAGAATAAATGAGGCTTTAGTAATTTGACCGGAACAAGAAAATTTTATTTTTGACAAAGTAGAGTTTTGCACCTCCACTAAGTAATGCTTGATCTGCAATTTTCAAAGGCTGCACTTTTTTTTATACTTATTGCCCTTCCACTCTAACTTTGCCTAAAAAAAAACATTCAAATCATTTTATTTTTACAATTCGGGACCTCTTAAAATATTTCCAAACCATCCGGGAGAATAAGTTACGTTTGTAATTTTACCGGAACAAGAAAAAATTACTTTTCGACAAAATAGAGCGTTGTACCTCCACTAAGTGCTGGTTGCTCCTCAATTTTCAAAGGCTACTCTGTTTTTAATACTAATTGCCCTTCCACTCTAACTTTGCCTAAAAAAAACTTCATATCATTTTATTTTTCTACAATTTGGGAACTTAAAAAAAAATTTCAAACCGTCCCGGAGAATAAATTAGATTTGGGTAATTTTACCAGATTAAGAAAAATTCATTTTCGACAAAGTAGAGCGTTGCACCTCCACTATGTACTGATTGATTCTCAATTTTCAAAGGCTGCACTTTTTTTTAACACTTATTGCCCTTCCACTCTAACTTTGCCTAAAAAAAACCTTCAAATTAATTAATTTTTACAATTCGGGACCTCTTAAAAAATTTCCAAACCAGCGGGGAGAATAAATGAGGTTTGGGAAATTTTACCAGAACAAGAAAAATTAATTTTTCGACAAAATTGAGCGTTGCATCTACACTAAGTGCTGGTTGCTCCTCAATTTTCAAAGGTTGCTCTTTTTTTAATACATAGTGCCCCTTTACTCTAACTTTGCCTAAAAAAAACACTTCAAATCATTTAATTTTGACAATTCGGGACCTCTGAAAAAATTTCCAAACCATCCGGGAAAATAAGTTTGGTTTCGGTAATTTTACCAAAACAAGAAAAATTAATTTTTGACAAAATAGAGAGTTGCACCTCCACTATGTGCTGGTTGCTCCTCAATTTTCAAAGGCTGCTCTCCTTCCACTCTAACTTTGCCTAAAAAAAACCTTCAAATCATTTTATTTTTAAAATTCAAGACCTCTTAAAAAATTTCCAAACCATACGGGAGAATAAGTTAGGTTTGGGTAATTTTACCGGAACAAGAAAAATTATTTTTTGACAAAATTGAGTGTTGCACCTCCTCTAAGTGCTGGTTGCTCCTCAATTTTCAAACGCTGCTCTATTTTTAATACTTATTGCCCCTTTACGCTTACTTTGCCTAAACAAAACCTCCAAATTATTTAATTTTTACAATTCGGGACCTCTTAAAAAATTTCCAAATCATCCAGCAAAATAAATGAGGTTTGGGTAATTTTATCAAAAAAAAAATAATTTAATTTTCGCCAAAATATAGCGTTGCACCTCCAAGAAATACTGGTTGCTCCTCAATTTTCAAAGGATGCACTTTTTTAATACTTATTGCCCTTCCACTCTAACTTTGCCTAAAAAAAAACCTTCAAATCATTTTATTTTTACAATTCGGGTCCTCTTAAAAAAATTTCAAACCATCCGGGAGAATAATTGAGGTTTGGGTAATTTTACCGGAAAAAGAAAATTTAATTTTTCGACAAAATTGAGCGTTGCACCTACACTAAGTGCTAGTTGCTCCTCAATTTTCAAAGGCTGTTATCTTTTTAATACTTATTGCCCCTTTACTCTAACTTTGCCTAAAAAGAACCTTCATTTTCCTTTTCACATAATTATACTTATTTCCAAAGCATCCAGGAGAATAATTTATGGTACTAATTATACATTTTCCTTTTCACATAATTATTTATTTTTAACCTTTTAGTCCCAGAATTTTCTACCTATACTACAAACTAATGTTTAAAATAATATGGCCACAATATGGTTAAAACAATCCAATATGGTCACACAATATTGTAATACCACCTAGTGTGACTACTGAATGTTGTTACATTGGTTAAAACAAACTAATGTGACTACTTAATTTTGTTACATTGATTAAAACAAACTAATGTGACTACTTAATTTTGTTACATTGATTAAAACAAACTAATGTGACTACTTAATGTTGTTACATTTGTTAAAAACAAACTAATGCCTCAACATAATGCGGCAACATTAGTAAAGAAAATTTAATATTACTCTAGAATATTGGTTACCGGTTGTAGGTCACAAAAATCCATTCCATATTTATTATTTTCTTCTTTATATATTGAAATATATTAATCTAATGCACCAAATTCAACTACTCTCATCCAAGAGCTTTCATTAATTGGAAGAACCATTCCCTCAAATTATAGAAAAGGACTCTAGACTCTCTCCTCAACTTAGTACTGATTTCTCCTTACTTTTTCAAAAGCATTCATTTTCCTTATTATTGATTGCCCCTCCACACTAATTTTGCATTAAAATAAAGGGAAAATTGCAGTTTTAGTTCCTCAATTATACCTTCGTTACACTTTCAGTCCCTCAATTATTGAAACTCGCACTTTCAGTCCCCTAACTATTACTCTTTCGCCGTTTTGGCCCCTCTTACCGGCAAACTACCAAGTTACCGGTCATTTAGGGTCAAAATGAAAAACTTATAAAATATTTGGGCCAAATCATAATAACTAAAAAACTTTTTAAAAAATAAACAAAAATAGCACTTTATTTTCTCGATGAAACACCATTCAACCCAGCCTCTCACGGTTAAACAAAATAGCCACCGGGTCGCCGCCGCTCTCAGCCTAAACTTTCAGCCACCGCCATTAACCTCTTCCCGTCGAATCCGCCTGAAGTTGTTCAGCCACCGCTACTAACCTCCTGCGACTTTAGTATTACGATTTTTGCTGGATTTTAGCCGTGGTTCTTCAGCCCATTCACGCCGGATCTGGGTCTTCTGGCTGCTAGAACTTTCGTCTCCCGTCGACAGTCATCTTCTCCGTTTGCAAGAGGTTCAAACGATCATCTTCTTCATTATCTCTGCGTCTGGGCTAGGCCATCGGTCGGTCACCAAATCTTGTTGGTCGCGGCTTGTCCAAGATTTCGCCGGCGAGAATGAGATCAAGGTCGTGAATAGCTAAACCCGGTGCTGAATGGTTGGGTCACGATTTATTGGAGTTTGGAGATGGCTGGGTTTGTTGTAGTTTGGGCAGTGGTTGAATGGAAAGAGAGGGAGATGGTTGTTCACCCAAGATGGCTCCTGAAACTCGCACAAAGAAAGAAAAGTTCTTTTTTTGTTTATTTATTTTTAAAGTTTAGAAATATTATGATTTGACCTAAAATTTTTATAAATTTTTCAGTTGGGTCCAAATTACCGTTGACTTCGTCAGTCAACCGGTAGCTTGCAGGTAAGAGGGACCAAAATTGCAAAAGAGTGATAGTTAAGGGATTGAAAGTGCGAGTTTCAATAATTGAGGGGCTGAAAGTGTAACGATGGTATAATTGAGGGATCGAAACTGCGATTTTCCCTTAAAATAAACTATAAATAATGTTTTCTTATTACTTGACACCTCAAAAAAAATTTCTAACATTCGCCAAGAATAAGTCAGATTTGGATAATTATATGGGAGCGAGAAAATTAATTTTTTAACAAAATTTAGTGTTGCACGTCAACTTAGTACTGATTGCTCATCATTTTTTCAAAGGCATCCCTTTTCCTTTTTTACAAATTACTATATATGCATAATATTGCATTCGGACTAATGTAGCTATACAATATTGGAGTGGCTACATAACATTGTTGCATTGGTTAATACAAACTATTGTTGGCGACACGATATTGCAACAATATATTAAAGCAACCTAATGTGGCTACACAAGGAGCTAGGCCACCAAGGTCAGGTGGGGCAAAATTTTAGGAAAAAAATATTATAGTACATCATCAATTTTTGTGTGGAGAAATGAGAAAATAACTACATATGAATATTTTTGGTGAATTTTTAAACTTATATTTGACTTTACCAAACTTAAAATTCAGTAAGAATACTTGTATACATTCTAACAACAAATACACTTTTAATTAATCAAATATTAAATTATTTTACTTTTACAGTTTGCCCCTATTTTTCTTAAATTTTGGTGGGGCAAAGTCAACTATTTTTTGTAATTTTTATATAGTAATTGGATGACAACATGTGGCTCCGCCATTGATTGTAGCATTATGTTAAAGCTAACTAATGTGACTACAGAATATTGGAAAACTAATGTGGGTACACCATTGGTTAAAAATACCAATGTGGCCACACAATATAGCAATGTACAGCGGTGGCGGAACAAGGTGGGGGTTGGTGTGGGCTCCAAAGCCCACCAAGTTCCCAAGAACGGCTAAGGAGGGAATGTTATTTCAGCCCAAATGCCCAGATACTATAACCCCTAAGGAAAACTAACTTATTGTTGTTAATGAATAAAAAACCAACGTGAAAATTATTTCTAAAACTTGCCTAAAGGTTAATGGAATTACTGAGTTGTCAAAGATAGGATTTTTGACAATAAATTTTACTATTGTAATTGATTAACCAAGATAGGATTTTTGACAAATAAATTTTACTATTGTAATTGCTTAACCATTTAAATTATTTTACACTCAATACAAAATAAAATTAAAAAAAAACATTTTTTGCAGATAAAATATACAAATTTCTGTAATAGTAAAAGGTAATTTTATTTCCCACTTTAAAGGGTGGATTATATCATAAATTTAAATTAAAGGTCAATATTTTCACAGTTAAACTATAACTTCTTATGGTGATAATATTCTTTAGTTTTTGTCCCCTTTTAGATTATTTTATTTACTTATTTATTCATGAAAGGATGTTATTTCTCCATATATAACGATCTACCGACGCTCAATAAATACATATTTGTAAAATAAAATTGACTTTTTGGTTCATTTTATAGTACAAACACAAATAATACTAATATTTTCTAAAGTGTGAATCAGTAGTATAATTATATTATATTTATATTTATATTTATATTTATATTTATATTTATATATTTTTTTCAATAGTATAATTTTATATATTTATTGTATTTTTATCATTTCTATAATGGTGGATAAAAAATTAAATGTTAATACATTTATTTAAATAAAAATAATTATAAATTAGCCCCCATAAGAAATTTTTTTTGGTTCTGCCACTGATGTATAGCAAACTAATGTGGCTACCCAATATTGCAACATAAAACTAATGTGCTATACAATAGTCTTTCAAAAAAAATGTGCTATACAATAGCAAACTAATGTGGCTAATGTTCTTGCACTAGTTAAAACAAACTAATGCTCCAACACAATGCTACAACATTAGAAAAAAGGAAAATTAAATTGCACTAAAATATTAACTACCGGTTGCAGGTCATACTAAATTTATTCCATATTTATTATTTTTCTTTTTTTATATATTAAAATATATTAAATCTAATGGACCAAATTAACAATTCTCATGCAAAAGTTGTCAATTAATAGAATCATTCCATCAAATTATATGAAGAGATTCTACTTAGTAAAATGAAAGTTTTGGCAAGCCAACTAGAGCAAGTCGTTGTCGTTGTCGTGGTTGTGGTTGTGGTTGTGGTCGTGGTCGTGGTCGTACATGTCACGAAAATTCTCCAAATTATTGAAAGTATTCGCCAAGTTCGACTTAAATAGCTCCTTCCTCCTTCCAAATGCGGTGAATCTGAAAAGTCAGCGTACCGATCACAGTACTGCAATACAAAGTTTCTTTAAAATTAAGTAACGTTTCATCCATATTAACAACTAATAACTTTTTATTTCAGTATTAAGATTCGGGCGGGAACATCCACTTATGACTCGGATTATATATCATATCATATTTTCAGGTATCCATTATTCAAATATTTTTGTTTATATAGTTATGTAACCTTAATTTTGTTTCTGTTTATTCATACTAACCATCCTTATTATTTTTTAATATTTATAATATGTATTATAATTTCTAAATTAAATAATGAATTTTGATTTAAAATGATTGGTATCACAATAATAAAAAGATAATAATTAAATAATATGATTTAAACTAAAAATGAATTATATTAAATAAGCATGAATTGCTAATGAAAATTAAAAACATTTCCGAATTAATAATAATAATAACGTAAAAAATTTGCAAATTCAGATTCCAAATAATATGAATTACTAAGAACCACATGTTAATATATAGAAAATATTTGGTTTTCTTAGAATTAAAATCTTATAAATCATATTCTCTATAATTTTACTTTCTTGCTAACTTTATATACAAGACCCACGTATTCTTTCTTTCGATTTCAGAAATAATTTACTATTATGGAGTATGTATAAATAATGTATATATCTTCATGATACTGACTTTTAGTAAATTAATTAGGGCAAATTATATTTACCCATGATGTCTGGGTAAAACAACAAATAAATCCTGTTATTTCTAATAATTAATTACATTTATTGATTTGGTCATATCATAATACAAATTCCGTGACATGTAAAAATTATAAAATGAACTTCAGTGAGGTGAATACTTTATTGTACTCATAATGTTTTTCGCTATCTTTACTATTAAAGGCCGGGGCGTATACCTTGTGCTTTCATTAAAAAAAATAGTAATAGATACTTCAATTAATTATCACAATTTTTTTATAACAATTCATGTGACATGTATTCATTGGTCATATTTTTATGAATAATTATTAACATAATATAATTAGCCAATAAATGCATGCCACGTGAGTTGCTATGAGAAAGTTGAAAATAGCATAATCTATTTAGTAATTTGGGAAAATCACATTTTTTTTGTCCATGTTCTTTGCTCTCGTTGCATTTTTTTGTTCATCTTCTTAATGTTGTTACACTTGTGGTGCATGTTCTTTATTGTTTTGACATTTTTGGTCACTATCACCGGCTACAGGGTTTTTGTTGATTAATTTTGTAAGTCAACCGTAATTTTGTAAGTGAACAATATTTTTAAAATTTGCATAACGACCCAAAATAACTTACAAAACCTTATGTAACCGGACATATGGACTAAAATTGCCAAAAAAAAATAAAGAAATGAGACTACAAGTGCAACAACACTGAAAAGAGAAACAAAAAATATAATGAAAGCTAATAACAGATACCATTAGTAATTTTACCAAAACATTGTGATCAAATAGTAATGGATGGATGTTCACCTCAAACGATTCCGAGGGTATCATACGATGAGTGTGGCGCTTTGGAAGGCCAGAAGAAGCCATGGAATGATAGAACTCTTCTATACAAATCATCATCTCCTCAAATGACGGCAGCTTCTTTTTGCCTGACAGAACTTGGGCTACCCATTTTCCTTGTGTCTCGAAGAATGGGAATGCAGCTACCACCTATATTAATATTAAAATATTAATTTCAATCACTTAGTTTAACGACTAGCCCAATTATAAATTATCGCGTTTATATGTGATCAAAATTTACAAAGGAATTCTAAATTGTATGGATGGGTCCCAGGGTGGAGCCATATTCAAAAACAAAACAAAAAAATATTAAAAAATCACAATTTTAAAAAGTACAACTTTTGCAAGTTTTAACTTTTAAGTAATTTGTAATTATATTTTGTATACTTTCTAGGCATTTAGTATATACAACAAGAAACAAAACATTTTAAATCTATCTTCTTTAGAGGGTTATATATACCATTTTCTTAAAATGCATTTGTAATAGATAAAATAAGTTATTCATATATTGTAATTTTCGCACTTATACCTGTATATTCAAATTGTAGATCAATTTAAAGTACATGAAACCAGCAGCGATTAACTTCTTGTAAATATGAGATCATGAATTCGAATATTGAGGTAGCATGAATAAAAATGAAAAATACATAAAATCAAATGAATAGAACATAGAAAATAACTCAATAAACTAGAATTTTTTTGAAACTGAAAAAAAAAAATGAAACAGAAAATTTTGGACTATTTAATTTGAAATGGAAAAGGTAAGTACAAAAGTTTCATATATATACCATCGTTAAGGAATACTTAACATATTGACAGAATACATAAAAAGCGCACCATCACACTGGAGCACTCTTTAGTATTATAGATTTGATAACTGTTTTAGGTGGTTTAAGATTAAATAATTCAAACTTGTAGGTCAAGTTGGAATTCAATTTAACTTTTGGGATCTACTGTGGCCTGTGGGTGATTGTATTTTTCATTTCCCCCAGGCAAAAATTCCCCTGCATTGTTATATTTATCTGTTTCAAGCCTTCTTGAAATCACTAAATAACCCCTTTAGTTTGGTAAAAGTAACAAACACATCCTATCATTTAATGAAACTACTAATTAAGTAACTACGAATAGCAATAGTAATATATACTTAGATAGACTGGCCCAACGGAATTCATCATCTGATATAAAAATCAAATGAATTTACCCAATAAATAGTGATATACCATCTCCGTTCCATTAGAAAATTTCACTTTTACTAATATATAATTTATTATGAATATCAATGTAAAACACTTAAAATAGCTAATTTGATATTTTTTTTATTCTATTTATATCTTTATTATTAAATATGGGTTAATTGTTGATCACGTGTTATTATATTAATAAGAGTATGAAGAGTAAAAAATTTAAAAATAAATTTTTCTATTAAAATAAAAAATATTTGTCAAAGTAGACGTTTCTATGAACGGGTGGAGTATTAATAACTAAAACCATAACAAATATACTTAGGTTACCCTTAGGCTCTGTTCTCTTGTGGCTTTGGTAGAGAATCATCACTTTTTTTTTTCCAAAATTTTACACAAAGAAACAACTTTACTTTTTCAACAATTTAAAATTAAAATTTTAAAATTCCCTCTAAATACCTACTCACATAAATTCAAAAAAAAACACAATCATTACACTTTTTTATCTCTCACCTACACAATTTCCCAAAAACAACTTCCCTCCAAAAAAAAAACTTCCCTCTAATAAAATTTCCTCTACCAAAACGACAAGAGAACAGAGCCTTAGAATTCCTACAAAGGAGAGGGAGGGAGCAAGCAAAGGGGGAAAAGTGTGCTCGTACAAGGGCCCCACTCTATTGTCATCCACAGACACTATTCCCTTGGTGTCCAGAAACGGAAATGAACATGAGTAGCTGCCACGTCATCAGTAGAGACAACAATATTTTAATTATCATACAAACAACAAATCTTTTTATTTTACTATTTTTATTTTTCAAAGAAAGCAATTATTAGTTTTCCTGTCATTTTTTTCTTTTATGGGAAAAAATAGAACTTTTATTAATGACACTACAAATTGTCAAATAACAATAGAGAAATGAAACTTCGTATATATCACCAGCATTCCTCAAAAGCATTACAAGATTCATATATAACGAGTCAATTCAGGATTATAACATTATGTAGCCTATCAACTCAAAAAACACAAGAAAAGTATGGTTGCACATTAAGTCCATAGCTGGGGCAATTACATGAATCGGTTTCACAATAGTTTTTTGTGTTCTTTGAACAGTTTGGAAAATGTCACAAAATAATGAGGATAATTATCAATTTCTCATTTTGTAGAATATTATTATCTATTCACTGTTAAAGGGATTCATTATTTATCTAATTGATCATACTTCTTTTCTTTTCATATTTATATGGTCTACAAGAACGTCAACAACTATGTCCAATAATATGAGTCTCGCTATCGTATACGATTGTGACACGTCGAATAAACTAACCAAACCTTAGTCTAAACTCAAAAAATTCAATTTTTTCAATCATTTAACATTTCCCACAATCATATTTTTATTCGCCAACCACTATAACAACATTATTAATAAAGAATGACTTCCTGAAGATCCAACTTTTAAGGCGAAAGTTGCTTTAATTCTCTCCATAACTTTTACTTAAAAAATGTTGTGATTTCGCTTTTCATAATTAAAGAACAAAAGGAATGAATATTACCCTGTGGCGTAAATGATAGTGTCAGCAATGACCCAAGAACCGTCTATAAATGAAACTCGTCCATCTTCATGAATCGATTCTATCTGCAAATTACATTATTGAGACAGTCAATTAATTAATATATTATTTTTTTAAAATGCATTTTTTAAAAAATGTAAAATAGCGTACTTAACAAATCAGAAAAGTTGGAATATCATGAATAGTAAAAAATGTATTAAAATAGTTTATATGGTACGAGTATTATAAAATACAAAAACACATAAACTAGTTTTTAATGTAGATTACTTACTTATATCATTGTGTATATAACGAATGGACCTTTTTGTAACGTAAATTACTTATATCTGTGTTTTTTGTTTTTTTATTTTAATGGATGTTTAACTATAATATTTTTAATATATACCAAAGTAACTGTCAATTTGTATAAAACCCTATGAATAATCTAGTCATTGGCCCTAAAAAATATACTTCCTCTGTTTAAGAATATATATAAGTCATTATAGTTAGAATGACTTATAGTTTTAAACAAATAAAATATAACTCATTATAGTTAGAATGACTTATATTTTATAATAGATAGATTATACGATGCAATAATGGGAATAAAAATATATGAAAATAGTACCCAATTGAGCAGACCATGGAATGAAGATAAAGATTACTATGATTGGAAATAAGTTGGGATAAGCCAGGCGTAACATTTAAGTCCTTGGAGCTCAGATGTATTTCCTTTCCCACATCTGTAAGCTGTATGGAGATATCTTGGCCAGTAAAAGAATTTCCAACTACCACCACCACCTGATCATCATCGTTAACAGTTTTATAATATAAAAAGTGTATTAAAAATATAAAAATGCATAGCTAAATAGTAAAAAATTATATTAAAAATCATTTTAAAAAATAATTATAATATATTAAATTTACTGTTGAAACCAAAACCAAAACTAAAATCAAAATCAAAACAAAAAAGGAAAAAAACTGGCAAGAAGTTATAAGCTAAACAAAAGTTTGGATATCTGACCCTCAAACTTTGAGCATGTGAGTAAATAGGTTTCTCTGTCTAATGTGACTCATTTGTGTATGGTTACATGTTTTAAATTCAGCTTTACTTTTATAATAATTTTTATTAATTATCGTAATATGTTGTGTTTAACTATTTAGTTACGTAACGTTACATTTTAAATACACTTTTTATATTTAAAAATTTGTTTTCAAATCAAAAGTACCATAGACACATGCGGGCAATATCGCATTTTTGTCTCCCGAACTTAAAACTGTTTCTATTCAATCCCCAAACTTAGATTTTTCTATCCCCATATAATCCATTGCCAAAATTTTGATGAAAACTAGCCAAACGCCGGTAAAACTGGAATTTTCGATTTATAAATTTTTTCCCACAACTTGATTACCACCTACTTTATTTTATCATATTTTGAAAGCACTTCACGTTTGTTTTGGCATTGGGATGATTTTGGTCAAAATTGTGCGATAATTTATATTTGGTATGAAAAAACCTAGTTTGATAATTGATTACCTCATTCTTAAACGGCTCAGGAACTCTGTAGACATGACTGTGTATTTGCTTTCTTTTCCATTCATCCATTCCTTCACAAAACATGACATGGTTAGGCCATTTAAAGATTCATAATCATGACTATCACTAATCGTTTTTTTTTTTTTTTTTTTACTTTTTTCATCTCTATCATTCCTTTATTAGTTTGGTTCCATTATTGTTTATTAGTCTCCCTTTTCCATCAAGTACTTGAAGAATATTCATTTTCGCCAATCAACTTCAAAATTAGTTTTAAAATAGTTTCAACCTCAATTTATGACAAATTTGAACTATTGTCATTTAGGACATGAGATCCGCACTTATTAACAAACGTAACAAATGAAGAAAATGATGTTAAATCACTTTGTATATCCCTCTCAACTTGGATTGAAACGCCACATGTGGTAGTAAAAAAAAAAAACTCAAACGTTGTCTAAATTTGAGTTTAAGACCAATTTGAAACCAGTTTTGAAGTTGAGAGACGAAACTAAGACTTTTTTAAAATGAGAAACCAAATAATCGTAACAGTCCAACCTAACCAAAACAATCATTCCACTTTAATGAATAATGAATATATATCCAAAAGCTCAAGAGTGCCTTGTAACCTCAAGAGCAAGAGTTCGAACCTTGATAAACATATTTGTCTTTCCCTAATTTTCTTCCTTTGACTAATAGTTAACTGGCTAGGTAAGTGTGTTTGTTTTAAATCACATAGAGCATGAAGTAATTGATTTATAACCCACGAGTTTAATGTAATTAAGCAAAAAAAAAAAATTTATATATAAGAACACTAATTATATATTTAGTATAGAATTAATGTACCTACCTTTGATAGTAGGCAAATAAGGCTGAGAAAACTGGCCGGAGGCCACAACCACCGCGTCGAACACTTCTTCCGCCAGCAGCACCACCTCGCCATTGAGTCCTTTCTTCTTCTCAATGCTTCTCACAATCCATTTCAAGTCCTCATGATCTCCATTTCCTTCATAGTTCAACATTCCAACATACTCCACTCTAGTGTGAAACCTAATCATAGCCCTTAATCCAAACCAGTCACAAAAATCCCTTAAATAATCAAGAACTTCACTGTGGCCTGGAAACCTCCTATTATCCCCATGGCCACCTTCCTTAACAACAAATGGAAAATCAGTGAAACACATGATTTCCCTTGGAGAAATCACCCTTAAAGATTCATGAACGCTGCTGTGGACAGCCCCTTTACCTAAGGGATCTTCATCCACAACATCTGGTTCATAGAGCCACTGCCCTCCAACATCACCCTTTTGTTCAAGAACAACCACATCATGGCCTTCCTTCTTTAGCTCCCTAGCAGCTGCCAGGCCTGAGGGACCTGCCCCAATCACACAAACATGTTTGGAAACAGCTTTCATTTCCACCAAAACAGTGGGGTTATTTATTTATTTATTTATTTTTTTCTTGTTGGGGAGATATAACAAGGAGAGAGCTCAATGATGGAGTTGGAGTGGCTATAAAGTATAAACAGTGGCGGAAATCATTGGGGTCTAGGTAGACTAGTGGACTTTAATGTTATATACAGTATATTTTATCTTATATGGATGGTTAAACTTGTCGAATTAAACATTAATTATACATTATATTTTATGAATTTATATAAATATTCTGTTGGCTTTATTGGAAGAATCATGTATATATAATGTTTTTAGTATAAAAAAAATAAGACTTTTTCGGTGGGCAAGAGAGAGTACAATAATTTTAAGAGTGAATTGCTTAAACTAGTACGAACATTTGCCTAAGTGTGATTTTTACCACAAACCTTTTGAAATTATTTTTTCTACCACAAACCTTTCGAAAACGTGACCCTATGTACCATTCCGTCAGAGGGCTCCGTTAAACCCCTAACGGCGAGTTTTTGGCGAGGGCAAAATTGTCCACCCCTAATTTCGAAACGTGTAATCAACTGGAACAACTGACACACCCTATAAATAATACTTTATTCTACACTATAAATTAAATGGGAGAGAGAAATTTGTCGGGGCAGTCCTGCACAAAGCAAAACACAATGTCATCTTCGAGTGGAAGTAATTTTTCAGTCAACTGAGGTTGCGGTATTCCGGCGAATATTTTGACGTCGTGGACGGATGAAAATCCTGGTAGAAGGTTCGCTATCTGTTATCGGGCCGAAGAGAACTCGGGTAGAAGATACGGAAGAAGATACGCCGTGTGTGGGCAAGCCGATTCAGGCAGAGGTTGCGGGTTTTGGCGATGGGTGGATCCAGAAATGGGCCCTAGATCCAAACAGATTATACCCGGATTATTGAGGTGACTCAACAAACTAGAACGTAAAAGTGAGTGTGATATGGAAAAGGTTGTCATGCTTGAAGATCTGATTGCTTGTTTGCGGGCAGAAAAGCTTAGTCTAGAAGATCTGATTGCTGATTTGCAGGCGCAAAACCAGAGCGTACACTCAGAGGTTCAGAGGTTGAAGACACATAGGAAGTCCATAATTAAGGCCTGTATTTTGTTTCTGTTTCTAGGTGCCATATGTGTAGCTTTTTCTCAGTTCATTGTGGACAATGAAGGGAAAAAATTGGAACTGAATGGTTATTAACTTTGTAGTTTTTGTGTTGTATCTGGTACTATATTTTTAGCAACTGTGTAAGATGTGTAAGCAAAGCCACACAACTAGAACCATGTCCATGACAAGTGAAAGCCTACAGAAACCAATATCTTTTTTCATCTGTTTTACATCATTAAACGCGCAAAAAGGCTATACAGAGCCACAAAGACAATATGGTCAATGATATACTAAAAAGCCTATTCAAGGCCACCAAAAGGAAGATTAGCCACAATTCCAGTTAAAAGCAAAAAAAAAAATTGATCATTGCCATCATCCAAATGCTTTTCATCAAACAAAAGTTATATTCTGCCATCAGTTTGGCCAAAAGTTATACCCTTGCTCTGTTTCTGCTCACGGCCCAACGTTCTACTTTGTATGGAACTGGTTTGCCCAAATATTCTGCATTCACATTAAGCCAAATTTTGTCAGCTTCAGATAAATGTTTTTACCTCGTTGAAGTGGCATTTCTTGTCCTTGAAGTCGGACTAGAACCATTATTTCGGGTATTACTGTTAGAAGCAACATGAATCTCCTCAATTTCGTGATAACTCCATCAAGCATCTCTGCATGGTTGTCTTGGTCTTCAATGGGCACATGTACATCTTCCAAAGGATCTTTCTCAGTATTCAAAACAGCATCCATTGTTGAATCCATCAGCTCGGCTTCATCTTCATTCTCGGGTTCACCATCACCATCATCATTACCAGCTTCCACAGTACTTATGAGAATCAAAATACACATATTGCCCAGTCCCAGATTCCAGATTATTATATTTTTCAATCATTTCTGCCCCTTCTTTATGGCCAGTGTTTTGTTCATCATCAATCTCCCTCTATCCTATTGCCAGAATTTCTTTTCCCTCATACACAGCCTGGACCTTTCTATCTAACTCCTTTTGTTTTTTTATTTCTGAAATGTTTGGAACAGGGGGTTGTTCTGCCAATTCTTCAATAAGCACTGTGGATTTGGTTTTCTCATGTAGAAGTCTACCCCACTCTGCAGCTGTAACCTCCTTCAACAATCTACTAATCTCTTTCTTAGGCTTATGATCGGAATATATCTCCATAACTTTGAAGGTTTCAGTTTCTCCTAAAAATTTCCCAACATCTTTCTCATCTATAATTCCCTCAGCCCAGTAGTGATAGTATGCCTAGGGTCCAAATACCAGAACATTACAGTTTCCCTCTTCGAATAACCAAGAGATAATAACATTCTATTTAATTCTCCCAAACTAAACTTAGCTTTATGACTAAAATAGCGTACCCATCCACCAACATAGCCCTTATCTACCCCATCAGAAAGATGTCCACTATGATGCATTCTAATTGAAAAAAACCCTGCATTGTCAATTGTCCCCACAAGGGTTCATTATCAAAAAAACCCTTTACAATCATAAACAGTCTCATGAAAATGCTATGCTAAATCCATTAAAAATGTAAACTTTATCAAATTTCAAGCTTCAAACAACCAAATAACTAAGAAAAATAAAAACAGGGTAATACCGTAAGCCGCTTGAAAGTTGAGAACTTCATCCTCTTTTTTGAGGACCCATTGTGGTATTTGAGTTCTTCTTCTTGAAGATGTTGGCGCTACACCTGTTCGCTCGAAAAGGATTTCTATCGATGTCGATTGACCACGGCTGTCACTTTGTGATGGAGAATTACTCATTTGATGGTTTCTTCCTCTCCGAGGCTCATCGGGCGATTCTGAACATTGGGGAAACTATTGGTCATCATTTCTTGACATCTCCAGAAAAGGTGACTGTCGACCCTTTCGCTTTCTTCCAATATTTGAATTATCCAGTGATGTTGATCTCCGGTTCTACTCTCAGCCGATGATGGCCGTCGACGAGCTGCTTGACTTTGAGTTCGCATTTCTGACTATTTTCCAAAACCCTAAGGGAAGAATATTAAGGGTTTCATTGTGTGTTGTGTTTCGAATGAGCAGAGATGGTTGTCCTTTGCCTTTGTGATTTTTGGCGCTCAAAGAATAGGAATACTTAACATCTGCAATTGTTTTTTTTTTCTTCCAAATGATGTGACCCAAACTGACACAATTTCATAATAGTTGATTATACGTTTCAAAATGAGGATGGACAATTTTGCCCTCGCCAAAAACTCCCCGTTAGGGGTTTAACGGAGCCCTCTGACGGAATGGTCCGAAGGATCATGTTTTCGGAAGGTTTGTGGTAGAAAAAGTAATTTCAAAAGGTTTGTGGTAAAAATCGCACTCAAACAAAGGTTCGTGCTAGTTTAAGCAATTCACTCTAAGTTTACTATTGAAAATTTTATTATATTCATTCATTCTATACTTTTATATAATTTTATAGTATTTGATTGATTTTTTATTCAATTTTTTAAAAAATAAATAGAAATCTGTAGTCAAAAAAATTATTAAGTTAAAAATGGGAATTAATAGTAAAAAAATAATTAAAAATAATAGATACAATCTCTTATCATAATGTGTATACACAGAATATGTAACATTTTTTCGAGTTGGTCCCTCCAATAATTATATTCAAGTTTCACCACTCAAAATAAATAATAACCCTTCAAATCATGTGAGAAACTGCGCTTTCCTTTAGGCTATATATGCGTTAACTTGTACAAAAATTCAAAGCAAACACCCTCCAGAAATTAAAAGATTAAATGTATTATAAGAAAAATTGCACTTGTTATTTTCCAATTGTTCAAACAAGATTTGTTTAGATAAAACACTCTTCCTTTCGTCCTATTGAAACATTACTCCACTTATACCTTTAATTTTGAAGTGCAGATTAGTTATGAATTACCAATAATTATATTTCTAGGATTTAAGAAGATTAAAAAATAATAATAAGGCTCTCTTGTTGGAAAAAAAAAGGAAAAATAAAAATCTTTTAATAGGATAAATAGAGTAAATTAATCAAGCATATACCATTATTCTATGTTTGTTAGAATAAGAGTAGTTAAAATAGACTAATTGTGTCAACAACTCCAAATAATTGGCATGTATGGTTATATATATGCCTCCAAATTATTAGTTAACGGATTATATATATGACTTTTGTCATGAAATATCACATGGTTTAAAAACATGCGAATATCGCCCTTGGTTTGTTTAAATTGGTAAAGTGGAGAAATTATTCGGTGCATCCAGATATATTAAGGAAAAATAGTGCTATTTTAGAGAAAAATAGATCTACATGTAGGGGCTCATGAATTAATAAAAATCAAAATTATTGATTAATGTTGGTTAGTTGCACTATTTTAAAAATACATCCGATGCATGTTGCACATATTATGCGCAAAATATTGTGCACATAATAGAATCTTTATAGTATGTTTTACCTTATTGTCCTTGAGTATAATTCTAAAATAGAATGCCACCTAAATAATTAATAATAAAAATAAGGCATAAATATTATTAACCCCCATGTGTTTATAGGAGAGTGTGACCTTTGCCCCTCTGTGTTTTTTAATACGTTTTTTGCCCCCTGTGACCATAAGTCAAACTTTTATATATAATGCAATGACTTTTATAACCCTCCTCTATTAAACATCATATTCTTGGACAAAAGTACCCTCGACTAATTAAATATTAACAGTTAAAAAGATATATTAACTATTAAAACTTAAAAGAATTTTGATGGGTGGCGTAAGATTATCAATAAAACTACAAAACAAAGTTATTTAGGGGGGAAAAGACCTCATGATGTCGATTAAATAAAACCATGCATTTATAATGAAAATTTTTAATCCACAACTCAAAAATAATGAGAAAGAGAAGGTAAATAAACGTATGTGTCTTCTAATTTAAATGTATTTTTTCTTGCTATGAGAAACAAAGCGCAAAGGGCGTCGTCTAGTGGTGAAATCCATGGAATTCATAGAGATTTCACTAATTTAACGTTGGAGCAAAACAGATTGGTGCAAGTGATAAGAACAACGCAGTACGAGCTTCAGGAGATGCAAAATGAAGAGCTCGGTGCTGTAGTCGCTGAATTTCACTGTAGGTATGGAAATGACTTTTCTAGGGAAAATTAAGATAAATCCATTTAAATGAGAAGACACATACGTTTATTTACCTTCTCTTTCTCATTATTTTTTAGTTGTGTTTATGAAAAATTCATAGATTAAAAGATTTCATTATATATGCATTGATGTGACGCAAATCGTCCGTCAATGGATGCTTCTTGTGGCCCAATACGAAATCTTGAACGGCAAGGTCCACTCTTGTAGTCGCTAACCAAAGGGAAAGGAAGTAACGCTGGAAACCGGGCTGGATAGCTCGGTTTAACGCAGATGAAGGGGAAACTGAAGACTGTGGAGTATTCTGATGACAAAAGTGAACACGCAGGAGAAATGCGGGGCTTTCCCCCCGATGTAACTCCGACGGTCAAGTTAGTAAGGTTGAAGAAGATGAACAGTATGCACTAAGAGCTCAAATGTAAAAGATCGCGTACCTCTCTAAGTCTGAAGACTTAGTATTTATATCAAGACTCAGATTATGCCCGTTGCAATGTAATGATCAGCATTCCCAACTGCTCTGTCTCTCTGCATATCCAACTGTTCCTGCCATCATAATCTGACTTTTGGCTTCCTTCACGGCATCGTTCTAAGTGATTTCTGCATGCATTCAAAATATATGTTTAATCCTATTATGACTTCTACCTACTGTGTCAGCGCCCTTACTTGTTCCGACCTAAACTTCTATGGCTCGGTAGCGATGACCGTTGGGATGAATATAGGAAAACTTAGTGGAACCGACCTAACGTTTAAACCGATCTAATCTTATGTCTTTAGCTCGGCTTTATGGAACTTTCCGACCTAAACTTAGTTTTAGACCTTTCAGATATCTTTACCTTTTTAACTGTTTATCTTTTCTTTTGTTCATTGGGCCTGGCCCAATGAAGGCCCCCCAGTATTATGTTTTACCGATCTAAAACTTAATACTTTTTTGTGTTTTCGGAACTAAAATCCTGACTTAGGTCTTCATTATGTATCCACCTGACCTCCGTTCAAACCGTTCTTAAAAGTTTCTTTTCCGACCCAAGTAAGTATAAAATGCAAAATGTTCCTACCTATGTTCATAAAAGGCGCTAAGTTGTTCTATCCCAAGTAAAGTAACAAAAAGATACGGGCCTCTAGATTATCGGATATGTCAAAAAGAAAGCATGAGATATAGCTAAAAAAATCCAACCTAAAGAAAATAATGTATCAGCCGATTCATAAGTAATAAATGTGATGTTGACCCAAAAAGACTGAATTCATCAATAAAGGCGTACCTTTGCGTAATGACACATGAAATTTGGCTTTTGAAGAGTCGGGACATGACAGGACACGCTCAGCGACTTTCGATGTGCTCGGTGCGACTTCCCTCGTTTGTCCGTTTTTCGAGGCGGTATTAATAGCTCCAGCAGTTAGCTTGTCTGCTACACTTCATCTTCCCGAATCTTCCTTTAAGTAGCGAAAGGCCTTGCATTATGGCCTTTACGCTTTCAAAACAAATTTTCTCACTTCTTCACTTTTGCGTTGTATTTGTTTGTGCTGTAACATCTCTCCGCCGTGCCCGTTTGTGCCACCATTTCTGTCCGCCACATCTTCATTGTTATTCTGCAGCATTCCATGGCCGAGGAAAGGAGTTCCGGTACCGGTGTGTCTCGTCTGAACCCGTCGTCCGGTTAGTTAATTCTTCTTCTTCCTTCTGATAATTGTAATTGAATCGCCGGCTTAGGGATAGGTTCCCGGCAAGCACGATGCATGAGCCCTTTTTTACTGCTATCGGATGTAGGATATACTGCTAGTTTAAATTTATCCATGGGATCTTCTGTTTTCTCGAAATTATGCATGATTCCGATACATCTGTAATGCTTTCTGTAGATACAGCTGCCATCTCCTATGATTTTCATCCCGATGAAATACAATCAGAACTTACTAGGGTAGAATTAGAAACCCTAAGATCGACCCATAATCTCGACCCAGCTATCCCAACCCGACTGGCTACGGTCGAAGAAAGAATAACTAGTACCTCGGATGGTTGGGTCGGTGTATATGAGCACCACATTAGGTTTGGGCTAAGATTTCCTGTCCCGGCTTTTTTAACCGAGCTATGTAACTATTTAGAAATTGGGCTGAGTCAATTAGTACCCAACGCCTTTAGGTTCCTAGTGGGTTTTATATGTGCCTGCTCAGGGGCAAAAATCCGACCTACCATAGATCTATTGTTCCAATTTTATACTATCCGCCAATATCCCTATGGGCCAGGGTGGGTTTCTTTTCAAAAGCATAGGAACGGACCTATCCTTACAACGGACTCCCCAGATACCATAAAACACTGGAAAACACGTTTTTTCTTGGTGAAAGCTGACGAGGTTAACCTTCCCTGCTGATGGTCGGAATTCACTGTGCCAACATATCAGAACCGGGATAAGTCCAATCCCATAGTGTTGTCAGGGTATAAGAGTTTGAAATCTTATACTAATTCGGAGAAATACTCGGTAAAGTATCCGTCCGAGGGCCTTCTTGTCTGGGCTGGCCTGAGCCGGGCCCCCAATGTTGAACCAGAATGTAATTACCTGTCTCTGAACTTTTTAACTGTAGTTTTATTTATCTTAGCTCGGCTTTGCTGACACCTTGATATTTGCCTTTTCTGTTTTCAGGTGGTTTCAGTGGATTCAGTCGGAAAAAGAAGTCCAATAAACAGACGGCAGCCTCGGGGTCTTCAAAAAGACCCCTTGCAGAAATTAACCTGACCCAAGAGGGGGAAGGGGCCGATCTCCCCACTGACGCCTTAGTCCCCAGAGCGTCAAAGAAAAACAGGCTGACCCCTACGGAGGTTCAAGCGGCCAAAAATGCCAAGGCTCCGCAGTTGTTGACTGATCCCAATTTCGGAGCCGAGCTACCCAGCTAGGATGAGTTGTTGGGGCCCTTGGACTCGTCATCCAAGGAAAGGATGATCATCCTCAAAGATCAAAAGGAAAGACCGAGCCCCCTAGCTCGGCCCATATATCAGCCTCACTTGGCGGGGCCCCTGCCTGAAGATGTCCGACCTTACTCGGATATAGTGGCCGACTCCCACAGCTCCTTCGCGGAGATAGTCGAGGCGAGTAACCAGATGCGGCAAAGCATCGAACAGTTAGCGAAGCAAGAAGCCTTTTTGGCTTCACAGATAAAACGGGTAAACTTCTGAACTTTTAGCTTGTTCCCTGAGATGAATGATTACTATGTGCAATATTTCTATAAGGCCCATAATCGGATTTTGCAGGTCGGTGTAAATTATGCAGCCACGGCCAAGAGGACTGCGGCTTTGGATATTTTGGCCCAAAGCTATGAGCAGGAGAGGTCGAAGAGGCCGACTGAGGAGATTGAGGATTTGGAGATGAAGCTGGGGGTCGAATCCAGCAAAGTCACCAAGCTCCAGGCCACGAATATTGAGCTCTACGCAGAAAACCAGGAGCTCAGTACCAAGGCTAGTCAGTTGGAGACCAAGTACCAGGGCTTGGAGGCTGAAGTCGCCGCCCTGAAGAAGGAGAAGCAAAGAAGTCCGCCGAGCTGCATAGCCCGGCTGAAGTAGAAGCGGCGCGTCAAGCTACTTTAAAAACCTTCAAGGAGGGGCCATTGCTGGATCTGATGAACCGGCGGTTCATGGAGCTTATTCAGTGCGGGTATACCTTGTGCTGGGATGAATTTAAAGGCCCCAGATCGGTGGAGGGCCTCCCTGAAGATTCCTTGGCCCATACGTCTCTGCTAGCTCAGGGTCGTGATCCCTTCGATCTGGTTGATGAGGTCAAGCAGGAGTGCCGGGATACTGGTATTCCTTTGCCGGAGAACGTTGCAGAAGAAGATCCCGTTGCCGACCCAAACGGGGCATCTGAGGAAGTGACTTCCCAAGCTCCACCATCTTAGTTTTTTCCTTGTAAAATTTTTCTTCGGAATAGTTTATTCGAACAGCTTTGTATTGGGTCGGCATTATTTCTTTGAATAAATACGTACTTTCCTCCCTTCGCCATCTTGACTTCGACTTATTACATGTTTTTCCCTTCACGATCTTAACTCCGACTGATTCATAGATAGTATTTTCTTAAGTGTGCTGCGTTCCAGGCTCGCGGAATCAATTGCCCTTGCAAATCTTCTAATACGTAACTGCCGGTAGGTCATGCTTCTATCACTCGGTAAGGTCCTTCCCAATTAGCTACTAACTTGCCTTGATCTTGCGGTTTACTGATAGCTCGGTTTCGCAAAACCAGATCTCCCGGTACAAAGGCTCGATGCTTGACCCGGGAATCATAGTGTTGTCGGACTAAATTCTT